>CM053623.1:453787491-453897554 GCA_028646595.1 Phalanger gymnotis
GCGGACCAGGCATTTGCATGCCCTTTGCTTTTCATTTGCATGGGCCTAGCCAGTCTTTTCACTTCCCCTCTTGGTCTAGCCCCTGCCCAAGCACACTCCACTGCGCCCCCACCCTGGTTAATCCTGGACCCTGGGAGCGGGAATCGCCGTTAGGGAGGGGTACCGCGTCCAACCTCAGCAACCCAGAGGATGCCCTCGGTCCCTGTCCTCTAACTTCAAATCCAGAGCTCTCTCCACCCCAACCCCATGCCAACCCCCAGCCTTTCACCCGCAGAAGAACACACGGAACGCCGCAAAGGGGCTTGGCATCTGTTTTATTGACCCTGCACTGCTGCAGGGTCTGGGAGGAGGGCAGGGGCTGCTCGGCTCAGCCTGCGGTTCTGTACAGTGTTGGGAGGTCCCAACGCCCCTCCCCGACCGGGAAAAGGCACGGAATGTAACGAAGTTGGAAGAAGAGGCTCCTGGTCCTTGGGAGGGGGATGGGGGCGACGGGAGGTAGGGGGAAAAGCACCCTCTAAACCCACCCACTCCATCTAGTCCTAGTGTGGTCAGGCATCCAGCGAGGAGGCGGGAGAGAGGGAAGGCGTGCGGGAGGGCGTGAGGGGGGCTGGTCCAGGGCCCCCACCACCCAGCATTCGCCACTGGAAAATGCTCGCATCCTTTCCTCCTAGTGAGATGAGGTGAGAATCGTCATGAGTGAACCGGACACTGGTGACGTGGCTGCCGTGGCCTCCGTACTTTCGGCTAGGAGCCTGGGTGGGGGCGGGGGCAGAGAGGACATCTCAGAATGGGAAGAAATAGGTAGAATCTGTCCTAGTTATGTGGGACTTAGAGCTCCTGGGAAGCTTAGATACCACCATTTAACAAATAAGGCAACTGAGTCTCACAAGAAGAGACCTGCCCAAGGTCACAGGGCCGGTAGTTAAACCCTAGTCTCCTTACTCCAAATCCAAATGCTCTTTCCGCTTACCGACAGCCAAAATGCAGTTTCCTTTGGAGTCCCCACCCACTCTTCAGCAGCTCTGGACTGACTCCGGTCTCCTACCCCCTTTCCCCTCCCCCACCCACTCTTCAGCAGCTCCGGACTCCCGGCTTGCACCCCTCTTCCCTTCTAGCCCCTCCTCCGGCCTCTGGGCTGGTGGGGTGGAGGAGATCCCTCACCTTGGCCCGGGCACACGGGTACAGAAACAGGTGCACTTTACAGAAGTCATCGGCTACAGCCACCACTCGTTCATTGTGGGACCGGCACAAGGAGTTGATGTCTGTCCCGTCGGATCCATCCGGCCACACGCCTACCAAGTCAAGCCCTCCTCATTCCTGCTTCCTCCTCATTCCAAGCTCCCATGTTCCCAGCCACCCACAGGCCCAGCAATTCTATTGTTCCCGGACATTCCGGGACTCAGGCCCCACAATGCTGCATTCTCAGTTCTGGCCTTCCCCTCCACCCAAGGGCAGTAGTTCCCAGGGTTGTGGCATTGCCCTCCTCACAATATTCCAGTTATCTTCAGGAGGCTGGGTGCTCACCATACACGTGGAAACCCAAGACACACGTGTAGGTCGCCCACTCTCGATCTCGGCTCTCATACCGATTTCTCAGCAGCTTGCAACCCCCTGCCACGTCCCCTGGGAGGAAGGGAAGGAGGGAAGCCCCACTTAGGTCAATCCCTTTCCATCAACTCAGCTGACTGAACAAAATGAGGAGAACCCAGAGAGAGCTTGAGCTCCAGGATTTACTGGCAAATCCATATTCTTTAAGTCACCCCTCTCACCCAATGCCCCTGGACAATTTTTCTATAAAGGTCTTTGCTTAGCACATTTTCCATGGATTAGGTTCGTGAGATCATAGGATTTAGAACCAGGAGGAGCTTTAGAAAATAGAAATATCAGATGTCACCGCAGGAAGGGACTTAGAGCACAGGACAAAAGCCTCAGAGGGATATTAAAGCTAGAATGTGGGAGCCTGGAGGGAAACCTAGAATGTCAGAGCTGGGACAGACCCAAATCTCACTTTCTAGGTGAGCAAAGGGAAAGCTGAAGAAAGGAAGCAACAAGATCAAGACCTCCCAAAGAGTAAGCAGCAAAGCCAGGATTCAAACCCAGGACTACGCCCCCAGATCCCACAGTCCCCACCCCACCCCCACCCTAGTTCTGAGCCATGTGGGGGAGAAAACTTGATCCCCGTGACCCACCCCTGTGAACCCCTCCTCACAGTAGAGGATCTCGTAGTCCCCAGAATTGGACATGATGAAATTGCCATCCTTGGACCAGTCTAGGTGGGTGATGAAGCTGGAGTGCCCCTAGGGGAAAGAGGGGAGGGGGCCGGTGAGTCAAAATTGGAGCCTTCAGTTCCCAGGCCATTCCCCAGGAGAGTGTGAAGAGCTGACCTGCCCCTACCACCCCCGCCTCACTCTGTTCGCTGGACATACTCACCATACATCTGCCAAACCGGCTGCACTTGGCCCCGTCGCTGGACACGCTGTAGATGTAGATCACATTGTCGTGAGAACCGATGGCCAGGTACGTCCCATCTGAAGGAGTCAGTCAGTCAGTCAACAAACATTTCTTAAGTGCTTACTATGGGCCAAGCATTGTGCTAAAAGCAGGGGATATAACAGAAAGGAACCCCCCAAAACCAAAATCAAACAGCCCCTGCTCTCAAGCGCACCTTTGCATACAGGAGACAAGGGGCCAGCAATTATGTACCTCAAAAATAGGTATAGAATAATCGGGAGGTAATGTCAGAAGAAAGAAACCAGAATGGGGGAGGGGGAGAAAGCAGGCAGAGAGAGGTAGGGGGGAGGGGAGCGGCTCTCACCTGGACTATACCTGACAACGGAGAGCTGCTCATTACCATCAGTGAAATCTGACACGATGTCTCGAGTTTCTGTATCCAGAACCAGCCACCTGGGGTCGGAAGAGGGCATGGGGCCACAACGCCATCGCCATCCCCATCTCCTTACTTCCCTCCTCCCCTTGCCAGGCCTGGATCCTTGGTTCTGCCCACTCTCACCTCCCAGTGTTGAGTCCCACAGCCACGACCTTCCCACTGGGGTGGAAATCAGCACAGAGACCCGTCTCCTGGAGGGGGAGGGTGGTCAGAGATGGGAGGCTAGGGTTGGGATTCAAGGAGATACTTTTCTCATGAGGGGAAACCCACCAGATCACCCCAAAGCCCACCTCTCCTCAATGCCTCTCAAAGGGGAGGAGTGGCCAGCCTTGGGAAAGATGGCTGGATTCCCCAAAGATTGGGGGGGGGAGGTAAAGGAAAAGGGTCTCAGAAGATAAAGTTGTTCCTGGCAACAGTACCTTGAGATCAAGGCTCCAGGCCAGGGCGTGACACTCCCCATCCCATAGACAGAGCTGCCGGTCATGGCCACAGGTGAGGAAGCGGTTCAGGGAGGGGTGAGTGCAGAGACCCCAGAGCTCATCAGTGTGACCCTATGGGATGCAGAGGCTGGGTGATGTTATCGGATCTCCTTGCCCCCAACCCCACACTCCTCTGGCCCCACACAAACCCTAACCTGGATAACTGGGGAAAAGCCCTGAGTCAGGTCTCCCCTCAGCAGTGCATTCTTTGTGGTGCCCACCAGCAGCTCTGCACCCAGCCCTTCGGCAATGGCACGGACAGCTCCAAACTGTTCTGGGATCTGGAGGTGAGGGAAGTATGTGTCTCAGGAGGAAAGAAGTTCCTACAACTTTCCTCCTGCTCCCCAGCCCCATCTACCTCAGTTCTTCCCTTCCCCCACCTCCAGCCCCAGCCTTACCTCAGCCTCCTGAAGGGCAGTGAGTCCGGGCCCCCACTGAACCAGCCGGCGATCCCGCCCACCCCCGCTCAGCACAGTCCCATCCCTCAGCAGACACAAAGCGAAGATGGAGCCTTCGTGGGCTCGGGTCTGAGCCACAATCCCAAATGTCTCTGTATGGAGGAGAGAGAGCCAGGATTGGTAGGATCCAGGTCACAGGGAAGGTCATGATAGATCCAATGCAAGGGAAAAGGAGGATGAGCTGAGAGCCGAGGCCAAGTACAATGAGTCCTTTAAAGCCTAGAATGTCCAAGCTGGTAAGGACCTTAGAATATGCTATGTCAGTGCTGAAAGAGACCTTAGAACACTGACTGGGTAGGGCCTCAGAACCCAGGATATCAGAGCTGGAAGAGGCCTTAGAACACTGACTGGGTGGGGCCTCAGAACCCAGGATATCAGTGCTGAAAGAGGCCTTAGAACCCTGACTGGGTGGGGCCTCAGAACCTAGAATGTCAGAGCTGGAAGGGGCATTAGAACACTGACTGGTGGGGCCTTAGAACCTAGAATGTCAGAGCTGGAAGGGGCCTTGGCAACCACCTAAGTCCAGGGAGTCTTCACATTTTTTACATCATGGGCCCCTCTGGCAATCTAAGGAAACCTAATATAACTGTGGCTCGTTGCTGGCATTAATAATTGAAGGAAATGCTAAATTTCTGTTAGGAGTTAGTGGAAATTTGAAAATGTCATTTTTTTTCCCTCCGAGTTTATGGACCTTCTAAAATCTATCCATTAAGCAGGGTAAGAGTCCCTGATCTAGTCCAACCCCTTCATTCCACAGATGAGGAAACCGAGGTCCAGACAGGGGAAGTCACTAGTCGGGGTCCTAGGCCACCTCCAGGCTGTATGGACTTCCTTCTCCTGAGGCCTTTCTTCCTCTCAATTCTCTGGCCTGGCCTCTGGAAACTGCCTTCACTCTAACTTCAAGTGAGATCCAGACAAGCCTTGGGGGAATCATATACCTTTAGCCCCACCCCTGCCTGGGGTCCTGGAGTCAGGCAGGCTCCGCCCCCAGGTGAGGATGGTCCCTTCCGAATCCCCGGTGAGGATGTCTCCATCAGGAAGGAACACAAAGCAGGGGACAAATTTGGGCTTCTTGTATTTCTGGGAGGGGGTATAAGTTAGAGGTTAAAGTCGTGAGATCAACGGAGAGGTCAAAGGATAAGTTTGTACTTTTGGTGGTCAGGAGCAAAGGAGACACAAAAGCTGGAGGCCAGAGGTCAGGGATCAAATCTAGGAACTGTAGGAGGGGAAGGCTGTAGGGCAATCCCCACTTGACACCCATACACACATTCCCACCCATCAAGCCCCTTCAGACCTCACCCCAAAGACACCCTGTTTCCGAGTGAGTCCCCCACTGCCCAGAGCCCCTCCTCCAGTAGACCAGTTCCAGAAGTGGACATGGGACTTTCCGCTAGTGACAATACAACTGCTGTCTCGGGGGTTGAAGCCGACGGCCAGGACAGAGTCATTTGTACTCTGGAGGGAGGGAAACCTGGGGGTTAGGCAGTCAGCCCCCAGATCCCCTAACCCAGTCCAGGCCAGTGACCCCACTTCCCACCCCTGCCCCTTTCAAAGTAGTCTGAGCTTCAGGGTATTACAGGGTCAGAAGGCTGAGAGATGTAGAACTAAAAGAGGCCTTAGAGGTCATTTTGTGTTTTTCAGGAGAAACTGAGGCCCAGAGACAAGTGATTTGCCCTGGGTCATCCCAGTAGTAGTAAGAGACAATGGCAGGATCTGAACTCCAGTCCACTTCACACCATCTGAAAGGAGGCCACAGCTCACCATGGAGGGAGGCATCCAGAGGCTCCAAGTTAGTCCCAGACCCTGACATTTCCTTACATTTCCTTCTTCTGCCCCCAGCCACCTGAAGACTTTGCCATGACCTTGGCCAAGCACTCAGTTCCTTGACCTGAAGCCCCTAGAGTCTCCCTCCTCTGTCTCCCCAAGGACCTCACCTTGATTTCCACCAGTTTGGCACCTCGGTTCCAGTCCCACACAGACAACATATGCTCATTAGAGTCATCGACCACACAAAGGAAGCTGCCCTGATCCTGGGGGTGAGGACACATTGGGAGACTCAGGGTGCAGCCCCGGGTCTGAGGGGCACAGTCACAGAGCAGTCACAAGGAGAGGGGATAGGAAGGGCTAAAACACACCCGATCATGGGGGCCAGGACGACGGCAGGCAGACAATGAGGACTTCCTAAGCACCTACTATGTGCCAGGCGCTGTAAGGCAGGAAGGACTGTGGGCTGCATGGGATTCTCTCTGAGCAGAGATCTTGGCATGGGCATGGTCTGTGGGAAGGGGCCAGCTCACCGAGACGGAGAAGGCAAGGGCCCCGACTCCTCGCTCAAACACCCCCAGGCCGATCTCCTGGAGCTTCTGGAGCCTCTCTGAATCCCAGATGTGAACCACTGGCTGAAGCGGCTGAAGGGAGAGTCAGAGAGCAGAGGCAGAGGGAAGTCACCAAACAAGATCAGACTGGCAGCCCACCCCATCCAGGCTCGAGGTCTGACAGTACCTTCCCGTCTTTGTCGACCCCTGCCGTCTGGCCAGAAGCTACTCGGACACCATCGGGATGGACAGCGAGACTACAGGTGGAAAAGGGGATATGCCACTGGGGGAGGGATCTCTTAAGTCCCCGGAATCCTAGGATTTCCAGCTGCAGGTCACTGGCCTAGAGGAGTTGGGAGGCACTACCTGCCTCTAAATTATATGATCAAAGACCATCTGGCCCAATAGAGGCCATAGAGAGAGGGGAAGTGATAGAGGAATTGAACCCAGACCCTCTGCCTCCAAAGCCATCAGTAAGCCCATTTTTTCCTAAAGCCAGGCTTCCCTCCCTCCCTGCATCTGCCTTCCTCATCCCTGAGGGCACCTAGCTATCCCTTGTGGGCAGAGCCTTCTCCTGAAACAACTCTCCCCCATCCCAGGGCCTCCTTTCCCAGCAACCCCTGCTGTTGACCTCACCAGCGAACACAGTCTGTGTGACCCAGGTAGTGCCTCTGGCCACCACCCCCAGGGCCTCCTGGACCTCCTCCTGGGCGATACAGCACCACCACACAGGCAATGAAATAAACTACTTCCCCTGAGCGAAGTACAAACAAGTTGGAACGAGAGTCTCGGCCCCTGTACCCATAACTGGGAGGAGGAGGAAGGTCAAGGAAAAGAAGCCAGGGAGGAGGTTACCATCAGAATTTGTGGGGATGGCTGTCCCAGCCCCTCCACCTTCCATGGCCAGTCAGTGACTGAAGCCTGCCCACTACCTCCACTGTCCTCTCCGATCCTTCCCATTCTCTTCCTCCTGGATTGGGCCTCCTCGGTCCCCACAGCAGGCCAGGGTCTCCCAGAATCTCCGACCTCCAGGGCCACCTGATGCCTCCCTGCTGCCTGTCTCTCCCGTCTGATCTCTCTCTGAGGGGCTGCTGCCAAAGTCTTCTTAAGGCACGCCTTTGACCATACACTTCTCAGGTCAAGAATCTTTGGTGTGTTCCTACTGCCTCACCCTGGCATTTCTGGCCTTCTCCAATCACACTTCACCTGACTCTTTGGACACCTCTGACATCACTGCTCTCCACCTAGGTGTTCCAATCAGACCAGACCTGCTGCTCCCCAAACTTGGCCTATCACCTCTGACCTCTGGACATTCACAAAGGCCTTCCTCATCTTTGCCTGTTAAAATCCCTTTTCTCCACTGAAGCCCAGCTCAGGGGCCACTTTCTCGGATCTCCTCTACTGAGGAGAATATTTCTGTAGTGCCCTATGTCTCTTGATATCCGATCCTACCTTGTAACAAACGTTTGTGCATGCAGTTTATTGCTCCCTGATCAAAGGACCCTAGAGCCAGAGGAATGAGGCAAATGCTTAATAAATGCTTATGGAACTGAATTGTGAAACTATGATGGACAAGGGCCGGAGGTCAAGGGTGAACAGAGGGTGGGGGAGAAGGCTCCTTCACTGGCAAGGGCATTGAGGGAGGGACAAGAGGATTCTGGGGCTCTCTGAGGGAAACTACAGGGAGAGGAGGGGGAAAGGGGGCCACTCTGGACCAGGGGATGGGATGGGAGGATACACCCAGTCAAGACTGAGGTTCTCGGGGGGTGGGCCACTGGGCAGCTCCTCAGGACTGCGGACGCCCGACGGAATGTACATGGTGATGGGTCGACCCCGAAGGAACATCTTCACCGAGATGCCCTCTGCAGGGGAGACAGGGAGACCAGGATTACTTTCCAGTTCTCTCTCCCCATGCCCCATAGGGACTCTTAACTTGGAGAAGGAGGACAAGCTGGGAGCCGAATCCCATCCTCCGAGCCGAATCCCATCCTCCGAGCCCTATCCTCACTGAAGGGCCTACTGTCCTCAATCCCGGGGTTCCAAATTTGCAGGGCTGGAAAGGACCCCAGAGGCTATCTTATCAAACCTACGCCAGACCGTAAATCTCACCTCTACAACACAGCTAACGAGCGATCCTGTCACCACTGCTGGGAGACCTCCCAGGCTGGAGAGCTCATTCTCTTTGGAGGCAGCCATCCTCACCTGCCCAGCCTCCTGCTCCCACCAAACACACCCTGTTTCCCCAGATCTGCCCTCACCGAGGTTATAGTTGCTCCTCCGAGAACCAGGGCCTCCAGGGCTGGAGACTGGATCTTTCCCTCCTCGGCTGTGGAGAGAGGGTAAAGAGAGCCAAGAGGTGAGGATGTATCACGGAGCAAGGCCTTGGGGAGAGACATCTGGGAGAAGGGCTAGTTAGCATCCAGAGAGAAGGACTATACTTACAGCTAGCACAAAGCATTTTTACAAATATGACCTCATTTGGGGCTGTGGTTAGCCCCATTTCACGATGAGGAAACTGAGGCAAACATCAATGAAATCAGAACCACACGGCTAGCGAGGGCCTGAGGCCAATTTGAACTCCTCGGGTCTTCCAAGTCCAGGATCCATCCAGCTGCTGTGGTACCACCCAGCTGCCACCCCGGCCCCCAGGGGATGGCTGGCGCTCAATGATTAAGAGAGGCCCATGAAGATCAGGGAGTGCCCTGAGGCACACTGGGAAGAAGTCACCAGCCCAGGATCATACAGCCAGTCCGTGTCAGTGACCAGACCGGAATCCAGGTTTTGCCAAGAGGCTGATGGATCCACAAAGTCCCACCACCTCCCACTATGGGCATTATCATCCCCGTTCTGCACAAGAAAATAGAGGCTCACACAGCTATTGAGTCTGAGACAGGATTCAAAGCCAAGCCTCCTCCGATGCCACAAACATCTAGCTTCCCACAAGGCCCAAGAGATTTTTAGGGTCCTTAGAAGATAGGGGCCTTTGCTTTCTTCAACAAAAAAGAGACCCAAGGGTAGGACCGGGTCAGCAGGCAAAATGTCCTGAGTCCAGAGAATGCTCTGCTTGGGGCTCCCAAGCCACACGACCATCAGGATTTCCCATCGGTTCCCACCAGACTCCCCCTTATTCCCCGTCAGGACTAGCTAGTTGGCCTTGGACTCGAATTCTACAGCCATCTGTGGCTCCCTAGAGATGGCAGGTCAGGAAGAACCCTGTCCACTCACAGCCAATTGGGGGAGGCTGGCGCTCCCGCAGAGGCTGTGAACCCCAAAAGGCTATTGGGAAGAAAGTGCTTTGTTCACCTGAAAGACTCGGAGAAACATGTCATCTCCCCATGCCTCCATGACGGCAGGGTCTAAGTGGATCAGGACAGAGGCCCTCCGACCTCCTGACCAGAGAAAGGCCTAGAAGGCCCTGGCACTGGCTGAGCAGCTCTATAGGTGACCTCTCCCCAAGGAGCTTGGGCAAACAGACTTGCCCACTTGGGGAATCCCCCAGCTCCATGGGTAGGACCTTGATTTGTAACAAATCAGATGGGAGGGAGAGAGGAAGGGAGGGAGAGATACGTCTCAATGGCTAGAGTAAAACCTGCTGGGAACGTGGTGCTTTAGCCAGGTTGGGGTAGGCCTCTATGGGAGCCCCTTTAGGGGAAGGGGAGGTGCTTAGGAGGGCCTAGGTTCAAATCACAATATTTTCTGCCTCAGTTTCCTCCTGCGTCAAATGCCAAGGCCAGACTAGATGAGGAGTTCTTAACCTTTTTAAAGCCATCAATTCTTTGGACCGTCTGGCGACTTATGGGTCCCTTTCTGGAATATTGTTTCCAGGTGAATAGAATGTATCGGATTAATTAAGGAAACCAAACAAATTGAAATAGCTGTTAAAATGTTTTCTAAAACCAGTTTCTGGGCTCCAGATTAAGAACCCCTGAATGAAACAGCCTCTGACATCAGCCCAAGATCCAAGATTCTACAAGAGCATCTCAGTCAGCATGGCCTCTTCCACAGAGCCCAGCCAGGGGTGACAAAACTGAGGCCCGGGGGTCAGTGTCTTGGTCTAGGAGTCACCAACATCTGGTTTTGACCTGCCTCAGACATTTAGCCTTTTAATCTGTCTGAGCCTTGATTACTTCATCTGCAAAACAGGAATGATAATAGTGTCTCACCACTCACTGTGGTGAGGATTGAAAAATGTTGCCTAGATGTTTGTTGAATGAACAAATAAGTGAATGAATGCCTAGTGATGTCTGGGACTTCCCTGAGGTCTCTGAGGAGGCTGGGGGAGGGAGTCAGACAGGCAGCCTCCCTTCCCACTCCGATCTGGCGATTGCATGGGGAGGCTCTGGAGGGAGGAGCAGCCCACCTTTCGGAGCTGCCTGACCGGAGCAGCAGGTTGGCTGATGAGGCTGCTTTCCTGGAAAGCTTCTTCCGAGGCCGCTCAGAAGGGGAGGAGGAGGAGGAGGAATTCCGACGAGGCCTGAAGCGGAGGCAGTGGGTGGGTTGTGGAATGGGTCCCCAGAGAGGACAGGGAAGAAGATGAAGTTAAAGATCTTCTTCCCAGGAGGTTAAAGGCCCCAGCGCAGGGTCCCTTGGCCACCCCTGCCTCCTCTCCCACGCCCCCCCCCATGCCCCGAGACTCACGTGTCCCCCCTCTGAGGGAGCTGAAAGGGCCTCAGGGCCCCAGGAGGGCCAGGAGAGCCAGCACCACCGCTGCTGCCACCACCACCTCCTTCGGACTGGACACCCACTAGTTCCTCCTCTCCACCTCCAGGAGGGGCTGGGGGCCCATTGCTCAAGGCTAGGGAGCCAGAAGACGGCTGGGACTCAGTTTCCATCTCCGTCTGTGTGCCCCTGCTCACCAGGGAAGGGCTGGGAGGAGGTGGCAGTCCAGGGGGGGCTGAGGGGCTGCTGAGGGAGACAGTGAGGAAGATGAGCCCGGCCCACGGGTCAGAGAGCCGCAGGCAGAAAAGAGGAGGTAAGCTCGAGGGCAGCCAAGTACCTGTCACTAAGTGAGGCAGCCTCTCTGGATGCCTGCACAGGGACAGGGGAAGCTGGGGCTCCCAGGGGCGACCTTGGGGTCCCCTCCTGCAGCCTGAGTCTCCGCAGGACTTCGGCCAAGGCAGCTTTCACCAGCTCCATCTCTTCCTCTTGAACCCGGAGCCTCTGGCTTAAGGCCCCCAGGATGTCTGGCCCAGGGGGCTCCCAGCCCCCAGACTGTCCCTCACCTACATCAGGAGAGAGGGGTGATCACACCCGGCCTGCTCAGATCTCTGCTGGGCTGAGATCAGGCGCAGGACCCAGGGCTCCTGGCCTTTCTGCATTCCCTCGGGAATAAAGACTGAAGGCGACCCCCCCAAGTCCCCCTCCACCCACTCAAGCCGCCTCGGGAGGGAAAGGGAGGGAGCCGGGCTCCGGGTGGAGTTCATTCCCTGCCGCCCACTCCCCCCTCCTGGCCAGGGCTCAGCCTGGCGGGCCCCTTCCTGCCCGACCTTCTCGGGAGATCGGCAGCAACTTGGAGCAGGGCACAGGGGACGGGAGCCGTGCCCAGGACCTGGGGACTGACAGCCGGCTAACAGCGCCCCAGGAAGGCAGGGGCTCCACGCTGCACATGGGGCCCCCCTCGGAAGGGCCGTTGCCCGAAGCGCCCCCAAGTCCTCTCAGGCGCCCCATCCCCCTGGCCCGGTACTCACCCGGCCCCGCGGCCCCGTCCATTCTGCCCCCCCCCGGGGTGCTCCGAGGCTAGCCACAAGCGGCGGCCGCGTCTAGGGTCGGGGAGATGCGAGGGCCATGGTCCGCCCGGGGAGGGCACTGGACGACCGGGCGGGGAGCGGGCAGCCCGGGGGAGCAGGAGCTCCCGTCGGGGCGCAGGAGGGCGCTGTCCCCGGGCTGACTCTGGACTCCCGAGGGGCTGGGGAGCTGTCCCGGGCCCCTGCTCCGCGGCGCAAACAGACGCCGGACGCGGAGCAGCCAGGAAGCACTGGGGTGGGGGGAGGGTAGTGGGGGGGCTGGGGGGCGGGCCGCCTGGTAACCCCTCCCTGCCCAGGCCCGACTGTACTCCCACGGGGCGGAAGGGGGGCGGGGCAAAGGGCCCGAGACCTCCCGTGACCCACTAACCCCCTCAGGACCCTCAGACTCCCACACTTCCCAAGTGCCTCTGCCTCTCCACTAGCCCCCAGCTCTTCCCCGATCGTCTCCACACATTTTCCCTCTATTCCCAGGGGACCAGAGAAGGGTGAGCCACGACAACCCCACAGGCTCCGTAGCTCAGGTCGCACCCCCCACCCCACCCTTAACGGGCTCGGGCAAAGTGTGTGTGTTGGGGGTAGGGTGTACAGAGAGGCCAGATGGGGCTGGTGGGGGGTTGGGGGGGGGGTGTAGAACAGAAGGGGCGGGGCCAAGAATTGTCTGTCTTCTCAATAGGGGAGGGGCCCGCCCAGGGGGTGGAGCCAGGAAAATCTGTTCAGGGACTGGGGCTGGCTGCGGGGAGTGGGGGGGCAGGGCAAAAAGTTATTAGGGCTTCGGGGTGGGACCCTGGGGTATTGGGGTCAGGTTGGCATTAACCCAGCGCTGAGCCAAGCCAGGCTGACTCAGCGGCCCGGCCCCTGTCTTGGTCCCCTGGCAGGCCCCTTCGCACTCCCCCGGGGGCAGAGATGGGAGATGGCTGCCATTCTGCCCCTTCCCCTGCCCCTCCAGGCCCGGATCCGCCTGGCCCAGGGGCTCTGGCTCTTTTCCTGGCTGCTGGCTCTGGCTGGTGGCCTCACCCTCATCTCTAGTGGCCACCTCATGGTACAGCTGTGGCACCTAAGCCCTTTCTTGGACCCCACCTGCTCATTTCCAGCCCTCCCCAAGACAGCTTTGGCTGCTGGGGCAGCTGCCCTGGGCATGGGGGTCTTAGGGGCGGGAGTCACTAGAGCGTCTTTGGATGCAGCCCGATATCCGCCTTGGCGAGGGGTGCTGGGACCAATCCTGCTGGCTGGGACCATTGGGGGTGGGGGTCTGCTGGCCCTGGCAGTAGGACTGGCCCTGGCATTGCCCAGGGGCCTAGATGCTGCCCTAGAGAATGGTTTGGGGGGAGCCTTGGCTCACTACAAGGACACAGAGGTCCCGGGGCACTGTAATGCCAAGCGGCTGATGGATGAGCTCCAGCTGGCCTACCGCTGCTGTGGACGGCACAGCTACAAAGACTGGTTCACTGTTCAGTGGATCAGTAGCCGGTATCTGGACCCCAACAACCAGGACATCATCGAGTAAGTGATGTAGCCCTCCTCTGGTCCTGTCACCCCAACCCTGGCCCTCTCCCCTCCCCTGCCATTCCCCCAACGCCTCCCTCTTCCCCAGAGGCAGCTCTTGGGGGGCCCCTCGGATGACAGCCTCTCTGCTCCTTTGGCAGCCAGATCCAGAGCAACGTGGAAGGCCTCTATCTAATCGATGGGGTCCCCTTCTCCTGCTGTAACCCCCACTTCCCCCGGCCCTGCCTGCAGAACCAACTCTCCAACACACAAGCCCATCCCCTGTCTGACCCTCGGCAGTCCAACCTCAACCTCTGGGAACAGGGCTGCCATGGCGTGCTGCTGAGGCACCTGGCGGGGCTGGCCAGCACCCTAGGGACTGTGCTTGCCATTACCTTCTTGCTGCAGGTAAGCAGAGTTCCCCAATGGCAGACTGAGCTGAGGACTGCCAGCTGCCCTAGGCTACAGACAGGCCCCTCGACCTTCTGTCCAACCCGTGGCCAGTTCTCGGGCCTCTGAGTTGGAGCAGACTCTTCCCTGACCCCTCTCCCTTTGCCCCTCACAGGTGTTGGTGCTCCTGGGACTACGGTACCTGCAAACAGCTTTGGAGGGCCTAGGGGGAGCCATAGATGGGGAAGGCGACACCCAAGGCTACTTGTTCTCTGGGGGGCTCAAAGAGATGCTTAAAAGTGCTTTCCAGCAGGGGCTGTGCGCTCAGAGACCTGTGCCCGAGGAGGTTCCACCAGAGGCCCCAGCTGAGGAGGTCCCAGCAGAAGCCTAGCACCCCAGAGGGGAAGGGGAAAGTGGAAGGTGAGGCTGGCCAGAGTAGTTCTCAGTCCCCTTCCCCGCAGTGGTGCCCACGCAGAGAGCAGTACTGCTCTGGAAGGGAATGAAGAGGGGCAACAAGAGGGCCCGAGGAAGAGAGGAAGGGAACTAGATTAGGGGCGACAGCCAGAAGACACAGAGGGGAGTATTAGCTAGAAGTAGCTAAAGATAGAAACCCACCATCCCGCTTCAGAGCCCCTGCTGCTGGCACGGGCAAAGGGGGGCAGGGACCATTCCTGGGGAGACCACAAGGAGGTGCTGATGGTAGAGGGGGTAAAGAAAGACCAGCCGGTCACCCAGGGAAAAAATAGCACAAACGTCCATGTGTACAAGGATCAATAAACCTCAGCCGCTGATGTTTCTTTCCTCTTTCTGGGCACGGGGAGGGCGCTGTGCTCTTGGACCAAGGCGAGCAGGCACTTCTCTGCGTCTTTTCTTAGTTCAGGAGGGCCCTGGTACCACACTGGGGTCTGACCAGATTCTAAAGGGGTTCAGACCTTGGGTGTTGGAGGGTGAAGGGGGGCCCTGTTAGAACCACTGAGCAGAGCAGAAGTCAGAGGATTGACATACTTTATTCTGGAGGTAGGAATGGGGGAACATGCTCACTGTGGGGAGGGACCCAGCAGCCCCCACCTGATCAGGTCCCAAAATGCATGCCCATGCCCACTGAGTAACTGGACAGCACCCCTTTTCGGGTGGTCATCCCCGCTCTTCCAGCTGAGTCCATCTGTCCTGGGGGGCGTCTCCCCACCCCAGGTCTGACCTGGCTCAACACCGCTGTCGGCTTGTCTTCTTTGGCGAGCTCCATGCGGCAAGATGGGGGAAGGGAGGACCCCTAGAAATGGTCACTGTGGCCACCAGGCCCACAGGGAAGACCCAAAATCTGTAGGGTCACAACCTTGGAAACCTACGTGGTCCTCTAGCCTACCTATGTCTGCGGTCACACCTCGATGCCGGGATCCGAGCCCCGGCCCAGCCTCTGCAGCTGCTCCTCCTGTTTCATCTTGGGTTTCTCGGTCCTCGTGTGCCACACCAGCACCTGCAAGCAGCACCAGCCCCGCCCCAGTCAGAATGCACGCCAGCCACCAGGGGCCCACCTCAAGCTGAACAAGGCCGTCCAGGGGGACCCAACCCAGGGTGGGGAGGAGATGATGCTTCAGTCCAGCCTCCACCACTCCATTCTCTTTTCTTTGCCTTATTCAAACTCTGCAGATCCCTTTGGGCTACCCCTGCCCCCACTTTCACAAGGCTTGCTCTCCCCTCCCACCTTCTCTTCCATCACTAGACCCTCCACAGGTTCTAAAGCTCTCAATCTCATCAGTAGTTCTTAAAAACACTAAAATAACAAGCTGAATAGAACAAAAGAAGTAGGCAATGAGGCTTCACCAAGGAAAGGCTACTTATGCCTGAGAAAGTATTTCCTGTCCCAATACCTCCCCCTGCCTCCCACCCTGTGGTTCCCGACTCTTTACCCGTGTGCAGTTTGCAGCCCGGGGCTCCAGATCCTTGGGGTCAATGAGATGGCTGAGGAGACTGCTCTCTAGGTGGCCCCGGGGGGCAGCGGGGTCAAACTGGGCACTGGGCCGAGACAAGAGAAGGGGCAGTGATACGGCAAAGCCGGCCATGTCCAGAGGGAAGGGCCGGTCTGGCTCCCAGGCTGTGTGAAAGCCAACCACCTGGCCCCCCTGCACCTGGGGCCCCTCAAACCGCAGGCCGCCGACCAGCCCCACCGGCCACACGGAGACACCTCGGGTTCCCCTCATCTTGAGAACAAAACAGATCAAGAAAGAGGGACATAGTTACAGTATGCAACAGTCCAAGCTCCTCTAAGGGGCCCCTTCTTCCACAGCAGCCCCTCCAAACAGCTTTGGGTCACTTTCTTTTTTCACACAATCTCCACAAAGGACCCCTCCGCCTCTCATCTTTCTCTTACCTCCTCAAAGAGCTCCCGGCTGTAGGTGTTGTCATCATCAGCAAAGTACACAACCCCCCGAGTCCCCACAGGTGGCGGGTCCCTTTCCCCACCAACTGCAGCCTCTTTTCCCCGGAGCCAATCCAGAGCTCGGTTACGCTGCTCCACACCCCGGGGTCGGACCCAGCCTGGTTCCCCTTCTCGAAGCCGCTGTCCCTTCGGTGTGAGGGCCACCAGGTGAGTGAATCGGAGACCAGAGGCGGCCAACAGTCCCGAAACCAGTGGAGTAGGGGCCTCGGCATCCTCGACCAGTACCCAATGCAGTCTGGGCACCAAGGACAGGGTCTGTGACAGGCGAACCAGCTCAGCCTTCTGCACCAGCCTAAGTGGAGGAAGATGGGGGTAAGGGAAGGAGAGCAACTGGTGGGTGGGGGACATGATGAGGATGGGATGCCACTTATGTACAGCTGAACCCTGACATAGTCTCTGAACACAAAATGCTCTAGAACGCTCGTCTTGTCCCAGAAGCCTGGATTTAAGATTCCATGGAACCCATGCCTTCGATGTTTTCTACTTCTGTCACCTTGACCGGTCCTGTGACCTCTCGATCTGTTTCTTGTTGGAAAATAAGAGCCGTAGCACCTTCTTCACAGAGTTACAATGAAAATAAAATGAACTGCGTACAAAAAAAACACTCTACTCTCCAAAGAGCAGATCTCTGTCTCTGTGCCCTCTCCCTCCCTGTCTGCACTCAGCTGGGCCCCATCTAGGTTATGCAGAAATTCCCCATGACCACCTTATTTAATAATGACCTCACAACTTTTCCCATGTTCCCTCTCTCTGAACCTCACTTCCACCTTCTCCCACTCAGTTTTAGCTTTTCCCCCAAAAGAGGCACCAGGTTCCCAGTGCCCCAAGCCCACTCAGGGCCTCTCCAGCCAGGCTCGGCTGATCCTCCTCATTCCTACTTCTTCACGTGGTCAGAAGATATCCTTCCAGGATAGACATCAGTCCTGGACGACAGGCTTTGTGTCTGACCCTGGCCCATATCTGGTCCCCAACTATACCATTCGTGTTTTTAAACAAAACAGCCAAGCCCAATTTGCTGAGAGAACTGGCTGCCCAGATGGAGCAGGTACCTGGCATAGGTGGGGGTCACGACATAGATGGTGGGCAAAGCCTCAGGTTCAGGGGGCTGGGCGGGAGCAGGGGGAGGCCGACCGAGCTCAGCTTGCAGCTGGGAGATCTTCAGGTCTTTCCTGCGAAGGTGCTCAGCAGCTGCTCGAAGGTGCGGGGAGCAGTCGCAGGGCTGGCCTGGGCGGCAGAAAAGGGGGAAGAGTGGGGGGAGCAGAGAAGAGGGCATCATTCCTGCCTCGAGCCACAGACCAAAAAGAAAGAGTCTCTCCACCTTCCACCGTTATCTCTGTGCCGGTGTCAGGCCCAGACCAAGTCTCTTAACCTCTCTAGGCAGCAGCATCCTCATCTGCAAAACCGGGGTGGGGGGAAAGAGAGGGCCTCTATGGAACATCCCCTCCATCCCTAAACCTAGGCCGCCACCATCTGATCTGTGCCAGCTTGGGCGTGAGCACCTGTCTCTTCATCGCCAAAAGAAAGGGTCCGAACAGGCTTCCCGCTGACACTTTACCCGATCCTCCCTCCGGGAGCTCCAAAGGCCTCGTCTGCAGGAGCCAGGGAGCACCCACCTGACCTGCCTGAAAGCAGGAGGCAGTGAGGAGCATTAGAAGGGGAGTCTAGAGACCCTAACCCTAGTCCTGGCTCAGCTGCCGCCTGGGCGCCATCGGGTGGGACGCTGCGAGGAGAGGATGCCCGCGGCCACTCCCAGGGTCCGGGAAGGAGAGGCCGCGCCGGCTGCCCCCGAGAGCCAGCATCCGATGGAATCCCCGTCCAGGACACCTCGATACCCCCCCGGCCTCGCCCCTCCCTCCTCACCTAGCTGCAGGAGGGCATAGAGGAGGCCGGTGAGGGACACCAAGAAATAGACGAGGAAAACGTTCTTCAGCTTCAGCTTCATGACCGGAGCTGGGAGGACCCTACGGAGGAGGGGAGGACGGAGCTGAGGACGACCGAAGGAGGAGGGGGAACGGAGCCCACCAGGATCGGGATGAGGGACCGGGGCTGGGAGCCTCGGAAGTAATGGGGGGGGTGGCACCTGGGGGACGGAGCGACTAGCCGAGTCTACAAGGCCAGGGGAGGTTGGGGGAGGAGACGAGGCTGGGGCTGGGGGGTGACAAGGACTAGAGTAGGAGTTGGGGGTGTGTGTGATCAGGCCCGGGGTGGGGGCTGGGGGGCTTCGGGGGCCAGGGGGAGGGGGATGACAAGGCCGGGGATGGGGCCGTGGAGGCAGAACGGGAAAGGTGGGAGGGGTCAGAGACAAGAGCGTGGCGCGATGACAGGAGGGACCAGGGATGGAGTGGGGCAGGAAAGGGGGCCGTTGGATGGGACCCCAGCCTCACCCTCTACCGGGTCCGGGATGAGGAGCTCACGCCTCCCCCCCCGACCCCCCCCTTCCTTCTCTCCTTCCGGGCCGGTCCACGAGTTCACTTCCGGTCACTTATCCTGGCCCATCCCCTAACTTTCCGGGCAAAGCTCTCCTCGGCCCCACCCCTCAGATTTCCCGCGCCGCTCACTTCCGAGAGCAAGGTTCCTCGTGACGTCATTTCCTGTCCACGCACCTGGGGCGGCCCGAACGCCGCGGAGCCACGCGGGCCGAATGAGGTGCCTGGCACGACCACGTGAGCCCTGCCCCCACGCGGATTGGGCAGGGGCGCGCCCTGGCCTCGGGAGGGCTCCGCGCGGGCAATGGGAGGGAGAAGACCCTTCTAGGACCCGAGAAGTGCAGAGGGGAGGGACGGGCCAATGCCACGCCCCGGCGCTTCCCAGAACGCTTGGGCCCTGGAGGTCACACGGTCCCCGGGACTGGCCGAACCCCTTCATCGGGACCCCACTCTAATCACTGGGGGGGGGGGGGGGTCCTCTCCGCTGTAGTCACGGAGGATGCACGGCGCAAGCGCAGAGCGGGCCATGTGACGCTGACCCCACTGTCACATCCCTGTCCCCCCATTCACTGACGAGTCTTCCTAGAGTTTCGGTTCTTTTATTGTTTTTCCGCTTATCAAAACCTGCCCCAGCTCGGGCCGCGGGGAAGTAAAAAAATGTCCACCCAGACGCCCCTTCCCCATATTCCTCGGAGCCCCCAGCCCTGGACACACATGATCCATTGCCCCCCAGCCGTTCCCCACCCCCCTCCCCCGCTTCTGCCAGCAATAAATACACTGGGCAGCCTGTCCCGTGGGCTCACTGCCCCAGGGGGGAGGAGGGGTCCACAAGGGGGTGCTGGGCACCCCCCCCACAAGGGCAGGGAGACAAGGGGCCTGCAACACTTCCGGCAGAGCCAAGAGTTGGGGGAAGGAGGAACCCCACAATCTTCTTTCTCCCCACTCATCCCCTACTAGGGAAGGGGGTGGTCCCAGTGTATCTGTGGGGTATGAAAATAGGCTGAAGTCACCTGGAATCCTTTCCCTCAACCAGAGGAGAGGAATAAAAGGGGTGGGCAAGGGATGATGGTGGAGATCAGTGTCCTTGGGTGGCTCAATTCAGATGCCTAAAACCAAGGCATTAGTGGGAAGAGTCTAGGGAGGAAGAGTTCAGGTCCCCTACAAAGATGGGGTGAAGTCATGGAAGGGGTCCCGCTGTCGCCGTCTGCTGGGAGAGGAGGGGTCAGGGAAGCAGAGGAGGGATTCCCGACCTGGGAAGCTCCCCTGGCCCCTGCCCAGCTTATGGCCAGTGAATCCTTCGGGCGGCATCTGGGCCCTACTGTGGTTGGAAAGGTGACTCTGGGGCAGGGAGCAGACCTCAGGGCAGAGGGAGGGGTTACTCAGGATCTGGCTTGGGCAGGGATAACCTTCCGGCTATCGCAAATGGATGCTCCAGTCAGCTGACACAGGGACTCCAGGCTTGCGCAGAGTTAGCACTGATGTCTCTGCATTATGATGGAAACTCAGGACACTTTCAAGCATGCCTAGGGACAAAAGACTTGGCCAGTCAGATTTGGACAGGAAAAACTGGCCTCCACTTTCCCCCCCGGGGAGGGGGGGGGTCAAGTCACTCCCTTACCCTCTGTCTGGAGCAGCACAGAGGCAGGCTTTCCAGCCCCGAGGATCACCACCCGCTCAATCCAGATTGGGGTCTCAAAGTGGCCTCTTGGGTCAGCTGAGCTGGAGGGAGGAGAACAGAGAAATCAGCAGAGACATGTCAAAGAGAAGAAGGAAAGGCTACACCCCTGCAGCACTAGGGAAAGCCTCTTACCTGGAGGTGAGAGTGTTTCCTGAAAAGGTGAACTTTCGTAGCAGATACTCATTCTGAGTCTGATAGTTGAAAGTATGGCCGTCATCTAAATAGAGTTCTCCTTCTGCCGTGCCCTGTGTGGAAGCGGGTAAGAGTCTAGCAGCCACAGAGGGCAGGCAGGATTTAGAAGGACGGGAAAGCTGAAGGGAGAGATTCCTGCGTCCCTCACCTGGGGGCTGATTGCCACATAAAGGGTTATGGGATCGTCCTTCATACAGTCTGAAGATCGTCTCACGCGCTCCCACCGAGGCACGATGGTGCCCCCACGCTGGAACACAGGGATCTGGGGTAGAGAGAAAAGCCTGGGTCAAGCACCCCCTCCTTAACATCCCTGCCAACCTCCTGTCCTCCCCAGGGGCACACGACAAGAAAGGGACAAGCAGTGGACAGTGGGGAGCGCTCACGCTGCTGAGAGTGACCGGAAGGTACAAGGTCTGGGGGCCGTGGTACTTCTGGTAGCTCTGAACATCATACCACACCTAAAGGGAAGGAGTAATGGTGGTGGGTTCCCCACATAGTGTTTGCTCTCACCCCCCACCACACTCACACACGCGGATACAAAGGCATGCGCTCACACTCTCTCTCTCTCGTCCTGTCTAAGCCCCTTTCCCTCTGTGGGCTTACCTCCCCTTGGCCAGGCAGGTACACTTGGACTCCACGGGCCCCAGGCTCTGTCACCGGGTGAACCAACAGAGAGTCTCCTAAAACAGACAGGGTGCTGTGGTCACTTCCATAGGTGGAGGAGGGTCCTAGCTTCCTGCCTACAGGCAAGGGGTCTCCATACCAGATTCTTCCCACAACCACAGATCTTGATCCCTTACCACCACTCTCACCTAGCATGTACTGGTCATCTTGGCTGAAGGTGGTCACGTCCTTTGGATACTGCACCCACAGGGGCCTGGGGAGGTAGAGGACAGGAGAGTGGAACTGAAGTACTAAGTGAACCCCGCCCCGCGGGCTGTCCACACATGCCCATCCTTCTCCCAGACCCTCCTCTGTCCCCAGCCTGTGGCACTGCCCCTTTTACCTCATGACAGGATGCCCATCACGGTGAGCGCGATAGAAGAGGGTATACCAAAAGGGGAGCAAGGCATAGCGCTGGCGCAAGGCGTCTCGGAGTGGCCCCAGGTACTCGGGGGGCAGCAGCCAGGGTTCTCGCCGGCCTGTGTCCATGTGTGAGTGTGCCCTGTAGAATGGCTGATACGCGCCTACCTGGTACCAGCGCAGCTGCAGTTCTGGCTCGGGGTTCTTGAAGAAGCCACCAACGTCCGCTGGGAGGCAGAGGATGAGATTGGGGAAGAGGTGGTAGAGAGGGTGTTCCCTCCCTCCGCCTCTTGGGTGTCCCCAGCCAGTGACCCTCCTCCTGGAGCCCCTCTTTCATCCAGGACCCCATTTCTCACCCCCACAAAAAGAAAGCCCCACCAGCCCCAAGCTGAGGCACATGGGGATGCTGATTTTCAGATGGTCCCACTCTGCTGTATTGTCCCCTGTCCAGATAGCTCCTGGGAAAGGACACAGAGAACACCATGAAGGGGCATCTGGAGGCGGAAGTGAAGCCCATCCTTTCAGATCCCACCCAACAGAGCTCTCTTTTCAGCCTGTCCTAGCTAGTGACCCTCCAGTTCATCAGGGCATCCATTGAAGCATCTGACCGCCAAAAGGTGGGGTCTGTCCCACCAGCTCCAAGCAGGCCAGCTGGATGTCCTAGCATGGTGCAGCTGGAGCTAACATGGAACACTCACCCGCTGGCAGACTGCCCATAGGAAGGGTGCTCCCATGCCCCTGTACCCCATGTTCATGCAGCTTCCTGCCCTCCCCTCCCCTCCTGCAAGATCTCACCAAAGCGCTGAGAGCCAGCGAAGGCGGCCCTGGCCAACACAAATGGGCGCTCTACCCCTCCAGAGCGCTGTATGAGCCCCTCTGCTGTGGCCATGTGCTGAGGGGACACAGTGAAAGCTGTGGTCAGGGCAGTGATGCAGCAGACCCCAACCCAACACTCCCTATGGCTCAAGGCCACCCAGGAGCCTCACCACATAGAAGCCATAAATGTTGTGGACATCTCGGTGCTCCCAACCCCCATGGTGCCGGGCGTCCTTGAGCATGGTGACCTCAGGACCACTGAACACCGATGGTTCATTCATGTCATTCCAAACATAGAGGTTTGAGGCTGAACCCTAGAAACAAAAGGAAGAGAACTAGGGTCCAAGGAAGCCAGGGAAGCAAGAGGCAGCATTTCTAAGAAATGATAAATGCAATACATTCAGAGAAACCAAGTAGCACTTTTACCAACTGATTCAGTGACTTAAAAAAAAAAAATGTACGATAACCACAAACACTTCAAAACTCCCTCAGCAGTACCCAGGCATGACTGAAACACTGATAACGGGAAGGGCCTCTCATCACTCATTAGAGCTGGGGACCAGGGGGCTTTCTGACATGGCCAGATGGTCTCTTTTTCTCAATGAGACTTGTTACAAGGGAGGTCTGAGGGGAGCGGCAGATGACAAAGAAAAATCATCAACGTGTCTGGAAGAAAACAAAGATACCAAGCGCACCCTTTGGTTCACTATCCTGCTGAACTGAACCTAGAAGCCCAGAGCTCTCGAGCCGCCCTCCTGCTTCTCTGGGCAGCTGTGGAAAGACTTGTGCTTGTGGAGGCCCTTCCCTTAGCCATAAAGGCTAAGACAAAGTAAGGGCGTTAAGCACCTAAGTACAGAGTGTGAATGGGAATTTGGGGCACAGATGGAGGGGGCACCCCACCCTCATCCTACCTCATACTTGTCAAAGCTGAACATGTTTGCCCACCAGTCTCTCATCTTGACGTTTGTGAAGTCAGGGTAGCTAACGGAGCCTGGAGAAGGTCAGAAGCAAGGGTCACCCCCTGGGGCTAGAGGCTGGTCACACACCCAAGCTCCAACCACAATGGGACCCCATTCCTCTCAGCTCTGCCAATCCTGGCCAGGCCTTCCCTCCTGACCTGGCCAGCACCAGCCCTCGTAGTCAGAACCATCTCGAGTCTTGACATACAGTCCCAGTGACTGTAATTCCTCATGCACCCGGTATCCCGAGTCCACCTTAATGTGAGGGTCCACAATGGTCACCAGCTGTAAAGAGGAAAAGAACAAGAGGTCAAGGGCTCTCCTGCTCGCACCCCGAGAGCTGACTGACTTCCCTTCACGGCCAACTAGCCTTCTTACCTTTCGTCTTTTGCCAGCCAGATGTCCCAGCATGGCAAGCGGCTGGGGAAAACGGCTCGAGTCCCAGGTGAAGTAGCGTTTGCCATCAGCATGTTCGATGTCCAGCCAGATGACGTCACAGGGGATGTCATGATTATCAAAGCCCTGGTCAACCTCAATCACATCGGCCTCATCCCGATAATTCCAACGACTTTGGTGGTAGCCAAGGGAGAAGAGCGGGGGGAGGGCCTGGGTCCCTATGGGAGCAGGGAAGGATTGCGGCGTCACAAATCAGGCCAAATTCAAAGCATGGGTTGTGCCTGAGAGCTGAGCGCAAGGCCCAAGATCAGCCCCATATCAGCGATTCAAGACACAGAAACTTGGGAGGAGGAAAAGCATTTTCCTCCTTTATCTCCTACAGGGAGGACAGGACTATGGAAGTGAAACAAGACTCAGAGGGGGTGCCCCAACACAGCTGATGCAACTGATGTCCGGTACTAAACCACCTTCTTATTGTTCTTTGCTGTAAGGGATGGCTCATGAGGCAGGGGAGAGAAAAGGATGCACATAAATGTAAAGGTGATACAAAAGAATAAAAAATGTCATCACAAAAACCAAATCCGAACAAAAGAATGACGATTCTAGAAATGCTGTAAACCAGGCCTGTAGATTGGAAAAGATGAGGTGCTCAGTAAGCACAAGGCTGATGGCCTGGCACTCAGACCAAGATGCTAACGATACACAGGACCACACCTGTGAGACTGGCGTACTGACGGAAGACGTCTGAGACTGTGGGCCCGAGGAGCAAGAACACGTCAATAATGCCACTCTCTGACATCCAGCGCACATCAGTCTGGGGCGTCTCACCCCCACCCTGTAGGTAATCCAGCATCTTCCCAAACAGCGTCTGTGTCAGAAGGACCAGAAATTAGATACTCCCTGCCTACCAATTCCCACAACGGGGGTAAGCTTCCCCTCAGGGTTTCAATCATTCCCTAGTTTCCCTAGTTCCCATCCAGGACCTCCTTCCAGAGTGTTGGTCTGACGGGCTCTGCCAGAAGGCCTGGATGACACAATGGACTTCTTCCTCCCACCAGGAACCACACTCCCACTGGGCCCAAGCAAGTCATCCCTGTTTTCTGTACCCAGACCGTGTAGACCTCAAGTGATTGTTTCCTGTCACCTGGTGATGTCCCACAGCGCCCCATCCCTAGTCTCCCCCTCACCTTTCCTGCTGTATTAGAGGATATATCAACCCATGTCTCAGCTGCATTGAGCCAGAAAATTCCAAGGTCTCGGTGGACACTGTGTGCCCAGAGCACAGGCACTGAGGCATACAAGGCCATGGGGTTATACAGCTCATACTGGAACACATCGAGGTTGTAGAGTCGATATGGCTCCCCGCCCCTGCAAAGGCCATGGCATCAAAACTGCCCCCAAGTGATCATGGGGTGACTGCTCACATGACCTCCAGGGAAGGCCCTCCAGCCTCTGGCTGTGCACATCCCCTCCCTTGCCTTCCCTGCCCCCCTCCCTCTGCATGTGACTCACTCAGTGACTTTCAGTCTCAGATTGTCTGCATGCTCTGGGATTCCATACACATGTTCCATTCCAGGCAAAGAGAAATCCAGACCCACCGATGTGGGGCCTGTGAAAGGAGGCAGGTCAGGCCTTCCGCCCATCCGGAAGTATTTAGTGCCCCTCCCTCTTGCTCCAATGCCCTTCCCTCCTCACCAAAAGGCTTGCTGTCCGAATGAGTTTTGAACATCTCCTCCCAGGTCCCTGGCTCATCACTGTCATCCTTTCCTCTGTTCTCCTCTGGCTGCAAGAGGAAGAAAGGGGATCCCACCCTAGTCAAGTGGCACAGGCCAGTCTGAGTCAGCACTCCCTGCCTTGCCTCACTTTCCCTCCGTCTTCCCTCTCACCTTGTCTGTTTTCCCAGCAGCCTCCTCCTCTGGGGTTCCATCCCCCTCAGCTGGTTCCTTTGGCCCCTCCCTGGAAGGTAGGAGAGTTGTCTGCTCCAGGCCAAGGGGAGAGGTTTTTTGGCTTTGATTTTGTTTGTTTGGGGGCTGGTGGAAGCATAGGGATGAGGAAGGAGCATAGGGCCTGGGCTTCACTCAGGCATAGAGTGAGTACATCCCCAGGGAGCATATCCTCATACAAAGGCAGGCCTGGGAGTGTGCCAAGAGGTGAAAAGGAGGGAAGGAGGGAAGGAGGGAGGGCAATGATCGAGGGAACAAGTAATGTGCTTTTCACATGTCCACACATGCCACTGTAGAGCGCTGGGAACAAGGGAAAAAAGGAGGGAAAGAGGCAGAACTCAGGGGATTTGGCAGCTGAATGAGCATAAACCTGGTTGTTACTGCCTCACTGCCCAGTCAATCCCCCTCCCCTTCCCCCACCCTGCCTCACTTTCTCCTTCTGTAGGATGAAAGCAGTTCAAAGGTGAAGGGTCATCCTTGGGGAGGAATCTACATAGTGGGCTGGGGCACCTGGGGATGTGGGCACCCTGACCAACTCCTACTCCATCTTGCCTGAAGCAGAGAGAACAAAGCTCCCAGCATCTCCCAGCCCTCCTGGAACAGAAATCCTTTAGCTGAGGGGACAGAGATGGGGAGGGGGGAGACGGAGAGAGAGAGAGGGGGAGAGAGAGAGAGAGACATAAAGAGAGGGGAGAGAGAGAGAGACAGAAAGAGAGGGGAGATAGAGAGACAGAAAGAGGGGAGAGAGACAGAAAGAGAGAGGGGGGAGGGGGAGAGAGGGAGACAGAGAGAGAGAGAGAGAGAGAGGAGGGAGAAGCGCACGTGCATGTGTATGTGTGTGTTTGTGTGTGTGTGTGTATGTGTGTTTCTGTGGGGCATGGGGTAAGGGAGCACAGGGATGGAGGGGCAGGGGTTAAGGAACAGATACAGTACCAGTGGCCATGGATTTACCTAGAGAAAAGGTTCTTGATCTTATCCCATATGCTACCGAACGTGAGACTAACTTTATCCGAGAAACTGGGGCGGGAGGAGAGGGGAAGGAAGGGGAGGGCAAAGGGGCAGGGGAAAGGAGGCACAAAACCAACACAAAAACAGAAACACAAAAGTGAGTTTCAGTCGACGAACATCCAGAGACGGAAAAACCAAACAAACAAACAAAAAATTTATTTAAAAAAAAAAGGGGGGGATAAATCTGGGAAACAAGACAGCTTCAGGAGAGGGGTGAAGTGACTTCGGGTCTCTTCGCCTGAGGAGGGAGGCCCAGGAAGGGCACCCCACCGTGGGGCAGGGGCAGTCTCCTGGCCAGCGCGCACTTTCCCCAAAGGTTCTTGACTCTTCCCTTCCCCCATCTCCCCGACTCCTCCATCCCTCCGCAAGAAACCCATCACCCATCGGGCCCAGACTCTCTAGGAGGCCTCCTTGCAGCCCTTTCTGGTAGCTTCCCATCCCTTTACTCACGAATTCCTGGGGAGCTTCTGGTGCTCAAAAACCATGAGTCCCCGGGCATTGACGCTGAGCACAAGGCTGCGGTTCTCCAGCAGGTCCAGTCGGAAGGGCCTTCCCGTCAGGATGATTTTGTAGGGGCCCTCGGCCACAGTCAGCTCCACACTGTTCTCATCTCGGCCAGAGACGGACAGCCTAATGACAGCACCAAGAGGAAGAAGTAAATAAGACCACACAGACCGGGAGGCCCTGGAGGCAGGGGAGGGAGGAGGTGAAAAGAGGCAGACACCCCAGCAGAATTACCGAGCCGTGGGGGGATCTGCCACCAAGACGTCAGGCACCCGGTAACGTGGCCGGAGTGGCTCAAGCTCATCGATGCGAATCCGTGTCATGTTCCCCTGTAGTCCTTGTAGCTCCAAAAGCAACACCACCTGCGTGAGACACAGGTGAGGACCAGCCCTGCCCCTTGCTCCCCGGCCGGCGGGAAGGAGGGGGGCTCGGGGTCCTCTTCTTGCTAGCTCCTCCCCCTACAGGAGCCTAGAACACGGAGGATTCACCCCCACCCCCCATGTTCTTCCAGACCTATCCCGTCACACCACCTCTGACCTTCGTGACTTCATTGACCAGGTGGACCGTGAGGGCATCAGGGGTAAGTTCTAGAGAGTCCAGCAGGGCACGGTAGGGGGAAGAGCCGGGCTGAACGCCGCGCTGACGCCTGCACAGAAGAGAATGGCTGAATGCCGGGGGACAGCTCTGGAAGCCCAGCCATCCCCAGGCGCCCCCAGGGCCCTGTCCGTTGTTTCTCTTCCCAGGACCCCTCCAAATCCGTACTTGCAGAAAGAACTCTGGTCACACGTTTTGAAGTTGCTTCTGTCCACGGCCAAGGCTGCGGAAAGGCAGAGGCCCAGACAGGCCAGGGCCAGCTGTGCCCAGGACCTGGGAAAGGAAGAGGGAACACTCAGGACCAGGACCTGGGGACCAGCCGGCCGGCAAACCCCCGTAACAGCCGGCTCCCTTCCGCCGGGGGCGTCAGTCATCTGTTACACCAAGGGTTGTTTCCTTACCCACTGGGCCGTGGGGAAGTTAAAGGCGACAAACTGCCCCCCACCCCCCAGCACGGCCACGGGGAGGGGCAGGGTCCGGGATCTTGGCTCAGGTTACATCAGCCTCTGGGACAGAAGGGGCCCCGAGGAGCGTCTCCAAGGGGAGGCCAGGAGCCACACGAGTCCCCGGGGCACAGACTCTGGGGAGGAGCAGGGGTGCGGCGGTCCTCGTGGGCTTGGCTCTCCTCAGCCTCCTCGTGTCCCACCCGGGCCCACGGGGTCCCCGGGTGTGCGCAGTGGCCGCCCCCTTTCCCCCCACGATCCAGAACCAGGAAGCCAAGGTGAACACGGAGCCGGGGTCCGAGCAAGACTCCAGCCACAGAGCGGGACCCACGCGGGGCGCCACGCACCCCGCTCTCACCAGACCCCAGCGGGGCGTCTGCTTTGGGATTACATAAGCTCCCATCCAACGACCATCCGCGCCCCCATTTTACAGATGAGGCAGCTAGGCGGTGGGCCTGCGGGCAAGAAGCCCTGAGTTCGAATACGGCCTCGGGCTCCTCCTATCTGGGGTGACCCTGGCTAAGTCACTGGACGTCGCGGCGCCTTCGCTTCCTCATCTGCGCCCCCTCTCAGGCTTGGAGAGGATCAAAGGACCCGGCCCAGAGGAGGAAGAGCGTGGCTCTGGGGGAGTCTACACTCGCTGGCCATCACTGTTGTTCTCAGACCAGCCACACTGGACCCTATCAGAACCTTGTCTCCCGCCCCACCCCCGCCCAGGGTCGCAGCCCCGTCCATCCGTCCATCCGTCCATCCATCCATCCGCCCCACCCCCACGCCCGGGTCGGCCCTCGCTCCATCCCCCATGGGCCCTTCCTGAGGTTGTTGTTCCCCAGGTGTCAGGTGGGAGAGGGGGACCGCCGGGGCGCTGGGCGGGGGCAGGGGAGGGGGTCGCCGGCGCCGGACCGAGCTCTTCCCCGCTCTCCTCACCTCCGACGCGCCGCCGTCGCCATCTTGTGCCGGGTTTGATCCTTGACCCTGGCTCTCCCCTCCTCCCATCACCCGTCACGCAGCGACACGTGACCCCGCGCGCCCTGCCGTACCGAGAAGTGATTGGCCACCCGAGAGCAAGGAGCCAAGCTGGCCTATGGGCGAAGCGCAGGCCATGACGGAAGGGAGCCGGGAGGCGGGAATAAGGAACAGGCAGCCTGTGATACGAGTGTTTCCAACTTGCTGCGCTGCCATTGGCCCGTTTCTGTTCCCAACCCGCCCCCGCCCCCCCCCCCAGCTGTGCTAGGATGGCCACACTAGTCAGGGTCTTTTGCAAACTGGGCAACCTTTATTTAGTGGGAGAAAAACCAACGAGATGGTCAGGGCACGGGGTGGGGTGGCACCGATCTCGCGTCCCCACCCACCCCCTAGCGGTAGCTCATGTTCCCTGCCTCTGCGGGTTGGGCCAGGCCTGGAACCTGCCTGAGAACAGGCCCAGGCGGTCAATGTTCCTGTGCAGGACACTGTGCAGGACAGCCAGGTGGGGCCCCCCGGCCCCACCCCCTTCCCTGGAGAAGTCCCTGGCGAAGCGGCCCCTCTCAGGCTGGAAAGCAAACTTCTGGGGCAGGGGGCCGTGCTCTCGCAGAAAGCCCCAGACGCTGAGCAGCAGCAGCCGCACTTCGAAAGGCGCCAGCTGGCTGAACACCTCATGCATGTTCCCCAGGGTCGGGGGCAGCAGGCTCCCCTCAGCCATGACGGCCACAAGCGTACACGAGGCCTCCAGCTGCCAGGGCGACTGGGAGGTGTCCAGGTGGCGGGAGGCCTCCCAATGACCCAGGAGGGCCGCCAGAAGCCCCCTCAGCAGGACAGAACAGTAGCACAGGGCCGGGGGTGCCGCAGCCACCAGCTTCAGCAGCTCAAAGAGTAGTGGGTGCTCCCGGAATCGGCGACCAATGCGGAGGTCCCGCTCGACCGTGCTGCGGGCATGATCCTCGGGGGGCCAGGCCAGCTCAGCCCCAGCTGCATCTGGGCACACGCTCTCCACCAAGGTCACTGCCACTGCTTTGGCCGCCTCGGGGCTCAGCGCAGGGGCTCCCCAGCAGTCACTGGCTCCCGTCCCTGCCAAAGCACTACAACAGTGCACCAAAAGTCGAAGGAGGCTCTGCGTGTTGTAGGTCACCTCCTGGGCACTACGGGAGTAGGCTGACCTGGGAGGCTTCAGGCCCCGGCCAATGACTCCAGCATGAAACACTGACCAGACGCCTCCCGGTCCCGGCACTGCAGCTGTGTGCCGCCTGTTGGTCTCCAGCAGGTAAGCAGAGGCTGAACCAGAAGAGGCAGCAAGTGACACATTCTCACTTCCCCCTTCTCCTTCACCCCCAAACAGCTCAGCATTGCCGCGATGCAAAGCTCCCTCCACCAGAAGCTGGAGGACGGCTTTGAGGCCAGCAGGAGAGGCCTGAGAGAGCCGCGCCAGCAGCTGCGAAGCCGAGGAGACGCCCGGGGGCCCGTGAAGCCTCAGGGAGGCAAAGAATCGAGACACGCCGGCCCTCACCAAGCTCAGGAGCTGGGCAGGGAGCAGGGCTCCCTGGGGAATGGGGCAGATGGCCAGCAGGGACGAAGCGGCTTCAGCCACTTCCTCTTCGGGGTGCAACAGGAGCGGAGCCAGGTCGGGAAGCTGGGCAGAGACAGACTCACCAACACGGGCCCCCAGGGCAGCGGGGCCTTCGCCACCCTGCTGCTCCCACCCCACCAGCACAGCCAGGTTCCGGAGCAGCCTGGCAGTAAAGGGAGGGAGCAGCGTCCCCGCGTGGACTCGAGCCAGGCAACTGCACAAAGCCAAGGGCAACAAACCAGAGAGACTGACCACCAGCCCAGCATAGAGCTGTGTGGCCAGGCTCAACTCTTCTGGGGTTCGGGCCCGGCTCAAGAGATGGCCCAAAGCCTCAGGCCCACAGCTGGGCCGAGTATACACAGACAGAAGGCCCAGGAGCTGGTGCTGCCAGAGGAAACGCTTCCGCTCCAGCCTCAGGGTCTCCCCACACAGCTCTGCAACGTGGCTCCGCAAGGCATCCAGAAAGGGCACCGCACGGGGTGGGGGCGGAGGACCCAGGACCCCGTCCCCAGGGGACCCTCCCCTATCATGCACCAGCTTCTGTAGGTGCAGCAGCAGCAGCTGGATGAGGCGGTCACAGGCCTCTCGGACAGCATCGGGGACAGCGAGGCCAGGGGGCGTGATGACCGACGCTGGCATAGCTGTGTCCACCAAGAACTGCAGGAGCCGGTAAGCCCCGGCCCCAGACGCCTGGCTAACCAGGTGGACCGCCAGGCTCAGCATGTTGTCCAGTTCCTCTCGGCCGAAGACCTGGAGGTGCTGCTGAAGCTGACTCAGGACCGACGGGGGCTTCAGGCAGTCCACCAGCTCCCCTGAGACAGTGCCCAGCAGGGCTGGAGACATGACTGCCAGCTGCAGCAAGAAGGGCACCGTGGCCTGAAGGGAGGGGTCACCCCCCCGCCCCCCCGAGCCTGCTGCCAAACTCTCATGGAACATACGAAGGAGCTCGCGGCGGATGCTGTCCCCGTGGCGTGAGGCCAGGTGCCCTAGGATCCCCACCACAGATGCGATCTTTGGCACGCGCTTCTCCCCAGGGACAGCGGGGTTGGAGGGGAAGACATCTGCTGCCGGGGTCGCAGGGGGGCCACCTGCTCCCCCGCTTCCCCCCCCAGCCCCACCATGGACACAAAAGTCCTTGAGTCCACAGGACAGGACACGAGAGATAATGGTCCCAGGGAAGGAGGAGCCAATGTGGGCCACCACCCAGTCAAAATGGGGAGAATGCTGGACAGACGTGTCCAGGAGGGCATCCACACAGGCATCAGGACAGCTCCCAATGAGGGCAGACAGGCACTGCACGTAAATGTCCATCAAGGTCCGGGTAGCGCGGCACCCCATCCACAGCTGCAGCAGCTCATTGAGGGAGCCTGCGGCATGGGGCACCCGCTGGTGACGGCCAGAGTATTTGCTGCTGAGCTGTCCCATCAGGTCGATGGACCATGCGCTCACCACGGGGGCCCAGGCTTTGGGATTGGCCCGGATGAACTCAGAGAGCACCTGCTGCACTTCCTGTACCACGTCCTCCAGACCAGGACCCCCGGCGGGAGCGTGGGAAGGTGGTGGCGCACGGAGATGTTGCGGGCCCGTCGTGGCACCGTCATCCAGCGTAGCCAGGTGGGCCCGGACACTCTCATCAAAGACGCTCCTCAGGTGGTCGAGGACGGCTGCCCGGGCTGGGGGCAAGGAGCGCAGCAGGAGGAGGCCACAACGGGCGTGGTCGCGGGCAGAGAGCTGATGGCCTAGGACGGGGTCGACACCAGTTAGAAAAGCCTTGATCTCCTGAGCCAGCTCCTGGGCACTGTCAAGAAGGGAGAGAAAGGCTGAGAGGCTTCTGCCTTCCAACAAATCCAGCAGCATTCCCACACATCCCTTGTAGCCTCCAGGATCTAACCCACTCCTAAACAGGAGCCAGACCTCCCTCTTAGAATGTCCCTGAGAGGGCCGTCCCACCCCAACCTGCCAGACTCCCTCTACTTGTGGACATTCCCAATTGTCTGCAAACCTTTCCTGGTATTGAGTCGACACCTCCCTCTCACTACTCCTGGGTCTGGCAAATAGAAGAGTGACATTAGGGTCCTGCCTCCTCCTTGAACCCATCCTCCCACGGCAGGGTTTCCAATGCCCTGATCGCCAGGCCACGGGATGCCCCCCACGCCCAAACTGTGGCTCCAAGAACCAAACACAACGCTCCGGGGACGTGGAGCGATTATGCCACGGCGGAATGGGAAGTTCATTGGGTCCAGCTCCCTTATGTCAGAGCCCGTAGAAAGGAGGTGCTCCAGATCAGAGCTGCCTCCTCCCCCTACGCTGTGCTCCTCTCTACATCTGATAAAGGTCTGGGCTGACGTTCATGGACCTTAAGAGCCCCACATGCCGCCTTGTTCTGTATCATCCCTCTACAGATGTGGAAACAGGCCTGGAGAGAGGAAAGGTCTTGCACGGCTTGTATAGATCGGAACCGAACACACACTTCCCAAGTCCGAATCCAGCAGGCTCCAACCACTGGACCACACTGCTTGAAGGCTCCTCCCAGCTCTGACCCTGGGAGTCTCCAATTCTCTGACCACAGGCTTGGGGGGAGGGGCTGATCGGACTTCAGCTGTTCCACTCACTAGCGGCGCTGCCTTCCGCTCTGACTCGAATCCCCAGGGCCATTTTAATCGTGGGGTCCTCCCTGGCCCCGCACCCCCATTCGGAGGGGCCAATAATGTCTGTATAGGCCGAGCTGCTCCTCCCACAGTCACCCCCGCCCACCCCAGGTGGGTGTGTCCCAGGCTTGGGTGATTGACTAGGGCTTCCCCTGGCTGGGGACTCCCACACCTCCAACGCCAACTGTCCAGTGGACACCAGACGCGTGCAGCAGGGCAGCCCTCCATCCCCCGCCCCCGTGCCTCCAGACCTGGGGGCCCCTTCTTTCGGCCTCCCCCGACGGCTGCCTCGTCCCTTCTCCCCCTCCTCCCCTCTCTCGGGCGTCTGGTCCGTGGCCACGCGGCTGCCTGGTCCAGAACTCCCCCCCCAACCCCCCCCGCTGCCGATCCCAATCCCTACTCCGCCCCCGAGTGCCTCTAGTGAGGACCGCCGCCTCCCCCAGTCTGCCCTGAAGCCCCGAACCCCGCCTCCGGCTGCCTTTCGCTGCTCTCCTTTTACGCGCGAGGCGACACTCTGCCCTCCGGGTCTTTGCACCGGCCATCCCTTGCGCCTGGGGTGCTCTCCTTCCTCCCCGGCCGCCACTAGAACCCCGAGCTAGTGCAGGGCGAGATCGCCCGCCGGGATCCAGGGTCCAGACCCAGGCTCTGCGGTTTGCCACCTGAGGCCCTTAGTCGAGCCCCTCCCTCCGCGGGCCTCAGTTTCCTCGGATGTAAAACGAGGGAACCGAACCGGCCGCCCTCACGCCTCCCCCCTGGCCTCAGTTTCCTCATCTGTACAATGGGGTGGGATGGACGATTCTCAGGCGCCGACTGCAGGTCGGCTTGAATGCCGGCGCCCACGCACCTGAGCGGGGACGCGGGCCCGTGGGCGGCGGGCGCGGGTGGGGCCGGGGGCCCGGCGGGATCACACAGCGCCGACATCCCGAGCCCAGAGCCGGCGGCGGCGGCGGCAGCTGGAGGGGCGGCGGGGGCGGGAGCGGCGGAGCGCGGGAGGCGCATGCGCGCGGGGCGTCCAGCGAGCGACGGAAACGGCCGGGTGGCGGTGCGCACAAAAGAGTCCGGCCCCGCCAGAGGTCGAGGTAGAAACGTTCCGCGCCCCGCCCTGTCCCTGCAAGGGGAGGGCTTAGGAAGGCGGGGAGGGGCGGGGCCACCGCCCTAAGCCAATCCGAGAACGTCAGAGAGGGGAGACCAGCTGGAAAGACCCCTCCATTTTACAGATAGGGAAACTGAGACCCTGACCACCCAGTGTGCACGAATCCTAGAGGAGAGCACGTCCTACAGGACTTAGCCCCCTTTCCACGGCGGTCGCCCCCATATATCCTCCCTATGCGCGCAGGAAATGATAGCGTTCTGTAAAATGGGCATGATCCTAGTACCTCCAGGACGGTCGTGAGCGTCCAACGAGACATCGTGTGCAGTGCAGCGTAAACGACGCTCTTAGAGCATCATCATTCTAAGGTTTTAATAAACACTCGATTATTGACTGCCGGTTTAGGGGGATGAGAAGGGGGATAAACTGAAGCCACAAACGGAATCTGTCATCTCCCCTGGATCGCCTAAGGGAGGGGAGCTGCGTCTCCAATTCCTTTAACACGTTTTTTCTTTTGACCATTTACTGAATAAAGAAATGCAACAAAATCAACTCCCTTGCTTTTAAAAATTGAACACAAGAAACCAAACTTGTTCAAAACCGGCTTCGTGAGTAAATACCGCAAATATTTTAAAATATGTATCAATTTCGCATTGGGGAGGAAAGGAGAGGGTATGTGAGATCACACATTGCGGCCAGCCGGGGATGGGAAGGACTGAGAAGTAACAAGGTCAGGAAGACCTGAGTTTGACACTTAGACACAGACGGGTCACCTAATCTCTCTCAGCCTAACTGCATCTGTAAAATGGAGTGGATAATAACCCACCCCACGGAAGATATAAAGATCTGAAAGCGAGTTCAGGGTAGGAGCTGGAGATCCAGCCTGGGCCACAGAGGGACAGGTAGTCAGACATCTGGATCCGGAAGTGAAAAGGTACACTGCCCCTTTTAGGCTTTGCTTCTTTTCTTGGGATTCAGGTTTTCAGGATCAATTGTCCAGAGTGGTTAGTACGTGATTAAGTCAACTCTTTAACTCCTCTCCTGGAACCTTAGAAATCCAATCACTTAACAAAATCATTGATGAAGCAACTGGGGACCTGGACTGTACAATCACAGTCCCTGTTCTCCAGGAACGGATCATTTTTGTTGAGGAGACAAGGCTGATAAACACACACACACACACAACTGAGCAAGTCAAATCCGTATGGGAGCAGGGCAGGGAGGGTGGAGTGAAGAAGGGAACAATTGTGTATTAAGCACCTACTGCAAGCCAAGCACTTTGGTAACAAATATTCCTCTTATTTGATCTGATGATCATTAATATCATTTTTGTAACTTCGATAAGGGCCAGAGCCTGAATCAATTAACCAGAGGAAGAGACTGAACTGATTAACCAGCTTAAACAACCTCTTTCTTCACTGAGTAAGCTTAGAGGATGCCTCTTCCTATGTCAATAAGGCCAGATTGGGCTGACTTAAGAGCATTCTCTTTTGTCTAACGCCATTAAGGATGAGACCCTTAACCAGAGAAAACTATCTCGAATGTGCCTTTTTCTTATCTTAATATTTTATGGGCATATACTATGTTATGGAATGTTGATGGTAAATTAAACACAGAGATCCTGGGTTGTAATTCCAATTGACACTTTGTCAACTATCTTGACTTATTATATTTACAACCTGTGCCATTAAGAAAAATCTTTTTCTCGTACCATGGTTAAACACACAGGAGGATCATGAAGGTGAAGAAATGCAGGTGCACTGAGTAGGGACTAAAATTGTATTTAAGCCTTCTCATTCCTTTGTTCAGGCAGTCAGACTTTGTCTGGCTCCATATGTGTATGTATCTGCTAGCTTTAAGGGAATAAAAGAATAAGCAACATAAAATTTCTACCACCTAGTTTGTTTGCTTTCTTTAACCAAACTCTCAGGTCAACAGATCTCACTAGTGGAATGTGGGGCAAATCGTATGCAAGGTGAGTGAAGAAAAGGTGCAGGAGGGCTAGAAGACTCCTGGTAAGAAGTGGAGCTTTGATGGCTGGGTATGGCTACCCAATTAAAAGTTACAATGATTATCAAAGTGACAGAACTTTGCCTCATACTTCCCCAAACATTTCCATGTAATGATGCCTAGCATTTAAACATCCCTTTAAGGAACCACTTGACAGATACTATTCTCAATGTATCCTTGCAAGAACCCTGTGAGACAACCTCATTTTACAGCTAAGTGGAGGGAGACAGGTGATTTGCCCATAATTATTAAGAATATGAGGCAGAATGTGAACTCAGGGCTTCCTGAATCCAGATTCAATGCTCTCTCCACTGAACTACCAGCTTTTCAATTCATACCACTTTGTTTGATTTGAATAACTGTGGTCAGGAAGTAAAATATGTAGTTTACAGATAAGAACATTGAGAAAAAAAAGAGACCAACTCAGATCTCGAGAGGTTACTTGTCAGGAAACCATAGTTTGAAACACTGAACCTTCAGTCTTGGGGGCACGGATTGTCTCAGGGGCTGCCTTCTTAGGTTTTGCTCCCCAGTCCTTACCCTGTCCCCTCTCTTTCCACAGAGACTCACGTAGACACTCCAGCCAGAACTCAAATGACTTTATTACAAACTGTTACCAGTACTGAACCATTGGCCTCCCTTCCCTCCCCAGGAAGCAGAGGAAACAGTATCTGCCACTCCTCTGCCCCTAGTCAAGGGACTTGAAGAATGAGGCATAGGAGGGGAGGGAGGGGAAAGGTCAGAGCCATATCACTTTAGAAACCTATGGTGGGAGGTGGACAGCTAGGAGGCCAAGTGGATAGAGCATCAGCCCTGGAGTCAGAAGGACCTGAGTTCCAGTCCAGCTTCAGACACATACTAGCTGTGTGACTCTGGGCAAGTCACTCAACCCTGATTGCCTCCAAAAATAAAAACTTTTTTAAAGGCCTATCATTATGGGCTCTGCCTCCTTGTCCTAACTGAAGGGATGGCTTCTTGTGAGCTTGTCTGGGCTCAGCTGTCAGTTTCTAGGTCTTCCATCTCCACATCCTGGAGAACTCCAGTTTTCCTTTTCTTCTGTCTAGGCTGTGCCTCAGTGGTCCTGCCTGGCTTCGGGGGAGCTTCCACTGACAGAGGAGTGGGGGGAAAGGTTAGACGGCAGAATGCCCTCCTAAGGTCAACCTTTGTCCTAGAACCTCTTCTTCTAGAGGGCCCAGTCCTTACCCCACTCCCACCCTCCAGGGCCCCCCATCGTCCTCACCCTCCATGGCAGCCTTCTCCTTCTGGGCATGCCTGATTTGTTGCAAAAGTTTCCTTCTCTTCTTCCCAGACAGGGTGATGTTGGCCCGGGCACTGGATCTAAAGGAAAGGGACAAAGAAGCTGCATCCAGGGGCAGCTCTTTTGTGTAGGTTTTGAATTTCCTCATCTGTATACACATCATCCCCACCCCCAAAGGTAAGCTCCCAGGGGGCAGGGACTTTTCCCATTGTTGCCTCTGTATCTCTGGGACCTGGCACATAGTAGGTACTACCAGACACTTCCTGCTTGTTGCCTGAATTCTCAGGGGGCCTCCAGGTTTCTGGCCCAGTCCTCCCCTGGGGGGCGGGGGGGGGGGCATCGGTGGCAAAGTCAGAATGAGCTCAGTCTCTTGGTCCAAGGGTGTGGGAGTGGGGATGGGAGGATGAGACCAGCGCCTCCCTCAAGAAAGGTTGTGAGGAAGGTTCAAGCAAGATACTGTGGGTAGCTTAACAGGCCTCTCCTGCCAGTGATAGTGGGTCATTAGAGGATCCTAAGAAGCTGCTGGAGACACCAGCTGGTCCACACCACCTCCATCAGCTCCCCATCAAGTCCTCAGTGAGACACTCCTAGGTGCTCGATGCCATGCTTACACGTGGCCTTGGGACAGCTTGCTGACCTCGGTAGGGGAAATGCAACACACCGATATGCATACACGTGTATCTCCCCATCCGGCCAAACTGTCTGTCTCTGTGCTCCTCGCGCCTGGAATGCCCTCCCCTTGGAGAAAGGGTCTAGGGAGGGCTCTGAGGAGCAGAGGGGCATGAGTGGGGCCAGGGGAGTCCCGGGAGGGGGTCATCTGGGGACTCACGCCCGCTTCTTGAGATGATGGCGAGTAACGAGCCCCTCGTCCACCACCGCCCCGACCACCCGGTGCCGCCGCCGCCGCTCCCGTCTCAGCACCCGGCGCCGCTTGAACAGCTTCTTTTTCAGCTCCTGGTAGGGAGAGGAGAGGGCAGCAGTTAAGAGAGGGGCTGCCCCAGAGCCCGGCCCTCCCAGCCACTCGGTCCCAGGGGGCGGAGGAGGAGGAGCCGGAACGCCGGCAGCCTGCGTGCGGGGCCCTCGCTGGGCAGCGGTGGCTCGGGCTGGGGGGCCGCGAGGGCGGCGCGGGCTGAGGGCAGGGGCAAGCAGGGCGACCAGGCCTGGCGAGGGGGCATCGGTCGGGGGTCCCGCGCAGTCACCGTCCGTGGCCGGTTGATCTTCCCCCCCGGGGCCCCCATGGTCCAGGCGCCGAGCTCGGCACAGCTTCCGACTTTCCACCAGCGCGTCGCGTCCCGCCCCTTCTGGAGGAGAGGCTCCGCCCCCTAGCAGAGAGGCCAATCAGGGCTAGGGGGTGGGGCGGGGCGCCTGCATATAAAAGGAGGCAGGCCGCTCCCCGCTGTCCCTTTTCTGCCAGGTAGCTGGTGAGTACGGCTTGTTCGTCTCCAGCGGAAGGTGTCGAAGGGAGGGGCTCGGTTAGGCTCGGGGCTTTCGGAGGAACGGCCGCGTGCTTCCCCACAACCCGCCTCCATTTCTTGGCGGGGCCCGGGTGCTCGGTCCCGGTCCCCGTTATGTACGGAGGCAGATCAAGGGGACCCTGGTCCCCCCGGCGTCATGTCTTCGGTGCCTGCGGCTCCCTATCCGCCGGTTCTATCCTCACTCGCCGGGACACCGTCCCATTTGCGGGGCTGAGAGAGGGGCTCGGGATCTGCCCGGCTTTCCCAGCACCCTCGGATGCTCATCTGCTGCACTTCTGTTACAGGGCCTTGTTCGCAGCTGCCACTGGACCTGGAATGATCGGATCACTCCTCTCTCCCCTTTGGTCCACTCATCCAATAAAGCCTACTCCCTGAGAGCAGTCTGGTTCTGACCTTTGTTCCTCGTTTCAGGGTGGGGGTCGGGGAGGGAGCCGTGAGCAGCTTTTCTCCGGGCTCAGAATTAGCCGCTGGCCGTGGTCCCGAACCCTCCCTTGTATCTCGCCTGGCATTCGTCCTTCCTCTGAGACTGACGCTGGCGACCTTCTCAATGGCACTGCTGCGCAGACTTCATGGAGTGACCAGGGCGAAGCGCTCCTGGGCCGGTAGGGATTTGGAGGTGGGGAATGCGGGAGGGGGAAGGAGCAGGGTACGAGCCCTTGACAGCTGCCCAATCGCTGTCCCAACCCTGTGCAGGCTCCCTGGCCAGCAGCTGCCTGTCGGATCCTAGCTTCTGGGACAGGCTCCACGCCCAGGCCCTACCCGGAAATTCCCCTAATTTCGACTGGTTTTTTGGATACGAAGAGGTTCAGGGGCTTCTCCTGCCACTACTGCAGAGAGGGACTCCTCAGGGGCCAGCAGTGGCCCCACTCAGGGTGCTGGATGTGGGCTGTGGGAGGTCAGATTTGTGCTCTGGACTTTACACCAAGTGCCCCCTGCCCTTGAACGTGCTTGGGGTGGACTTTTCTCCAGTGGCTGTGTCCCGAATGAAACAGGTGCTGAAAGGGCACGGAGAGCACTCTGGATTAAGCCCCAGGCACCCCAATTCTTGTCTGCATTTCCTACAAGCTGATGCCAGGAACCTGGTCTCTATCTGTCCTTCTGGGTCCTTTCAACTGGTGCTAGACAAGGGCACCTGGGATGCTGTGGCCAGGGGTGGCCAAGCTAGGGCACAGCAATTGCTGTCTGAGTGTCTTCGGGTGCTGGTCCCCCAGGGTACCCTAGTGCAGTTCTCAGATGAGGACCCTGATGTTCGTCTGCCCTGCTTGGAGCAAGGGGTTGGCAGCAGATTGGTGACAGTACATGAACTGGGACCCTTCAAAGGACTCGGCTATTTTGCTTATTTGGTACAGGCAGCTCAATAAAACCAATCTTCATTATTTTGTTTGTGCATCGAGTTTAGAGATGACTGATAACTTCCATTTGGGTGGGGGTGGGAAGTATAGAGTCTTATGTATTGTCCTGGTTGTTGCTATTCCCAACTCTGTAGGCCATATGGGTGGGTGGGGGGAATGGAGATCTTGAATGGGCCCAGGATTTAGGAGACAGGAAAAGGAGTCTTAATCTTACCAGAAATCCATGAAGTTTCACTCTCCCCCCAGGTTTCTTCATCTTCATCCTGCTCCCAGTCAGATCCAGGATTGAGGGTTCTTAGAGATGATCTGGGATCCAGAGGACACCAAGCCCAGCCTAGGGTGGGAAAATGACCTTGACATTTCCAAGATGTTTTAAGTTGCCAAAAGAAAAGCCCTTTACATTCACTTTGATTGGATTCTTCCCACCTTACAGTTGAACTAAGTCTCAGATTAAGCCTAGAGTCACAGAGTTAGGTTTCTGGGGCAGGATTTGAATCCATGTCTTCCTCTATTCTGCCATTGGATGTTAAAGGAAATTTCATCCACCCTTATTGCCTATGGTTTCCCTCTTTCTCCCACCTAAAAGTTGTTTCCTGCCTATTTTCATTTCTTTCTGGCCCTTCCACCACCTGTAGGGCTCCCAGACCAATACTTTCTTACCTGATTCTTCATCTTGGTCCTGGAAAAAGGCCTCATCTTCTTCTTCGCTGTCCGACAGTAGCAGCTCCTCCGGAGGCCACCTAAGCTCCCCACTTTCCACCTCATTTATATCTGTGGCTTCCACAGTGATTGATGGTGGACGAGGCTTTTGGGAAGAAACCTAAGGGGGGAGGGCAGAAGCTGACTCAGCATCTGAAACAAGGCAGAGGCAGGGACTTGGAGGAGCTTCTAGGCCTAAGTGGGATGAGGGCTTGGAGCACATACCTGAATGTCCTGGTCATCCCACAAGTTCTTGACCTGATTTGGAGGGTCTGGTTTCCAGGGAGAGCCTGGGCTGTTGCTCGGCCAAGACGCTTCCTCCTCCTCACCGCTCCTAGGCAGGAAGGCCATTGTGACAGGGTGACAGTGGAATTCTAACACTCAGAAGATCTTCCCGATATGCTGGTCTCCCCCTCTGTCCCAAGACCCTTTATGACCAGACTCCCACAGAAGGGGAGACTGACTTTGCCCTGGTAATCACCTTTGGAAACAGGCCCCTTAATCGCCTCTGAGGAAAGGAGGCTGACAAGCAGCAGGGAGATTATGGAGTCCCAGAGGGGGGAGGGAATATTGTGAAAGAACAAAGTTTGGCATTTGAAGACTGAAGAGAGAAGGTTCAAAGCTATTTTTCCCTTTCTCCACATCAGTGCATGGCTCAGGATCCTTCTTTGGAGACCTTTGCCATAAAATTGACCAGCTCCTTATGTTTTGTTTTACAGAAGGGAGTAGGTGTGGGGGGGATGGGATCTGAGGTCACGTTGATATAAGTAAGCCCAATCAGACCCTAGCAGAAATAAGAGACGGAGCTGTCCTAGACTTAATGATTAGATGGTAGGATTTGGGCAAATCCCTGTACCCTTCTAAACCAGTTTCCTCATATATAGAATTGCACTACTTATACTTGGAACATAGTCCCTGCTTCGGCTGTGAGGCCAAGTATTGTGCAAACTTGTATTGTGAGCTGGAAGGGCCTAAAGGACAATCGATCCAACCACTTTGCAGACAAGCAGCCAAAACACAGGAATATGGTCACCAAGCTGGGACTTCATCCCAAATCTCCCAACTCCCATCCGGGGTCCTTTAAGGAATCAAAGGACTGGGGGTGGGGGGCAAGGTAGAGATGGGGAGAAAATTTGTAACTCAAAATCTTGTGGAAATGAGTGAAAATTACAAATAAATTTAAAGGAATCAGAGGAATAGAATGTTTTAGAGCTGAAAAAAGATCACTGAGCCTAAGGCCCTCGTGCCAAGCAAGCCGACTGACAACAAGGAAGTCAAATCATCGCCTCTTTTCAGACCCAGATGGAGATAACCCAGGACCCTGAACCAAAGAACCCGGAGAATAGCCTCGCTTCCAGCCCAGTTGGATGGAGAAGCAAGCCTAGTGGAAGTGCAGCCTGAAAGTTCTCAGCACTATCAGATTATTCAATATCAGAAATGATACCCTTTTACCAGTAGGCTGCCTAACCGGTAGTTAAAACCTTCCCTGTATGTTGTCTCACCCATTAGAATAGGAGTTCCTTGAGAGCGAGGACTGTGTGACTTTCTCTTTGTAACCCCAACACAGCCTAGGGCTTTGCACATAGTAAGCACTTAATAAATGCTTTTTCATTTATAATAATGGCAGCTTGCATAGCCTTACTGTCCCACTTGATCCTCATTACAACCCTTCGCTGCTGGTGCCTATTATTATGCCCATTTTGAAGAGGAGGAAACAGGCTGGGAGAGGATAAGTGACTCGGTGGACGAGCGGAGAGCACTTGTCTGAGCGAATACAGGTAATACGGTGAAAGGACAACGACAGACGGACGCTCTGCAGTCAGTGATCGACATAACCTGAATGTGACCTTGAGGCACCTCTCTGGAGGGGGCGGCGGATCAAAGCGAGCGCCCGGGTCACAGCATCGATAGCATCTATGCGGCGCCTAAGCGCTTTACAAATAGAATCTCAGCTCACGTGGCCATAGCCGGTAACCAGATGAACATGTAGACGAAGGGCTGCATTCTCCAAACACCTCGGGCAGCCCGGACTTCGCGATTTCTTCTAGTGGGTTAACCGCACGTGCACGGTCGGCTCCGCGGACGAGAGGCAAAGGCAGCGCTCTGCAGACCCCAGACGAGCATCCCCAGGCACATGTGGGAGCTCGGCGATCCCGCCCCCGGCCGCCATGGCAACGAGCTCTCGTCCCCCTTCATCCCTGCCGGGCTCTGCGAAGCGGGAGGAGGAGCAGCAGGAGGAGCTCTCCCCCTTCGAAGCCTTCTCCCAAGCCTCCGACTTCCGGTCTCCCTCCGCCCCGTCTCGATGGCCCCGCGTTGGCCTCTCTAGGCCGGCATCCCCGCCCGCGGAGGGCTGCGTCTCTCGTCTCTATGGCCGCGCGTCGGCCTCTCTAGGTGGCGGAGGTGGGGAGGGGTGCTCGCGGGAGGTCTCGCCCCTTTAGCCCGGTTCCGCCGGGGCCGGCCGAGGACATGGGGTCGCTGAGCAAGGCTTTGCAGGCAGCCGTGCTGCTGGGCTTGGGCGCGGGCCTGGGAATCTTCCTCTTCGTGGTGGTGCCGCCGGGGGAACAGCGGACGCGAGACCTGCTCAAGGTGGGTTGCACCAAGGAAGCGCCTGCTGTTTTGCCGGGCGCAGGGGAACCGCAGACCCACGGCGGCCGCGCCCTCGACTTGCGCCCAGGACCCAGGCGGCCGCGCAGAGCGAACGGGCGTCCTGCTTTCGTGGGGCTTACCGTCTGTCCGGGCAGCGGAGGCGCGCCTGCATAAAGGGATGCTACTTGGGGGCGGGGACAGCTGGGGAGTCCGCGGTGACCACCAGCCCCTGACCTGCCTCCCTCTTTGGTCCTGCCCAGGACACGCCGGAGAGGAACCCGAAGCGCAGGGACGAGGCGACCAAAACCAAGGTGCTGTGGATGGGCACGCTCCGGGAGGCCGCAGAGACCCACGAGAACGTGGCCTGGAGGAAGGACTGGAACCGCCCCACGGGCGGCAGGACGGCTTGACGCCCTTTCCTAGGTTTCCATCTTAAATTTAGGACACCGGCCCCCCAACCTCCTCCGCTCCCCAGGCTTGCGCTTTGTGTGGGTGAAGCAGGCGAGGGCACTCTCCCACTGCAAGCGGACACCTCATCCTGTTCCCCAGTGTGGAATAAACCCTGGGTTTTGCTCCTGGTTTGGCTGGGCTCTTAATGGAATGACCATTTCGTCTCACTGCACATCAGCCTTTGGCTTCCTTTCTCTTTGACCAAGAAAACGATGGCAAGAAGTCACTTTTCCCCACCCCCAGTAAATGTTAACACCCAGCAGTAACAGAGTGCAGTTACTGAGCACTTCTGCCGACTACATGCCCAGCCCTAGGTGATGTCTCAGGGAAGGTTGGAACAAGGTTCTAGGCCTGTTGTAGAAGGGATTTTGGCTCGGACTGAGGACACAATTACTCCTTGAGAGGCCAACGCTATCAGGAATGGGGATTGATTTACATTTGCATGCTGAAGACAAACTGAGCTGGGAAAGACAGGCACTTGGGATATTTAGCTGGATGGAGAGAGCTCAGTTGTGTCCAAGTATTTGGGGAGAATGCCTCAAGAGGGATCTCCTAGGGGCCTTGTGGCCAAGGCTGGCCCCCTGCCACTTGTTGGTTGGGTTGGCTTGCAGAGGTGAGTGCTCTTCTGGTGTGGGTTGGCCATTAAGGTCCCTCTGAACTTGGTTTTCCATTGGGGTACACTATAGGAGAGACCCCAGGGGCCGGGCCCAATCTCAAGAACTTGCCAGCATCTACCCCCTTTCAATAGCCAAGTAAAATGGCAATGAGCTGATGCAAACAAGTCTGGAAGGCCCTGGCCTTCTCCCTTGTCCTTTCACCCACCCAGCCCCTCAGCAAGGAGCCGGACATACATGACTGAGGATGTGTTTATTAGGGAGGGGGTGTCAGTGCTCTGTCAGAGGTGAGGGGAGTTTTGAGGGAAAAAGGCGAGAAGGCTGGAGACCCCTTCAGCTGGCACACTTCTTGGCTACAATGAGGACAGCAGAAGGCACAAGTCCTGTAGGCGGGAAAAGAGAAGAGAATGAGGCAAGCCGGATCCTCCTTTTTTGCTCTAAAGATTCCACAGTTCCTAACATCCAACACTGAAACCTCAATCCACTTCAAGCTGTCTCCTCTATCCCACCACCTCCTTAGTCCCATACCCAGCTCCTGCAGAGGTCTCTCCATGTCGGCTTCAGAAAAGGCCCGCCGGGGGAAGCCACTGAGCAGCTGTACAGGGTCCTGCCCACCCCCTAGTTCCTCCCCTCGATGTAGCTCCACATAGAGTCTCACTGCGGCCAGCTGCTCTCTGGCTTTGAATGTCTGTGTCAGGGATGTCCCATCAGGCAGCCGAACCTGGAAGGGACAGAGGGAATCAAGTGTTAGGGAAAGTACAGGGTAAAGGCTGACCTAATAAAATAGCTAACGTTATATTATACAGTGCTTACAATGTGCCAGACTCTTACAGTAACTCTAGAAAAGGGGTAGGTACTATTATAACCCCCATTTTACAGATGAGACAAACAGGTTAAGTGACTTGCCTAGGGTCACAAAGCTAGTGAATGCCTGAGGCTGAATTTGAACTTAGATGTTCCTGATCCCAGGCCCAGTGATCTATCCAATTTGCCACCTGGCTGCCTCTAATTGCTTAAACAAAAAAATTAGAAGAAAAGGACATGAGACTATTACCAGGTACTCATCGCAACCATGACAAAAAATGTTCATAAAGCACTTTTCTTTGCTGTGCTGGATGTCAGACATGGTAAGTTAGAAACGCCCATTCCCTGCTCTCTGGGAGTTTACAATAGCAAGAGAGAGGAATAATCCTGAAAGAATGAACCCGGGGAGCTGAAATACTAAAATTACAAAGAAGAACCATATTCAGATATTCATGAGGATTCAGTGTTCAAACAGGATGAGGATCGGTTGGCTGATTCACTACTAAGTTTACTGACAAGGTAAGATTTCATCTGTGAAGGAACGGAAGATTCAGCCAAGGGAACAGATCTCAGAATGTGGGACAGTGGGAGCAGCACCTCCATATGGCTCTTGTCTTGGGGGAAGGCCCAGAGCCACCCAGGAGATCATCTTACACACACACACCTGTATGCGGCACTGATCATACTCTCGCTTGGTGGGAGGCTCCTGACTGGGAGAAGAAGGAACAGGACCTGGCTGGGTTGCAGGGGAGGTGATCTGTGATCCAGTACCACCAAACTGGGGGTCGAAAGTAAACAGTTAAAGAGTCTACCCTTAATCCATGCCCCACCCCCCATTTTCACATTCCCTGTCTACCTTTTGAAGTCCTCTACAAAGGAGAATTCAGAAGTTTTCACATAACCCACCCTACCCTGATATTTTTGAATATGATCCTTTGACTGACATTTCTCCCAAGTAACCCACCTTCTTGGCTCTCTCTACTTTATCCCTCTCGATCTTCTCCCGGACTCGCTGTCTGAAGATGGAGAATCACAACAGTAAGTGACACCGACTCCCTCGCCAGCCTTTCCTCCTGCCCTCAACTGTCCCTAGGGCCCCTGACCTGGCTGCCGTCTCTTCGGCCTTCTCTCTCCTGCGCTCCTCAGCTGCCCGGCGCATCTCATCTTCCTGGAGCCGCTGCCGTGCGGCCGACAGCTCCTGGCCCTGCCGTCTCCGCTGCCTCTCCCTCTCCACCGCCTCTCGCTGCTCTCTTTCTCCCCGTTCCTTCTGTTTCTGGGCCACCAGCTCCAACATCCTGGATTAGAGACGGGGAAATCTTCAAGGACAAGGAAGAAAATGATGGTAACTGAAGTTTGAATGGGAAGACTGAAAACAGGAGCTGATGGTAATTTGGAGAAACAAAAAAAGTAGATATTCAGCTATTCCAAATATTTATTAGACAACTGCTGTGTGCACAGCACTGTGTTTTTCACTGGAAGAGACCGGAAGACCTTTTAGAGGAGATGTGGCTCCTACCTCCAGGGAGCTAACCAACAGGGAACAGGCTACAGAAAGCACACCCTGCACAGGGGGGCCGACCCTCTGGCCTGTACCTCTTGGTCTGTTCCCGCTTCTCCTCTTCGCTCAGTGGTGGCTTCTCTTCCACCCTCGCTGACCCTGCCAAGAGGTGACCCAAATCATGTCCCCACCGCAGTGGCCCTGCCACTTCTTCCCGAGTCCCCATCCCTTCCCTAATCAGAAAGCCACTCCTCCACCTACTCCTTTGGCTCTGACCTTCAGGGCTGCCTCCCCCATAGGACGGGGGTTCATGCCCCAAGGAGTGTCCCAGGGGGGAAGCTGGGGGTTCATCCACATCCGGGTCATCTTCATGTTCCATCAACCTAGATGAGTGGGGCAACCTAGTGAGCGGGCCTGCTGGGAGGCCAGCGCCCTGCGCCCGGCTGCTCCACCTACCCTAGGCTCTCCTCCCTCCTTCCTCTTCCAGAACCCCCCAGACCACCACCGGCTGCCCTCTTCTCCAGGCCCCCCAGGCCTCCCTCCCCTCTCACCAGTCCATGGCAGCCTCGATGCCCTGGTTCCCTGTGAGGGCCAGAGCCTTCTCCCTGGGGACAGAAACCAGCATGAGAAAGGGGCTAAGCTGGGCGGGGGGTGGCGCGTCCCGGGCACCTGCTCCGGGACAAGCCTCGGGCCACCAGGGCCACGGGCGCTAATGGGGGGGAGGGGCGAGGTAATGGCGGGTGCGTGGGCACTCGGGTTCTCCCTCCGGGAGGGGGCGGGGGCGGGAATAGCGAGGGGTTGGGGGTAGCTCCCAAAAGCTGGGGGAGGGGCTGACGACGCGGGTGCCGCGCGCCCTCGCGGGGGCGGTGACGAGTTCCCTTACGCGCGCCCCCGAGGGAAGCCCATCTCGATGAGACTCTCTAGAGCCGTCCGCTCCGCCATGGCGCCGCCTCCACCTCCACTGGGACCTAGGGGGGGGGGCGGGGTCAGGGAGGCGGCCACGCGCACCTCCCCTCCTTTCCCGGAAGGGGGCGGAGCAAAGAACGAGCAGCTCGCGCGCCCGCCCGACCTCCGCCTCTTTTACTCTTCTCCAAGCGGGGCCACGTGCGAGTTCAGGGCTGCGCGCGCATCCAGGAAAGTAGGAGGCAGGACCAGGCTGCGCCCCGCCTCTGCCCCGCCATTCAGCGCAAGGCTGAGCTGCGCGCGCCTCTGGACCCGCGGATGGGGCGGGGCCAGGGTGCGCACCTCCTCTCAGTTAGCTCCCCTTACTAACCAGAGGCCACAAGCCCCTCAGGGCACGCGCGCCTCGCCCGGCAGCCCGCGCCTCCCTCCCCCCCTCTCCGCCCCCAGGGCACGAGCCCGCTCCGGGCTGCGCGCGCCTCCTCGAGCTTCCTTCTGCCTCCTCCCCGCTCCGCGTCGCGTCCCCTCACCAAGATTCGGCGGCTCCGGACGCGCTGGGCGCTGATGGGGGGCGGAGGGTAAGGGGGCCGAGGGTGGTCGAGGGGTAAGCGTGAAGGTGGAGGAAGCCGAGGAAATCGGAAGTGCCGGTGTTTGTGTCACGTGCATGCTCTGGCCCGGAGGCGGGGCGGTCTACGGGAGCTGTTGAGGGACAAGGCAGTCAAGGCGACTCCGCTTTTCAAGGGCACGTGGTCGTGTTGCTGGGAGGGGGCGGAGTTCCATCCGGTTTCCTAGGCAACCCCTTTCGCATCTGGGTATTCACTCCCAGGGGAGTGAAGCGCTTAGAGCTGGAGAGCCCGAGAGAGACCTTTCCATGGCCGCTCCCACGCTTGGCCTTGGAGGAGGCTGAAGCTCAAAAAGGAGAGGAGCTTAGCCTAGGTGTCACGCACCTGCCCTGCCCTCCCCATCCAGACCTCCATCCTGCCCCATTGCTGTCCTCACAAATGCTCCCCTCCCCCTCCATGGTTCAGAACTCTCAGATTTCCTCATCTGGTCACAATCTGTTGTCATTCCTTCTGTTCTTCAGCTGTGCTGACCCCAACCTTGTCATCCATGCTCAGTCAAAGAAGATTAAGCACCTACTATGTGCTAGGCACTGTACTAAGTGCTGGGGATACAAAAAGAGGCCAAAGTCGTTGCTCTCAAGGAGCTTTACAGTCTAATGGCGGAGACAACATGCAAGCTCTATACAGGATGATAAGAGATCATTAACAGAAAAGGCAAATTAAATTAAAAGGGGCTGGGGAAGGCTTCCTGTAGGAGGTGAGATTTGAATGAAGCCAGGGAGGTCAGTGGGTGGAGCAGAGAAGGGAGAGCCTCCTTTCGCCCCTTAGTGACTTCTTTCCTGGACACTCACTCCCCCAGCTATCCTCTGTCCCCCTTCCCCCTCTGGACCCCCTAGTGAACCAGGTCAATTTTGCCCTGCCCTCCTGAGGGGGAACAAGGTGGGAGCAAATCCTCAAATGGTTCTGACTGGACCCACTAATCCTAACTGGCCCTGGGCCTAGCAAGGCAATCCTTTTACACCTCCCTCAGCAGCTCCCTATCTCCCTATCCCACTCATTACAGGGCTCTTTCAAACCTTTTCTTGTGGTTTGTCTTCCATTCTCAAAGAGGACCATGGCATCAGTGAGGCAACATCATGACTTGCAAGCAAATTGGATTTAAGTGAGGCCAGACTGCAAAGTCACCAGCCTCACTTTCTCCTCCGGAGCATCAGGGTCCATTGGCAAGATCAGGACTCCAGGAGATCGCCCCAGATACAGTGGGAGACCTTAGCCTTTTTAAGCCAAGGTCTTTAACAGATCTTAGTTTGAGGCAAAGCCCATTCAGTGATTAAGACTAAGAAAACCTCTTACCTTCCTCCAGTGTCCCATAGCTTCCCTTCTCCCCGCCCTGTCAGCTGAGAACCTTGCCTCATAGTTAAATGAAATGGAGGCCATTTGCCAAGAGCTCCCTCCCCTCTCCTCCTCAGCTCCCAGCAGCCTTCTGTCCCTATCTCTTCCTTCACCCAATTCACATGAGAACTGCTTGCCAAGGCAAACCGCTTTCCATGCACAAGTGGTGCCATTCTATTGTCTTCTCCACAAGGCTACCCCTTCTGTCATCCCCCTTCTCACCCTCAATTTCTCCTTGCGGCCTCACTGCTTCCCTACTGCCCACAAATATGCCCAGGTCTCCCCCTTAACTAGCCTTCAGTACCTCTTCTCTGGCTGCACTCAAATTCAGGACCAATAACCCCACCTCCTTAACTCTTTAGTCTGGTCATTGTCCAACCAAAATTCCCTCTCCAGTGCGACTCTTGTTCTTTTCTTTGCTAACAGCGCTTTCTCTGTCCTCTGCAGCCTTCCATGCTGGTCCGTCACCCTCTTGTCTTGAATGCTGCCCTCCTGGTTCTCCTGCCTATTGGGTCCATCCTTTTCATTCTTTCTGGCACGTTCACTAACCCATGGTTAGGCCCAGCCCCAGCTCTGCTCTGGGATCTCCCCTTTTCCCCCATCCTATCTCATTTGTTGATCTCATCAGCTCACTGGAGTCAGCAATCCTCCCTGTACAGACGATTCTCAGATTTGTCCGGCACTAACCTCTCTTCCACACTTCCTAGTGGATAGCTCAAACCTGAATGTCTTATAGCCAATGTAAACTCAACATGTTAAAAACCAAACTCATTATCTTTCCTCGCCAACCTGTTCCTCTTTGTCATTTCTCCACTGCTGTCCTTCCAGTCCTCCAGGCTCCCAACCTAGGTGTCCTCCACAAATCCTCACTCTCACCTCCTATATCTGACCAGTTGTAGGGAACTGTGGCTTCTACCCCTTTCCTACACACATCCCTTTTTTTCTGTGACCCTGCCCCCACCTCATGCCTGGATTATTGCAATAGTTGCTGGGTGGCCTGCTCACTTCCGTCCATCCTCCACTCCACTGTCAAATTGTGGTTGTTGTGTTTGTCCTTCCTGAAGAGGACCATGACATTAGGGAGATGATGGGCATGACTTACAGCTGACTTTGATTTGGGTGAGGGAGGGCTGTGCAAAGTCACCAGCCTCACTTTCTCCTCCAGAGCCATCTGGGTCCAGATATTCACCAGGACGACTGGAGATGGCCCCCTGCTGTCAAATGAGGCAGGTCTAAAGGGCACACGTGTCATATGCATACACTGCCATTCACTAAACTGGTTCCCTGTTACCTCCAGAATGAAACCTAAAAGCCTCCATTTTCCTCCTAAAGCGCTCCGTAACTTGTCACTTTACCTTTCCAAACTCCTTGCACCTTACACCGCCCCCTCCTCCAGCCTTCCCCTATTCTTTGAGTCAGTCGGTCTGGCCTGTGCTGATCTTTGCACAGGACACCCCAGACTGGCCTTTTTCACTGGCCATCCACCACCCCAGGAGCTCTGTCCTTTCTCAGTTCAAGTTCTACTATTACAAATGGCCTTTCTCAGTCTTCTTTGATCTCAGTGCCTTCCCTTGGTGATTATGTCCTATCTAGGCTGCTTCTGTCTTGGTACTACAAAGTTGTTTGCATGTTGTGTGTGTGTGTTCCCCCCCCCCCCCTGCATTTTAGAATGGTAGCTCCTTGTGGTCAGAGACCTTTTTACCTTTTGCCTTTCTTTTTATCTCCAGTGCTTAGCCCAGTGCCTGGCACATAGTAGGTGCTTAATACTTATTGACATCTTCCCCATTTGATTGTGAGTTCTTTGTGGGCAGGGACTGTTTTTGCCCTTTCCCCCCCATTCCTAGTGCTTAGCAATGCCTGGCACATAGTAGGCACTTAGTGCTTGTTGACTCAGCTTCTGCCTTTCCCCTTCAGCAGGAACACAGAGCCAGAGAGAGCTGGCAAGCATAAGTCTGGGCCTATGTCAGCAGCCCTTGGGCTCTGTCCACAACCCCTGTGGCCCTGCCTACCCAGCATCTGCTCTCTGCAGCCTCCAGGGGCTTGAGTCAGAGGCTGAGGACTCCACCCGTGTACACATCTCCTAATAGATGACAGGTAGAATTTCCGGAAGGTCATAAAATGTCACAGTTAGAAAGGGAACTGAGAGGCCCTCTGGTACAATCCTCTCATCTTCCAGATGGGAAAGATAGGCCATGGAAAGTCCTACAACCAGTAGGCAGCAGGGCTAGATTTTAAATCCAGCGTATGGCAACACAGCCTGGGCCATAAGCTTAGAGCAGGGGAGCAAGGAACAGAAAAGGAAGGCTAAAAACAAGAAGGGGGGAGCACAAGGCCGGATCTGGTGGAAGCCATTCCTGTCTGAGATCCCCTTTTGAAAATAATGGGAGCAGAAAAGTTACCTTTTTCCTGTTTGGAGACAGCATGTCTCCCAGTGTAGAAAGAACATGGCATTTGGATTTAGGAGAATGGAATTCATTTCCATGTTCTAAGCCTTCCAGGTGATGGCACAGAGGTGGGGACCCTGGCTGGCGGCCTCAAGGCCACATGTGGCCTTCCACGCCCTTAGGTGCAGCCTTTTGACTGAGTCCAACTTTTACCCAACAAAGCCTTTTACTAAGGAGATTTGTTTTGTGAAGTAAGGATTCAATCAAAGGGCCTCATTTGAGGACTTAGAGGGCCACATGTGGCCTTGAGGCTGCAGGTTCTCCACCCTCAGCCTAGGTAGATGGTTAGGGGCAAGTCACCTCACCTCCTCAGGCCTGTTTGTTCATCTGTTAAATGGGGAGGAGTCCTTGAACCCCAGAGTCCAGATGGCTGTTCCACGCGCAGTGGCGGCCACCTCAGAGCCTGGATGGCTGTTCTAGGTGCAGTGGCAGCCACAGCCAGTCAGCTCTCTGCATGCCCCCACCCTGGCACAACTCCAAGGGGGAGTTTCCTTTCTTCCCTCTTGACCCCAGCCATGCTCACACAAAAGCCTACAGACAAGGGTGGGGGCTCCATCATCATATGTTTATTAGTCGGCAGGAAGCAAAGACTAGTTGAAAAAAGCAAAGTCTCCTCCCTCCAGGAGGATTAGCCCAGTCACATTAAGGGATCCTCTTTCTCTGCTGATTGCAGGGAAGGCCCATATCATGCACACTATAGTGTGAGGAACTCCAGGCTGGGGTGTGGGGTCTGGTCACCTTCCCTTCTGAGGGGAGCTCTCTCCTTCAATAGACTTAGGGCCACTTTCCTGAGGTGTGAGAAGTCAGGCAGCTCTCTGAAGGATAAGTCACCCGCTATTTTTTTTTTCTGTCCATGGTCCTTAAACTTGTGGCTGCGACCACTAGAGTTCCTCCCTGGCTCTGGAAGCAGCTGTATGTCTGGGCTGGTGGGGACAGCCCCAGCGTTCCCGGAGACAGAAATGCCATAGCAAAGCAGCAAAGCTTATGCAAATCAGAACTATCCCCATGCCAACTGCCACATGTACCAGGGTCTGGGGTCGAGAGGGAACGGAAAGATGGCGGCAGGGTCCAAATGATGGAAAGGTGGAGGGCAGGGGAGCTCCGTCTGCCCCACCTCCCTCTGGAATAGAACTTATCCCAGCATCATTTGAGGCCACCACACAGAGGACATAAGCTCCTCCAGGTTTCAGTCCTTCCAACTCTGCCCTTCGGACAGTAGTATTGAACAGAACCGGAGGGCCTGTTCTGACAAGGACACCTTCTTCCCAGAGCTCGAGCCAGTATTCATACACAGGGGAGGAGGGAGCACACCAGTGGATTACTGCTCGGCCCTGGTCTGCCCAAATATGCACTTCTCCAAGACGGGGAGGCTCTGGAGGTTGGTGGGGACTGGAGAGAGCTGGGCAAAAGCAGGCTGTGTGATTAGGGCCCTGGAGTTCTTCACAGGGCACTTGCAGATGTCTACATCGGTCATAATCGCAGAGACTGGTCTTAGGAGGGGGGGTCTTCTTGCCTTCCTCTTCCTCTTCCTCATAGTCCTCTGAAGAGAAAGACCAAGCCAGGTGTGGTAAAAAGAAAACAACAGCCAGAAACTTCAGGAAACAGGTTGAACTCAGCATGGTACCTATAATAACGGGAAGAGAAAAAAGGTAGTCAATTAATCGTACAAGAAGAGATAGTACAAGATACCCCATTTAAAATGACTAAAGATGGAGAGGATTCTGGGAAGATGGCTGACTAGGTCAGAAAATTCCAATCTCTCAAGATTTTCCCCCATAAAAGAGTTAAAATAGTACCTTAGGACGAACAAAGTATGGGTGGAGACAAAGAAGAATAGGGGTGCACAACCAGGATCTTCCAGGGACAGGCTGAGATCTGAAGAAGAACCCCAGGACTGGGTTTGGTCCCAGCGAGGAGTCTAACACCTCTAGGCTAGGTTACATCTTAACAACAAGCGGCAAGCCCTGGGGTTAGTTGGTTTGAGAGGCTACCTCAGCCCCAGCCGCTGGAACTTCTTTATTCCCTGGATAGTGGGGGGAGTCGTCCGTTTGAGCCCAGGAAGATTGCAGGAACTTCTCCTGAGGAAGAATGCCAGACCCAGCTATGCTGTGAAGAGCAGTGGGGGATGAGAAGAAACCAACACACGCCCGGTGAGTGCAGAAGCAGTAGGGCAGAAAGCCCCTGGGGCTGTGGGCACTTACTGGAGGCTGGAGGTTTGGCTTTGGTTCCAGGCTAGAGGGAACTGAAGATCTGGGGCAAGAGGCACCAGTTCCCATACCCCGGGGCTAGAGGGATTATAAAAATCAAGTTATCACCACACACACACACACAAAAAAATGCATAGGCAAAGGAGAAAGAATGCAACCACAGAAACCTACTACAGGAATAGAGATGACCGGGGTTCATTTTCAGAGGAGGATATTGAAGTAAAGAAATCCCCAAACAGTAATGTCTAACGGTCACTTGCCCAAAAAGAATTCATAGAAGATCTTAAAAAAGACTTTTAAAATCAAATGACAGAGATACAGGAAAAACTAAAAAATAAAACTAAAAGTAATCCAAGAAAAACAAGAAGGTTATGAAAGGAAAATTAACCAGTTAGAAAATGAGATTCAGAATCTCAAGGAGGAACATGACACCTTGAAAATTAGAATTGGGCAAAGTGAAGCCAGTGAAATTATAAGAGATCAAGAAATAATTAAACAAAACATGAATAATTAAAAAATAGATCAGGAATTAAAGAATAGATCAGGAAGAGACAATATAAAAGTAATCGGAGTAACTGAAAGTCATGATAAAAAAAAGAATCTTGGTACAATAATACAAGAAATAATCAAAGACAATTGTCCTGAAACATTAGAGCAAGGCAGGGAAGTAGACATAGAAAAAGTCCATCAAACACCACTTAAAAGAGATCCTATGAGAAAAACTCATAGGAACATCATAGTCAAATTCCAAAATCCCCAGATTCAGGATAAAACATTAAAAGCATCAAGATTTTTTAAGTATGATGGTGCCACAATTAGAATTACACAAGACCTAGCAGCAGCAGAGCCATTAAGGAACCGCAGGTCTTGGAACACAATATATCGAAGAGCAAAAGACCTGGGGCTCTGACTGAAAATATCATACCCTTCAAATTTAAGTATAATCTTCAATGAAAAAAAAAATGGACATTTGGCAAACTCCTAGACTTTCCAGACTTTGTTAAAAAAATCCTCAACAGAAGATGCGACATACAAGAACCAAGAGAAACATAAGGCCGAAGACTGACAATAAGGGATTTACAAGAACAGACTGCTTGCCTTTTACATAAAATGTAAAATGTATGTCTAACATTCTTATTAATAATTGTTGAGCTTATAAGAAAGAGGGTGATAAACCTATGATATGAATTTAGAAACACCTAAAAAGAGTAATTATTTTATACAAGAGAGGTGCAAGAAGAAGAAAAGATACAGAGGATTTAGACAGGGAGGAAGCCTGGTAGTTCTGGTAACCTACTTTCATTGGGAATGGGTTTAAGAGGGAACAATACATATATATTAAGAAGAGTATAAAAGTCTTCTAAATTTAGAGGAAATAAAATGGTAGGGGTTCAGTTGGGTGGGAGGGAGAGGACAAGGGAGGGGTTTTTAGAGGGGAGAATGAGGAAATAAGTAAAGGGAGTTTAGATTAATGGGAAGGGGGGATAGGGGAGAAGGCAAGTAATAAGAGGGCAAGGTGGTTGGTGGAGGAGGGGGGTAGGCAAGTAATAGAAAGGCAATGTAGCAGGTAGAAGTAAAGTAGAAGAGGCAGGAAGGATAGGAAACAAAAGATAAGTACAAACAAAAAACAAAGATAAGGAGTAGATCATGTTTGGGAAAGTATATGTCTATATATGCATGTATATATATATACACACATATATATATAAGTGTATGTGTATATCTGTATGTGTATGTATATATCAAGAAATAGCTAAATTATATTGTAGCCTTCTGGGGAGGGGGGGACGGGAAAAAGAACAAAGTTAAAAAGTGCACAGCAGAAAACAAAAGAAAACACAAGGAAGCAAAGAAAAGATGGACAGTTCTCAACACAAGGCATATTATTTATCATACAGGCTTTCTTGAAAAGAAAATTTATTGTTATGTATTTTGAATCCTCTCCTTTTTTCTTTCTTACTTTATATTTAAGTTTCAATATTTAAGTTTATGATAATATTTTTGCTTCTTTTCTCTATTTTGTATTTGTGTTCTGGTAAAATAAAATTTAATAAAAATAACGACAGCATAAAATACCTGGAAGTATGCCCACCACAACAAACCCAGGAATCATATGAACAAAATTATTTTAAAAAAAATCTTTTTATACAAATAAAATCACATTTAAATGACTGAAGTCCAGGGCCAATATAACAAAGAAGATAATCTTACCTAAATTAATCTATTTATTCAATGCCATCCAATTAAATTACCAAAAAAAAAATTTACTGAGTTAGAAAAAATAATAACAAAATTCATTTGGATGCACAAAAGGTCAAGAATATCAAAGGAACTGATAAAAATGTAAAAGGAAGGAGGGTTAGCTGTATCAGATCTGAAACTATATTATAAGGCAGTACTTATCAAAACTATCTGATAATGGCTGAGAAATAGAAAGATCAATTTACAGGAGTAAATGACTACATTAACCTTATGTTTGACAAGCGTAAAGAATCAAGCTTTGGGGATAAGAATTATTTGGCAAAAATTTTTGGGAAAGCTGGAAAAGTCTGGCAGAAATTGGGCACAGACCAGTATCTTAACACCCATTTACTAGGATAAGGTCAGAATGGACCTTAGATATGACCTAGACATAAAGGGAGCTATTACAAGAAAGTCAGAATAACATGACCTATCAGATTTATGGGTAGAAGACTTCATGGATAAACAAGAGATAGAGAGCATCATAAGGTATAAAATCGATCAGTTTAATTGCATTAAATTAAAATGGTTTTGTACAATCAGTGTAGCCCAAGATCAGAAGGAAAGCAGAAAATTGTGGGAAAACTTTTTATAGACACCTTCTTAGAGAAAGGTCTCATATCTCAAATATATAAAGAACTTTGTCAAATCTCTAAGAATACTGAGTCATTCCCCAATTGATAAATGGCCAAAGTATATGAACAGGCAGTTTTCTGATGAAGAAATCAAAACAATTTTTTGTCAGATGAAAAAAATGCTCTAAATTATCATTGATTTAGAGAAGTGCAAATTACAACCACCTTGGGATATCATTTTATACCTACCAGATTGGCTAACATAATAGAATGGGAAAGAGGCAAACCTTGGAGGAGATATGGGAAAATTGGGATACTAATACATTATTGGTGGAATTGTGAATTGATCCAACCATTTTGGAGAGCAATCTGGAATTATGCCCAGAGTTATTAAACTGCCTATACTCTGACCCAGCAACACCACTATTGGGTCTGTTTCCCAAGGTGATCAGAGAAAAAGGAAAAGAAACTATATGTTCTTACAGCAGCTCTCTTTGTGGTGACAAAGAACTGGAAATTGCAGGGATGTCCATCAACTGGGGTATGGCTGAGCAAGTTGTGGTATGTGATTTTGATGGAATGCTGCCGTGTCTTAAGAAATGATGAGCTGGTTAATTTTAGAAAAATATGGAAAGACTCACATGAAATAATGAAGAGTGAAATGAGGAGAACCAGAGAATGTGGTGTACAGTAATGTGGTATAACAGTAACATCGTTTCAAGAATAAATTCAAACAACGAAGTCATTTTGAGTGTTGTAAATACCCAAATTAAGTACCAAAGACTTATGCTATCTGCTTCTAGAGAGAGAACTGATTAATGGAAGTATGTATAGTAGGGTTTTACACACACATACACACATGTGTCTGATAGTAACCTCTGGGAGGGAGGAGGGAAAAAATATAAAAAAGTGAGAATAAGCACAGAGAATAAAAGAAAATGTAGAAGGAAGCGTAGAAAGCAGAGTAGCTTTGAAAATAAGAGCATATTATATAGTTTTTCCAAAAAAGTAAACATTGTGAAATGTAAGTTCATGGTTTTATAATGAATCCTCATTTTAGATTGTTCCATGTACATGGAAATGGTTTTTTTGCCTTTATAAACTTAAGTTCAAAATGAATAAAAATAAAACAAAAGGTAGTCAATTACAACTGTCCCTTTTCCAATATCTCACAGGATGTAGGCAGAAAAAAACCCTAAGAGGGTCAGTGAATAGAGAAAAACTGAAATTTCTAATGAGATAGCAAAAGATGACTGAGAAGGTCCCAGATCTCTCTTTCTGTCTCTCTCTCTCTCTCTCTCTCACACACACACACACACACACACACACAGACCTCCTCTTATCAGACTGAAGCATAGCTAGGAACTTAGAACCTGACTTGTGATTCCTTCATGTTAGGCTGCCTTTCTATAACATGGAGATGAGCAGTGAAATTTTGGTAGCTAGGAACCTTGCAAAGTTCTGGGCAGCTAGCTCACACAGTGGATAGAATGCCAGGCCTGGAGTCAGGAAGACCAGAGTTCAAATCTGAACTCAGCATTTACTAGTTGTGTGACCCTGAACAAGACACTTAACACTGTTTGCCTCAGTTTCTTCATCTGTAAAATGAGTTGGAGAAGGAAATGGCAAACTGCTCTAGTATCTTTGCTAAGAAAACCCCTGAATGAGGTCTCAGAGTCAGACACGACTGAAAGAGGGAACCTTCAGGAGCCTCATTTTGCTGCCAGGTTTTCCCCTAAGCCCAGTTAGCTCTTCCCCTCCAACATCTCCAACAAAGCCTAGGCCTCACTCACCAGCCAGCAGTTTTGTACGAGGGGTTTCCGGGATCAGGTGGCTCAGGTGGTGGGAGTTCTCATGACAGCTCTGGGGTGAATATCAATGGCCTTCGAGCTCCACCGCCTAAATCCTCAGTGGCCTCCAGGAGTCTCCAATTTTATAAGCCTCAGCAGTGATGTCACTAGCTGCTCCCCCCACCCCCATCCGGGGTCCTGTGTCTGCAAAGAGAAGGGCTGGTCCCCAGCACAGGGTCTGAGTCACGGAACTAGAGATGAGGAAAACCACATTCATCTGGCTCAGCTGGAGGCCAGGCTTCCAGGGTCCTAGAAAGGGAGGGAAACATGGACACTAGCCAGAAGTTTAAGAGTGGAATGTGTAAGCATGTGAGAAGTCGGTGAGTTTGTGTGGATGGCGCATCTGTGTGATGGCACAAGAACAGAAAGTCTCTCAGGCCCACGTAGGATGCCTGGGGTCCCCACACGCTTGTTCTGGCCAAATCTCTACCACACCCACCAGTTTATTTCCTGTCTTACACCTCCCAGTGGATAGAGGGAAGGGTGAGACCAAACAGTTCTCAGTGGTCAGCCCCTGACCCTCCCAGTCCTAGGGCCAGATGAGGGACCCACGTGAGATGGAAAGATTAATAGCTTCCAGAACCAGGCTCGCAGGCCACAACAGGCTGTGCCCCCAAGGACCGTGTGGGTCCGAGTCCAGGTCCCCCAGCCCCCAACTCGTAAGCAGCCTGGAAGCGAGAAGGCTAAGAGGGGAATGTGCTGGGGGCAGCCACTTTTCCATTCTTTGATTGGCGACCCTCCCAATCTGGCCCAAACAGAGAGAAAACCAGATGGTGTGAAAAAAGTTTATTGTGGAGAAAAGAGGAAAGGATAGAAAGAAAAGGAAAGTGCTGGACATATGAGGACCACAGCCCCCAGCCTCAAGAGCTAGAGCAGGCTGAGCGGAGACGGGGGGTGCCTGAAGGGCTCTCGGTGCTGCCCGGTGGGTCTGCACTGCCCAGGGTTTCTGGGCTGGCAGGGGGCAGATTAGCCTCAGTTAGCAGGGCTGCATCCTCCCAGGAGCCAGAACCTGAGCAGGAAAGAGAAGAAGGCAGGACATGAGGAAGAAGAGAAAGAGGAGGAGACAAAGGGTATGCAACAGTGTGAGCGAGGCCCCCCTCCCTTCTAGGCTGCTCCAGCAGCAGGGCCCCTCACCATCACTGGTCTCCTGATCCAGCCCCTCTTCTTTAAGAGGCTGCAGGTCGGGCCCTTTCTCTTCTGGCAGCTGACTTCCTGCACAGAGAATGAAGGAGGGGAGGGGACAATCACCCTTGGCTGGGTGGGTCTTAGGAGGGGAAAGGGAAAGGACAGGGTAGGGAGGTGTCTCTCCCTCTGCCTTTGGCACATACCTGGCCCAGGGACAGCTGCGTGGTCCCCATCATCCTGTGATTTCTCGGGAAGCCTGGTCAGCTCTGTTCGGCCTCTTGGCCCCAGCCCTAAGGAGAGGGAGAGGCTGAAGGAAGGTATTCCAACAGCGACATCCACTCCTTCCCTACCATCCTCACCCTCCTCCAAGTGGAGAAGGGCTAAATCCTAAAGGTGGACTCAGGAGGCCTGGGCTCCACTGGCAAAAAGTGGTTAACCCTGGTGCCACTTACCGCCATGGGGTTATTGTAAAGATAATGCTGAGGTGTACAACATCCTGAGAGACTATACACATGGGAGTTATTGCTGCAATCAGAGCCCGGCCAAGAGAAACAAGCTCTGCAGAGAGCCCAGGAACCTGACGATGTCTGGGAAACCGCCCAGCCTTCTCCAGTTCTCCAAATACTCAAGGCCTCCTTTAGTGTCAGGGCACTGGGATCTCAGAAGAGACCCTTAACTCCACAAGGCTCATGGTGGGCTAAGCAGCAGTAAGATATGATTCCTGCTACAGTCAGGAGACCTGCCTATGACAATGGGCCCAGTCATGACTGGCATGCCAACAGTGGCATGAGACATCACAGACATGTATGACTGGAGAGGAAGTGAGCTAGCTACAACAGGAGGAAGAGGGCAGGGGCATGTCTGGCAAAGACCCAACACCAAAGCAAAGGCTCCAGATGCTGGGATGCAAGGAGTGCCACAGGAGGAGAATGTGTTCAAGGGATGTGGAGAGAGGCCCCTCGGGGAGATCACAGAACCAGGTGTGTCCACCTCAGAAGGGTGAGGTGTCTCCCGACAAACCTGGCCGTCTGGTGGGGCCCCTTCTCTGGCTTTCGGGTTGCGAGCCATCCTTATCTCGGTTCGTCACCTAAAACAGGGAGAGAGGTCACTGGGTTGGGAGGAAGGAGAGACCCCCAAAGTTCTTGGAAACCATATCCAAGGTGGTTAGATGCCTCTCATTCCCCAGTCCTCCTCCGTGGCCCACTTCACAAGGAGGGGACGAGAGGGTCCTGCCCTCAACACTCCACAATTACCTGCAAGGTGAGGCGGTGCCTGGGCCAGATGCCACCCCACACCCACTGCAAATAGCTGAAGAGTACAATGACACTGAGGAAGGTCAAGTTGCTGGCAATGCCAATGACAGCCGAGGTGATGGGGAAATTGTAGAGCAGATACCTAAGGCCGGGCAGGGAGGAGAGTCGGCATTACAAGAGGGTCTGGATGGCTCTGAGAAAGGGGTTTCCTCTACGCTGGCCTCTGACCTCTAATAACCCTCCTAAGGACTAGCCCAGAGCTGGGGAGATGGTCAGAGTCTGGTGGCAAGAAAGCCCAGGTCTGAGAATTGTACCTTGTGTTACCTTAGGAACCAGGAGAGAGCTGGGGGGCCTTTGAGTCCCAGCCCCTCTCATCTGACAGAGGGGGAGACTGAGGCAAGGCAAGGCAAAGGGCTTACCCCGGGTGACTCACCCCAGCCTGGCTTCAGGAAAAGCCCACCTGGCCCAGGCCGAGGCCGAGCTGAGGCAGCTGTAAAGGCCGAAGCCTCCCCTGTTCCTACCTGAGCCCTGTGAAGTGGGCGTGGATCCGGAGCTGAGCCCCATATAGCTGAATGCGGTTGCTGTGGATCTCAATCACTGCGCCAGTGGTTGGTGTGTACTATGGAGGTGAGACCAAGGTCAGCCCCAGCGGCTCCTGGCGGTTCCTCCCTCCCTCCCTCCCTCTCTCTCCCTCCCTCCCTTTCTCTCTCTCCCTTTCTCTGTCTCTCTCCCTCCCTCCCTTTCTCTGTCTCCCTCCCTCTCTTTCTCTCTGTCTCCCTCTCTCCTGTCTCTCTCCCTTTCTCCCCCCCCATCTCTCTTTCCCTCTCTATCTCCCTCTCTCCTCTCCCCACCTTTCTCCTCTCTATCCCTCTCTCCTCTCCTCCAGTGCTCAGCTGCTCCCAACCCTCCCCACCTTTCTGCAGCAGCCCTGGTTAAGGGGTGCTAGCTTTCAACACAAAGGGCCAGGGCTCCCCAACTTTTCTCGCCTACTAGCCCCTGACTCCAGGCCCTCCCTCACCGAGTCCTCCCGGTAGTCCGCATACAATTCCACCTCCAGGAGCTGCTTTTGTTCTGCAAAGCCAGATAAGAAGAGTCCCGAGAAGACCAGGGTGTCCAGCAGTCGAAGCAGCGTCGACCGGTAATGCAGCATGGCCTGAGAGGGCCAGAAAGGAGACGGGAGCTGCCCAGGTGAGCCTAGATGGCCCAGCCCCTTTTCTCAAGACCTTTCTCCCCAGCCCCCCAGGGCCTGACTCCCTGCTCATCTGCCTCTTACCAGTCTTCCTCACCATCTCAAACCTTGGTGCCCTCTTGCCTTTGGTTTACCACAGAGCATGCTCTTCTCTTTACTGAAACCATCTCGAGATCCCCATCTTCTGGAAGACTTCCAGGACGAAACCTGCTACTTTAGCCCAATGAAATCGGTCCTACCTCACCCCCGCCCCATTATAATCTGAATGGTCCCTGGTGAGGCATTCTTAACCTGGATCTCATAATCCTTGAGTAGATTTCAGAGGGGCCATGAAATTGGATGGGGAGATAAATACACCTTTCCTTCAATATAATGCACTGCAAAACAGGATTCCGAGAAGGCGTCCAGAGGCGCTTCCTCAGACTGTCAAAGGGATCCAGGACACAAAAATGTAACATTAACCTGACCTAGGGCAGGCAGAGGCTGAAGATCAAATGGAACAGACGCTAAGCACCTAGTCTGTTCCAAGCCACTGTGCTAGACACTAGGAATAAGGTGGTCTAGGTTAGGTACTCTCATTCTGCCATCAGATAAAGAACCTTTAAAGTCCAGGACAGTCCCCAAGCTGTTGCTTCAGCCACGGGTAGCATCCCATCCCAAACCCCGACAAGGAGCACTGAACGCCTCGCTCCTCCTACAGGCCCTCCACACTTAACCCCCGAGACTCACTGAACGGGCGGAAGAGGAGATGACTCGTCCCCCTCGGGTGTAGCAAGCAATGGTAACCATGAACATGCCCAGCTCCTGGTTCACCGGGGACTCGGGCATCTCCAGCTCCAGGGAGATTCGGTATGGTTGTCCATACATCAGCACCTGCGCTCGTTGGGGGGCAGAGGGGGAGTCACGTCATTCCTCCTCTCAGCTCCAAGCTTGGCCCAAACGCCCTTTTAAGGATCTTTTGCTTTTTCATCATTTTCATTTCTGAATTTATCTCCCCCCACCTGCTAGTAAGCCATTGTTTGCACAAAAAATGAAAAAAAAACCGAATACAACAGACTAAATCCAAACAACATATCCACTGAGTCTGACAGCATAAGAAACATTCCAAACCTCTGCAGCTGGGGTGGGTGGGTGTGTGTGTGTGTCCTCCTTCTGACTAACTCCCCCTCCTCCCCAGTCCCCACTGGAAACATTCACTGTCCTAGCCTCTGCGGGCCAGAATCCTGTTCACTTCTCAGATTGGGCCTCACTTCCCTTGTTCAAAGACTGTCTGCCGCACCTCGGTGACTTCCCTTCTTGGAAAGCAAACTCCCACACTGCCAAATGGGTCATCCATGACTAAGGCCCACGTGTGCTAAAGAGACCATCCCTCTGGAACCAGCTTGACACATTTCTATCATTAATTAACCAACAGGCAGCAAGCAAGTTCTTTAAGAAGCATTACTGCTCATCCCTAAAAAGCTCTTCTCCAGTCCCCCTCCTCCTCAGTGCCATCCGTAAGAATGATCACACCTGACTTATTCAGCCTCCTCGTCCCTGTCCAGCCAGGTACCCAGGGTGTTTCCTCCTCTAGGAGATCATGGCTGCCCTTGCTTTAGCTCCCAAGATTAGCTCTCTGCCCTGACCACCCAGGCATCTCCAGTTCAACTAAAGCTCTGTGTGGAGCCCCTTTTTAGCCGATGCTATTAACTCTGGGGATGATGAATTCCACAAGGTCACTGCTTCCTTTAGTGTGCGTCACTCAGGTTTTTGAGGCTTCCAAGAGTATTGTTGGAAATGACAGGATTTCAGCATCTTCTAACCAGATTTGAGCCTTTGTTCTTGACAGAAAGAAGAGCACGAAGTCCCCAGCCTACTTCGACACCCCAACAGTCCTATACATCCTTGCTCATCCAGCCCACCCACCCCCTTTCCTCAATCTTTCTCTACCAAGGCTCCTCTGGCCCACAGTGACCTTCCTAGCACACCCAGGCAGGTCTGTGACACACGTACTTCATTACATTCTGGGCTGGGCTGCAGGCCGAGTAGCTTGTCTTGCACCAGATAGATGCTGACTAAATTGAACACCACCGGCTAGAAGATTAGCGGCATCTTTCCTGATTCTTTGCTATCTCTGCCCTGAGCTTGACCCACATGGGGTGCCCAGCCATCATTCCGGAGCCAGGCGCTCTCTCAAAGGGCTCCCCACATCGCTTCTCAGCCTTCAGCTTTTCCCATGGAGGCAAAACTTTGCCTTTCTAGGCTGTGCCCAGACAACCCTGCAGAGATCATCTCACCTGCCCTTCCGAAGGAGCTGACCTTCGGAAAGATCCCCCTGTGGCCAAGGGCCACAACCACCACTCTGCTACCTGCCATGGTCCAGGTACCGCTGTACTGCAGCTGGCGGGGTGGGGGTGGGGTCATTCAAAGAAGCACCCATCACTTTAAGTACATCACACATTAAACTGAATTTCACCTGCCCCCTCACCTGGGGAAGTCAAAATTCTCTTGATCATCTTGGCATTTCACTGCCCACAAGAACCAAGTGGCCCCTACAAATCTGAATACCTCACTGCATGTGCCTCTTTCAAACCTCATTTATTTAGGGAACGAATGAGCATTTATTAAGGACCTACTATGGGATAGGTGTTGTACTAAACACTGTACAAATATTAATCTCCTCTGATCCTCACAACCATGCTAGAAGTGGATGCTCTCATTAGCTCCATTTCACAGTGGAGGAAACTGAGGCAGAGGTGAAGTGACTCGCCCAAGGTCACACAGCTAGCGTCTGAGGCTGGATCTGAACTCGGGTCTTCCTGACTCCAGGCCTGGTGCTCCCTCCACTAAGCCACCAGCTGCTTCTAACCCTCTCATTTAAGCAATCAGGAGTTAAGAAGGCTTGGGGCACACAGTCTCAGGAGGATCTCATGGCTTTCACCTTTGCCCTTTGGCAGAAATAGTCTCTGATCTCTAGCCAGTCTTTCTAAGCAAGTTGCCCATCCGTGATCAAACGTTCACATGTCCCCATTTTTTAAGCCTTTGGTATAAAAACCTGCCACAGGCTTTTGGAAGTTCTAAATAAATTCTGCCCGCTGATGGGCAGCATAGATTTAGAGCTGGAATGGCCCTAGAAGGCCAGCGGTGAGGAGTGGGCCCGAGGTCATGTGACTTATCCTTGTCACAAGGTAACAAGAGGCAGAAACAGGCCTCAAACCCAAGCCCTCGGATACCCAGATGTAACACACTGTCCAAGACACGGTCCTGCCTCTCAAAGAATACTAATGGGAATCTTGCTGTTTTTCTGAGGCAGGTTCTCCTTTGCTAAGGTGTTCCCCAACTCTACCCACTCTCCCTTATTACAGGTCCCGCCAGTGGCCCAGCTCTCCAGGGAGGTGACCGGCCTGCAGTTTCTTGGCAGTCCTCTGGAGGCATGGCAACTTCTGACAAGCCCTTTGACCCAAGCTGACACATCTTAGCTGTCAGTTTCACAAGTTTTCCCTTAAATCCCATCGACACTCAGGTGGACACCTCTTTGGTTCAATGATTTATGTCGCTACTAAGTAAAAACTGCCTGTGAGTTTAACAGCAGTCCTGGATACGAGAGCCCAATCCTCCCCGCACCCTTTCCCCCAATTATGCCAAAGACAGTCATTTATCATTCAGTGTTCCTCCTCTCACCTGCCCGACCCCCAAAGCGGCAGCCTCTTTTCCTGGGGCTCCCAGTCCCAGCTTTCCTGGCTTCTCTCCCCCACCCCTGTCCCTACTCACCCGATCACGTCCACCTTTAACCAGGGAGACGTTGGCAACAGGAAAGGAGCAGAGAACGGGCCCGGCAGAATCGCAGTCTGTCCTAGGGTGGGAATAAAGTAACGTCACTTACCTTTTCACCCCCAGTGACCCCCTGTGGGGGTCCAGCCTTCTTTGCCGTAGGGACACGAGATGATAGCATCTCATTCCCACTGCCCTTTTCTGCTGCCTCATCATCATTTCTAGTACAAGAGAAGAAAACGGTGCCACTATTGCCATCATATCTGTATTGGCAGGTCCTGTAACATGTCATAAGAGTCAAGTCCCCGGAACTCAGAATGAGCGAGGCAGAGAAAGGGGGGAGAGAGAGGAAAAGGATCCCAAAGGAGGGAAGAAATGTCATCCCCAAAAGGAACAAGACTGGAGGGAGGTTTCTATGATCTGCGGTTGAGTTGCCTTAGATTATATTCACTGAATATGGGATAAATGAGTAATGGGTTAATGGCAGGGCTGCCAGTGGGAAGGGGTGTTTTAAACCATGTGAAACTTCTCTCTCCTCTTGGCAGAGGAGAAAGGGACTACCAGAACACAGAGTCACTCCATACTTGGTCATTCTATTGGGTATTTGTGCATTTTTCTTTGTTACAAGGGAAGGTTCAACTCCAAGAAATGTAGGGAGGAGAATTTCCAAAAATGACTGATGGAAAAATCAAATGCCATCAACAAAACTTTGAAAAAATATAAAGTCTGAAATAAAAGAAACTCCCTGGAGGCATTGGCTGGCTGCAAAGTTTATGGGGGCCCTGAGAGCCAGCCAGGGTCTTCTGATAGCTTGAATGAGCGGAGGTTGGGCCCCCAGCCCTGGGGAGAAAACAAGCTCTTTGTCAGTTAGTTGGCAGCAGGAAAACTCTCACCTGTAGGAAACGTGGACTGGGCTGAGGTGGCTGACTGTGGGCATGTAGGAATAGTAAAAGGAGCCATAAAGGAAGACAGACACCCAGAGGAGGAGGAGGACTGTGCAGAACAACACTCCAAACTGCAGCAGGAGCTTCCGGGTTCGGCTCACCACCATGTGGCCCACCTCCTGGGCCCAGAGCAGGGCTGGCACTGGATCACTGGCCATGCGGGGGACAGCGGAGGGGGGGGCAGCCAGGACTGACTAGGCCCAGGTGTCGGGCTCAGTCACCTGGATGTGGCCCCTGGCCATGGGACAACACCGGAGGCAGTTCCTAGAACGAGATAAAGAGGGAGGAGGCATGGCTCCTTCTCCAGTGGAGGCAGGGTAGCTGGACTGGCTTCAAGGGTGGGGGGGCCTGGAGACAGTGAGATTCACCCATCTCCCCTTCAGTTTGTCTCAACTACTCAGTCTATAGTCCATTCCCTCACCCACAGCCCCATGTAGGATCATTTTAAAATTCTATTTGCACTGAGCTTTAGGATTACAAAGTATTTTTCCCACAATCTAGGTAAGAAAAAAGATGGGAAAGGTCAAGTGTCAGCCTTCTTTCTTCCAACCAAACACATCCAACTAAGGGCTGGTCCTACTGTGTCCTCTATAGCCCCATTAGCTCTGTGTTCAGCTTCTCTCTTACTAGCCTGAGAGCCACCAGGGCAGGGTTTTATTCTAAATTTTGTCTCCCTCAACTTCTACCCAAAGAAATCAATACTCAAGATATCTCTAATCTGACTAATGTGGGTACATTCTGTCCAAGGATGTACATCACAGCCTGCCCATCCTGTGTGCCTCTCATCTGCAGCTTCCCAAAGAGGGGAGGGCCATCACCCACTAGGATCCTTGTTCATCTGCTTGAGGCACCTCTGCAGCAGGGTCTATTGGAAATGTGGTAAGACACTTATATAATAGTGAGTCAGGCTGAATGCCAATAATCTCCTATATCCCCAATTCAAAGAGAGCTGATCTGAAAGGGGGGGGGGTGTGTGTGAGGTGGAATCAACCTTCCCTACTCATCCCTTCAAAGCTTCCCAGAGGCAGCCACCCACAAACATGGAGAGCATAACAGAAAGAGTGTCGGGCAGCTCTGGGGCATCAAGGTCTAGGCTCTCACAGATTCCACCAACCCACCTCAGGGAGCTGGTCCTAGAAGGCGGGAAGTAATTGTGTGGCCACAGTGTGCAGCCCCAAGGCAGGTCTCTTTATGTCTCTAAACTTCCATGTCCTTACCTGAAAAATGGGACGATCCTTGTACTTCTCACCTGGTAGAATTTATTGTGGGCAAAGTGCCTTATCAACTCCCAAACCAGAGAAATGTGAGTTATAATTCTTTATTTCAAAAGCTGCCAGAACTCTGTTATACAACACCTATGAGAATTTGGGCAAACCTCAGCTCTTCCCTTTGTAAAATGAGCACTTTGGCCGAGATGACTCTAAAGGTCTAACTCCTAGAAGCTGTGAATCCTTGGGAAGAGGGAGGAAGGGCAAAAAGGAAACAGTTCAAGGAAGGATCAGAAAAACCAGATCATTCTGTCCAGTGAAGGAGCTGGGAAACTGATAGGACAGCAGAGAGTGAAGCTGTGCAGAGGGTCTGAGGACAGAGGGCTGGGAACTCCTGTGGCTACTTAATGTCCTGGGGCAGCTTAGGATTGAAGATCATCTCTAAGGTCTCTTCTGGTCTGAGTCTTAACACTTTATCATCTTGCATTAAGAAAAATCAGTCTCTCTCCTCTCACCTGTAGTATGAGAGGCAGTGCCATGCGCTGGGAAGGCACACAACTGGAGGTCTGAGGACCCAGGCAAAGGCAGATGCCGGGGACCTGTGTCTTGGGCAACCCAGTGTCCCCCATGAACCTCCCTTTTCTTCTACAAAGGGGAGTCGACAATACCCTCACTACAGGCCTCACTTGGGACCCTTAAGATGCTGGAGCAAAGGGGAGGACACTCCTACAAATACATGGAAATCTATATTTTATATATATGTTATGTATGTCACTGGTCATAACAGGAAAGGGCCTTTAGAGAGAACCTAGTCCAACTCCCTTATTTCAGATTAAAGCGAACCTATTTTGGGGCGCCTCCCCGCCCCCTGATACGGGGTTTTCCACGGGTAACCCAGCGAGGAGGAGGCAGGGCCGGGGTCTTCTGTAGCACCTCATTACAGATCTCCCCGGTGACTTTGGGGGGCAGCCGTCCCCACGCCCATCTGCGGCCCTGCCCCCTGCAGCGACGAGGGCCTCCCCACTCTGGGATGATGCGACCGTCCTCGAGAACTCCTCGGAACAAGCCTCAGTTCCCCTCCTCTGCCTCTCGGGCCCAGTGGCGCCCCCGCCCTGCCTAAGTGACTCTACCTCGAAGATGACCAGGCCCACGGGCGGCAGCAGCCCGGGGGGGATGGGGCACAGCGGACATTCCTCTCCCGCGTCCCGGCCCGCAAAGCTCCGGGGCACGGCCCGGACCCAAGGACGCCTCCGCCCCGGGCCTCACAATGGCTCTGTGAGGTCAGCGCCGCGGGGGGAGCCCACGGCCCCCGCCCCCCGTCATCCCCCGAAGGCCGGCCCGTCCGCTCCCCACGCCCAGGCCTCTGCGGCCGGCCGGCCCCCTACCTAACCGGGTCACCATGGACACCATGCCCGCGGCTGGGGCGCCGTCGCCGCAGCCGCCGCCTCCTTCACTCAGCGGCCTCTGCAGCTGCCCCGGCAACGCCGAGAAGAGACTTCCGCCTCGCGCGGTAGCTCCGCCCCCGGACGCGGTCCCGCCTTTGTACTGCCGCTGGGGGGCGGGGCCGAGTCGCCCGGCGATCGAAAGGGGCCCTCCGATTGGAGAAGATGCCGCGCGTGGGGGAGGGGCCCGAGAGGCCAGGGGGCGGGACGAGGCCCGGCCACACCCCCTAGCGTCTAGCGGCACGTGCACAGACCAACGGCTGCGGCTCCCCCGTGGTCGTGGTAACGGAAATAGTTCCGGTCCTCCCGGCTTTCCCCACCCCTCCCCCCACCTCCGAGACTGCCCTGCCTGGTGCCCCTGAGGGCGGCTACTCCTGTCACACCGCCCTCCTCCGAGCACCGGCCTTTCTCATTCCTCCTCTTCCACGCCCAGCTGGGCTCCCTGGCGGGTGTGTGTGTCCTTGGTGAGCCTCAGCTGCCCCTCTGACCGTCTCCCTCCGCGGGTGGTTGTAATCAAAGGCAAAGCGTGACAGTGCCAGGCGGCGTCCCTACTTCGCCCCTTTTCCCTGGGCCTCAGTTTGCCCGTCCGTAAAATGAAGGCCTACTTTACGATGTTGTTCAGTGGACCAACAAGCATGCCCTCGGGAAGTGCGCGGTGCCAGGCGGTGGCACATACAAAGACGGAAAGGACACGTGTCCCATAGGAGGAACGATCGGGCCTTCCCCAATACACACTATAGACAAAGCACATGCGGGAGACCATAAAGCACGTAGAAAGAGGGGGGTGGTGTTACGTAATTGTCCCTTCCCCCTCTGAGGCTGGGCAGACTATGCAAGGCCTTTGCCAGCTCTCCTCTTCCATGATTCTGAGGGACCACTCCGGGCCTCAGTTTCCGAGCCACATGTCAAATGAGGAGGGTTAGACGAGCTGGCCTCCAAGGTCCTTGATAACCCTCCTCCGTAGTGTTGGCTGCTCGCAGGCTGGCAGGCCAGTCCGTTGTACAGAGTTGGCAAACGTCCTGGGTATACAGGATTGCCCAGCCTCTCAGGACCTTGCACCATTTTCAACAGTGCCCTATATTTGAGCACCCAAGTGTTCTCAAACACATAATCCTATGACCATGATTAAGCAAGCCTGGCAGTTGTGTTCCTGATCCTCCTCCTCTCCCGACTCTCTTTCTCAGATCTCTCTCCTTTCTTCTCTCTCTTCCTCAACTCTTCTTCTCTCACCCCCATTGGCCTTCTGTGCCCCCTCCCCTCCACCCCAGCTCCCGATCCTCTCTCTTCACATCTTCCGTTCTTTCCCTCAGATCTCCCTATCCCTGGTCCCTTTAAAGTCGTATTACCTCACTGTTGGCCAAAACCTAAGGAGAGAAATGTTGAAGCTGGACTGGAAAGGGCCAAATCCAATGGCCTTTTCTCAATCCTCATTCTCCATGACTTCTCTGAACCTGTTGACACTATAGATCATCGCTCTCTCCTCCCTGATGTTCTCTTCTCTCTAGATTTTTGGGATACTCCTCTCTCTCTGGTTTTCCTACCTCTCTGACCACTCCTCCATCCCCTTTGCTGGATCATCCTCCAGCCGTAGGGGTCGTTAAGGATTCTGTCCTGGGCCTTCTTCTCCTTCTCCCTCTGCATTGCTTCACTTTGAGATCTCACCACTATGTCCTGTGGATTTAATGACCGTCTCTATGCTGATGATTCTCACATCTCCTTTTCCTGCCCCAATCTCCCATTGCCAATAGCCTTTCAGACCTCTCAAATTGGATGTCTGGAGACATCTTAAACTTGTATGTCCAAAACAAAACTCATTATCTTTCCCCCTGAACTGTACCCTGCCCTTCCCTCTATTACTATAGAGGGCAACACCATCCTGCCAACCCCTCAGGCTCATAATCTAGGAGTCACACTGACTCCCCACTCACCCCTCCGGATCCAATCGTTTGTCAAGTCCTGTTTCTGTCTTCCTAATATCTCTCACCCACCATATCTGAGCTGTTGCCAAGGCCTGTCATCTTCACCTTTGCAACATTTCTCAAATCTGTCCCTTTCTTTCTTCTGCCACTGCCCCTACCCTGGTGCTGGCCCACATCACCTCAGGCCTGGATTACTGCGATAACCTGCAGGTAGATCTGTCTACCTGAAGTCTCTCCCCATTCTAATCAGCTCTTCCTTCAGCCACTAACGTGATCTTCCTAAAAGGAAGGTCTGATCCTTTCACCCTCTTACCTGATAAACCCCAGGGGCTCCCTGTCACCTCTGGGAACAAAGACAAAATTGTGTTTGGCATCAGAAGTCCTTCAAAGCCGAGCCCCCTCCTCCCTCTCCAGTCCTCTGATACCTCACTCCCCGGAGCACCCTTTGGTCCAGTGACCCCAGGCTCCTGGCTGTTCCACAAACAAGACTATGTCTCAACTCTGGCTGTCTCCCATGCCTGGAATGCTCTCCCTCCTCTCCTCTGACTACTGACCTCCCTTGCTTCTTTTAAGTACCAACCAAGGTCCCATGTCCTACAGGAAGCCTTCCCTAACCCCTCTTAATTCCAGTGTTTCTTCTTTTAATTATTTCCTATTTATTCTGTTTATAGCTTGCTTTGTATCTATTTGCATGTCGTCTCTCCAATTCGATTGTAAGCTCCTTGAGGGAAGTGACTGTCTTTTGCCTCTTTTTGTATCCCCGGCACTTAGCACAGTGCCTGGCACATAGTAGGTGCTTAATAAATGTTTATTGAACTGAATGAACTTGGGAAACCTGGGGTTCAAATCTTGGCTTTTACTAATTCAGTGACAAAGAGCCACATTACCAGTCATCACCGAAGTTCTCTATCTACAAAATGGGAATAAAACCTATAGTACCCCCACCCCCACTTATCTGCCTTATAGGATTGGTCCTTGAAAATAGGCAACTTTGCAAAGTTTGCATAGTAGGCTCTCAATAACAGTCTATGTGTGAGACTACAATTAGAATGTTCATAAAGTGCCTAATAAGCCTTGGTGTTGTTTTTGACTAACCTCTCTGGGCCTCCACTTTCCCACATGTAAAATGAGTGGGTTGTCCTAGATCTCTGACTGTAGAATAGAAACTCCACCAGGAAAGGGACTGTTTTTGACCTTGTATCGCCAGATCCTAAGCCAGAGCCTTATAAATCATACACACTCCGTAAGTATTTGTCGAATAAAATTTATGTAAAACCTGTAACCTCACACCCAGCAGAGGAGGTTGTGAGCCTATGTCTGGAAGGAACTCGGGCCCTTGGAAGTAAGAGTAAGGGGATGATAATGCTGAGGCAGAATGAGGAAGGGAGGATGAGGGAGGGGGGAGTAAACGCCCAGCTGATGTCAGATTTCCAAATGAGCAGGGTCCCCTGCAGCTCAGCACAGACTCCACTGCAGCAGCTGCCATGGGCCCAGACCACCATGGTGATAGGGGGAGATCAGTTTGGTCTTGGCTCCTTTCAGGCCCTCTCAGAAATATTCTGACAATGACCTCAGTGTGCCCGTGACACGGGAGGGCAGGGAGTTAGTCATTGACTGGTGCAGGGTGCCCACCCAGGACAGGAGCTGGTTGTCAACCTCCCCCACTGGCTAGACGATTGGTATGTTCTGGGATGGAAGCGACTCCTTCCAGCATCCTTCATCCTTCAAGTACTAGTGGTCCAGACAGGCAGTGCTAACGCTGTATCACTTGGGACCAGCTCTTGAAGGACCTGAGGCCAGTCCTGACTCCTTGTCAGGGGTTGCTGCTCTTCCTCTCTGAGACTGCGCTATCTCTATCATCTGCATCAGAAAGCAGCAGGCAACAGGGTGAGACACCCATTTCAGCCAGAAGGTCTCTGTTTTCCTCACAGCCCAGTAAAGCTTCAGGTCAGTAGTTAGAGAGGGGTGTGTGTGTGTGTGTGTGTGTGTGTGTGTGTGTGTGTGTTTGGTATAAGGGTAACAGGCTTTCATTCACTGGATGGGGGCTTAGGTGCTTTCTTAGGGTACATTCTCCATGTCCTTTGTATCTTCTAGTTCAAGGGGATTCCAGGATGCTGAGGAGGGGGCCAGAACTAAAATGGATTCTTTCACGACACCCATAAATCATTTCTTGAATTTTAACAGGTCTGAATAAGGGTAGATACGGGAAGTCATTACCCTTCCTATTTCCTTCTCACAACCATTCTCACCACTGAGGACAGAGGGGTGGAAAGGCTCCCAGAGAAAGATGAGGATTATCTGGTCCCACCCTAACTCCAAGTCCCCTAGGGATAGAGAAGCTCAGAAAGGAATCAGAGATCAGGACGAATGTCTTCAATCCCCTCTACCGTGGTCTTTTAAACAGAAGCTATGTGGCTGCTTGTCCAAAAGTTGCAGGGGTGATTGGTTCCTGGTCAGGTGTGGCTTGCACTAGGTGCCTTTGAGGCCTCTTCTAGTTCAGAGAACCTGTGATTTCGCAAGAAAACTGGCGAGGGTATGTATGACCACGGAGTGCTGCTCATCTTGGGCTTTGTGGCTTCTTACCGCAATGAGAACATGGTTCTCCACCCACCCCCACCCCGCACCTGTCATGTTCTGAGCTGTCCTTCTGCTCTCCTCAGAGCCAGGATGAAAGGAGAGACCCCGGTAAACAGCACCATGAGCATTGGGCAAGCCCGAAAGCTCGTGGAGCAACTCAAGATAGAAGCCAGCATGTGCCGCATCAAGGTGGGTGGGACCCCCGCCTCCCTCCTTAGCGGTTCCAGCCGTGGTCTCTGCAGGAATAGGGGAGAGAGAGGTCTCTCCGATGGTGACTTCACGTAAGGGAGTGCTGCCTTCCAGGCTCTTATTGGGTAGGGGGAGTCTCTTGGACTTTTTAGGGTGGAGGGAAAGCTATGCCCGGTAAGCTGGGAAAGGGGCTGGTTGGCGAGAGAATTGTGCATTCAGGGCCCCGTGGGAGCAGCAGGAGCGGACCTCGGGGATTTGGTTTTGTGGGTATCTATTGGGAGCAGGGGGGCTTCCGATCCCTCGGGACTCGTGGCTCACAGTCCCCTCACTCTACTGGTGGCGCCCAGGTATCCAAGGCAGCTGCTGACCTGATGACATACTGTGATGCTCACGCCTGTGAGGACCCCCTCATCACCCCTGTACCCACCTCGGAGAACCCCTTCCGGGAGAAGAAATTCTTCTGTGCACTCCTCTGAGCGCTTGCTCCCCACCCCGCCCCGGACCCACCCTGTTGTCCCGGAAGTTGCCCCCCATTCCAAACTCCGGCCAATCCCCCGAGGGTATCAGAAGCACAAGTCAGTCCTAAGCCCCCACCCGTTCGCCCCGTCTCTCCTCCCACCCTGGACAGCTCCAAGAAAGGACAAGGCCGAGGGGGACTCGCGAGGATCGCTTCTCTGCCTTCGCCCGGACGGCTGACCTTGGCACCGCCCTCCCCAGCGGGGCCGCGGACGATAGAGTCGGGGAGGGGGCCGGGGCTCGACGGCCGAGCCTGGCGGGGTTATGGAGAGCAGGAATAAAAGCGCTCGCTCTCGGAGGGAGCCCTGGTGTGGTCCTTACTCAACCCAACCAGACGAGCGCCGACCGCGGGGGAAGGGAGGGGGGCGGGGCTCCCGGGAGGGGCGGGCGCAGCCTCCAACATGGCCGCTCCCACAGCGCTCCTTCTCCCAAGATGGCCGCCGCCACGGATAGCCCCGACGCGGCTCCGGTTGGGCGTGCGGGGCGCGTTTGCGGTGGACTCCATTCTTAAAATGGCGGCGCCCAGGCTAGTTTCCATCGTCTGCGACCGGATCCCATCCACGCCCGTGCTCAAAATGGCGGCCTTCCGCTCCCGCCCCCGCGGACTGCGGCAAGGGCGAGGTGGGGAGGGGCCGTCCGCTGGAGCGGCCCCGCCCCCATCCTGACTCCGCCCCTTCTGCGGGAGCGGACTGCGGCGCGGGCCGCGCATGCGCATTGCGCCGTCCATGCAAGCTGCCCACCACCAGCGACCTTCCAATTTGCATGCCTTACAGACGGGGAAATCGAGGCCCAGAGAAAAAAAGGAGCGTCTCCGAAAGGGCCACACGGAATACAAGCCCCGGACAGGAATACTGACGGCTGGGCCTCCGATGGTCAGCTGTTGCCGGCCGGATTCGGAGGTGGCGGTCTTCGGGCGCCAAGTCCTCTCCCCGCCACCACCGACCCCCGAGCTGGGAAGGAGCAGCGCCCTGCCCCCCGTCCTGGCTGACCTCACCCAGCCAAGCACCCCGCCCCCCCCCCGGCTTGAGGCGCCCCTTGGGAGGAGTCACTCGGTCCAGCCGAGCTGGGGTCAGTTGGACAGACTCCGGAGGGAAGCTGGGGAGAGAGCCACCGAAGCCCGCGGGCCCGTGACGTGGCCCCAAACGGGCGGGGGTCAGCTATGTTCTCGTGGAGACATTGCACGGGACGGGAGGCGAGCGGAGCGCGGAAACAACCACACAGCTGACACTTTGTTTCTCTTTTACTGGCCACGTCCATAACACTTTACAGGCTTCGTAAAAGCATTCACAGGCTTGTTTTCTGTTGCTCGTCTTACAAGCTTTTCCATCTATAACAACTAAGACATTCAGAAAAAACACAAAACAGGTGTTCCATGAAGAACAAGGCGAGTGCCTTCTGGTACCATCATCCCTGGGTTTTGCTCCCCTTAAAGACTAATTTTTTTAAACCAGAGACACTGTTTTGACAAAGGATCTCTTGGTCTGTTTTGACCAGGGTGGCGCAGCTAGACTCCAGAAACCCAAGCTTCTTTACAAGTGGCCTTCCCCCTTCCCAGCCCTCAGTCCGGGTTACTGCCCACAGTGGTTGGAAAGCTCCTGACCTTTCCGAGAGGACAGCAGTCACTGACTAAGCAAATGCAAGGTGGGAATCAGAATTCAGGGTCAGCCTGCCCAGAACCAGGCTGCGCTGGCATGTAAGGCTTGCCTCCAGCCGCTGTCACCAACCCTTACAGGGCAACATCAGGGGACCAGGTGCGAGTTTGGAGGCCAGTGTCTTGTCAAGGACAGATGGAAAGAGTTGAGAGTCGGGCCTCGGCTTCACGCCAACAGGCTTAGTACAACAAAAGGGGAAGGGAAGACAAATCCTTTCCCCTAAAACGATTTCGGCCGAGCCAGCCGCTGAGGAGATGCTGGGCAGGAAGGGAGCTGAACCTAAGGGGGACAGTCCAGAGTTCAGGGAAGGCCCCTCCTACACCACAGTCTCTACCAGCTTCACCCCTTTGTAAAGAACTGACTGAAAATGAGGAAATCAAGAATAAAGCAAGGCCTCTGGAGAGAGGTCTCTCTCACATACACAAACTCCCTTTTGCTCATCCTGGGAAACCACCTCCTGCACCGAGCCTCCTCCTACCCATCCCACCCAAGCCTTTTCCCTGGCCCTGCTGTCTAACACAATGTGACAGAGTAACCCTTTCCACATGGTACAGAATTGCTAATCTTGGCTCTGGGAGTTGGCTGCTCACACCACAAGATTTGCCTCTGGACACATCATGCTCCAATGAATAAAAGAATCCCGTTGCATTTGTTTGTGAAACCCTGAGAAACGTCCCCCCTCTCCTACTACTCAGGAAGGTGGACGCTGCACAGGGGTAACATCTCAGGGCACCCCTGGCATGACCTTGGAAGACAGAGATGGGCACTGGCAAACCAGGTTCTCCATGCTAGCCCAGCAAGCCCACTCACCAAGCTTTCGGGAAAATGCATTAATAGACAAAAAGAACCAAACACCCTGCTCTAGACCCAAGCAGACCTTACCCCACTGAACCTCAGTGTCTCATTCAGTAGTCACCTAATGGACGGTTTCTATACCTTGGCTGCCAGCACAAAGACACAAGATAGGAGATAAGGTCATGCTGGCCTCCAGCCCACCAGACCAGACATCCCAAGAGGGAAAGTTTGGTAAAGAAAATACAAGCGGTCAGTGGTGCGAATGATTGATAAGAGCCAATGGTTTATTTTCACTGCCCCAGTCTCAGCCCTCAGGACCTCTCCCCTGCCTAACTGCCAACCCAGCGGCCTCAGGCTAACACATCCCTCATCTAGTCCTGTTGGCTCACAGAGACAGAAAAGGCATCCCTAGGGCTGTATTATGCGCAAAGGTTTGTGATTACAAATGTCTAACTAGGTCTGAAATGTTTCATAGAATAAGACAATATTCTTTTCAACAAACTTTAAAAAAAATGTACAGTTCTTCTTGGTTTGCCTCGTCCCCCTTCCTCCCCCCCAAGCCTGTTTCTCATCGGTCTTGCCTCCGGGCCGAGGTCGTGCTCCCGGAGGCCAGCGGGCGCCACTGGCCCGGCATTCACCCCGCCCTTCACCTTCACCGATACCCTTGGTAGCCATAGTAGCTTCTGTAGTATCGATCTCGGTCTTGGTAGTAGTAGCTCTGCCACTGGAAGAGAGTAGGGACACCCAGTCAGCCAGGCCCAAGCCCAGGAGGCTCGTCCCCCAGTTTAGGCTCCTGCCACCCGCTCACCTCCCGGTTGTACTGCCGGTAGTAATCCCTGTATCGGTTGTAATCATAGTCCCGGCCATAGAATCGGTCATAGTCTCCTCGGTATCGATCGTAGAAGTTACGGTAACCCTGAGGGAAAAGGAGAAATGGTGGAAGAAGGGTAAGGAGGGCCCAGGGGCTTCCAGCACCTCGGCTTAGAGGGAACCAGCTGCAAAGAGACGGCCATTTCCCAATATGGCCCCCCCAAGCCAACACACGTTAAGCGCTACGTGCCCATCGCTGTGCTAGGTGCTGATTTGGAGGTAAAGAAGACACAGCGTCCCTGCCCTCGAGGAGCGTACAGTCTAGACCACAGCCCTGCTGGGAAGAGCTGGAGGAGAGCTACACTCACCCCTCTGCTTCCAGACTGCCCCCAGTACTGCTGCCCGTAGGCACGGCTGTCGTAGCCCCGGCGCCCGCCGGCTGGAAGAGAAATGGAGAACAGCTCTCAGATGGCTGCCTGGGGCCCTTGGCTCCAAGGGAAGCAGAAAGAAAAAGAGCTGGAGCCCAAACCGGCTCCGAGGGGAATGGCTGTCAGGCGCTGAGCCAACTTGGTGCCGGCCACGGGGTGGGGGAAGGAGTATCCCGACCAGGCAGCTCCTCCTTTGCTTCTACCAGCCTTGTAAGAAGGACAAAACAATGGTGTGTGGCAGCCTTAGGCACATGAGAAGACCTGCCTTCCAGAGGACCACAAGGCTTGAGAAATGAGGAGTCAAACCCTCCATTTACAGAGGCAAAGATGGAAAAAAGGCAGCATGGTCAGAGCCTCTGGGGCAGGCTAGTGCCCCGGGACAGTAAGGGTCCAGCCCAGTTCAACTACTGATGTGCTCTGTATCCTCAAACAAACCATTCTTCCCCAACTTCAGTTTCCTCCCTGCTCCAGCAAGAGCAGAATGACTCTTCATGACATACAGACTAACCACAACCAAGTGGCAGGTGGAAAGCTCACCCCCATGAGCCAAGATCCCATGACTCTAGACCAGCAGGGAAGAGCACAGGCCTGCCCGAGGGCCAGAGTTGGGAAGAACCCCTTTCCCTGAAGCCTCCACACACAACAGGGAGCCAAGGAGGGGGCTTGGAGGGCAAGGGGTCCCCAGAAGAATGACAGAGCATCAAGCAGGTGCTCTCGGAAGGTGTACAGAAGGAAGAGGAGCCGAAAAACACTCCCTGTCCCATTTAGTACGTATCCAGCCCTGCAATGGTCAGCAATCCTAGGAGGCAGAGGCAGAAGCCCACTCCTTCCCCCAGGACATAACAGTCCTCTGTCTCGCAGCCAGCCCTGCCACTGCCAGCCAGCGGCCCCCCACTCACCGTATCCTTGGCCTCGACTTCGACTCTGCCGGTTACGCTTGTTTCGGTTGTTTCGGCGGTTTGTCCGCTTTTCAGAAGGGGGCAGCAGCTTCCTTGCCTCCTCTTTGTATTTGGTGACCAGAGGCTGGGCCTCCTCCTTCTCCAGTTCCCCAAAGGTCACCTCCTCCATATAGTCACATTTTTCAGGCAGAGAGAAATTGGCTATGTTTTTAAGAAAGGGGGTGGGAAGGCTTAGAGCAGAATACATGATCTGGGCCTTTTCCCTGCCTCTTGAAAATTCCAGTATAGAAGGGACTACCCACAAGCCTTGCAGACACCTCCAAAAGTACCTCCCCCAACTTGACACGGATAAACTTTAGCAATGGCTGACTCTAAAGTTGGGTTAGCCAAGTATAAAGCTCTCTGCAAACAGCAAGACATTGAACCCCATTCCCTTGGTTTCCTTCTGGGCTCAATCTCTCAGGCCTTTCCAGCTTCAGCTCCTACAAGACCACGATTTCCACGCTTTTAAGAGTAAACTGAACAGAGGCTGCCCATGCAGACAGTAGCAACAGCCTGTGTTCTTGGCTAATTCACATGCTAGAAAGCAAACCCTTCCAAGAACTCCAAGTAGTCACAGAAAAAGCCATTCACTCTGTCCAGTAAGACTTGGACCAGCTGCAGGAGTGAGTCTGGAGATGGCCTCTGGTGCCCTCTTCTGGGAAGGTGCATTCACTTTTTTTAGGTCAATTCCCTCTCAAGTTGCCTCCTTAACATCTTAAGAAACTGAGACCAGGAACCCCACCAAGAACACACTTAAGGCTTTGGCCATGGCATTGCTCCAGGGATAAAGGCAAAAGGTCTTTTGGGGAGCGTGACATTAGAGGGAAGCCCTAAAATCACCAACTGAATTGCCTCATTTACCCATCTCAGCTTAAGTAAAACCCAGATATCCTGTAATGTTTTGTACTATACTTATCACAACCTGAATTCCTGAGGGGTCAGAAACAGCCCTGAGCATGGGGCTCTCTGGATCTAACCCTGCTTCCAAAGGCAGGAGGTACCAACAGTTACTGTTACTGCAGTTCACCGAGAATGGCCCATACACCTGTGTGCCTGCATGCCTCCCTCCCAAGGGCCCAGAGCAGACCCAGCACAAAGGACTGCAGGTCTTACTTTGCTCATTCAAACAGAGGCAGCGCTGACCAGCTATGACAGTGAGATTCAAGACTCTCCTTCTTCTAAGCATATTTTTATTGGAACTTTCCAGTCCAGAGCTCCCGCTCCCTTCAATTACTGCAATCTGGTATTCTTGTCCCCACAACCAACAACTCCACAGCCTGTCCCAGGACGAGTCCAGGCCCTAACTGTGGCCGCACCTGTGCCTCCTTCTCAGCCATACAACAGACTCTCCCTGCAGCCCAAACACTGGGGTTCTAGAATTCCTCAAACCGCTAAAGAGCAGTACACTAGTCGGGGTCGACGGACTCCCCAGCGCGCACCTTTCATCTCCAGCATCACAGTCTGCGGCACGTCGTCTCCCTCCGCTCCCTTCCTCAGCTCCAGCCTCTTCTTCCAGTCCTCTTCATTGGGGACAATCACCACTGCTTTTCGAGAGAAGGTCTTAAAGAGGAGCAGCTTCCGCCGCTGGCCCGAGTTATAGACATTACACTGAGGACAGAGGAGCACAAAGCCGCGCCTGCTTTACCCTCGGGGCTCGCAGGCAGCTGCTGCCCAAGAGGGAGGAGCTGGGGCAGAATTTTCCAGCAGACCGGCCTGAAAGCCAGAGACCTGCTCCTTGGCCAGGCGGCCCAGGGAGAGGCTCAGCTGAGCCTCCACTGCAGGGAAAGATACCTGGTCCAGGATGATGTTTCTTTTTGTCCTCGAAGCCACCTGGACCAGCTTGCTAAGGCACTGGGAGGCTTGCTGCACTAGAAGGTCCCGGCTCTTAGGATCCAGCTCTGGCTCCTCCGGCCCCTTCGTCTGAGAGGGAGACAAACAACGCCTTGCTTTCAACCTTGGCCCTTCTGACTTGCTCTGAGGCTCCCAGCAATAGGAGCCATCCGGGCTTCCCGAAAGGCTCGAGGGGACAAGCCCACCAGGGCATCTGCGTGCACGTGTGTGTACGCATTAGGGTTGGGGGGGACCCTCGCCTGGGTCTTGAGCATGAGGATCCTACTGCTCACCCTCATTTGATTGAGCACAGTCTCAGCTCCCAGGACGTTGTATCTCTTCTCAGGATTAGCTTGTGCATGTTTCAATGCCCACTGGGTCTTTCCAGACCCAGGCAGTCCCACCATCAGTAATACCTGCAAAACAACAGTACCAGGTTTGTAATGGGGAAAATAAAACTCAGGGAGGGAAGCATGTCCATGGTGTAGTTGGGCCCAAACCACAACCCCCCGTTTTGCTCCGGCTCGAGCACACGAGAGAACACGCGTACACGCACGCACACACACACGTGCTTGGAGAGACACGAAGCTGCCTGGTGCCAGCCCCTGCTGCCTGTACCTCACACTCCTCCATAGTCTTAGGTGGCAGTGAGGTTCGAACCCGATCCTCCACAGGCACAGCATGGATGAACACAAACTCCTCTGGAGGGGAGAAGAAGGGTTCCTCCTTCTGACCAAAGTTGAGTTCCACCACACAATTTTTGCAGAGGACATGAGGCAGGAGGGCCCGTTCGTTCAAGGAGTCCTTGCTGACCCGGAAAGCTACACCCAAATCATCTCCATTTTTAGAGAAAGAGAGTTCCACCTCCTCACTCTCGAAATTCTGTTTTGAACAATGACAAGCAACATACCAGGGCTTGAGCTCACTGCTCAGTGCTGGAGCACAAACAGGAAAAATACTTCTGTAGCTTAGTTCTCCCTTAATCAAGTTGCTTCCAAAGCCCCTGATATTAGAAGCCACGGGGCTGAACAAGAGGCCAGTCAGGAGGATGGGCGCCTCCCAGAGAAAGGAAAGCACACTGCCCAACATTCTTCCCCAGATGCAATGCTCTCGCTGCCTACATCCTTCAATCAATGGACTGCTCTCAGAAAGACTTACAGCGAAGCAGCCAATGACATCATTTTCCCCAAAGGCCTGGCCATATTCCTCAAACTGCCCATTTTCTGCCTTTAGCCCCCGGCCATCGAAGCCATAAGAAAATTCATCTTCACCTAGAACAGAGGAGCAGAGTTACCTCCCCAGAAGACACCCTCCCCTCCAACTTCCCCCACAGGAGACTTGCTCCAGTTATGAGGGGAAGGGAAAAAAAAGGATTTTACCAAGTTGTGGACAGGAGAAGTCAACAGACCATCCAACTCGGAGAAGGGAAGCCTCAGTGCAGCCTTCTTTCAGCGGCAGATTCTGAGTGACCTGTCCAAGCCAGAAATGGAAGCCTTAGTCGAAAAACTGGCCTCACAAGCAACATCTAAGCATCAAAGACCGAAAACCCACAGAAACTACAAGGCAGCATCAGGAGCACGCCTCTCCATGACCCTGAACTGCAGCCATCAGGACCAGCTTGTTCTGGGGCACTCGTGTCTCCAGAGCCAGCTGCTGCTCCCAATCTTTGACACTAGAGGAGGTGTTCTGGGTGCTAGGCCCTCACCTACCAGCCCCCAAGGGCTGGAGGCCTCTCATTGGAAAGGGAAGGGGACGAGGAATGAGCCTCGTGAGCTGCCGCCCCACCTTGGCCTCAAAACAGACTTTTCCCTTTGCCACTCCATATGTGCTCCTCGCTCCGGACCAAAGGGTGGGAAATTTCTCAGAGAAAAGTGGCTGGCCCCCATAACGGTCCTTGCTCACTTGAAAATGGAGATCTGAGGTATCTGTCAGGAAGAAAGAAATGACATCACTCTAGCGGGAGCCGCCTTCATCAAGGCCTCTGATCACCAAAACACACCCAATTACAGCCACTTCTACTCCACTGGGGATAGGTGCAATAACAGCCTCAAATGCTGAGCTTCCCAAGCAGTTCTGTGCCTACACAACAAATGAACTTCTCAAAGGAGAGCGGAGCCACAAGGTCTCCTGGGCTTGTCTCCATCTCGCCTGGCCCCTACGTACACGTGTCCAGGTTCACCAGGGTCGGATCCTCTTCTTCGTCTCTGGCTTCTTCTTCAGGGGGCGGTGGGGACTTGGAGCTACACAGGAGAGAAAAAACACAGTTTTGACCAACCACATCCACTTCTCTGATCGCTTTTGTGTGAGTATCCAACGCAAAGGCTACTTTGAGGGGAGCGTGTAAAGTATCAGCAGAAAGTGGCATTTGGGGAAAGGGGGAGGGCCGACAAGCCCACTCCTAATGAAGCCCCCAAACTCCAACGGCAGCTCTGTCTACCTCAGCCAGGCAGAATTCCAGTGAATGCAAGGAGCGCTCGCTCTTACCGACTGTGATAAGCCTCTTCTCGAAACTCGTAGTAAGCCCTCCCATGTTCTTCCTTCTCATCTCGCTGCCTTTTCACCCCGCGACGCTCTCCGTCGGAACCACTGGGCTTTGTCTTCTCACTGTCCTCCTCGTCTCCTACACGGAGGAAGGAAAATTAACAATTTTCACTGAAGAAAACAGAGTCTCCTGAATCAAACCGCCTCCTGGAATGCAAGGAGAGTAGCCCCATGCTCCCTTACCCCAACTGTCCAGAATTTTATACATTTCTATGTTAGAAACTGATGATATAAATATTGAGAATTCATGTGCTTTTTTCACTCATCTGCCCAAATTAACCCGGGGTGGGGACGTTTCCAATATATGACAATGAAAACTGTACAAAGTAATGTAGGAAAGGTTAAGGTTTCAGGCCATTGATTTGGTTGACCCCTACCTGGCATTCTAGTGGGACAGGCTATTCTATGTTCACTGACAAACTGGCTTCAATTAAATGAAAAAAATCCCTTCCCCCATTTAAAAATGTGTGGCCACAGCTGCCCTACGAATAGCAAATGGATCCAGGTGCATGAGACAAGGCTATATTTTTATCACAGTTTTTTTACTGAAAGTTGTGAGAGCAAAGCTTAAGTCACGAGAGGCCCCTAAATACCCCCGCAGATTTGGAGCAAGGGACCTCATTTTTAACACCCAATTGTTCATTTTAAAAATGATAAACTGGATTTTTAAAAAGTTGCAACCATGAAGAAAACAAGATTTGGAAAAGAGACAAGCCCGTTTATGTTTTACTAACAAGAGCGTAGCTACCCGAGCTTTCCGATGACTGACAGGAGCTAAATGATTAATTTATATTCCAGGCCACTGAATATTAATCAACTATGCTGTGGTGAACTTTTTTATTTGTACATTTCCAATGCCTAGAACAGAGTGTTACAAATAGTAGGTGCTTAATTAAGCTATCTAAGGGAACCTATGACTATTTAGAAAAGCTTCATATAATGATACCCATTTAGACTTCTGCCTTAGTCTTGGCTCAACAAGGCATTAAGGAACACAGGAACCCACCTTCCAAAGGCCCAGCTGGAGATAGCCCCCTAGATCCTGCCTCGACTCGGACAGACGTTTATGGATGTAGCCAATCACTTTCCACCCCAAAAGTTCATTGTCTCCCAGGGGCATCCTGACTGATCCTACAAGTCGGCCACCTCGGGGCGCCTCAATCAGCTACCTTTCAAGGAACTTCTAGAAACCCCAGATATTTAAAAGAAAAACTCACCAACATAAACCTCCCACAAACATGCCCATGTGGTCCCTCAATACAAAGGTTCATTTTTAAGCAGAAGGAAAGAGAGATAAAGCCCCAATGTCAGCGACATTAACCAGCCCTGCTCAGAGCAATCAATTGCATCGGTCCCATTGGTTAACTATTAAACCTAATACCCCATCAGAAGAGGCTGCTGCTGCTGCCCCAGTTGCCATGGGTTTCCTGCCTACCCAGGTTCCTGCCAGGTTCAGGGGGGACCTGGGGGATAAGGTAGTTAGGGAAACCCCACTTTTCCTGATGAGCCTCCCCTCTCCGGAGCTCCAGGAGACTGGGTGCTCCACAGGTAGGCCAGGCTGCCCATAAAGTGGCATCCATCCCAGAGTGGGCAGGAGGTACCACAGAGACCAAGCTGACCACTGCAATGACCCTCCTCGGGAAGCCACAGGCTTGGAGACCTTCTCTCCCCACATGGAGCTGGGGACCTCATGGTAAGAGGAATGCCCTATTACAGCCCACTGATTTACAGGAGACCCAGAGGGAGCCAAGGCTTGCCCGTCAAACTGCAGAATGCAGCAGCAGAGAAGAAAGGGAAACAGGTCAGTAAGAGCACAGTAGAATCACACTGTGAGAAATCGAGGCTGACAGTGGCCCCGCCCCCCACTTAGAGACCATTTAGTCCAAGCCCGGGTTTTACCGACTGGAAAAGGAAGAGCCCCAGGACCCCTCCCGGCCCAGCACCCTCCCCACCTTTTACGGCAAAGGAAAAAGGTTCGACCTTGCGAGCCCACCCAACACAGCACCCCTTTCCTTTTCACAAGAGAAGAAATCAAGGCCCACGAGGAGGGCGACCTCGCAAACCCACCCCCCTTTTACAGCAAGGTAAAGAGACCCACCTTAAGGATGCGACTTTGCAAACCCAGCACCGCCCCCTCATTTACAGCAAGGGAAACCAAGGCCCACAGTCATGGCCGCGACTTTGCAAACCCACCCGACCCGGCGCCCCCCTTTTACAGCAAAGGAAGCAGGCCCACGCGCGGTGTGCGACTTTGCAAGCCCAGCGCCCCCCCCCTTTGACATCAAGGGAAACCGAGGCCCGCGCTGGGGTTCGACCTTGCAAGCCCACAAGACCCAGCGGCAACCCCCCCCCCCAGCTAAACAAGCCCACGCGCTGGGTGCGACTTCGCAAGCCCAGGCCGCCCCCCTCCTCGGTTTTCAGCAGGGGAAACCGAGGCCCGCGCCCGCGACCTTGCGCGCCTCCCAGCCCTTTTCCTCCCTCCCCCTCCACGCCGGGGGACACCCGGGCCCGCACGCGGTCTAACCGCCGGCCGGGCCGATGCTCACCCAGCTCGTCATCGTCGCCTGTCTTGGGGGCGGGCGCCGGGTCGCGCTGGCCGCCCGGGGCCGAGGCCCCCTCGGCCTCGGGCTCCGCGTCCCCGTCGCCCTGGCCCGGCTGCGGCGGCGCCGGGGAATCCGGGGGCTGCGCGGCTGGCGCTTCCATGGCCGGCGCCGCGGACGGCGGGACGGCTGTGGGCTGCCGGGGCTGCGCGGAGGCCCGGCCCGGCGGCTGGGGCTGGGACGCGGCGGCAGCGGGGGGCGGATCCTCGGCCTCGGCCTCGTCCTCCAGCAGCAGCAGCGCCGCCGCCGCGTCCTCCTCGGCCGCCCCCGCCCCCCGCTCCCCCTCCTCCTCTTCCCCCTCCTCTCCCTCGGCGGCCGCCGCCGCCGCCGCCGCGTCCTCGTCCTCGTCCGCGTCCTCGTCCGCGTCCTCGTCCGCGGCGTCGTCGTCCTCGTCAGCCTCGTCGCCGCCCGGGCTCCGCACGGCCGCCGCCGCCGCCTCTGGCCGCCCGGGCCGCGCCGCCGCCGCCCCGCCCGCCTCGTCCTCCAGCATCTCGGCGTCCAGCGCCTCCTGCAGCCGCTGCGCCAGGTCCACCTTGAGGCCGCGCGAGTCCAGGCCCCGCCGCTGCAGCTCCGACCGCAGCTCGGTCACTTTCAGCCGCTTCACCTCCATCGCCGCCGCCGCCGCCTCCGCCTCCCTCCCTCCTCCCGCCGCCGCCTCCTCCCTCCTCCTCCTCCGCCTCCCCTCCTTCGGCCCCCCAGCGAACCGTCGGCCCGGTCCCAGCGCGCAGGCGCAGGGCATGCCGCCGCCGCTGCGGCCGGCCTTCTCCCGCGTGCCGGGGCCGCTGCCCGCTCAGGCACGCGCGCCCGGAAAGCTGAGTGCCGGCGGCCGGCCGTCGGGGACTCCCGGCTGAAGGCCATCCTGGCCGCGCCCCCGACCCTCCTTTCTGTCTCCGGCCCTAGCCCGGGGCTGCCGAAGGGATTCTTTTTCCACCCCTCCCTCCTCGCCCCCCCCCCGGGAGGCGCGCGCTTACGGGGATAGGCCGGCCTTCCTTATTCTTCCCGCCCCCTTTTCGTTCTCGGCCAATGACTGCAAGGGGGTCTGTCTTGGTTTGTTTGGGTCTTATTTTTATTGCGGTCCCCCTGGCGGGGGAGAAAGAGCTGAACTGGTTTCTGCGCCGCAGCTGCGGCCCTTTCGCACTCCGAACGTCCAACTTTCTACGCCAGGGAGAGGCCCCGGCAGCCCCCTCCCTCCCTTTGGCATGCTTGCAGACCCGTGGCCGCAGAAACTCGCCGCGAGGAGGACTGGGATCCCTTTCTAGGATTTCTAGAAAGGATCATTTTTTTTTAGCCACAAGACTAGTACGCGGGGCTGGGGACGACTGATACCCTGCATCCTCCCCAGACTCTAGACCTGCAACCCTACTGCGGGGTTTCCCCTTTCTCCCGCCCCAGTCCCCACTCATTGGGCGGCTCGGATCGCCCAGTCTTCGCTCCCATTGGACGGCCGGCGCTGCCGGGCTTCTTTTTTTCTCTGATTGGGCCGCTTAATCGGGTAACGGTTTGCAGATTGGTCCGCGCGAGGCGCCGGCCCGATGAGGGGGCGGGGCCCTCCGCTGTGGCGCGCGTGCACCGTCATGGAGACGGAAGGTGATTGGACGGCGGGAGCGCGCGCGCGGAGGCACTCGGCATTCGGGCCATGGCCGCATCTCCGCGGGTTGGGTGGGGGAGCGAATAGATATCGGGACCCTTTCCGATTGTCCGTCTGGGGGTCCCACGGGAGCCGCGGCGGCCCAGCCACGTTCAGGACTCGGGCACCGGTACCCAGCTTCCGCCTCTCGGGACGGAGCGTAGGGCCAAGCAGTAGCGCGGCGGGGTGTGTGTAGGGGGGGGGGTGCTGGCCACCGAAGGCCGTGGCTCCGTGAACGTGGACGCGAAGCTATCCCACGCGCACGCTCGCCGGACGCGCTCCGGGCTCTGAGGCCAGCCGGTCTCGGCAGTGGAGTCTGCCACTCTGGGAAGGCCCGATCCATCCGTCTATCCACCTGGGGTGGGGGGGGTGGGCTTCTAGGTGCGGAACCTGTCCCTCGTGCTCGCGTTCCCGGAGCCCCTCATCCCGGCCTGACTCGGGGCCTCTCTTGGGGTTCTGGGAGAAAATCCTGGGTGTTGAAGTCCTTGGGGTGGGTCGGGCAAGCGAGAGCCGGTTCCCGGTGCCCAAGGGCCTCCTCTGGGTCTCCTCCCGGGGCGGCGGCGGCCGCAGAAGCAGCCCTACTTCCAGCCCGGCCGGTTTCTGGGACCCTGAGCCATGGAGAGGAGGCTTCGCGAGGCCCAGCAGTACAAAGAGGAGGGGAACCAGCGCTACCGGGAAGGGCGCTACCGGGATGCGGTGAGCCGGTACCACCGGGCACTACTTCAGCTTCGAGGCCTCGACCCAAGCCTGCCCTCCCCGCTGCCACCCCTGGGAGCCCGAGGCCCGGCGCTCACCGTGGACCAGCAGAAGGTGCTGGAGAGCACGCAGACCGACTGCTACAACAACCTGGCCGGTAAGAGCCTGCAATCTGAAAGCCCTGATTCGGCGGAAGAAAGATAAAACTCAGCAACCGGCCTTGAGGCTGTAATTCCATTTCTGTAGGTTCGAGATCGCCAAGTCAAAAGGATCTGTCGGTTTTGTTCATTAAGAAGGGGGAGGGGGGCCTGGGATTTGTGAGTTTGGAGTGGGAGATTCTCTCTTTTTGCTTTGATAGTGTAAAGAAAGGCACCCCAGGTAACATCTTCCAGCTCTCGATGGCCGAGTTAATATCTTTAGAACGATTGCTGGAAGTGAGATCTCTCTTGGACCAGTTAATTCTAGACTAGCCAAACCAGATCCATTGTAATTCGTTTACTGAGCTTTGAGTTAAAGCTGCAGCTTAGAATGATGCCGTGGAAATGCTGAGACAAATCTTCCCATTTTTAATGGGGGAAAAATACTAGGCTGTGAAAACCACCTGAACAAAGTAACTTGCTGGGCCTGAGAAGAGGGAGTGGGGAGGGGTTAACCTGCTCTAGTAAATGTGTGTTCCCCCCCCCCTCCAGCTACAGTCAATAGGAGTTTAGTGATAAAGTGAAGAACTTTCGAATTTGTGAAGGTGTCAAGGGGTTAGGGAAGGTTTGAGAAGCTGTAAAATGAGATAGAAGAGGATGCAGATCCACAGGCCTTACTTAACGTATGATGGGGAAAACCACCCAGGATCTAGAGTAGATAACAAACGAATTCTGCCCTGTTACTTGTCGCATCCCTGCAAAAGTAACAGTGTAGATAGACTTGAGTCAATCCTGGTGACTTGGGATTTAGGAATGGAAGCGTGCCTTGCTCCGAGGCTCCTTTGGTGAGCACTGCTGGAGTCTACGCCTGTTATTTTAGCAGCAGCGGTCCCCAGCCGCCATCATCAATGCAGATAGGAAGCACCCTGGCCTCTTAGAGAGAGCCTTGGGGCACCAGGAACTCCAGGGACTTGTCCAAAGTCTCCCCGATAAAGGGGCCTGACCCAAGATTCTGGATTCCTGAGGCCAGTGCGCTGTCCATTACACCGTCTTACCTGTTCCCTGCCCTGCCTGCTTTAATGCCCCTCCATATAGTGCCCCTCCATCCAGGAGCTCTAGAATCTGAAATAGGAATTTGAGGACTTAGAGCAAACGAACAAAAATCATTAAGAGCTCAGGAAATAAAATATATGGGCAAAGAAGAAAAGAATTAGGGGACCTTTAGGTGAAAGGATAGGTTGAATAGTGCCTAGTTTCCAAATATGTGAGTTATTCCAAGGCGTATTGGAATATCTTCTACTTTGCTTCATATTCAACGCATATTGAAGGTATTTGCATTTGACAAATATTTATCAAGCTGTGATTAGCTCTGTGATCAGCCCTGGCCTAGAAGCTCTGGGGACTTCATGGCCCCAGCCTTTAGGGCAGTTAGGATCTAATTGGGGAGGTAAATATCATAAGAAATGCCTGTAGGATCACATATTGGACCAGAGGAAGGGATTGGGCAGCCAAGACCTTCCTTTTAGAGAGGACAAAAGCCCAGGAGGCTAAGTGAGCCATCTAGCAGGGCCAGGAGCTGCATCTACAGCTTCTGACTCCAGGAGCAAGGATGAGTCTACTAGGCCATGCTCCTTTGGAATGAGTGATACAGGCAGTGTTAGTCCAGAAGAGGGACAGATCATTGGAGTGGTCAGGAAAGACTTTATGGAGCTGGGCCTTGACAAATAGGAGGCCCATGAAACAGCTGAAGCAAGGCCTTGGTGGAGGGGGTTGTGGGAGGGAGGTTTAGGCTGAGGGTGATACGTATACGTTGGTACAATGCCAGAACCTTGAGAAGAATGAACAGTTCGTGCAGGGGAGGGGTGATATTAGATTAAGCTAGAAAGGTAAGTGGCGGAGATAAATTGTAACTAAACAAAACTAAAAAGAAAAGAAAGGGGTTTAAATTGTGTCCCAAAAGATGGAGGGTAAGTGCTGAGACACCTGGAAACACCAGATACCTCCCAAGAAAGTCAGGAGATACTGATGCCTCTTCCTTGTTAAAGCAGGCTAAAGTGCCCATCTTGTTCAAAGAGTGTTTTTTTGTTTTTAAATTTTTTTTTAAAAGACTGTGTCTCCTCCTCTCACAGAGGCTGGAAGGAGAACAGTTGCTCCTGGGCCTGCTTTTCCAGCCTCCCTCCTCCTCAGGCAGCCCTCATCCTCCATTCCTGAAAGCCAGCCATCTTTGACGTCAGACTCAGTTTTAGCCCTAGTGTAGTCACTCAGTCTGCTACCATTTACCAAGCGCCTACTATGTGCCAGGTACCAGGCTAAGCACTCAGGAGATAAAGACAAAAAACATTCCCTGCTCCCAAGCAGCTTCTAGTCCAGTTGGGGAAGCAACAAGCAACAGCTCTGCCAAGAAGACATAGGCAGCCAGGATCAGTGGGGCATGGTCTCAGAAGGGAAGGCTCTAAGATTAAGGAGGTCTAGAAAAGGCTTCTTGCAGAAGGTAGGACTGTGGCTGAGGCTTGAAGGAAGCCAGGATGTGGAGATGAGGAGGGAGGCAATCCAGGGATGGGGGCTGGCCAGAGCCAAGAGAGGGAGCATTGTGTTGTAGGGATAGCCAGGAGGCAGTGTCATGGGATTGTAGAGTAAGGCATGAGGTATAAAGGGAGTGAGCAGGGGAAAGATCAGAAAGGTAGGAAGGGGCCCAGGTTACTGAGGGGCTTTAAATGCCAGACAGAGGATTTTATTACTGATCCTGGTGGTAACAGGGAGCCACTGCAGTTTAGAGGATGGGAGAGGGGAGAGAGATGGGGAGAACCTTGCTTTAGGAACATCAGTTTGACAGCTGTTGAGTGTGGGGTGGCCTGGAGTGGGGAGAGACTCACGGCAGAGAGATCCACCAGCTATGACGTGATGAGGGCCTGCGCAGGTGGGCAGGCAGGCAGCGTCCCAGGAGAAAGGGACGGTACAGGAGAGATGTCAGGAAGGTGGAAGACGAATTGGACAAACGAATGGCCATGGAGGGGTGAGTACGGAGTCAAGGATGGGTAGGTTGTAAGCCTGGGGGATTGGGCCAATGGTGCTACCCTCCACAGCGACAGGGCTCCTGGACATCCAGTTTGAGGCGTCACAAGGACAGGTGGAAACGTGAGACTGGAGGTCAGCAGAGAAGTGGAGGCGCAGGAAAGGCAGTTTGAGAGTCATTTGCATCAATATTGTCAGAAAGTCTGTGAGAGGTGATGAGATCCCCAAATGAGAGTATAGAGGGAGAAAAGCAGAGGGCCCAGGAGCTCCCAACTAAAGCCGCTGACCTGCCACAAGGACTACAGCTGTGTGTCACTGAAGCCAGCTCCACAGAGGCTGGTCTGAGTGCTGGCCGGGGGCGACCACAAAAACCATGCAATCGGGATTCCCACATCTGTGTGGCCCTTCTGGGCTATGCTTCTGGGGGTTCTACACACGTTACTACTAATTTTAAATGAACAACCCGTAAGGGAGCCCACACTTGACAGATGACACTGTTGACTGGCCCAGAGTCCCACAGTGACTTGTATTCTACCGTCCCATTCTGTCCTTTGTTACAATACGTTCGAAAACAGTTTTCAATGTGGAGAAGCAGCAGAAGTAGTGCTGCCACAGAGACCCAGCCAGGGCTGAAATTCCCCCGAGGCTGCCCTTTCTCTCCCTTGCTTTCAGCATGTTTATTTCTTTCCCGACAGTATTCTTTTGGCTGGTATCTTAATTCATCACAACAGGCCAACAACAAACCCCCTGGCCAAGATGCTTTGAGATTTGACTGTCACGTTGCAAGGGCAGAGATGGTGACAAGACCAGCCGTCATCCGGACGGCGTGCCAAGAGGACTCTTCACCCTTGGTTCTGGAATCCGTGAAGCCTGTGCTTTCACGAGAAGGGGCTGTGAGAAAGGCAGCAGATGGTTCCCGCTTCCTTTTTGGTCCCAGAAGAAGTGGTAGCTTGTGAAAGGAGTTGACGCTTCTGGATCAGGATTTGCGTGGGGAAGATCCCTAAGAGAATGCCAGGCCAAGGCTCACTCTGGGCACGCAAAGGTCAGGGAATGGGGGCAAGCAGGAACCAGGGGAACGGCTGTCCGTTTGCACAGAGAAGAAGGCACTCAAGGAAATAGCTTCCACCGAACCATATGTTTAAAATGTTTGTGCACACAGCACTGGGCAGCTAGGTGGCACAGCGAGTAGAGCCCTGGAGTCAGGAAGACCTGAGTTTAAATCCAGCCTCAGATACTTGACGCTTACTAGCTGTGTGACCCTGGACAAGTCACTAAACCCCTATGCCTCCCCAAAATTCTCTTGAAGAAGCCTATTCACTGAATGGGCGTTACCTCACTCAAAGTGAGAATCTGAGAAGACCTTAGCCTAAAGGGTCATGGTCTCCCATTGCATCTTGGCCATCTCCAATCGTCCTGGTGAATCTCAGGCCACTGGACCCGGATGGCTCTGGAGAAGAAAGTGAGGCTGGTGACCTTGCACAGCCCTCCCTCACTCAAATCCAAGTCAACTGCAAGCCTTGTCATCATCTCCCTGACATCATGGTCCAAATGCTCACACATAGCACTGTAGTAGAGATTGAGGCAAACCTGGTTGTGATTCCACCTTTGGCCCATCCTGACTGTGTTCTAGGAACACCCTCTAAACTGCCCTGTTGCTAGTCGGGTCTCTCCTCATTCCATCCTTCCCACCCCCTGGTCATTCTGTTATGTCTGGACTCTTCACTCACCCTGTGGATCGTACTGTCCGTGAGGTTTTCTTGGCAAAGATACTGGACTGGTTTGCCCTTTCCTTCTTCAGATCGTTGATGAGGAAACTGAGGCAAATGGTGATGTGACTTGGCCAGGGTCACAGCTAGGAAGCATCTGAGGCCGGATTTGAACTCGGGTTTTCCCGACCCTAGGCCCAGCACTCCATCCACTGAGCCACTTAGCTGCCCATGCTGTTCCTGAGTAGTCATTTACTCTTGTCAGATTGATTGTTTTGGCATTAAAGTCTTCTGCTTCAAATGACCACAGTGAAGCCAGTCCTGTCCCAGAAAAATTCACCATTTGCCTCTTCTTCTTTTCTCTGGTCCCCTCAGCATGTCTCCTTCAGATGGAGCCGGTAAACTATGGCCGAGTGAGAGAATATAGTCAGAAGGTCTTAGAGCGCCAGCCTGCCAACGCCAAGGCCTTGTACCGGGCGGGAGTGGCCTCTTTTCACTTACAGGACTATGACCAGGCCCGATGCTACCTGCAGGCCGCCACTGACCGTCAGCCAAAAGGTGAGGCGAAGAGTTGGGGTGTTGGGGAAGAATGCAGTCATTCTTGCTAAAATGCTGTCTGTCTGAAGGAAAGTTAAGTGTTTGAGGGTCCTTGAGGCCCTAACTTGGAGGCATCTGCATTGCTGAGGGTAGGTCAGTTTATCCAGTCCACTGTGCTTACACCTCACCTTTCCCATCTACCTTTTGGCCTCTTGGTGGCCTCACAGCCACACGTGGCCCTCTGGCTGGCTCTTTGACCAAATCCAAGCCTTCTGAAGGCTCCCTACCCCCAACCTAGAAAGAGGGTGGCTTCTTGTACTCAGGTCCTACTCTAGGCTTCTGATGCAGTATTGTCGTCGGGACCTGTGATTTCATTGGTGTAGGGAACCCCACTCCCCAAGGAGCAAATTCCTTCTTTCAGCCTGATCTGCAACCCAGAGTCTTTGAGTGGCCTTGCAGGGAAAGTGAAATGACTTGCCCAGGGTCACACAACCAGGAAGGGTCAGTAACTTGAAGCCAGGCCTTCTGGGCTCCAGGGTTTGCCCTATACTATGCTGTTCTTCCTCTTTTTATTAGAGGCCCAGAAGAAACCTAGGGGTGTAATAGAACATTGCTAACTTGAAAAAGCCAATCTGAATTAATGAAAATGCAAATTAGGGGATATCATTCATATGGAGAGTTATGTGTCTCAAAGGTATGCCCCAGAACCTGTTTCAGTCAAGGTCCCTTAGAAGATGTTTCCATGAAGAGTTAATGGCCTGTAATTAACATTTCATCCTGTCCATAAACAAGGCACCTAAGGTGGTTTTTTTTTTAAGGACAAATTACCTTTTATTAATTTCAGGTACATATAACATGTGGAATTAGGCCAACAAACTGTTGACTAGTAAAGGTACTTAGAAAGCTTTTCTTTTTTTTTTTAATTTTTTTTTTTTATTTTTAGTTTGCAACGCACGGTTCTACATAATTTTGAGTTCCAGATTTTCTTCCCTACCTCCCCCCCCCCCTCTCCAAGAAGGCATGGAATACACACTAGTCAAGTTGTGGAGAAGAATTATGACCAATGGAATGAATCATGAGAAAGAAGAAACAGAACCAAAAAAAAAAACAAACCACAACCCAACAACAAATACAAAAGGGAAAAAGGGGGGGGGCAGAAAAAGGGGAGCATGAAGTGTGCCTCGTTCTGTATCTATACTTCATAGTTCTTTCTCTGGATACCTAAGGTGTTTTAATAGCTGTTTGCCCTCTTAAATAATTAAAATGTTTAGTATATGCTGTTGTTCAGCAAATCTTTCGAATTCAAAACTAAAATCCAGCCCTCCATCCTTAAAAGAAATAAGCAAGCTTCCAGATTAATGAATCTGAATTAGATCTTACTGGCACCTGTACAGGGAGAATATTCTGGCTGTCGGAAGACTTGGGATTATTTTTTAACATCTGCTCCCTCCTACCCGGAGACTCGAATTACTTAATTCTTTTTCTTCTTCTTCTTCCCAAGATGCCAACGTCCGGCGATACCTGCAGCGGACAGAATCAGAACTAAGCAGCTACCACCAAAAGGAAAAACAGCTTTACTTGGGCATGTTTGGTTAGCCAGAGACACCAAGCCTTCTTTGGCCCTCCTTGCTATAGGGTGAACCCTTAGAATCTCCCCTCCCTCCCCCCGAACTGGAAGCAGGGGCTTCAAGCAAAGGAAGCGGGCGCTCCACCTTTGACCTACCTAGGCCGGGCTTTGGCTGCCGTCCCGAACATCTCCTCCTCTCGCACACGTCCTCATCTTCCTCTTCCTCGCCATCTCTGTGTTTCTGTCAGTGTCATTGTAGCCTTGTGGAGCTTTGCCATAGGAAACACCATAACAAGCCCACTAGATGAAAGCGGGATGAACCATCTTGGTGAACTGCAGACTCCAAGAAGTGAGTGGCCGAATTGGCTGCAGGCAGATGTTGAGGCTGGCAGAAAGGGGTGTGGGGCAGGCAGGAACAAGGCTTCTGGCAGCCTTCCTTGGGGGTCCAAAAGTCAGTGGAACACTTGGACAATCGGGGGTTATGAGTGTTTGGGCGGCATCGAAGGACAGTCTGGTAGCCTGGGAATGCCCGTTCTGGACCACATTCTCGTTCTTTTTTTTAGAATGATAATCAAAACCAGAGATGAGGTGAAAATATATTAAGACTTAAGGTTGGCATGATCATTTTTCCCTTTGGGTTAAACTGACACAATCGTTCTGAGGCCCCAGGACTAATAATAGTTTACCTGACAAGGACATCTGAGCCCTGTTCAGATTTTCCTTATCACTGCTGGTTTCTGCTTCTTTCTGCATAATTAGCATTTATTTCTGAAGCATACACGATCCTCAAAAATGAAGCGCATTCATTCAGCTGTGGTAGCAAAGTGACCACACGGTGCCGGCCTCTACGGAAGATGTATGAAAGCCAGCTCAGGCTGTGCCCTTAGAAACTGCCATGCCATACAAGGAGCATTAAAAGCATCGTTCTCTGTCTACCTGAGTCCCTGTATTTTTCAAGTGCCTTTTTCCTCCAGGGTACCCAAGTACTTGAATGACAGAAGAAGAGAGGCTGAGAATTCCCCTCCTGCTGGCCTTTTCAGGGTGTGGGGCTGCTCTGGCTGTCCAGGTCATTCGTTGCTAAGCCATGGCTTCTCTGATCAAGGGGCCATTAGCTTTTTTTTAAATAACTGATTGAATACAATTCTTTTCCTTTGTAATCCTGTGTATTTTGTGCATTTAAAGATGTCATTCCAAGTCAGCCTCTATAGCTTTAAAACCACCCTTGCCCTAGGGTCCGGGGGTCTTTCTCAAGATCCCACACAGTGCATTGTAGGTGCTGTGTGAAGCCAGCACAGACAGCTGTGTTTATTGGCAAAGTTGTTACCAGCCAGGGTGGCATCATCACCCATACGACACACTGCACACTCAATCCTTGGGAAGGCTTGAGCGTTAAGGACTGTGCTCTTGGTGCTAATGTAGGTGACAGCCCTGTGTTTGGCCCCAAGATCTGTGACCGCTGGCAGTCGGACTCCTGGTGAGAAGCGTGGCTGGTCCTCAGCTCCACCTAAACTCCCCTTGAGCTCTTCAGGCCTAGTCCTGGAGACCCCAGAGACACTTAAATATTACAATACAGTCAAAAAAGAACAGCCAGAAAATGTGCCCACTTACCCCCCACCCCTCTGCTCAGTCCCCTCCTTGACCAGGAACACCCCTCCTCTCAAATAGCCATCCCTTCCTCTTAGCTACTAAGAAAACAAGCTTAGCCTGGCCACAAAAAAGAGGCTTTTGGGAAAATTTAAAGAGAAAGGGGAAGCAATTCTGCATATGTCTTTTTAGACTGGCTGGACGTGGCAGTTAATGCTTAACATAGTGGCTACACTGATCGTGTCTGCTTTCTCTTCCTGTTTTAAAATTCCACAGACAATATGCCAACATTTTATCAGATTCAGAGAGAGAAAGGAAATTCACATATAATGACAACATCCATGTTATTTGTAACATCACAGAATTTAGAGCTAGAAAGAACCTTAGCCAAGTTCCTTGTACAGAAAACAGGCCTAGAAGGCAGATGTTGTTTGCCCAGGTTCAAATAGGCATGAGGCAGCAGGGCCAAGATCTGAACCGGAGTATCCAGACTCCTTCCCCACACTGTCTCCTTCCTTCAAGGCTTCAAAGAAGCAACGCAATTTTCCTATCCCCTGGCAGAAATCTCAGTGGTATAAAAATACCGAGAAGAGAGGCCAGCACATGGAGAAAGAGGAGTCCATGGGTCACATGGAATATGTAGCTGACTGGGCCAGAAGGCAGCCCACCAAAGTTTGAGAGGCCAGGATCCTCACCTAACCTATCTAAATCTAGAAGGAGGCTGGGGGGAATTAAGGTAAGCAACTTGGGGGATGAGAAGCAGGAGACCCTAATGATGCAGAACATCTGAGAACATGAGGAAAAAGGAAAAGGATTGAGAGGTTTACTAAGCTGGAATGAAAAGGGACAGGATATACAAGGGGGTAATTTACTTCCACAGAGATTAGGGAAAGGACCTTTGTAGAGTAAGAAGATTAGTCGGATATAAAAGACCCTCAGCAAGAAGCTTGGTGAGAAGACTCCACTTACATAAATGGCCTCTGACGTTACAGTTCCATCAGAATTAGAACTAATCGGAGCTGAAGGGGAAAGGAATAGAAATGGGGGCAGTTCTGAGCCTTTCCCTTCTTAGACGAGACCTCAGAAATCGCTGTAGGGTGAGGGACTAACGCTCCACATCGCATGTATCCTGGGTTAGAACAGCAGTCAGAACATAACTCATTAGGAATTTCCAAGATGGAAGTGAGGTAATTAAAGGGATGTAATGTAATGCTTCAACCAAGATAAGGGAGGAAGATTTGGGTGCAACACAAGGCCGTTTTTAGCCATTAGGATGGTCCAAAAATAGAATGGCACACCTTGTAAAGTCCTGAGCTGGAGGGATAGAAAGGACCTTTGGTCATTTATCATTTTACAGATGAGGAAACAGGCACAGCAATGGAGTGACTTGCCCAGGTTGGTGTCCATTAAATCTGAGCCCAGAGGCCAAGACTCCAAAACCAGGACCTGCCTGTTCCCCTTCAGCAACGTGACAGAAAGGACAGTGGACAGGTTGGACCAGAAAGCATCTAAGGTCCAATTCCCAAGAGTCTGTGACTTCTGAATCCCTAAATGAAGATGTTTAAGATTCGAAGAGGGCTTAGGACTTGTTCTTCTGAGCCCTTCACAAACGTGGTGCTTTCAAAGCTGGCCACGGACACCTTAGCCCTGTTGGCCACTTCACAGAGTGAAGCAGGAGCAGAAGACAAACATTTCCCCAGCTGCCTTCCTAAGTGTCCTGGCAGCCCCAGCAAGAAACTCTTCAGGTTACTTGAGTTGGACAAATATTTGGTGGGCACCTTGAAATGAGTAATTTCAGCAACTAACTTGTGGAGAACTTTAGAAAGTTTAATATGCTCTCTAAATGTGAAAGGGGTCCCTGAGGCTGCTTTCCTACACTCCAGCTCCTACACCGATACAGAAAAGCCAAAGGAACTGGCTTTGAGAAGGAGATGTGAGACAAAACTCAAGCAGCTCTAGGAAGGCCAGAGAAAAGTGTTCTCTCCCCAACCTGGTGGGGATGTCTCAATAAGCCACACAAAAGAAGTGGGTGGCACAAGATCTCAGTATTCAGTCCCCCACAGAGCTGGAAAGACATGTCCCTTCCCCCTTCCCCAAGTTCCCTTCTCAGATTCTATGAATGCAAGCTGTTATTATCCTGGGTGTCCCGGGCCCTCCTCCTCAACTGAGGCTGCATCCAAGGGTTACCAGCCTATGTGCCTCAGGCCTGGAGCCCTAAACGGACTTGTTCAGCATTCAGTGTGGCCGGCCCGCTGAAGCAGCTGACCACAAGCCCTGAGAGCCCCCCTCAAGCTGTTTACAGCACAGACGAAGCAATACACACAAATTGTCCGATTAGCTTCATCCCACACACGTGGAATTCAGTCATGTTTCCTAATTATGTCAGTACTCCTTTATCTGTGCAATACTCACCTTACCTCCCCTTATCACATAGCAGCACTTTGACTCCTCCCTCTGCCACCCCTCCTCCCCCAGGTCAGATTCTTGGAAGGTCTTAGGAGAAATCAATTAGGCCTCAAATTTGTCCAGGGAGGAAAAAAACAGCCAAGACTACTTCATAGAAAGGGTTTCACTTCAACATTTATGGCCCAGGCAACAAGACAGTGGCAAATGATAGCTTCAGGGGAACTCTGAAGGCCATGGTGCTGGGCAAATTATCTGACTGGAGAGGAACTAACGAAGTGGACCTCTGTCCTTCAACGACCCAGGGAGGGGAGTGGACAGGAATGGGTGGGCTGGCTCCTTGGCTCTGTGCCCCCCAGAAGTGCTGCCCTCTTACTTCTGGCTTAAACAAGGGCACTAGAGCAGACTGACCCCCACGCCCATCTTCCCCACCATTGAGATGACCTCCCAGCCTTCCTGCTTCTCAGAGAGGTCTCCACTCTCATGAGCAGTCCCAGGGGCCAAGTCTGGAGATCTTGGGGTGCTCCTGCCCACTTCCCAGGCTGAAGTTGGGGATGGAGGTACGCACTCCTAGGAGGGTGCGGCTTCAGGATCAGGCTTGCTGCGTTTGGCCAGGTCCTCATTGTGAGCCTTGCGGATGTGGCGATACAAGTCCCCTGACTGCGTATAGCTCCGCAGGCAATAGCGGCACTCATAGGGCCGCTCCCGAGTGTGTACAGTTGCGTGGCGCCTCAACGTGTAGGAGCAGGAGAAGGTCTTCCCACAAGTCTTGCACGTTGGGACATCCTCTGTGAAAACCCCAAAGCCCCCCGAGGCCACTTCATATTCTGGAGGCAAGTAGAGAGATTCATGAAGGCCGCTGTGCGCAGGTGGAGGGGGTGTCACCAGCCCGGGGTGATAGTGCCCTGGGCCAGCTAACAGGTGGTAAGGAAGGTGAGCATCGGGGGCCAGAAAGTGGTCAGCCTGGCCCCCCTCCTCGAGCCCGGGGCCTCCGGCAGCTGCAGCTTCTTCAAACCCTTCGGGTGGGGCATAGCGACTCCGACAAACTGTTCCAGGTGGGAAGAGTCCCTCGGGTGCCCGTGGTCTCTCCTCCGGCCCCTCAGCTTCCTCATCGGAGATCACTATAGCTTCCACCTTTACCTGCACAGGCTCAGCCTCTCCTGGGGCTGCCGCTGGCTGAGGTGGGTAGAAGCCCTCCACTGGGCCGTTAGGTCCTCGTGGGCCTCCCACCCCTTGGTTCTCAGAACCCACTTCCAGGGACCCTGGGGGCTCCCCTGGGGCAGCCCCAAGACTAGGAGAAAAGTAGTTGGCAGGTACCGTTTCTGTGGAACTACTGGGGCTGGAAAGAGAGCCTTCCACCACCGGGGCGTCCATGCCAGGCTGGGTGGTGTCTGCAATGTCGGGCCCTGGGGGCTCATCGGTATGGGGGCCCGAGGGCAGGGCAGGCGCCGGGGCAGGCCCTTTCCATGGGTCCTGGTCCCTCCAGCTGGGCGTCTCAGGGGGTGGAAGCAGGGGCACGAGGCTGCGGGAGGTGCTGGGCAGCGGCTCCGGGGTGGCTGGCTGCAGCCGAGGCTCTTCCTCCTTCTTGGTGCTGTCGGCCTCGGCCAGGGCTCGGGCCTGCAGCCGCCGCTTGCAGACCTTGACGATGTCATTCATGTGCAGGTAGCTGGCAGCGGCCAGCACGTCCTCCACAGGCGTGTCCCCGCGCAGGGCCAGCTGGCCGGCATACATGAAGTCCAGCAGCAGCCCGAAGGCGGGCGCCGTGACGATCTCGTTGTGGATGCACACCAGGTCCCGCTTGTCCAGGTCCCGCTCCTTGTAGAAGAGCTGGAAGAAGGGGCTGCACGAGGCCAGCACGGCGCGGTGCGCCTGGAACGGCGTACTGCCCACCAGCACAGTGCAATCGCACAGGAAGCCCTGCGAACGCTGCTCGCGGAGGCTCTGCAGCAGCTGCTCGCTGTGCCCGGGGAACTCCATGGAAGCTGGCGGAGGGACCCTGGGGCCCTGGGGAGAGAGGGAAGCGACGGGCCATGAGGGCAGAGGCACCCCATCTGGGGCCGGCCCCCTGGGGTTCCAAGCAGAGAACCAGCGTGGAGGCGGGGGCGCGCACGCACGCACGCGCGCGCACACACACACACACACACACACACACACACACACACACACGAAGCCCCGCCCACCCCACCAGGGAAGCCAGAATCCCCGCCCCGGAAACCTGGGCCCCCCCCGGAAGTCCCGCCCCCTGCGAGGCCCCTAACTCCTAGGCAGCGCCCACCCCATAACCCCCCCCCCCGCCTCCCCGACCAGGAGTCCTTTGTGCTCCCGGACCCTTCCCCCGAAGCGCTCCTCCACCCCAGCCCAGGGGCTCCCCAAGGCTCCCTCCTCTCGCATCCCGGTGGGAACAGGGAGTCCCGGGGTGGGAACGAGCGGAAGAAACTGATCTCTCACCCACCACCAAGTCGCGGCCTGGAAAGCCCCGCCTGCTTCCCCGCCTCCCTCGTTGCTATTGGTTGAGGTCCTCCGCTCCTCGGTTCGGATTGGTCAGCATGCCCGTGCCCTCACGGCGGCTGCGGCCTCCGGATGGGCGCAAGGCAACGTCGCTCAAGCTTACCCGTGCCCTGATTGCCCCCAACCCGCTGTCGTTTCTCTGCTTCCTCATCCCGCCCCGTTTCATCAGCGCGTTCGTTGATTAGCTGACGGATCCCGGCGCTCCTACGGCCCGGGTCCTGCTGTGGGGCCCTGGGCTGGGCAAAGGCTAGGAGCCCGTGGGGGCGGGGCCTGCGTGCGGCGTGTCTACACTCCCCCAGCATCCTCCACCCTGTGGCCACCGCTTCGCTGCTCCTGGACGCCTTCCGCCCCCCCTAAGCTTCCAGAACCCACTCCTGCTTTCTGTGCGGCCGGCGTTTCCCGCCTCCAGCCTCCCGGTGTGATGCCACGTTAGCTTCCCCATGTAACTCCTTCCTGCGCCTCCAGGGGCGTCTTTGCCTTGATAGGTAGTGAGTGCCCCATCCCCAGAAGTATCCAAACATAGGCAGGGGGAATGCTAGATTTGGGTTTGAATCCCTGCTCTTCCACCTCACCTCTGCCTCAGTTTCCGTATCTGTTAAATGAGGGTTAGGCAGAAATTGGACCTTGGGATTCCCGCTCAGGTACTGGATGCCCTGTACCCTTGCTGAGACTGACTCTACCCTCTTCTGATCCAGCTAGGCTTGCCTCCCTTTGACCAGGGTCCCTGGCCCTCTCCGGGCTGCAGGGTGGCCACACAACAGTGGACTCTACCCTTTAGGAGGCAGCTGAGTTACTGCCATTTGCCCAACTTGAGCCCAACTTGAGCTGCTTGGCAACCAGGCATGAGGAAGGAGCAGCAGCTGGGGAGGGGTACCCCATGTCTGCAGCCTGTGGGGCCTGGGCCAGCTTGGGGAGACAGAGACCCCTCCAGACCCCTGATGTTAGCCTGGGACAAGAGGCTTTCCCTAAGGACCCATGAGCAGGAGGAACTGTGACAGAGTTTCGTTTTTGCATTTGGATGTCTGATGATTGTTCTGGAAGACCTGGGTGGAGGAGAGACTGTGGGTAGGCGGTGAAATGACAGGAAGAATCACAGAGAGCCCCCTTTCCCCTCCCCAAGAAAGCAGCGCCTTCTTAGAGATGTTCCAGATCAAATCCTGATAGAGAAATCCAAGAAAAAGTCTCAGCCCAGATCAGCAGAGGGACACAGAGGGCTCTGTAGACACTAGGGAGAGAGTCTGGCCAGGAACGGGATGAGGGAGAGGCTGAGCACCAGGGCCAGCGGAGGTCCCAGACCCAGACCGGGGACACATGTCTACTAGCAGCTAGTTTCAAATCTCAGATGCAGAGCAAGAAGGGAACCTGTGCCTCTTGGAGAGAGGAAAAGTGTGTCCCCGGTGAACCTTCTCATCATTAGGGTCATGGAGAAGTCTAATTAGGGAGAAAGATTGGGGAGGTTTAAACAAGAGAATTATCTAGTTTACGAGGTGGATAGAGGGCTGGGCCTGGAGTCAGAAGAACTGAGTTCAAATCCAGCCTCAGGCATCTGATTGCTGTGTGATCTTGGGTAAGTGTCTACCTCTGTTTCCCTTTCTGTAAAATGAGGTTGATAAGAGCCCCTGCCTCCAAGGTTGGTAAGATTTTCAAGTGAGATAATATCTGTCAATTGCTTTGCAAACCAGGAAAGTGCTATCTAAATGTTAATCATTTTGGCTAACCAGATTCCTTTCAATCTCCCCCGAGTGTCAATGTCCTCACAAGGAACTGCTGTGTTCTGTGCACCAGGATGAATCTTGCACACTGTCCTTTATGGCCAAGGAACTGCCAGTGCAATGCCCAGGGGAGGATCCAGCTTATTCTGTAGCTCAACGGTCCTGAGAAGCTGCCAGGCCTCAGTCCAGACCCAGCTGGAGCCAGGTATAAGGGTTGTCTCTCGCCCTCCAGATGGGGAATCAGAAATTGGTGTCACAGATCTGGAATAGGACAGCGGCCTTGGAAATCATTTAACCAAATACCTGCATTTTACAGATAAAGAAACGGACCCAAACCCGGCCTCAGACACTTCTAAGCTGTATGATCCTGGGCAAGTCACATACCCCTGTTTGCCTCAGTTTCCTCATCTGTCAAATGAGGGGCTTGGACTCAAGGACCTCTAAGGTCCCTTCCAGCTCCAAGTCCACAGTCCCAGGCCCTCTCCAGGCCACACAGGCCAGCACCAAAATCACTTGCCGACGGAAACAAAAAACCACCACCAGACCCAAGGTCAGGAGCAGAGCCAGAGCTTGTATCCAGGTCCTGTGGCTCCAAGGTCAAGTCAGGACAAGTCAAGCATTTAAAGGCCTGCTGCCCAAATCGGTCAATTAAAATAACACTTAGGAAAGGCCTACCTCGTGCCAGTGACTGTGCTAAGCACCAGGGAGACAACAAAGACTCGTGGACAAGCAAGGAATATGCTAGAGAAAATACTGAGATCTAAGAGCCTGGCAAATGCTTCCACTGTGCCATACACTTCCATGTTCTGCACAATTCCTTCATTACTGATCTCTTGTTTTAAAATCTTAACTGAATTTTTTTTAACTAACAAAAATATTTTTTCTCTTTCTTCCCTCCCCCATGGGGGAAAAGAAAAACAAAACTCTTGTAAAAAAATATGTGTGACAATCAACCAAAACAAATTTCCACATTGGCCATGGTCCAAAAACATGTCTCCTTCTGCACCCTGAGTTCCTCACCTCTCTGGCAGGAGGTAGGGAGCATGTTTCACCATCAGGCCTCTGGATGTGTGGTTGGTCATTGGGTTTGATCGGAATTGTTAAAGACTTTCAAATGTTTTTCTTTATAATGTTATCATGTAAATGACTCTGCCATGGTTAGGGCAGAAGGTGGTCAGAACTTGCACTCCCGTGATGGCTGTAAGGACAGAGAGCAGGGTTCAGATCGGAACCCTGTGGAGGGAGGGTTATACCTGCAAGAGCTGGTGATCGATTGATCCTGAATGTGGGGCTGGGGATGAAGGAAATTCTGGAAGTGTGGATAAGGCTGGGAGGCCCCCCCCCTCGCCCCATGCCATGGCCCAGCAGGAAAGCTCTGTGGAGGGAGAATTGGGCAGAAAGAGCATGAGTTGTTTCAGATGAGAAGAGAATTCAGACGGGTTATGGAAGTCTTCCTGTAGAAGGCAAGGTCTTATTTGAGCTTAAAGGAAGCAGGGGAGTTTAGTAGTTGGAGCAGAGGAAGGAGGGCCTTCCAGACATGGGGAGAGAGTCAGAGAAAATGCCAGGAGCAGAGGGATGGAGAGGCTTGTTTATGGACAGCCAGGAGGCTAGCATCACTGGAGCTTGTACAGGGTAGGGAGTAAGGCATGAGAAGCCTGGAAACTAAGGAGGGGCCTGGGTTACTATGAAGCACTTTGAACGCCAAACAGAACATTCATATTTGATCCTGGAGACAATAGAGAGCCGCTGGAGTTTATTGAGGAGGAGGAGGGTGAAGTGAGTAGATCTGTGCTTTAAAAAGATGGCTTTGATAGTAGCATGAAGGCAAGTGGACCCAGCAGAGGTCTTGCCATAGTTCAGGTGTGAGGTGATGAGGCCTGGGCCAGGGTGGGGGCAGTGTCCGAGGAGAGGAGGGGACAGATTGGAGAAATGCTGCCGAGGTGAAATTGATAGGCCCTGGCACCATATTGGATACGGGAAGTGAGCAATAGTGAGGAGGCCAGGCTGACTCCTAGCTTGTGAGCCTGAGGGGCTGGGAAGAGGGTGCTGCCCTCCACAATCATAGGGAAAGTAGGAGGGAGTCAGATTTAGGAGGGAAAGAAAATGAGCTGGGTTTGTAAGAAGTCTGTTAGAGTCTGGTTTGAGATGCCTGGAAGGCCACTGGACATGCAAGGTTGGAGATGAGCCGAAAGCCATAGAGTAGGACTGTATGGTAGATTGTAGAGCAGGGAAGGTAGATCTGGGAGTCATCACCATAGAGGTGGTAATGAGGAGAGAGCAGGGTTGGTAGAATGATAAGGTCAGAAGCCAGTGGCAAGGGGTGAGGAAGGGAGAAAGTGGAGGTCCTATTGTAGCTGGCCTTCTCCAGGAGTTTAGCCACAAAGGGCAGAAGAGATGATAATGCAGGAGGACGATAGTGAGCAGGGAGAGAAGAGTCCCTGTAGGCCGTAGGGAATGAGCCAGTAGACAGGGATCGATTGGAAATAAGTGAAAGATAGACTTGGCTCTTCTCAGCAATGCAAGGATCTAAGACAACTCCAAAAGGCTCATGATGGAAAATGCTTCCCTATCCAGAGAAAGAACTCTGGAGTCTGAAGGCGGATCAAAGCAAACTATTCGCTGATTTTGTTTTTTATTTTGCTTCATCTGTCTCCTGGTTTTTCCTTTACAACATGACTAATGTGAAAATATGTTTAATATGTAGAGCCCGTATCAGATTGCACACTGTCTTGGGAAGGGGGAGAGGGAGAAAATTTGGAACTCAAAATCTTAGGGAAGTAAATGTTGAAAACTAAAAATAAATACATTTTTAAAAAAGGAAGTGAAAGACAGGCGATGACAGAGGGGCAATCTGTTGGAGGAGTCGGGATGGAATGGGATCGCTTGAGTCGGCTGAGGGGTTTGCCTTGGTGAGGCCAGCTCCTTGTGTGACACAGGGAGGGGCAGAAGGTGCTGGCAGATAAGGAAGGGCAGGGGGCTCGTGGTAAATGTCCTCAATTTCTCAACTGAGGAGGGGGAAGGTGAGCCATGAGGGGTCTGAGGAGGGATAGTGAGATCTGGGAGAGCCATTGAGGGGAGGGAGAGGGTGAGTTGATAATGGAGATAGAGTACATCACCAAACAGCAGTGAGGGCCGGTGGAGGTTGTGCAACGTCCCTCGCTATGATAAGGGTTTCAAGAGAGGGGGGTGGTGCAGAGTGGAATCAGAATGGGGAGGAGAGGTGAACTGGGCTAGTGCAGGGGAGTGACCTGAGAGAGAACTGAGGGATCAAGGGATGAAATCGTGATACAGAGAAGGGTTATGGAAAAGAAGGCAGAAGGAGAGACGAAAAGCAATAGATTGTGGTCAAATACGGAGATTTCAGACTCGTTGAACATAGATGTGGTCCAGTGGTGGGTGATGCAAGATCGAGGGTATGACTGTCTCTGCATGTGGCTGAAGTGGGGTGAGAAGGTTGAGGGTATTTGAGGGAGTCCTCTAGTATGAGGGCAAGAACTGAGGAGAGAAAAAGTTTAAGCCAGGTACCAAACTTATTGAGGAAAGGGGGGCAGGGGGTTGGCTCTAGGCAACAGGACTTGGATTTTGTTTGGGTGTTAGAGATGAATTGCATGAACCTCAAAGAAGAGAGGTTACCGAGTAGTATAGAAGAGTAGTCTGTCTCCCCGGTGTCCGCCAGTGAGCGCACAGCCAGCCCTGGAAAGGTGGACAGGGAGCTGCGTCCTGATCCACATCTGGCCACTGGACCTACGTGGCTCTGGAGGAGGAGGTGAGGCTGGTGACGGGCACAGTGGGGCCTCACTTAAGTCCAGTTCACTCGCCTGTCATGCCCTGATGTCATGGTCCTCTGAGAACAAAGGACAAGCCACAACAGTTCCTCCTTGCCTTAGAGCTGGCTGTGAGTGCCCCCATTACTTTGTAGGCACCTTGCTACATGTAATCTTCATTAACTGAGATATGTGTAAAGATTATTTCCCAGCTTGGAAGGGAAGCCTCCCTAGGGCAGGAACTGGCTTGCTCATCTTTGTTTCTCCAGACCCTCCCTTCCTCAGGCCCAGTCTCTTAAGGAAGGCTGGTCTGGTTTTGCCGGGGCTGAACTAGAACTAGCTGGCCCTGGGCAGCTAGGGAAGGGTGGGGACTGAGGGGCTGGCCACAGAGGTCCAACCTCACTGCTTGCTCGTCCCTGTCTACATGAGACATTCAAACTCTAGCCTCTGGGCATTTGCACTGGCTGTGCCCGCCACCTGGAGTGCTCTCCCTATTCAGCCGCCTTTTGGACCCTGTAGTCCTTTCAGGGGCCTTTTGCTCATTCCTCTCCGGGTGGGCAGAAGTGTGAGTGACTGATAGCACGAGGCCTCCAACAACCCACAGAAGCTGGGAAGACGAAAGGGGGATGAGGAGCACACGGGCAGGTCAATGGACGGCCAAGAAGCAGGAGCACATTGAGGGTCAAGGAAGAGTAGACAGCCCCCCTCAGCCCCAGGGCTCAAACTGAGCCCAGCCTGGCCCCGCTGAGGATGCCGGGAGATGGCCCAGGATGGGGGAGGAGGAAAGGTCTGGAGTAGGAAATGACATTTGAAGACCGGTTGCTTAGAGGGGGCGAAGGAAGGGAGGAGGAGAGGAAGGAAGGAAGGGGGGCAAGAGAAAGGGGTCCCAAGGGAGTGGCTGCATTCAGGGCATGGGAGATGAAGTCAGTGCCCATACTCCATGGGCAGCGAAGACCCCCAGGGTCATGAGGAAGCCCGGGAAGATGGGACTGAGAGGTGGAAAGGGAGAGCCTCCAGTGAAAGGGAGGAAACAGAACACGGGGCGCCCCGGAAGGCCGGCCAGCAGGCCGAAGGGTCCAACGAGTTTTTCTCTTTAATCCGCAAGGTCCACACGTGCCCCCCCAAATCCCCCACGAACGCTAGCTGATTGGACGGCTGGGGCTTCGGTCACCACAGGCTGAGGCCCCACGCCCCGCCCATCGGCCGGCTTTCTTCCTCCGGGGAATCACAATCAGCCAAAACCAACTCATCTCGGCGAGTGGCGCGGCTCGGGGGCTGGGGGCGGGGCCTTGGACACCGGTTCTGGAACGAGCCAATTAGCAGCCGCGAAGGGGAGAGGAGCGGGGTCGGGACTGTGGGCTCCGCCATGAGTGGGAGGGGCCAGGAGTGGGCCAATCCTACTTCTGCACAGTCAGTGGGAGGCGGAGCCAGGGAAAAGAGTAGAGAGCTAAACCAGAACGGGCGGGACAATCCTGAGGAGGCTGAGGAAAGAAGCGCGCTACACCCAGGGAGGAGGGGCGGGGCGGAACCGAAACGCGCACTGGCCAATCAGGTGACTCGAGAATAAGGCGAAGGAGCGAGGCGGTTGTGGGCGGAGCCTGGAGGGGCGGGTCTTGTTGCCCCGGAAGCGCCGTGACTTCCGATCGGACCCGCGGATTCCCGGCGGTGGAGGTGGCTTCCTCCACGGCCCAGAGGTGTCGGAGGCGATGTTTTACCACGTGAGCGCCGC
>CM053623.1:453898054-453944983 GCA_028646595.1 Phalanger gymnotis
GGGGGGGGGTGTTCCAGCTTTGGCTCAGATCTCGCTCAGGACCAGGAAAGACTGGAGGGAAAAGATCTGGATGCAGGTGGGAGGGCATGAGTGGGCCTGGATGCTGAAAACCATGGACAACACTCCTTGAATTGCGCTTCTACTTACTTTGTTGTTTCTAGGTCCGGCCCTAGCAGAGCTGAACACTCCCTCCAGTGGGCGTGGGGCAGTTGGGCAGCCATCCCCAGAGGCCATGGGAACACTCTAGAGGGTCACCCGAGGGACCTCCTTCACTCCTTCATCGTGGAGGTCAGAACCCTTCCAGCCTCTCTCCCCACTCCCCACAAGGGTCATCAGCCTTAGGGGGAGGGGTAGTTAGGGTCCCAGGAGTAGTTTGTCCAGGGAAGATTATCACTAAGGCCTGAAAGCAGGCCCTCCACCCGTGCAGGTCGACACCTCATTGGAAGCCTGAGAAATTAAACCACTTACCCTGGCTCCCTTGGGCAGTCAGGTGGTAGACATTTATTAAGCGCCTCCTGTGTGCCAGGGACTGTGCTAAGTACTGGGGATATAGAAAGAGGCTAGAGACAGGCCCTGCCCTCAAGGTAAAGGAAGCCAGGGGGGGTCAGTGGTCACCGAAGTGGCAGTGGATAGGGTCGGGAGTCAGGAAGTCCCGAATTCAAATCCAGCCTCAGATACGTACTTGCTGTATGACACTGGGCAAGTCACTTAACCTGTCTGCCTCAGTTTCCTTACCTGTAAAATGAGCTGTAGAATATGGCAAACTACTCCAGTATTTCTGCCAAGAAGACCCCAAATAGGGTCACGAAGGGTCGGACACAACTAAACCACAAAAGGAGGTCAATGGTCAGAGCAGATGAGGGGAAGCCTTTGAGGCATGGGGGCAACCAGAGAAAATGTTTCACAAGTGATGGGAAGCCAAGGGGGAGTTTGAACTTAGGCCTGGGCTCTTTTTACTGTACTGTGATTTAATCCAACAGGAAGAGGAGTATGTGGATGGCTGGGAGGCTTGTTGTCCTTGGAGTCAGGAAGAGCTGAGTTCAAATCTAGGCTCCCACTATTTGTGTGACCTGGACAAGTCACTCTCAGTTTCTCCAACTGTCAGATGGGGACAATACCGGCTCCTACGTCCAGGGGTTGCTGAGAGGGTCAAATGACATAATATTTACAAGACATTTAGTGCATTGTAGACTCTCAGTAAATAGTAGTAAAGCCTGGCACATAGAAGGCACTTAATACATATTTGTTCTCCCTTCTTCACCGCAGGATTTCTGTGGGGTACTTTGCAAACTTTAAAGTGCCATATAAATGCTAATTATTTGTTTTCTTGCAGAGAAAAGGTCATTGAACCAGCAATTAGACCTAGCTTCTAAGTCTGGTTCTACTCTTAAGTCCCTAGATGACCTTTGTGATTTTCTTCGCCTCTAAAATGGAGGGATTGGAGCACATGATCTCCCAAGACCCTCCCAGCTCTGAGATTCCACCTTCTGTATTCTTGAGCAGAGCCCATGGGCTGTACCCCTGTTCTAGAGCCCCTCCCAGCACTGCTGTTATGTCATTCCAGACTGGAAGCAGAGGAACTGTCCAGAGGACCAGGAAGGCCTTAGTGGCTGCCCCAGCATCCCGGGGCCATGTCAGAGCGAGAGGAGCGGCGCTTTGTGGAGATCCCGAGGGAGTCAGTGCGGCTCATGGCCGAAAGTGCCGGGCTGGAGCTGAGTGACGAGGTGGCCGCGCTTCTGGCTGAGGACGTCTGCTACCGGCTCAGGGAGGCTACCCAGGTACTGGCCTAGTGGGGGTGTGGGAGGAAGGCCCGTTGGGGTGTGGGGACCTGCCTTTTCTGATGCCTCCTTTCTTCTAACTAACCTCAGAACAGCTCCCAGTTCATGAAGCACACCAAACGGCGGAAGCTGACAGTGGAAGATTTCAACCGTGCCCTGAGGTGGAGCAGCGTGGAGGTGAGGCTGGACCGGGGGCCAGGTGCCTGCCCTGCGGTCAGGTGCCCGGCCTGCCTCACCTGCCAAAGGGGCTTAGGAATAACCCTGGTGCAATGACCTCGCTGTCATGTGGGACCTTAATGTGACATAGAAGCAGGAAAGACGACTCTTATAATTATGAACCCATAGTTATGGGGTGGTCAGGGAAAGCTAGGACTTCAGCTGGGCCTCGAAAGATGGTGCAGATTGGGGAGGGAGGCCCTTCCAGGGGCAGAACTGTGAACATTAGCTTTGTATGCAGTAGGTGCTCATTAAACACCTAATGTGGTAGAGGAAGCTCCAGACTGAGAGAGGGGTAAGGAATGAATGAGAAAAGAATCTGAAATGAAGATGCTGCAGCCCTGTTTGCCGTGCCCATCTCAACTCTAGATGCCCCATGACACTGTCCAAGAGCCCAAAGGTTGCCCCGGAGCCTTGAACTTCCATTGCCAGTTAGCGCCTTCCTAGGACTCTGCCTCCCTGGGTGGCCCTGCTCCTCTGTTCAGGAGCTGTACCCCTCCCAGAATCGTCTTTCTGCATGACACTTTATGGTTTCCAAAATATTTAGTTTTGCCCTCCTGCTCCTAGGCAGTGTGTGGCTATGGCTCCCAGGAGACTCTTCCCCTGCGCCCTGCCAGGGAAGGCGACCTCTATTTCCCTGAGGACCGAGAGGTGAACCTCGTGGAGCTGGCGCTGGCAACCAACATTCCCAAGGGGTGCCCAGAGACAGCTGTGAGAGGTGGGCGCCCCTGGGGACTGGCCCAGAGGGAGGAGGTGGTCTGGGTGGTCCCCTGGGAAGGGTGGGCCAGGACCATGACCGGGGGTGACCTGCCTTCTCTGATCTTCTCCTAGTTCACGTTTCCTATCTGGATGGTAAAGGAAATGTGGAGCCTCAGGGATCAGGTAAATGGCAAGAGCACTTTTTGTTCTTTTGGAAATTGTTAAACATTTCATTTGTCTTAATCGGCCCAAATTCACCTCATTCTTCAACCCCACCCTCCCTCCCAACTGAAAGTACAAGAAATAGAAAATCCATTATATACATTTGGAGTCGATCAGAACCCACTTCTGCTCTGGCTGTGCCCCCCAGATCTGCTTCATTCTGCCTCCTGAGCCTGGCACCACTCTGTCAGGAGGGGGCGGGGAGTGCCTCGGGCCCTGGTATTATGGTTGGTCACTATACTGGTCAGCGGTTGCATAAGGGGACTCTTTCACATTTATAGATTACTTGTTGAGCCACTTCCCAAGGGGGGTGTGTGTGTGGATGTGTGTGTGTGTACCCCTACCTTGTATATGTGTGTTTATATAGAGTCTGCCCCCCATTATGTGAGATCATTTCCTTTATGCTTACTTTTCCTCCCCCCAAACTTCCAGCGTGCCCTTCATCCCTCTCATTTCTGAAGACCAGCAAGGCCTAATAGAGCTGATCCTGGGCCTTGTCTCCTAGGATTCCCTCCTTGGCCCCTGATGGTGATGGGGCTCCCAGGGTTCATCTCCCCATGTGTCTTTCAGCATTATTCCTTCTTGTTTGCCTTTCAGTGTTTCTCATCACTCCTGTCTTTGAATTGCCGAGTTTTTATGAGCTCTAGGCCCTTTGTGAGGAGGGCTTGGAAGAGCCTTCCCCGTGACAAATCAGACTCACTGACCCAGTAAGCGCGTCAGACGGGGTATGGTGTGTCATGCACCCAGAATCCCCCACCTCTCTAGTTCATCAAACAGCTCAATTCGTCAGGGGAAGCCGGGGTTGCGGTTTTCTGTCCTGTAATTTGGTTCCCTTTCACCCAGAGCCTCAGCTTTGCCCAAGTTCATCCCTGAGCACTGGCCAACACCAGACTCTGCTCCCAGCCCTGACCCCAAGTGTTCTAAGCTGGCATCTCCTTTGCAGAAGACTGAGCATGCCCTGTGAGCGGTGGGGAGAGAGGGAGGGTCTGCCGTCCACCACTGAGCATCGCAGGCTCTTCTTTGATCTAGTGAGCAGGTCTGTCTTCCAGAATTGAAGGCTGTCCTCTTACAGCCTGATGGAGGATGAACCTGTCCATTTGTGGTGAGGCTCAGCCTCGGATAGGGTCCATCCTCTGACCTGCACCTAAATGTGCTGCTCCTGTCACCCTCTGGAGACAGTGCTTGCCTTGGGGTCCAGAGCTCTGGCTTCTGGGGCCTGGGGGCCGGGTCACTGGGTTTGGAGTTGGGAGGGAGCCCAGGAGTCCACTCCGGTTTGGGTGCTCTCACGGTCAGCATGTTTTTCTTGTGTCTGATCGGCTCTGCCTCTTTACAGTTCCACCCTTCTTAGCTCTGCCTCCTGAGCCCAAGCAGAGCAGCCGTTCTAATATCTGATGACTTCTGTCTGTCCCAACTTCCCCAAGGCCCTTCCTCCACCTATCAGTGGCCAAGCTGCCCCTGTGGCACCAGGTGTTATCTGGCTGAGAGGATCTGGGGGCCACTGCCTTCTTCCTGGCAGCCCCGCCCTCTTCATGCCAACCAATTTCTGTCTGCTGTAAAGTGTCCAGAGTGTCTTGAGGACAGCAGCTGTCTGACTGTGCCTCCCCCAGCTTCCCCAGTTAATTTTTTGAACTTAAGTGTAAGACTCGATACATGTCCTGCTAAATGAAATCTTACTTGAATATCATCTTCCTCAGACAAGGGGCCAGGCAGGATCTGTCTTAGCAGTGTGTCATTTGAAAGTTTGATGAGCCAGTCACCTAGGCCTGTTATCTAAGTCATAGATAAAAATGTTAAGTAGCATGAAGCTGAATACAGATCCCTGGGGCACTCCACTCACCTTTTGGGCATTGAACCATTGCTGATGGCCCTTTGACTTCATTCAACCGTCATCATTAAGCACCTGCTATGTGCTACACTGGGCTAAGGGCTGGGCACACCAAGAAGGGCGTAGGCCTCCCCTCCAGGGGTTCCTAGGAGAATGCTCCATCACATGCTTTGCTCTCCTCTCCATAACCTAGCCTTGCCGTCAGCCTTATCTGCCAGTTTAGTGGCCCCATCCAGACATTCTTGGTGGGGTGTCCTGGCCCTTGGTAACCTCCACCTCCCTTTTAGGGGCCCACTCCGTGTTTCAGGTTCTCCAGAAGTAGGTTCATGTGGGCCAGATGACTGAAGGGATCCAGGTGCTTACTGCCCTTCTCCTTCCTCACCAGGCCTTCATTTGCATTCACTCCCATCCCCCCTGTCTCCTTTGCCCTAACGTGGAATTGGGCTGATAGAGCCTGTGTCCTCTCTCTCAGGCCGGAAGGACATAAGGAGCCAGACGTTTTCAGACGTGTCCAGTGTGTGATTGTTTCGCTTGACCAAACTTACTGGTTACCAGGGAAGGCTTTTATTTTGGCGGGGGCGAGTGGGAGACAGCTGGGAGGAGCGGGAGTCTAGGGTCAGTGATGGTAAACGAAGAAAGATCAGCCACAGAATATTAAACAGACGAAAAAAAGCCAGCGGCGGTGCAAAAGGGCTCACCGCTGAGCTGGACCAGACAGTCTCGGCACCATTGCGTTCAATCCGATGTCAGTTTTTTAAAAGTCAGGTTGTGTATCCTAGAGGTTGTTTCCCTCACAATCCTTTTTAAAAGCAAACCAATCCTTCCTGTTGTGCTTAGCTTCGTTAATGGCCCTCACTCACTCTGAGCTCAGCCCTGCCCCCCTTCTCCAGGCCAGCTGGGCTCTTTTGCTCATTCTGTTCCCAGGCTCTACTTCCACGTCTGCCCTTAAAATCCAGGGTGGTCAGGTAGTTTCTGTGTATCCACTCAGGCTCTTCAGACAACTCCATTTCCCTCCTTAGGAGAATCCTTTCTCTTTGTGTCTCAAGCATTCCATTCTTGAGCATCTCCTCTCCTTTCCCCGAGGTCTCCTCCAAACCAGGGTATGTTCGTGCTAGACTCTGCCCAGCCTTTCTCTCCTTGTCTGCCATGAACCTTGACAGGCCTTTCCCCCTGGTTAGCTCCAGTCCAGCAAACCGCCCTTCCCGCTAGTGGGAATCAGAATATCCTCATCTTTTGAGAGATGAAGTTTTTATTAAGGCAGGTCAGGAAGCCATTAGCTTCCTGAGAGAGAACAGCAGAGGTCGGCATGAGCCTGGCGGTACAAGGCACCCCAGCGGTAACAGGCCCCCTGATGGTACCAGCCCCCTCTCAGTGGCACCAGACTCCCCAATGGTACCAGGCCCCCAGGCCCTACTTGCGGTCAGCTCATACTCTCCTTGTCTGTCCCCACTTTCTGTGGTTTACAGGACACTCCTTCCCTAGGACTTACCTGCCAAGTCATAGGCAGGCTGCCAAGGATTCTGGAGGGGTGTCATTCTCATTATGATCTCGTTGGTTTCCTTTCAGTGCCCAGCGCTGTCTCCTCACTGACCGATGACCTGCTCAAGTACTACCAGCAGGTGACTCGAGCCGTGCTGGGGGACGACCCGCAGCTCATGAAGGTCAGGGCTGCCAGACCCCTCCGGGTCTCCTTTAAGTCACTCCCCCTCCTTGTCTCTGTCACAGAGGCCCAGCATGGGGCCTGCAGAGCCCCCAACCTGGTACTCTATAAGGGCTCTCCAAGGTTTGTTTTCCTGAGCCTTAACCAGACCAGGCTAGACGATGGGAGCATCCTCCCTCCATCAGGCAGCATCCCCTGGGCTTTCACCCTAACCCCTTCTGAGTCTGTCCCCTGTTCTGAGATGGGAACAGATCTGTGTCTGACTCCTTGAGGGATCCAGACTGAGTGGCCTGACCTTCAAAGCCTTTTAGCCTCCTTCCGCTTCCATCACTGTATTTGGGCTACTCTCAATTCCCAAGATTCCTTTCATTTTCCTTGTAAGTGAGGTATGGGCAGAATTTAGGGTCATTATCACCCAGACACAATCACCAATCTTGTTACCAGAGCAGGGGCAAAGGGGACATGGGGAAAGTCCTGCCCACAGGTCAGGCAGCTTTCTTCCCTTGGTGCCCTGCTCCTGGGCCTGAGCTGCAGTAATGGGATCGAATTTGTTATATGTTACCTGTACCTCTGTCTCTAGAGTCTCAGGGGATGGAGGTGGGAAGACTGAGGCCAATGCAGCAAAGACACTGGCCTGGGGTATGAGGGTGAAAAGGCTTGGGGAAGGGGTGCGCTTTTGTTGGCTGGCTCCCCTTTGGTGAGCTTGTTTCTATCCCTCTGCTCCATTTCTGTGGCCCTCCATGATTTACAAACCCCTCTCCTCCAAAACACTGGTCGAGATGGATACTGGGTACTATGAATATTATGGGACCCATTTAACAGATTTGAAAATTGAGACTCGGCCACAGTCACACAGCTAGTAAGTGTTGTAATTGGGCTTGTGGCCTTTTGGGGGCCTTTCCTAGTCATGCTCAGTGGGGCCTGGATGGAGCAGGGTGCCACTGGCCTCTCACTCCAGGGACAGTAGAATGTAGATTGTGTAGTCTCAGTTCTTAATGAGTTTCCCTATCCTCCTCACTCCTCCCTCCCACCCCCACCCCCTAACATGGTCCCTCCTTCCTCCGAAAAGGGATCAGGGCTTGGATGGTATTTTCCTTTAACCTGCGTGGACAGCCTGGGCTCGAGGCTGGTGCCGTGGGAGGCCCACAGCCGGGGGTATGCATTGGAATCTAGCAGCAGATGTCCTGGCTCAGTGGCCTTGGGCCAGGGGTCTCTGCGCCTCAGCTTCCAGCCCAGTGGGGATAGCAAGCCTCCCACTGCCCCTCTTCCCAGGACTCAGCAGGCCTTCATGGGCTCTGGGCTCCTGGGCTTGAGGTCTCCACTTTAACGTCGCCATCAGAATTGGGAGGCTTTGGCCACGCGGGGCTCGAGTTCACCGCCTCTTGCTCTTCCAGGTAGCACTTCAGGATCTGCAGACAAACTCCAAGATAGCAGCTTTGCTGCCATACTTTGTATATGTCGTCAGTGGGGTGAGTGATGGAGGGAAGTTGGTGGGGTGGGGGGTGGCGCCGAAGGGATTATTGCTGCAGAATCTGGGAGAGGACAGGTAAGGGACAGAAGGGGGAGAGCCCTTCCTCTGACAGGTGCAAACATACTCCTCCCAAGACGTCCTAGTGGGGCTGACTTTGCACGGACCCCCTCCCCACCGCCCCGTGACTCGGTGATCAGCCTTCTCCTTGCGGCTATCTCTGGACTTGGCCAGGCTGGTCTTGGAATGATACTGGGCTCATACTTGAAGCCTTTTTGGCCAGCTTGGACCTGCTGGCCTGGTGTTCAAGGCCCCGGGTCACCTCTAGGCTGCTCAGGGACTGGGGACAAGCAGCGCCTATGCATGCCTGCCAGGTGTCACTTTCCCCTCTGGATTTGAGGTGCTGTGACACCATCGCGCATATGTGTCCTTGGCTACTCGCTCCTGAAGAGCAGTCTGTCTTGTTCCTGTCTCCGTCTTCCCCGAGCCAGGTGGAATGGGTGCCGGGACCTCAGTGAGCCTTCCCATCATCACAGCCTCCTGTTCTGACTCCTCTCCTCCCAGGTGAAGTCAGTGAGCCATGACCTAGAGCAGCTGCACCGGCTGCTGCAGGTGGCACGGAGTCTCCTCCGGAATCCTCACCTGTGCCTGGGGCCCTACGTCCGCTCCTTGGTGGGCAGTGTTCTTTACTGTGTCCTGGAGCCACTGGCTGCCTCTATTAACCCTCTGAATGACCACTGGACATTGCGTGATGGAGCTGCACTCCTGCTCAGCCACATCTTTTGGTAGGGGGCCCTGGAGCTGGTGGGAGCCAAAGGAGGAAGGCTGGCGTGGGTGGGGGTGACGCTGGTGCCCTCGTGGCCACGTCCTGTGCTGAAAGGTGGAAGAGGCCAGTGGGAGGGTGTCTCATCTGAGAGCATTTGAGAATTGGGAGCTCTCCGAAGCCTACTTCCCTGCTAATTACAATTTTCCTGCCATCCTGACTCCAACAGGACCCATGGGGACCTGGTGAATGGCTTATCACAGCAGATCCTGCTGTCACTGCAGAAAGTGCTGGCTGACCCCGTGCGGCCTCTGTGCTCCCACTATGGAGCTGTGGTGGGGCTGCATGCCCTGGGCTGGAAGGTGAGGGCAGCTGCTCAGCGGTCAGAGCATCTCTCTGGGCGCTGGGTCTGTTGTGGGTCAGGCCAGGGGAGGTGCTGGGAACACAGAGGTCTGAGGCCCCAGTGGCTGCCCTTGAGGTGCCTACCCTCTCCTGGGAAGGAGACCTGAGTGCACAGTGGTGCTGGGGGCCATGCCAGAGCACTTTTGTGTCTTGTCTGCACCGTCTTGGGTTTGGCCTTGGCTTCTGGGCTGGTGGGGGGCCCTGGGCTAGACACTTTCAGGCATCCAGCAGGTTCCTCATAAAATGGGGTGAGGGCCAGCCGAGGCTAGGGGACAAGAAGGGCCCTCCAGGGCCAGTGGACTGACTGTGGGCTCCCTCTCACAGGCGGTGGAGCGAGTCCTGTACCCGCACCTCTCCACCTACTGGGCCAACCTGCAGGCTGTTCTGGACGATTACTCCGTGTCCAATGCCCAGGTGAAGGCAGATGGACACAAAGTGTACGGAGCCATCCTGGTAGGTGACGACAGGCCAAAGGGGTCGGAAGAAGGGGGGTTAGCTAAGCTTAGGTGAGGGGGTTCACCGAGGGGGTAGGCCCTCTTCCTTCTGCCTCTCTCCCATGGCCTACCTCCCTGCCCCTCTGCAGGTGGCAGTGGAGCGGCTCCTCAAGATGAAGGCACAGGCTGCGGAGCCGGGCCGTGGCCGGAGCTGCCGGCGCCCGGAGGACCTGCCCTGGACTGGCCTCCTCCTGCACGAGTCCCCCGCGGGGGAACCGGGCTTCGGGCCAGGGGTGCCACTGGCCCCGGGGACCCAGGGGCTAGGGAGCCCGGCCCCTCCTGTGCCACTCGGGGATACCTATCGGGAGCTCTACGCTTTCTTCGGGGACAGCCTGGCCACCCGCTTCGGCACTGGGCAGCCGGCGCCCACGGCCGCCCGGCCCCCGGGAGCCAAGAAGGAGCCCGCGGCCGTGGCCGACGCTGTGCGCAAGATGCCCCAGCTGACGGCCAGCGCCACGGTCAGCCCCCGGGACGAGGAGAGCCCCCGCGGGGCGGCCCCGGGAGGCCCCGCCAACGCCCCCGCCCCGGCCCCCGCCGCCTCCGCAGGCGAGAGCAGGCCCCTGCCCCGTGTGCACCGGCCCCGGGGGGCACCCCGGCAGCAGGGACTGTGCTCGGGGACCCGCGATGTCTTCCAGAAGAGCCGCTTCGCCCCCAGAGGCACCCCGCACTTCCGCTTCATCATCGCCGGGCGACAGGCGGGTCGTCGCTGCCGCGGCCGCCTCTTCCAGACGGCCTTCCCGCCACCGCAGGGCCCGAGTCCGGCCTCCCGCTACGCCCAGAAGCTGCCCATGATCGGCCGCACGGCGCGGCCTGCGCGCCGCTGGCTCCTGTCGGACTACTCTCTCTACCTGCCACTGTGAGGGGGCGGGGCAGGCAAGGAAACGAGCGAATGAGCGAGCGCTTGCTCCAGGCTCCGCCCCCCGGGGGGCCGCGTCCTCAAAGTGCCGGCTCTGCCTCCCGCTGCGAAGGGGCGGGGCTGGGCGAGGAAACGAGCGAATGAGCGAGCGCTTCCTCCAGGCTCCGCCCCCGGGCCTGCCTCTCCACTGACTTGTACGGGCTCTACCTCCTGTGAGGGGGGTGCGGAGAGGAAGTGAACAAGCGAGCGCCTACCCCGTTTCGGACTACTTCGGTACTTCCAGCGGCAAGGCGGAGCGGAACCCGGCCCCAGCAGTGCATTCACTAGGGTCGAGTATGTAATGAAGGGGCCAGGCCGGCCGCCCCTCTCCGGTTCTAGGGCGGGGCTACACGCCCTAAGGGTTCCTGCACCGGACATGTCGCTCCCTCTTCGAGGCTCTGGGCAGATGAAACCTCGGTTGAGCCACTGACTGGAGGTGGGCCTGGCCTCAGTTTCTCCACCTGTAAGCTGAGGAGGTGGGGCCGGAACCTTCTCTAGAGCCAAAGGGGCGGGGCTTCAGGGGGCGGGACATATGTAAATAAAGATTGGCCGAGGCCCAGGCTGGTGTGATGACGTCGTGTGCGTGCGAGGCGGTTGGGCCGGCGAGGGCTCGGGGTGGGCGGGGCCTGCGCCGGGCGGGGCGGCCATGGCGCTCCCCCGGTTGCACCGTGCCGAGCTCGTGCTCCTCGCCGCCGCCTTTCTGGCCGGTGCAGTGGTGGCTGCGGCAGTCGTCCGGACGCAGGTGGGGGTCGCGGGGCGAGGCCCCTCAGTTTCCCCTTCTTGACAGTGGGGGGTGGTGGACTCCCTGGCCTCTAAGATCACTTCTGTCCCCTGGGCCTCAGTTTCTCCCCCTGGACAGGGTGTGTGTGGGGGGGTGTAGTTTGGACTCCCCGGTCTCCTAGGTCACTTCCATTCCCTGGGCCTCAGTTTCCCTCTGGACAGTGAAGGGGTTGGACTCCCTGGCGGCCTCTGGGGTCACTTCCGTCCCTGGGCCTCAGTTTCTCTCCCTGGACAGTGAGAAGCTTGGATTATGGCCAGGTCCCCGGAAGTGGTTACATGTATCAGAGGGGCTGTGTCCAGTTAGGGTCATACTCTCGTCACTGGTTCCAGTGCAGTGTACGTGCAGTTTGAAGGTGGCCACTTGGGGGGAGGGGCCCCTCCCAACAGAAGCGGCCCTGGCCCGAGGGGCCACAAGTGGCTGGGCTGGTTGTTTGCACTAGGCCACGTGTGGTGAAGAGGCAGGATTCGGACCGGTGCTGGCTCTTCTTGAGCCCCGGAGGCATCGGTGGCCCCCAGCAGCGCAGGGAGAGGTGTTCTCATTCCTCTGGCCCACGGTCCGCAGTGATCTCATTTGGGGAGGGAGGAGCTGCTCACTTCTCTTCCTTGTTCCTGGGACTTGGGTAGGAAGCGCCCCACCTTCCAGACCTGGCTCTCCTGAGCCTTCTAAGGACCTGCTTAGGCTATTGCTCTTACTAAGTCATGGGGCCATAGAGCAGGAAGGGACCTTGGAACACAGGAGGAAACAGGCCCTGGGAAAGGGCCCCCCAAAGAACAAGCAGACCTGGGACCTGAGCCCGGTAGTCCTGGCTGCTTTGCCCCAGGGTTTGGAGTTGGAGGCTCTGTGTGAATCTTGGTTTGTCTTTTAAAGAAATTGTTGCTGTCTTTTGGTTTTTTTCCACCACTTACCTGTTTCAGTGTATCATTCCTGGAAAACTATCAGTTCCTTATAACAAAGAATCGAAAAGGAGGAGAAAGTTGAGCAAAAGTAACTTCACTCTGAAGTCTGCTTCTGCCGCCTGTGCCTGCCAGTGCCCCTCCCCCCAATCCTCTGCACAGAAGGGGTAGTGGCGCCTTCTGGTCCCTCCTTTTAGGGGCAAGCTTGGCCAGCCTACTTTCCACACATTGGCTTCTTAACACCTACATCATTGTGGTCATTTTCTGGCCCTGCTAACTTCACTCTGCATCAGTTCATAGAAGTCTTTTGATGCTTCTTTGTTGTCTTCCTCGATGCGTTATCGACCAGTCACATGTGGCTACCAGTCGGTGGGCATTCACTGCCTTTCTAGTTCTTTGCTGTGACTATTCAGGCTCGTGCTTGTCGAGGACGGTCCCCTGAAGTGGCTTACAGTGCTTTTGAGGGTATGTTATGTCTGTTTCCAAGCATGTGAGGGTCTAGGCTGTGGGAGGTTTAGTCTCTGTCCTGGGCAGAATTAGGAGAGATGGGTAGGGACTGTTGAGAAACAGATTTTTGGGCCATGTGAGAAGGGATTGGTTCCTGAAGAGTACAGTCCCGGGGTGGGTTGGGCTGGAGGACCACTTCCCAGAGATTTCAATTCAGGACCTTGGAGGCTGTTCCAGCCTTGATTTGGTAAAAGCTTTGTCACTTTCCACAGTGACCACTTCTAACTTGATTTCCACCCGGGTTTAGGACCAGAAGGAAATGAAACAGCATTGAGATTAGAGACCCACAGGCTTGGTGGGGCAGGAAGGGGTTGTGCCAATGGAGAGACAAACAGTTCCCTATCTCTGCCCTGCCCAGCCCTGTCCTGCTCCTGACTGGAGAAGCCTGGACTTTTTAGTTGCCCAAAATGCCACTCCATTGGTTCAGATCCTGGCCACCCTTCAGGCCAGGCTGAACCTTAGATTCAAAAAACAATGATTGGTGTACCTCATTAGGACAGAGCAGCCCCCTCCCTACAATCACCCAGAGTATCTCATAAAAGCCATTTTCCCTGGTGTGTCTGCTGTCTTAGAGTGTACAGCAATTCATGTGTCACATGGTTTTGCCGAACTTAAATCTTTTGTTAGCAAAGGAAGCCTCCCTGGGAAGCTGGGGGAGTGGGGAGGGGAAGGCTCTATTTGGAAATGAGAAATGGACATGGTGCAAAACCAGAAGGTATTAGGTCACTTTAAACAACTCTCCATTCTCAGAACAGTGGGTCCATCAAGTGCTGACTAGAAGGAGAGATGGTCCGAGGGCCATAGGTTGTACAGGCCTGGTCAGAACCACTGTGCATCAGGGTCTGTTGGCCTTTACTTCTCTCAGCATCAGGATATGACAGCCAGGCCTCAAGCATTTATTAAGCACCTCCTGTTTGCCATGCACTGTGCTAAGCACTGGGGATACACAAAAGAGATGAAAGGCAGACCGTGCCCTGGAGGAGCTCCCAGCCCAATCAGGGAGACAACGTACAAACAGCTGGTTAGCGTAGATGGAATGAATTGGGAGATCATCTGGAAATGGGGCAGTAAGGCTTAGGACAAGAGTGTGCAAAAGGTGGGATGTTGGCTGAGACTTGGAAGAAGCCAGGAGGCGGAGATGAGGAGGGAGAGAATTCCAGACAGGAAGGACAGTGTCCAAGGCTTTGTGCTATTTTGAATTGTTTATTTTTACAGCAGGGAGACAAGCCCCAACAGGCCTCATTTAGAAAGATGTGCTTACACATGCTTCCTTCCCTTCTCCCTCCCTCCTTCTCTTCCTTCCTTCCTCCTTCCCTCTCTTCCCTTCCTTCCTGGTTGGTTGCCTGGATGCTTCTGTATAGCTCAGCATTCTTGGGAATATCTCATGTGGCCTGGCCCTCTGATGTCACTGAAACAGGGAATGCCCTGTGAGAATATTTCCTAGGTCAGTGCACTGTAGTCTGTATCCAGCTCTTCTCCAGGCTTGGAGTCCCAGCAGAGGTCAGAGACTTGCCCAGAGTCCCCTGCCCAGGAGATGGCACCAGTGGGATCAGAGGCCAGCCCTTTGCTAACTCTGCCGTTTTCCCTCCCGCAGTCAAGTATAGGATGATAAAATTGTCCTTCGTTTCTAAGCCTGTGTTTTTAACATGCTCCCTGTCCACATTGGCCTACAGAATGTTGGGAGAGACCCTACAGACCATCTTTTGCCAAAGGACAGAGGTGTGCATTTGACTTGCCCAAGGGGACGTGCTTAGGCCATGCCCACCAGAGGAAATCTGAGCCCCTTGGGCACCGGCTCCTGCCCCTCCAGAAGGCTTGGTACTGAGCCTGCCTCTCTCCATAGGGCTCCTTCAATGGCCAGTGCCCTGTCTATGGTGTCGCCCTCTGGAATGACTCTGCCTTCTCCTTGTCCAGCTCCTCTGCCCCATCCCTCTGCTACTTTGTGTCAGGGGTCTCAGGTCTCCTGGCCCTCTATGGCCTCTTAATGTTGTTCTACTGGACGTACAGCAGCTGCCTCGAAGATTCTCAGAGGTGACTATTGGACGGGGGAGGGGGTCCCCTTGGGGAAGGGGAGCATATTCAAACACCTTGGTGCCTCTTCCTCTGCAGAAGCCCTCTTGGCCTGCGTGTCTCAATGGGCTTGTCGGCTGTGGCCATCTTCCTGGTCCTGGTATCATCCTGTATCCTACGATTTGGCACCAAGACCCTCTGTACCTCCATCATGAGCTTTAAGATTGTGAACTGGTAACGGGCATTGAGAGGAGAGGAAGGAGGGACATGAGGCTGGTGCCTGCCCATCTGGCCATTGTGATGTCCAATGGACATACAGTGGGGCGAGAATGGAAGGAGCACTGACGTGGGTGGGGTACCTTGGGGGCAGGCTGCGAGCCCTGGTGCACAGAGAGCTGCCTTCTCAGTCACTGACACACACCAGCTTTGCCACCTCAGGGCTTGGTCTGCATTAGAAGGGGGAGCTTCCTCACCCCAGGGAAATCCCAGCCCCACTGCCCAGCACCTGGGGAGCCCCCAGCCTTGCTCATCGAGCCTCTCTTGCCCATGCAGCTGCTCCGATGCCCAGAAACTTCCCTGGATGCCTCCTGGACCTGGCCTACACTTCTATTCTACCCTGTACAATGCAGAAGTAAGGAGGGGCGGGGAGCAGTGGGGGAGAGCTGGAGGTGGGTGGCAGGCTCCAGATGGCCCATCCTCCTCTCTGCCCTCTCGGACAGGCTTCCTCTTGGGTGAGCCTGGTGTTGTGGTGCCTGCTTCTGGCATTACAGCTGCTGCAGTGGAAGTGGGAAGCCCCCCCATACCGGCCCCTGCAGCGAGGGGACTCTGAGTGGAGCTCGGAAACAGATGCCCTCTTTGGGGGCCGCCCATCCCGTCCCTGAAGAGAAGCTGGAATTCGCAACCTCCTGACCAAAGACTGAAAGCCCAAGTGCCTGTGACTGGCGGCCCTGTTCTGCAGCTGTGGGTGTTCCCCCAGTGCTTCCTAGGAGAGGGAGAAATACCAACAGCTCCCTCTCATCCCCCTTCCTGCTGCTGCTGTTTCTGTAGCCGGACATTGCGGCCTTTCACCTACAAGTGACCTTTCCTGATGAATGAAAACACAAAGGGATCTCCATTGGCCTCTCCTGTCTCTTTATTTGTTACTGAGTGTCCACAGTGGGAACCAGGGCCAGGAGTTCATAGGCTCCGGTAGGCTCCCACCGTGATGTCAAACAGCCTCACGTTGGGGAAACGTCCCGCTGTATCCAAAAGAAAATAGAAGCGGTGGCCTTTGACCTTGAGTGGGAGCACAGACGGCACCTCCCCGCGATGAGCCAGACAGGACACCTGACGCAGGGGCACGGTGAACTGGGCACCCAGGCCGAAGGCCGCGTGCGTGGTCAGCGTCACCTGCTGCCCCCCTTTCCGTAGCAGGACGGAGCGGATGGAGCGCTGGGAGAAGAGCAGCCCGGCAGCCAGCACCAGCAAGCCTGGGGAAGCACAAGGGGCACGAGTGAGCGAAGTGGTCTAGGTGACTTCCGGGGTTCTCTGCAGTGATCTAGAATGATCACAGTGAGGCATTTATTAAGCGCTTACTGTGTGGGCACTAAGCTGGACAAGGGCACGCCAAGAAAAACAAGCCGGCGCAGCTCTGGAAGGGAAGGCTGGGGGACAGGGGGTGCCTGGAGGAAGCCAGAGACCCCAGTGGGGAGCATTTCAGGAGAGGGGAGTGAGACGAAGGGGCCGTGGATGCTTGTTTGGGGGAATAATGACCCTGGGAGTTTGCTGGGTGGGTGGCTGACTTGGTCAGTCCCTGGAATGATCCTGGGGGGATAGCCAAGAATGACACAGGAAGGGGGGGGCGGTCCCTAACGTGGTGAGTGGGATGGCAGCAGGGTGGGCTCCAGGAAGACAGGGCACACTGGCACGCGATGAAGGTTAAAGGGCAGGTGCAGGGACACTCCCCCGCTCCCGGGGCTTTGGAGAGTCCCCACTTATCACAGCTCCTCCCTAAGGACCAGCAGCTGGGCCCTGGGGGGTCCAACAGGAAACAGCTCTGCGTGACGGGATCACCTCGGAGCCTTTGCTCGGGCTGTGCCCCCTGCCTGTTAGGACGCTGACCCCGAAAGTCCCCGACGTTCCAGATCCCCCAAACGGACAGGTCGTCCGGCGCCCTTAGAGCGGGTGGTGCAGGCCTCAGTTTCCCCGGATATGCCACCCGCCCCTGGCTCTCACCTACGGAGGCGCAGCCGGCGGCCAGTCCGTAGCGCCAGAGCGCTGAGCCGGGGCTGGGGCGGCGCTCGGGGCCCTGAACGCCGCTCTCGGCCTCGGGGCTCTGAACGCCGCCCACGGGCCCGGCCAAGGCTGCCGCGGCCAGCGACGTCCAGAAGACGCTCTGGCCGGCGCAGAAGAGGCCCAGGAAGGCGAAGAAGCGGCCGCGCTCGTGCTCGAAGAGGAGCACGTCCCCCGCCGGGGCCGCCTCGTGCAGCGCGGCCTGCGCCCAGGACCCCCGAGGCGGCCCCAGCCAGCCCACGCGCGGCGCCAGCCGCGCCAGCCCGGCCATGGTGCGGGCCGCTTCCGGGGCGGGACTTCCGGTAGACGACGAGCCGATGCGGGTGGGAGTGGGGGGAATACGGGAGTGGGGGGAATACTGGCGCGGGCGCAGCTTTGTCGGGGCAGGACTTCCGGCCTCCGAGGAACCGGGCGGGAGAAGGGGGGTTGGGAGAAACACTGGCTCCGCCGAGGCTTTGTCGGGGCGGGACTTCCGGCCCCCGAGGCACTGGGGCGGGGCTCCCAGCCGGTGTCCTGGCTGGACCTTATGCAGCGGCGTTCCCCTATCTCGCCGAGGGCTTCGGGCGCTTGTCCACTTAAAGCCGTTCCGTCCACGAGCTGCCCGGGGCCTCCCGGCCCTCAGGAAGCTCCCACTCTAGTCCCGCGTGGCGGAGCCGAGAGGGCCCAGATTGGGTGGGGGGTCGGGGGGGAGGGGAGGAAGAATGGGAAACCCCCGGTCCGGGAAGCGGGAGCCGCAGCTGCGCTCGCCGAAGGGTTCCTAGTGACCAGGGGAGCCCCCTAACCTCCGGTCCAGCCGTGTGACCGTCTGCCTCAGTTTCTTCATCTGTAAAATGGGGGTGTTGATAATAGCCGGGACCTCCCCGGGTTGTATGAAGAGCAAGTGAAATCGTATTTGTGAAGCGCTTTGCGCCATCCCCGGCACAAAACAGGTGTCAGTCGGAAAACGTGCAGCGCCTACTGTGTGCCAAGCGCCCGTGCTAGATGCGGGGCTGCAGAGAGGCAGGGGACAGTCCGTTGTGCCCAGAGTGCCGCGGGCACTGGCACGGAGAGGCGGGGGGCCTCCCAGACCTGGAGACAGGGAAGGAGAATGCCCGGAGCGCAGAGGTGGAGGGGCTGGAGGCTGACGGGGTGGGGTTAGGGGAAAGGTAAAGAGCTCATTTGGGGACATGAAGGTTTAAGATGGAGGTCAGCTGAGAGGCAGGGGCAGCAGAGGTCCACGTGAACATTCTCAGCATGGAAGTGGTCGTTAAATCCGTGGGAGCTGATGGATTCCCAGGTGAAGCTGGACAGAGCCCTGAGGGACACTTAAGGTTAGAGGAAATGATCTGAAGAGGATCCAGAGAAGGACCGGTCAGAGGGGGAGAGAGGGGTGTCCTGAAAACCTAGAGGGAAGGGAGGATCCGAGAAGAAGAGGGTGACCGACAGCGTCCCAGGCTGCAGGGAGGTCGATGAGGGTGGAGGAAAGGTCACTGGATATGGCAGTCAGGAGATCTCGGTGGCTTGGGGAGAGCGGTTTTGGTGGAATGATAAAGAAGCTGGACTGTAAGGGATTGAGAGGGAGAAGAGCATCTGGTGTAGACTGCCATGTGGAAGGGAGAGGGAAGGGGAGGGGAGGTTAGACTACAAAGGGTAGAAGAGAGAGGGCGATAGCAGGAAGGAAACCATCAGTCCAGGGATTTTTCACAGGAGAGTGGTGGAAGGCATGGGAGTGATAGGTCAGCAAGAAGGGAGGAGCCGAAGCTAAAGGCTGACGACCCCTATTCAGTAGAACATGAGTCAAAATTCTCAGCTGGGAGTGGGGAGAGGGATGAGGTTCGGGAGAGCAAATGTGTGTTTTTCCTTTGCTCAGTAGCCAAGCACTTCCAGTCAACGGAGGCATCACCGCTTCAGGGTAAAGGGTCTTCAATGGTCTCCCCAGGAGAAAGACCTTGAGACAGGTGAGCCCTTTTCTCCATTTCTCCCACCTTGTGCTCCGCAAGCACCTGCCCCTCCTACATGCACCACTGATGGCTAAGAAACCAAGAGAGGAAGCAGAGCCATTAGGCAGAATTCTCATCTCTGTGATTCTTGGGCAGCCACTCTCAAGCCAGTGCGAGACCAAGGGAAGGAGGGCCTGGAACCCAAATGCAGCATTGTGTTTGGTCCCGAGTGGCAGTTACAGTGTGCTGGTTTGCCATCGAACCACCTGTTCAAGGTGTTTGCTGCTCTCAGGAGTGGTTGAAAATTGTCACCTCCCCTCCTGTATTGGTGAGCCTTTGCCCAAACCCTTCAGCATGGCTTTTGGCCCTGCTGGTGGAGTTGTGAAGTAGGCTCACTACTCTGTCCTCTGACCTGGAGAGAAAAGAGGAAAGGATCTGTATGTACAAAAATGTCTATACCAGTATTCTTGTGGAGGCAAGAAATTGGAAACCCAGAGGGTGCCCACGCAATGGGCCACAGCTGAACAAGCCATGGCATAAGAGAGTGCTGCAGTGACCAAGATGAGCTGATGCAGTGAAGTGAGAAGGACCAGACCATCACAATTCTAACAAGACGGTGAGGATCATCACGGACTGTCTCTTCTTCCCTTTTTTTGGATGTGCTAAAGAGGGATTTTGTTGTGATTATGACACATTTGTAATGGATTTCTTCTTACCTTCTCAATGGATTGAGTGGGGAGTGGGAGAGGATAAACCTGAAGGGTGGGGGGAGGAGTGTGTAGGTCCTTCTCTCTCCCCTCCTCCCTCCCTCTCTCTTCACTTTCCACAGCTGGAATCTCAGTACCCACCCAGCTGGGCTGCTTTCCTCAGACCAGAGCAGGCTCTAGAGCTCCCTCTGTACCCCTCCTCCCAACTGGTCTTCCCCTTCCCAGATAGAGTCTCAAGTTTCTAGCTCTTACCAATATTTATTGACAAACGCACCTTGAGAATTAAGGGAGGACCTAGGAGTTGACATCAGGGAATTAGGGGGGTGGGGCAAGGGAAATAAGGGAATGAACAGAAGAGTCTTGAGAACAGAACAGTGAGACCACAGGAACACTCTTGGGGCTGGGACAGCCCAGCCTCTACTAGGAGACAGACAGTGAGCTGGCTCCCCCACAGCAGCAGGCATCAATGGGGGCTCCAGTAACAGGAATAAGTAACACTTCTGGCTACAGACAACACAAAATAAAACTCACTCTTTATCATCAAAAAGAGAACAAAGAACAAGGACTCCAGGTGGTGGAGTGCTCAGACATCTGAGCCTGGCGAAGGTTTAGTGTCAGTCCTATAGACAAAGCTTTGGCTTCCGAGAGGGTGTGGGCGCTGACAGCAAAGACAGCAGCACAGGCGAGATCTTCCTCAACATGGGAGACCAGGACGCTCTCAGCCCTTGTTCACAGTCGTAATGTTGGCCCCAGGCCAGATGAGGTGGAAGCGAGGGATGGGGATGGGGAGCTCTGCTTCAGGAATCAGGAGTCACTTGAGAAATGCCACCTCGGGGATCTTGCCGCCAGCCTGCAGAGATGGGAGGGAGCACAGGACCGGCAATGTCTGATGCCCAGAACCTTCTGCAAAAAGCCACCCCCTGCCTAGTCAAAAGAACCAGCCCAGTCCTAAATCTGCCCCTGCCAGTGTCAGGTTCTTCCTCTATAATATAGGGAAACTAAGCCCCAAGGGGCTGTCCTGAGGCCAGTAGCTATAATAGGAAATTCCTGCTTTTAAATGACTCTTCCTTCCATCTCTGGGCCTCACCTTGAGCTGGGTAAAGACCTGCGCTGCTCTAGCAAAGTCCCAATCGTTGTCCTGAAGGCACCTGGCACAGGGGAGGAAGAACCCAGTGAGCTCGGGACACAGACAGGACCCCACCACCCCAACCTGAGCATAAGGGTGTGGTTGTGACATGTGCCAGCACAAACATACACACACACATACTTTCTCACACACAGAGTCTGCAGCCACCTCAGCCAATTTCAGATGCTCACTTTTGTGACCATTCCAGGTTCATGCCAGACTGAGTTGAAAAGGTCTGCAACATCTCTTGCTGTTCTGGGGAGAGAGTGGGCACAGGGCTGGAGGAGGGGGTGGGAGCTGGCATGACAAAGGCTCGGCGGATCTCATCAGTGGTGGCGTTTCTTATGAAGAGCTTGTCATTCACGATACAGAGCCTGAAACACGACAGGACATCAGACCCCGATCCCCTAAACACTGGCCCAAGCAAGGGATGGTGGTGTGACTGCAACCTTTACCGGGCAGCATTGTTCGAGGGGACAGCGATGAACACTCGGGAGAATGCACGGACAGAGTCGCGAGATTTTCCATCCACTGTGGGGGAAAGCCAGGTGAAAAAGACAGGTCAAACCCAAACTCTTTGGAGCCCAAGGCAGCAGGAGGGGTGAGGGGTGTGGGGTGTGAAATACGGGGTCTAGCTCACCTTCCTTAAAGACCCCATGCACAGCAAAGCACAGCAGTGTTTCCTAAAAGACAGAAGCAGGATTGTTGTGGAGAAACTGAAGATGGGTCTTCAGGCAAGCAGGCTCCAGGCCTGAGTCCTGCCCTGACCACAGGGGCCCCATGACCCAGACAGCTCTCCCAAGCCCAGACCCATCTCCTGGGACCATGCCTCCAAGAATGCCCTTTGGGAGGGTGAGGGCAGGGATGGGGTGCTCACCGTCTGGGCGCAGATATCGACCACAAAAGAGTTCACGTCATGCTGGGTCTTGGGGAGCTCATTGAGGAAGGCCACAACATTGAGGCGTGTATGTTTTAATAGCCGGAAGCGCAGGGCTAAGGGTAGAAGACAGCTGTTAAAGGGGCCCTTGGGACCAGCCTGCACACTGAGCCCTTCCCTTCCCAGCCCGGGCCCTCATCACCCACTCACTGGGATCCTTGAGCTTCTTCACGTTCCTGCTGTCTTTGAAGTATTCACTCATGTTGCCCCTAGGATAGGCAAGCAGAAGAAAGCTGGTAACCTCTAAGAGACAGGCACTACCCCTGCCCCCTCACCGCCCCCCAGATGGGGCACTCACCGAGCTGGGTTCTGGATGGTAAAGGGGATACTAAGGGAACAGCAAGCCTGGTCATGATAAGCGTCCAGCAGCCCTTGCCTGTCTCCAGAATCGTACACAGAATAATACCTGTAGAGGGAGGAAGCGAATCAGGCCTCACCCTAAGCTTGGTGTGACAGGGTCACTGCAAAGCCCACAGCTACAGGAACTGTCTTTGCCTGTCCCCTTCTTGCCTCTGACACTTACTGCTGCAGGAAGTACAGGACCATGGCCTTCAGGTTTTCTGATCCGAAGTAGCTACCCTGCATTGAACCCACAGGGGAACAGAGAGAGAGAGAGACAGAGTGAGAGTGAGTGAGAATGGGTGGGGCGGGGCAGCGTGTCAGGGCCCACAGGAATCCATCCCTGGCCTCAGCACCCCTGGCCAGATCTACGGCCTAGCCTCTGGTCCAGTACCTTGCAAGGCGGGAGCGTAGTAGGAGGTTCCACATCAAAGGCAATCGGGGGGGGCAACTCATGGCCGTCCTGGGGAAGGCAAAGAAAGAGGCAACAGACTGAGGGACAAAAGGTCTGGATCCTCTCTAAGTGAAGAGTCATAGGGACACAGGCTGAGGAATAGGTGGAGACCTTAATCCAGAGACCCAGGCTGAACAATGGAGGGGAAGGACCACAGGAAAAGAAGAGAACAAAGCTTAAGATGCCACTTGGGTAACTGATGGGGCAGAAAGGACCTCAGATCACTGAGTCCAAGAGAGAAGAGAAAGCCAGCTGAACTCACCAGACGAAGCAACTTGGGGAAGCGTTCCCGGATGGCGCTGTCAAGAACGGGACAGGAGTGAGCGACACCTCAGAGCCACCGTGTCACCAGGGCCGCTCTAGGAGCAAACACACCAAGACCCCAGGCACGGCCCGCCCCAGTCCTGGGCCCATCAGGGCCATGGGATCCCTCTGCTCAGCTCCCTAACATAGACCTCACTACCTACCCCTGAAGCCCAGCCTCCTTCCTGACTTGTCCCCCTTTCTCAAGTTCATGGGAAGCAGTGATACTCCCAGTCAAGGGGCTCCCTTCTCTTACCTTCCTCATACTCACCTGTGCAGCCCAGGGGAGGGGGGAAAGGGGGTGGGAGCCCAGGGACCCAGCTGCCTCAGATGATGTCCATCACTGCTGTCAGGCCCAGCCTGGGCCAAGATATACCAGGGGGTGGGACAGGATGTTGGAGGAACACAGCGAGAAGCCAGGGTGGGGGGAGGGAGAGGCAGGGCTGAGGGTGGACAGGAGCATGGCAGGGCAGGAAAGAAGAGGAGGGAGAAGAGGTGGAGAGCAACAAGGGAGGACTGGCTGCCTAACACAGGCCTTTCCTGGAGCTGCCCTCTGCCCTACGGTCCAGGGGAAAGGAAGACAAAGGCTTCCAAGGCACCTTGATGCTTCTCGTGGGCTGAGTCTGCCCTCTGCCTGGGTCCAAATCTGAGCTGGGCACGTGGGGTGGAGCAGCCACGGGGGCAGGAGATGCCCTTTGGCGGGAGGGCTCCAAAGTCAGGCCCCGCCAAGCTGGGGGGGTGAGGGTCTGTGCCCCACCTCTGTTGGCCCCCGAGTTCTCTCCTGCTGGCCCCTGTGCGACTGTGCCTGTCTTAGGTTGTCCCTCCCTTGAGGAATCTTACCCGTCTCTGGCTAACCAGCCATCTTCCGGGGCCAAGCAAGGCGTGGGACGTGTGCGAGTAAGGGAGGGTCTGTGCCCCCGTGGGGGGGTCATCTCCTCAGTGGCCTGTGCCCCCATAGCTTCCACCCCCGGCTCCTGTCCTGGGATCCTGGCAGCCCACCGGCTGCGGGCCCAGCTCTTGGAACTAAGCAAAGGTGATGGACTGAGCGAGGGAAAAGGGCCTCGTCGCGCCTCCACGGAGGCCCAAAGGGCGAGCGTGCCCGTCTAAGTAAAGTCGGGCTCATCAGAGCAGGGAGACATTGGCAGTAACGGGCCCTGTCTCAGCCACGGGGCTGTGCTCTCAGCACCAGGTACGTTACGGAGACTGAGGGGGGTCAAAGGTCCCCAAGGCACTACGGGAAGGGGTCCCCACTCCCTCCCTGGAGCCAAAGGCACAGAGGGAAGGTGCCGGAAGAGGCCGTGCGCTAAAGGAGAGAAGCAACAAACGGGGGGGATGCAGGAAACCTTCAAGCCAATCAGACAGACACGGACGAATACCACAGGGAGCGAGCGGGCTGTGGGCTCCTCGCTCAGAGGGCAGCTGAATCCGGGTCCGGGCTCCACTCTCGCAGGCTGGGCCTCCTCAGGGCAAATTATGTCATCCCCCCAGGGGGTGCTGGTCCCCAGGAGGGGAGCCAGGGGCTGGCACTGACCTAATGTAGGACGACTGGTCCCGGAAAGCGTCACACAGAGGGTTCCCGATGAGCCACAGCTCGTCCAGCTTCAGCCCCTTCACCTTGTCCAGATCTCTCTCTGACTTCAGCTACAAAGAAGAGGCAGAAGAGGCGGCCTCGAGGGCTGAGCTGTCCCGGGTGTAGGCCTGACCCCTCTCCCTGACTTTCTGGCACAGCCCCAACTCTTACCTCATTCCCAGAAAGGTTCAGGACCTTGAGATTCGGCGCCTTCTGCGCTATCTCTGACAAATCATCCAGCCTGTAGAGGCGGTTGCTGCTCAGATTCAAGGACAGCAGCTGGTGGAGTGAAAGGAAAGGCGGGTGTGAGGCCGGGTGGGGCCGGGTTCTGGGCCTGCCCCACCCCACCCCCCAGCGGCTGCCAAGGCCAGGCTGGCCAACAGAGCAGGCCTCACTTCAGGGATGTTCTCCTCGATGATCCGGAGGGAGGCGGACATACAGTTTCTTCTGTTTAGGACAACGTCAATGTTCTGGGCCACCAAGTCTGCAGAGGTTGGGAGAAAAGGAACAGACATTCAGAGAAAAGCCTTGGGCTCCTGGATGTGTGGAATCCCACCAGCCGCTGCGAGGGGGCCGGGGCCATACCTGGGTCCGCGCGGAGGCCCTTCAGGTCCAGGGCCTGCTGGGAGCCATCATAGCGCTTGCTCATGACAAACTGCAATGGACGAAGGGACAGCAGAGTCAGAGATCACGTGTCGTGGACTTGGAGGGGGAGGGAGGAAGGCCAGAGGAGAAAGCCAAGACAGACAGGATATGCCGCTGGGCCTCACCTTGAGCTGCTCCACCTGCTCAGGCTTGAGCTCGTTCTGCACTGACTGGGGCGGGGCAGATGAGTTGATGATGATTGAGATCTGCAGGGACAGGGAGCCACACAATGAGGATCATACGCTCAAGGAGCGTGGCTCCTGCCTTGCTCCCCAGACCCCCGATATCGTCCTACCCTTCGGTTCTCTCGGTCCAAAATCTTGTGATTCACAGCCTTGAGGGCAGACGCTGTGCCGGCATCCTCCACGAAGAACTGGGCCCGGGTGTTCTCATAGTGAAACTGGGGGAGAGCACAGTGCAGAACCTAGGGTCAATGGCCCTTCCCTGACAAGACCGACCTTCAGAGGTCGAACGCGGCCGATCGAGGAGATGCCCTCTGCCCCACCCCCTTCCCGGAATCCACCAAGGAGGGCATCCTCCCACCACGGCCCACGGCCACTTGTGGACGGCTCCAAGTGCTGGCGGGGTGTACCCGCCATCAAGCCTAAACCTGCACCTGTGATTTCCATCGTCTGAGGTCAGAATGAGGTTAGCCCTCTTCCACTAAACTGTCCTTGTAGCTGGGAGGTAGCAGCCAAGGGGCACACCGGGAGTGCTTAATCAGTGCTTGTGGCCTACAACACGCAGGTATGACAGAGCCAGTCTGGGCACACACCCATACCTCAATAGGATTGAAGGGGACGCTGCATTTGCTCTGGATTGAGTTCAACAACCACGATTTGTCGTACTTCCTGCCGTAAGGGATCTGGGTGGGGCGGAGAGAGGAGCGAGAGGAACAGCATTAGGGAGAGAACGGCAACAGCCTTTCCTCCGGCCGGGATTCCAATAGATTTAAAGAACAGACTGAACACAATTCTTCTGCTTTCTCTGCCCAAACACCAGGACATTCAGATTCAGCACAGGGGCTCAGGCCTCAGGAGACCGCGCAGTCAGGCAGCACAGATGAGGCCAGGCTGAGCCTCCCCCACTCTTCTCAGCATTGTCTCAAAGTGGCACTCACTGTGATCCTGAACCAGTTTTTTGGGGCCGCATCCAGGCTGGAGCCAGCGGCGCCTCCTCTGTCTTGGCCGGGCCTGTCTCGACGCACGGTGACGTGAATTCTGTCCCGGTCATGCCAATTATCGCCCCCTCTCCGGTTAGGTCGTGAGTTGTAAGGTGTGCTACAGAGAAAAAGGCAGAGTGAACTGGTGACTTAAAAGAATCATTTCCTGGACTCCCTCATTTCAAACCATTGCCAGAGATTCATTGCACAATCATCAGTTTGCGGGCTGAGTGCTTGGCAAACAGTGGGCGCTTAATAAATGTTTGCTGACTAACTGAGCATTCCTAACTCTTTGGAGGGGTAGTACAGCTGAACAGTCTCCCACCAATTTCAGAAAGTGATGGGAAGAAACAGTGAATGACCTCTCACCTCTGAGGGTGTGGGTCAGGTGGGGGAAGAGACTTGGTCCTCCTAGGGCTGCTTCATTCAAAGTTCCTTCTTGTGGGTGGGAGTGGGTACTTACTACCGGGATCGGGAACCATCTTGGGCATCGCTCATAGCTACGTCGCCGTCGTCCTCCTCGGGGCGTGAGGCTCGGGGACCAGGGCCACCTCGGTTTCGGGGCCGTGAATTTGTTTCACCGTATTTCCACCGGAAGGGGCCTCGGCCTTTCTTTCGTCTTTGGGGGAAACTACCGCCAACGCGGTCATCGTGCTCTGGAGTGAGGAATGAAGATCCCAGTCAGATGCCAAAAGAAGAACTTGTCAACAAAGCATTTACCATGTTGCAAATGTGGCGCCTGAAGCAAGCTGAGTTAGGGATAAAACCCATGCGATTAGAAGACTCAAGGCAATTCCATTGTGCCGGACAAGCTATACATGCTATATGGTTCAAATGGAAGAGGCTCCTGGAGGCAAGACTGGGATGGAACCCTGGGAAAGATTACATGGATGCATGACTTAAGACATAAAAAGGTGACACCATAAGCAAATAAGGAACAAGGGAGAAATCAGCTTTTAGATTTATGGATAAAGGAAGAATTTGTGACTAAATAGGTGAAAGAAAGGATCACAAGAAAGATGAAATGGGCAGTGTTGATTATGTAAAACATAAAAGGGTTTTACATAAGCAAATCTAATGCAGCTAAAATTAAAAGAGAAACATGAACTGGGAAAAATCTGTGCCGCAAGTTTCTCTGATAAAGATGTCATAAGGCACTGATTCAAATGCACAAGATTAGGAACCCCCACCTCCACCCCGGCCCCCATATCACTGTCTTGTCATGGCCGAGGGGCTTGTAGCTAAATGAAAGTATGAGCTAGGCACTGCAGGGTTGCCCAAGACAGACAAGTTATGGTGGAGAGTTCTGACAAAAGAAGATCCGCTAGAGAAGAAAATGGCAAACCGGGCCACTCCAGTATGTTTGCCAAGAAATTTCCATGGTCAGTACTAAAATGATCAGAGATAACATGGGTAGATGAGGCCCTCAGGTCAGAAGGTTATCACATACACTGCAAAGGAAGGGCAGAGGACGGCTACAAGTAACTCCAGTACTAACGAAGCAGCTGGGCCAAGGTGGAAAGGAAGCAGAGCTGTGGGTATGTCTGAAGGCGAAAGTAAAGTCTGATGATGCTGTAAAGATCAGTGTTGCATGGGAACCTGGAATGTAAGATCTATGAACCAAGCTAAGCTGGATGTGATCAAACAGGAGAGGCAAAGATTAAACTAAACGAACAGGATTTTAATTCAGATGATCACTACATATGGGCAAGAATCCCTAAGCAGAAATGGAGCAGCCTGCACATCAATACAAGGGGACACAAGCTGTACTGAGGTAGCGTCTCAAAAACAACAGAATGATATCTGTCTGAATCCAAGGTAAACCATTCAGCATTACAGCAGCACAAGTCTGTGCTCCAACCACTGAAGCAGAAGAGGCCAAAACTGATCGGCTCTATGAAGACCTACAAGTCTTCTCAGAATAACACTCCAAAAAGAGGTCACATTCCTCACAGGGGAAGGGAATGCCCAAGTAAGAAATTAGCAGATAATCAGAGTAACAGCAACTGTGGCATCCAAGTACCAACTGAAGCAGGGCAGAGGCTAGTAGCGTTACCAACAAGCCAAAAGGTGACGCTACACAAGGACATCACCATGGTCAACAGAGAAACCACACTTACAAGCTCTAGTCAATTACGGTAAGAGCCGGAGTTGGCCGCAGCTCAGATACATAAGCTTTTTCTTGCACAACATTAAAGTCTTGGACTGTGTGAATCGCAACAAAATATGGCAAGTCCTCAAAGAGACGGGAGCGCCGGATCATCATACTTGTCTCCTGGGGAACTTGTATGTAGGACGAGGAACTTGGAACAGATTGGTTCAAGACTGGGAAAGGAGCAAGACCGACTGTATGCTGCCACTTTACTTATTTAACCTACACGCAGAGTACATCGTGCCAAATAACAGGCTGGATGAATCGAAAGCAGGAATTAAGGTTGCCGGGAGATAGATAACAATCTCAGATGTGCAGAGGACGCTACTCTGGTGGCACAAAGTAAACAAGAATTATCTTGATAAGGGTGAAAGAAGAGGCTTGAGGCTTAACATGTAAAAAACTAAGATCTTGGCAACTGGTCCCCATCCCTTCCTGGCAAATAAAGGGAGGAGAAATGGAAGCAGCGTCAGATTTTATATTCTTGGGCTCAAAGATCACTGGAGAGTGTGAATTAAAAGACGCTCACTCTATGGAAGGAAAGCTATGGCAAGACTGGAGAGACTAAAAAGTAGAGACATCACCTTCCGGACAAAGGTCTGTAGAGTCGAATCTACAGTTTCTGCAGTAGCAATGCATGGCTGTGAGAGTTGGAGAATCCAATACTTTAAACTTTCCAGAGTTCCTATGTGTATCAGTAATTAAGGTGGGACTTTCTTTTACTGTTTTCTCTTTTAGCACTTATTTAATCAAGTCTGGCCTTTGTTTCTTTAATGGGATCAGGAGTCACTGACTTGTATGTGGTGGTACTAGGGATTAGCTTTCCCATACCCTAAATGGGATTTTTCACGGTTCTTCGTTTGAGTGCTTCTCAGCACCAAGTCCCCTAGGGCCCTTTGGTCGAGCCGTTGTAACCCCGCCTCCCTTTGCTAATCCAGATGTTGGTCTGTTTATAAAATATGTTTGTAATTTGTTTGCATTTCCTCTGAAGTTCAGGGTGCTGGCTTTTCCTCCTGAACTAAGTGAATGATATTTGTATGTTGGATTAAAGTGAGATTGTTAACCCCTTAAAGTTACTTTCCTTAGTAAAGCAGACCAAAGAACCTGTGCTGGCAGCCCTGTGTGCTGGTTGTTGTTGGTTTTACACAGCCACAGTAGCTGCTACACTTGGACAGCAAGGAGATCAAATCAGTGGATACTTACCGAATACTGAAGCTTAAATACTTGGGCCACATCAAATGAGAGGACAGGACCCACTGGAAAAGACTGATGATGGGAAAGATTGGATGATGTCACAGAAGCCACAAACACGAGCTCAGACAGACTTCTGGAAACAGAGGGCTGAAAAGTCTGGCGTGCTATGGTTCATGGGGTCACACACAGTAGGACAGCGCTCTGTTTACTGAGCAGCCAGCTGCCTAAACTTCTTGTGACCCATTATATTATAGCAGCTTGTTTTGGAGTAGCCCAAACCTGGCCACTAAGGGAGTGCCCACCTACTGGGGAATGGCTCTCAACAAATGATGGTCTAAGAATGGAAGTGATGAATGAAATGGACAGTTTCAGAAGAAACTGGGAGTCCCCCTTTAAGAACCTCAAGAGAGAAGAGCACAAAAGGTTCTGGAGCAGGAGAATATGGTTTTCAAAGCTTAGTCTGGAGTCAAACCAGCAGCACACAAGGATGGCTTCAAGGCAAGCTGGAAAAAGCAATGTGCCCTTTGGGGTTGTCCTCACTAGGGCCCTGGAGTGAGACTCTGTAACAGGGCTTCCTCTAGGCTACTTCGTGTGTTGGGGGGTGGGGGTGGGGGTCTCTGCTCAGACTTATTTACACCTGCGAGATATCTTAAAATCTGCTCTACTTCCATTTTCTTGTCACCCCTGGTGGACCTCACAGAGCATGCTTTTTGGAGGAGACTGGGTGTCCTCAATGCCTTGCCTAGTTGGAAGCACAGTGGCCACTCCCAGGCCTTAGGCCTCCTGGAGGTGCCCTCCCAGGGGTGTGTGCTATCAGAATCCCGCGGGGCAGGGGTGCCAGCTTGCTCTGGGCAGAGTTCTGACATGGACCACTGCTGCCTCACACAGCATTTTTCAATTTCCCTTCCCTAGTAACTCCTCATCCATCCCTTAAGTGGGGCTTTTCCCGAAAGGGTTGATCCCACTGATCCCCAAGGCTTAAAGTTTTATCTTTTATGTAGATGATTGCCAAAACCTCATTTCCACCCCAAACATTTCCTCCAATCTCACCACATTTCTAAAACTGAAATCTTCAGCTTCCCCTAAGATTCTGCCCCTCGGGGTTTTGTAAACCAGGCACAAAAATACTCTGTTGGCAGACCTGTGAATTAGTTCAACCACTCTGGAAAGCATTTGGAGTTACGCTAAAAAATTATTGTCTTTTTGCACTCCAAAGAGGTCAGAGACAGAAAGGCCCTATATTCCAAATATTCATAGCAGTGCCAGTGAGTGCAGGAAACAGAGAGAGTTGGAACAAAGACTTATGTCCATCAACAGAGGGCTGGAGAGGAACGGTATGAGAAACAATGAATATGAAGGAGGCGGAGGAGCCTAGGAAGTCTCACATGGGCCCATGCACCAGGAACCATACACACAATGACTAGAGTAAGACTGCACCCTGGGTAATTCCAAGGACCTTCAGAAGAGGTGGGAAAGTGTGCCCCACTGCAGAAGTGGGGGATCACAGGGGCCAGACTCTACCAGACAGGCTGGAAAGATCTCCTTTTTTCATTCTTTGTTACGAGGGATGGCTCTATGGGGAGGCGAGGGAGGAGGGATAAGGCAATGAAACAAGTGTCAATAAAAATAACAAAAATGGGTAACACGCACCCCCCAACCCAAAGGACCTCCTGCCCTTTTTCTGCCTGTTTTTTTGGTTTGACATTTGAACTCCTATTATAATTACTTCTGTACGCACTTTATCTGCACAGGTGGGCAAGGATCGTTGTATCATAGACCAAGAGCTGGAAGGAAGCTCAAAAATCATTTAGTTCAACCTCTCGATTTTATAAATGAAAAAACAAAGGCCCCTAGGAGGTACAGGGATTTGCCCTGGTCACAAAGGCAGCGAGGCTCACAGAAGGAATCGGAACTCAGATGCTGTCACTCCAAGTGGGTGCTCTGGTCAATGTGCTATTTTTCCAGGTCCTGGGAGGGGTGCCTGGGAACAAAGCACCACCCCCACCTCCTTCCACACAGCCACTACCCTCCACGGTCTTCTCTCCATTCATTCGTCAGGTGGCCTCACATAGCCTCCACTGCTAATCTCACCTCCTCACTGGTCTGTTTCAAGTCTCTCTTCTCTCTGATCATCCTCCCAATGCTGTCAGTGGAATCATCCTCAAACCCAAGCCTAACCATGATGCAAACTCTCTTGCCAGGCATCAGTAAAGTCCTTGTCTTAAGAAACAGCCTCGAGATACTTCCTAGCTGTGTGACCCTGGGCAAGTCCCTTACTGCTACCAGCCTGACTTTCCTCAACTAAAAATGAGGACAACAGCAGCACACGCCGACCAGGAATGTAGCGAGGGCCAAAGATTAGTCCAGCAAACAGCTCCAGCTCAGGGGTGGGGAACCTTTGGCCTCGAGGTCCTCAAGTGAGGCCCTCAGACCAAATCCAAATTTCACAGAACCAATCCCCTTAATAAAAGGACTCATTCGAGAGGCCTGGAGGCAGCAGGTTCACACCCCTACCTAGAGGATGCTAACTGGGTGGTCATTGCCAAACCGCCCCCGCCTCCCTGGCTCAGCTCACGTCAGGTTTCTCCCTCTCTAGTGCTCCTGCCTCTCCCCTTTTGTCTTTCTTTCCCGGGCTGCTGCCCCTGCCCAGCCCCAGAAGGCACAAGTCCTCACCCCAGCACACAGCATGGCACACCAGCCAGTGCTTGGTGATTCACTGGTGACAATCCCCTCCTGATTGACTACTCTTCTCCCCAGCACTGACAGCCTTCCCTTTCCTCCAGCCTCAGGTGACACTCCTCTCATCACAGGGGCAGCCTGGGGGCTCTGTGGACGGACCCCCTGTGGGCCTGGAGTCAGGGGTCGTGGCCGGGCTGTGTGACCCCGGCAAAGGCCAGGCAGGTCTGCTGCACCCACGTCACTGAGCAGAGGCTGGAAGTGTGACGGCCCCTTCTTGCCTTAGCCCTCAGCCTCCTCCTCCTCTCCACATCTTCAAGGGGGGCCGGCCCTTCCTGCCAGGGGCCCCCTCCCCTCCCCCTGGGGGGGGACGACGGCTCAGACCTTGTCTCAGGCCACCCCCCCATTCCCTTTGTGTGAGCTCTGTTAGTGTGGGCCGTAGTAGGAGCTCGACCATCTTTGCGGGACCCTGCCAGGGCTCGAGGGCCACGCACTTTGGGAGGAGGGGCTCGGACCCGGGGGGGGGGTCCCTTCTGACCACACTACAAAATGACATCATCTAGGCCTATTGTGCCCAACGTTTCCTATGCAGGGACAGGGTCGGCTGGTTCCGGCCCTCCCCCCACCCCCGTATGTGTGTACCTCCCCTCGCCGAGGCGGCCTTGGGGTAGAGGGGCCGACGAGAAAACACGGTCGCGATCCCACGCGTGGGACACCCTTCGGTGGCCCCGCTTCTGGGAGACTGGCGCGCGTGCTTTCGTCTCACATGGGGGGAAACTGAGTCACCGAGGTTTCAAGGTCACTATTGGGCTGGCAGGGCCGCCCCTCCCCCTTCAGCCCGCACGCACCCGGGGGGAGGCAGGCGGCCCCGGGGGTGGGGGTGGGGCCCTCGAGACCCACAGTTATTGCGCGCCCCCGCCACCTCAGGGGCGCCATTCGCGGCTCGAGGCGCGCCCCCGCCACCCGCACCCGAGCGCTCCACCGGACCTAGAGGGCCAGGGGCCTCGGCCTCTTCCCCGTGCCCCCCCACCCAGGCCCTGGCCCTGGCCCTGGCCCCGGCCCTTTCCCACGGCTCGCAGCTCCCGCCTGCGGCCCGGGCCCTGGTACTCACCGATATACGATTTGCCCTCGTCCGCCATGACGAGACGCAGGACGCCGGACACCGGCTCTGCCAAACGTCGAAGCCCCTCCGCCTCTCCGCGCTGCACTACGCCTGCGCCTCGGAGCGAACCACCGCCCCCTCCCCCCCGCTTCCCCGGCGCGCCTGCGCACGCCCCCGCCCCGGAGCCGGCCTCCACACGCCGCGGCCCAGGCCCCGAAACGCGACGCGGAGCGGACGCAACAAAGGAGCTGGGGCACGCCACGCCTGCGCACACGGCTCGAGGAGAGCGGAGCGGCAGGAAAACGAGATGCGCCTGCGCGTCCCGTCCGGAAAGGGCTGGGCTCGCGCAGCGGTTGGCACCTCCTCGCCCCGCTAGTCCCTCGACACCGGAAGCCGAGGTCCCTGAGCCACAGGGGAAACTGAGGCAGCTTGCAGAAGTTTCTCTCTCTCGCCCTTTCCCTTCTGTCACTGACTAGCCGAGTGATCTTGGGCCTGTCAGCCACCATGCACCCAGTAAGCGCCTACTGTGTGCCAAGTACCGGGCTAAGCGCCGGGATTAGGAAGAGTGACGCTGTGCCAGCCATCCGGGGGCTAACCTTGGAGGCAGAGGGTGGTGCGCCGGGTCCCCGAGTCGGGAAGCCCAGAGTTCAGATCCTAGCTGTGTGACCCTAGGCAAGTCACATCGCCTCTGTCTGCCTCAAGTTTCCCCAACCGTAAAATAGGAATAACCATATGCCCACCTCCCAGGGTGGTTGTATGTTTGCAAAGCACGTAGCAAAGCCCTAAAGCCCATCCAGCGTCATAAAGGGCAAGGGCTGAATCAGGAAAGGCCAGGACCGGGAACACTAAGGGCATGAGTCACGTGGGAGATGAGGGTCGTGGGCGCCTGGCAGGGAGGATGCCCAAGGGCGGTGTGGAGGCAGACGTGAGGCTCTCCGCATGAAACAGCGAGGTTCGTGGCCCATCCGGGGGCGGAGAGGGGAGGCAGGGGGACCCCGGCCAGGGCACTGAGAGGAGGTCCAGAGTCGACAGCACTCGTGCCTGTGGAATTGCCGAGATCTGGCCGTGGGGGCGGTGAGGAGGTGGGATGATTCCGAATTTGAGCTGATTTCAGCCGTACAGGAGGAGGCCCTGCTCGCGGGATGGGCTCCTGAACTCAAAGCCTGGCTGCTGACCTCTGCCTCCTTTCCCCTGGCACTGGAGGGTGGAGGTTACAAGAGGCCCCTGCACCCAGGCAACCCGTGTGTCCCCTTCCTTCTCCACTTTCCAGTCGCCCTTTGTGTGTGGTGTTTTTAGCTCCTTGAGGGGAGGGGCTGTCTTTATCTCATTTGTATCCCCAGAGCTTAGCACAGTGCCTAGCACATAGTAGGCGTTTAATAAATGTTCATTGAATTTAATTGAACTGGAATGTTGATAGTGCACTCCACAAAAACAGGACATTTTTGAAGAGGGGCAAGTTGAGTTATTTTGGACATTTGGAAATGTTTAATGGGCAGCTGGTGATGTGGTATTGGAGGTCCTCGAATCTAGTAGATGTGCCTTGAGATAACTATGCAAAGAAATGGACAACACCAGTTGAGAAAGTTACCTTTTGAATACAGAGGAGGGCCCAGAAGGAACCTTGGGGGTCGGATATTGATGATGGCCCAGCAAAGGACACTTGACAAGGAGAAGTCAGACAGGTAGACCAACCAAAAGCCTAGAGAGGAAGGGGTGTCCAGGAGAGGGGGATACGGTCCTTCAGAGAAGTGGAGATGGGATAAAGATGGAGAAAAAGCTCTCTGGCAGCAGTGGAGAAAGCAATTGGAAGGCTGATGGGCACAGGGAAAGGAGGGGAAATGGAGGCGCCGCCTGTGGAGAGCTTTTTCAGGGATGGGCACATGTAGGCAGCAAGGACAGACACAAAAGATGAGGAGGGGGGATAATGAGGGGGATGATTTGCTGGAAAGGAGGCAGGAACAAAGGTGAGTAGGAAGAGCCTGGCCTTGGCAAGAAGGGGATGAGGGATGCCGTCAGGAGGTTGTGAGATTCTGAGAGGAGGAGGAGAGAGCTCAGGGTCACACCTGAGTGGGCCTGGGGTGGGAGGGCTATTGTGGAGAGAGGGCCAAGGGCTACTTCTCTGAAGCCATTCTACGTTTGGGGCCGTTCCACACCTGCCTAGTAGCACCAGGAGAGGAAGCCAGCAGGAGCAAGGCAGAGCTCGGGCTTTCTGGGGAGGGGCAGGGCCGCACAAGGGGGGAGCACAGCAAGCTGCTTAAAAGATGGGCTTGTGATTGGGAAGCCAGAGGACAGATGGCCTGGGGAATTACTGCAGGGTAGGAAACATGGAATAGCATCAGGAGGACAACACAGTCTGGCACAGGAAGAAAGCAAGCCAACATTAAGCACTCACTGTGTGCTTTACCAAGGACTTTTACAAACGGCCTAGGGAGACAGGTCCTATTATCCCCCATTTTACGGCCAAGGAAACCGAGGCAGACAAGAGGTGGTCGCATGTCTAGTGTCTGAGGCCAGATCTGAAATGGGGTCTTCTTGATTCTAGGCCTAGCCCTCTGTCCCTGCCAGGACAAATTTCAATCAGATAAAGGAATTTCAAAGTTCTTGATTAGGGAAGTGGGGAGTGGGTGGCCAGATTGAGGTGAAGGAGTACACGGAGGAGCTGGGTGGCCAGGGTGTTGTGGGAAAAGGGCAGGAGTTGGGAAGGAGAGGGAGAGGAGGGAGTGTCTAGCACTGAAAGCGTCCACAAAAGAGGGAGAACGGATGGGGTGGGGGACGTGCACTAGATCACAAGCACGCGGCCTGGGTGATGGACTCCAATGCAGCAGAGCTCAGCTGAGAGCTGGCTGAGGGGAAAGAGGAAGAGCCAGCGAGGATGGTCAGAGATGCCGGCCCAGACAGGGGAACTTATGTTTCTGTGAGAAAAAGGAAGAGCTGCTTTTTGTAGTAGCAAAGAATTGGAAATCAAGGGGGTGCCATCGATTGGGGAATGGCTGAACAAGCTGTAGCATGTGAATGCAATGGAATACTATGATGCTATGAGAAATGGGGAAGATACAGACTTCATAATAACCTGGAAAGACCTACTTGATCTGATGCTGAGTGAGAGGAGCGGGAGAACATTATACACAAGCACAGATCTATGGATTCTGTGAGGACTAACCTCGATGGACTTTGCTTTTCATCCAGAGAAAGAACTATGCAGACTGAACGGAGATTGAGGCGAGCGGTTCGCTCTCCTTTTTTCTCTTTGGTTTTTGGTTTTGGGTTTTTTTGCATTTGCGTCACCTTTCTCCTGACTCATTCCATTGGTCATAACTCTTCTTTACAACTTGACTCTTGTGCAAATACGTTCAGTGTGAAGTTATATGTACAAGATATATTGGAATCCATGCCCCGGGGGGGAGGGGGGACAATCTGGAACTCAGGATCATGCAGAACTGAGTGTTGTAAACTAAAAATAAAAAATCTTAATTAAAAACAACAACAACAAAAAAGGAAGAGCTAGTGAGGAAGAGGTCTACGGAGAATAAAGGAAAGACAAATGAAGGAGCAGAGATTCCAGAGGGCACAAGGGGTGGAGGGTGAGGGTAAGGGTGGCGCCCGGGGCATAGCACGTAATACTTGCTTGTTGATCAATTGACTGAGAACGGCAAGGGTGGGGGTGGCTGACCTGAGGCAGCAACCTACCCAGCATCATTAGGCCTGGTAGGGTGAGTTGCAGTTGGGATGGATGGGAAGCTGTGGAAACCTCACCAGGTGACTGGAATTAGGGTCAAATGAGGAACTGTGCTGTGCAAACTTAAGCACTACAGAAATGCATTTTTATTGACTTGCTAAGGTCACATCGGTAGCAAGGCCTCCTAGCACCCCAACCACTCCCCCCCTCCCCAGCCATCTTCCCTGCACTAGCCCTTCCAGGCTTTTCCCACAGTTGGCTCTCTTGGCTAAGGCCTGAAGCCTCCTCGAGGCCAGGAAGCCCTGGATCTTAACAGGGATGGTCCTGCAGAGTGTGGGAACCTATGTTAATAGTGGTCTCACTAGGATCAGGCAAAGCTGTCAGCTCACAGCTAGTGACCGTATTTCCAAAGCCTGTTTGGGCAGGGAACATTTCCTGTGAGCTTCTTAATAAATCTCATTTAGATAGACCAGGAGGCTCAACAGATTCTTGCTAACTTGATGACTGGACCCCAGGATCTAGGTGGCAGGCAATGGACTGACCATTGGGGATCTTCCAGGAGTAGAGGCTCCCCAAGGCCTGAGCTGTTTCGTCTAGGCCTGTATGCTTAGTCTGAGGCAGGAATCTGAGAAATGTGTGCCTTCTCAAGGACTCCTACAGCTCCAGGACTGCGGCTGCCAACTCTACCAGATGGAGAATCACTGTGCCTTCCCAGGCAGTGGGCAGGCCATAGATGGAAGATTCAGTCCCAAGGCAGGGAGTGGCCTCAGGAAGAGTATTCTTGGAATGCTGAGAGGGGCCTGGTTGGGGCTGAGGCTGCTGCTGCAGGCTGACTGTCTGCCTTCCTGGCACGTGCCCCCCCCCCACCCCTTTGCAGGTTCCCTCACTGCCTGAGGCGGTGCCTGGAGGGGGCAGAATGATCCCTAAAATCCTCCTGGAACTTTGAGAGGAAGATCATGAGCGCCTGACACCCTCTGCCTCCCACCCAAAAGCTCAAAGAAGAAGCACAGGCAGTGGACAAGGAGGCTAAGACGACCGATCCCAAGTCTACCTGCAGATACAACTTCAGACTCTCGATTCCCTGGCTGCTGCTGGGGCAGGGTCAACAGCAGGGTACCCCCGGAGCAATGCAAGCCCTCGGTCTGTCAGTCACTACTCCTGTGGAAGGCCAAGTCAACCCCTGCGACGCCCCTCCCTGAAATGAGGACAAGGCTGAAAGGGCTGACCGTCTCGCTGTAATTCCACAACATGGGGATGACAGTGCCTTTGGCAAATTGACAGTCACTAGGAGCTGATGCTGAGGGTTCTGGGGCCCTCTGCCCCACCCAGTGGAGACTGGGGGAAGAAGGGGAGAAGGTCCAGGCCAGGGGAACAAGCGGCCCCTGGGATTCATTCCCCCTCCTTTCCCCTTGTGCACATCAGCAATGGGAGCCTTTGGGAGAGGCCTGGGGCGGGGAGGGGTGGAGGGGTGGGGTAGATACAGAACTCCTGCAGCAGCACAGGCACTGCCCCTTCTCCCCTCTCACCACTCACAGCAGTCCAAACCCACGTGAATTTGGGCGAAGGAGAGAAAGGGCAAAGATGGGGAGGGGTCACGGGGCACAGGCCATCTCTCTCAGTCCCAGGAAAACAGGGACAGCCTCCTGCCCTTCTCCCACCATCCCAGACAGGCTCAGCAGCAGGGGCCCCTGAAAGGAATGATTCCCAGGGGGGCTGCTTCGACACAGGGAGGCCTCAGGCGAGGAAGACCACAAAGATGATGAAGAAAACAATTAGGATGAGGAAGATTTTCACCATGAGCCAGCGGTTGGAAGTGACTGACTGGAAATACTTGAGGATCTCTGAATGGGCGGCCTCTACATCCAGCTGCGCTCCTAGCACGTTCTCATCAATCCTGGGCGGTGGCAGTGGCAGTGGTGGAGGGTGGGAGGAGAGGAAGCAAACAGAAACATGGCCAGGTTAATAACAACAAACAAGAGCCTGGAAAACTCCAGAGACCTTTCACAAGCCACAGAAGCCACTGCACTAGAAGGCCTTTTCATCCCAAAGGGATGCTGTGTCTCTGCTGAGCTAGGAAGGCCTAGGAAATCGGGGTCCTTGGAGGGGGCAGGCATCGGAGAGGTGAGAGATTGAAAGAAAATAGGGTGGGCAGCAGGAGGAGATCACACCCCAGCACTTCCCAGCTGTGTGACATAAGCCCGGTGCTGAACCCATCTCTTCTGTACAACAGGGATAATACCACAAATAGTAGCCACCTCAGAGGGGTGTTGGGAGAAATGTCTCCCAGAAATGTGAGTATTATTAACCAGCTTCAGCTGGGAAAAGGGAAGCTCCCGAGGTAACCCATCCACCTGGGAAATGGGACTCTGGGGCACCAATTCCTTGTCCCAGTCATTCTTGGCACTTACACAGGGCGTTAGTTTTAAAGGTACTTCCATGTACCTTCTCATATATATACACCTGTCTCAGTGATAACTCACAGCTATGTCTCCACAGATGCCTTGAGGGAGGCAGGACAGATTTTCTCTCTCTCATTTATAGAGAAAGGAGGGAGGTTGGAGACCAGATGAATTGATTCAAACCACCCCCAGAATAGAGATGAGATGAGAACTGAGGCCTGCGCCCCACGCCCCCCACCCCCCACGATGCCTTCCTTCTCTCACCCTCCTTGCCCATCACAGAGTCACTGAAAGAGTGACACAAGAAGGGACCAGAAAGATTATTATCTGTCCTCCAGGGGTACATGGGATACAATGGGAATGTAAGAAGCAGAAAATATCAATTAAAAATAGTATCATTAAAGTCTAAAAAAAATTGAAAAGGACCTTGGAAATCACTGAGTCCAAATGCCTTCTTCTCTCTCCTTCTAGAACATAAGACCCTCAAGGGCAGGGCCCCCAACGCCCAACCAGTACCCAGCATCTAGGAAGTGCTCCATCAATGCTTGTGGACTGACTCTTGGCTCTGCCCTTGGGGCCATACAGAACAAGCATGTTCCCGGCTCCACAGGGAGCCAGCTCTCAGCTCCTCCCCACCCCTGAGCACCCCCAAGTCTTCCTTTCAAGGGCATGCCTTCTGGCCCTCACACCAGCCAGTCGCTCTCCTGGGGAGCTGACCAATCATGCGCCCAGAACCAGGAGAGAGAACCAAGAACGCCCTCCATTGTCTGGACGCTGTTTCCAAAGGCCCTTTGAAGAGACAAGTCCAAGCTGCTAGCTTGTCAGGGGTTGGCAATCAAGAGCTCTTAAACCGGGGTCCAAGGGAAGCTTTCAGGGACCCATAGACTTGGCCAGGGAAGAAAATCCATCCTTCTATTTACTAACCTCAAACTGAAATTGACTACAGTTGTAGCTTCCACATCTTGGGGGGTTAGGTGTGCAACACCCCCCAACTGGGGAAATCCACGTAAAATTTTGTGGCCCTTCCTTTGTACCTGACAAGTCTGAGCTTTTCCTTTTATGGGGTGTTTATAATACCTTATGGTAAAATTTGGGTTGCTATTATACTATACACAGATCTTATGCACTTTTGAGTTTCTCTGTATTGTCTGCTGGCCTTCACATGTCATCTGTGGCTTCAGCAAAACTCCCCCCAATTCCCACTTAATTTCTTATGCAGACCTATAATGTATCGAAACCGGGATGGGGAAAGTCGCAATACGGAAAAAATAATTAGATTTCCTTCAATTACTTAAAAAGCCTATTCTGAAAAGGGGCTTCTGGGCCTCCCAGGCCACAAAATGGCCCAGATGCCCTTCCGGGACTGTCGGGCCTGGCTCAGTGCCCCACTCTTTCCCGTGGCCACCCCCAGGACCCTGGGTCCTCACCTCTGGATGGTTTCCTCCTGTTCCTTGACCATGTGGGCCAACTGCTGGAAGATGGAGCCTAGCTCCACAATGGTGGACTCAATGTTCTGCATGGTGTCAGCCCTGCTCTGGATGTAGGAATCCTGCCAAGGAGAACACAGAAGGACGGATGGACCTGAGCAGGCTTCCTTAGGGGCGGAGGACCCCAGCTCTTCCTCTTCTACTTAGGATCACCTAGGCTTTCAGTGGCATGGGGTGGGGGGTGCTCAGGGGAGAGCCCCGCCCCACCTCCCCCTGCCTCGTTACACTGGCTGCACACCCTTCCAGGAGGCTAACCACCTGACCATGTGGGTCCTGCGCCTCGGACCAGGAGAACGTGAGCTCCTGTTCACATCTCTGGTTCAGAGCTGGCCCTGATCAATGACTGGGATCCACTGAGATGCCTGCTGACCCTGGGCCAGGCCTGGGTACCAACCCGCTCGTCAATGAGCTGGAGCTGCTGGCTGGTCCGGGCATCCATCATGTCAATGGCCACGTCGCCCGCGGCCCTCGGCTCAGCTCCCAACACCACGGCCCCGCCTCCTGTGGGAAGAGAAAGAGGCTGAAATCCAGTTCGACCATTTCACCTTTCACCTGAACAGGCTGTGTGACCCTGTGTGCCTCAGTTTCTTCACCCACAAAATGGAGATAACAGCACCTATTTCATAGGTATGTCAATAATTGTACATGCTTAGCTCTGTGCCCAGAACGTGGAGGCGGCGCTCGGGAAATGCTCACTCCCTCCCCTTCCCTGAAGTACAAAGACAAGACCACACTGTGCCTGCCCTCAAGGAGCTGACAGTCTGCGATGTGAATCTTGAATGGCCAGGTGGGTGTGCACAAAGTGCATCCCAAGTGAGGCCAGGAACTGGAAAGCCCTCTGGTGCCTGGGGGTGCCAGGGGGACCAGGGTACAGGGATGAGGAACAAGTAGACTCCAGGCAGGGCCCAGAGGTGGGCTGTAGGATCTGCACAGAAGAGAACGCCATGGAGTGGAGGCTGAGCAGTGGGATCCAGTTTATGAAGTGGGGAGAGGAGCCAAGACTTCGGGGGTTGGGAATTTGTGCCAAGGGTGAGAAAACTAGGACGATTCATGGAGCTCACCCTAGGACTCATGTGCCCCCTCCAATGGAGAATACAACCACATCTGGACCTCTGGGGCTTTCCCAAATCACTGTGCAGCCAATACTGGCATCATCCCTCCTGCACCCAGGGGCTCCTCCCTCCTCACCCTGCATCTGGGCCTGGGGTGTCCCCCTCCCCCAGGGTGCCCCACTGGGGCATCATCCCCCTCTCCCCAGGGCCTCCTTGAAGCTCTGCCTCCACTTCTTGTGTAGACTACAACAAGTTTCTTCCTTCCCTGGGCCTGGTTCCTCGTGGGTACAATGAAGGCTCAGGCTTGGATGAGCACCAAGGGTCGTACTACTGCTTGGCTCTGATGTCTGAACTTCTCCTGCCCCTCTCGCCCTCCTCCTCCTTCTGTACACTCATTACATGTAAACATCTCCTGTCCTTCTATCAGTATCTGACCCCAAAGGGTCCTTGAGGAGAGAAGGGGGTTCCTTCACCCCACCCTCTGCCCATCCCAGGGCCTTCTACAAAGTGGGCTATTAAGGAGTGACTGACAGGTTGGCTGATTCTCAAAGAGGAAGGCACGAAAAGGTGCCCAGACCAGGTGAGTGAGCCCACCCCAGGGAGTCCAACTCACCCAAGTGGTTGGGAGCAAGGGGCAGGGCTGCCACAGACGGACGGGAAAACTGCTCCCGGCGGCTTCTCTGCTGCTTCAGGTTCTGGGGGTAGGGGGCAAAGCAAGGTTACCTGGTCCCTTGGGCCCCCCACTCCTCCCCATCCTGCCCGCCCCTCACCTCCCACCCACACCCCCACATGCACAAACGACTCTCACCTCTGTCCTCACTTCTAAAACAGATTTGAAGTCATTGGACATGGAGGCCAGCTTAGACTAGGAGAGAGACCGAGAGGTGTGAGTACCCAGAGTTGTCACACCACCCCTATCTGCTCCTGCCCCGCTTGCCCCTCTGCCATACCTGCAAGGAGACCACGATGGTGTTGGAGTGGGTCTGCAGGTGCCGCCCACTCTGGCTCCCCTTGGCCCGGACGAAATCCTGCAGCTGTGCAATCTGCTTGTTCAGACTGTTGATGTCCTAGTGGAAGAGCCAATGAGGAGGCTGGGGCGAGCAGACGCGGCGCGCCCTGCCCGGAAAGCGAGGGAAGCGCAAGCGTTTAGTGCTGATTGAAGGGAGAAATGGGAGCCAGGGCAAGGAGATATTCACAAGCTTCCAACCGGGCTGTGAGATGGCCCCATCTTGGGCAGGCCTCAGGAGGCCTTGGGTGCACCTCACTATGACGGGACAAAGCCTGGCCCTATCACGTGTTGCTTCCCTGATCCAAGAAATGGGGGAGCTGGCCTAGAGATCACAGAGCCAAAGTCCTGATCTGACAGATGGGAAACAGACCTCGAAGGAGAACTGACCCGACAAGTGGGAGGCAGAGGAGGGGGAGTAGGGAGAGGAGAGGAGGAGGGAAGAGGGAGGATGAAGAGGGAGAGGAGGGGGAGGAGGAGGAGGAGGAAGAGAACCGTCCGCACATCCACAGCTCACCTGTTTGATGATATAAGTCAGCTCCTCAATCTCCGCGGCCTTGTCATCAAAGAGGGACTTCCTCTTGGCCACTATAAAGGGAAGAGATTGAGAGAGGATCTGGGAGTGAGGACACAGAAAAAAGGCACACCCGAGGTCGGACCAGAACCAAACCAAACCCAAGCTCCTTGACCTGGGCTTCGAAGGCCCCTAGCCCAGCTGCCCAGATCAGGGCACTCAGCACACATCCTTCTCTCTCTCTTCTGGCCCAAATCCCACCACTAGGCTCACCTCCAGCCTCCTGAATCTCTCACCTATTCTCAAGCCCCCACCCTAGTTCTAGGCCCACTTCCCTCCTAGTCTTGTCTGAACTATTGTAACAGCCTCCTTCCTATGGGTTTCAATGGCTTTTATGCCATTAGCATAAACTACGAGCTCTCCCCTCTTTTCAGACCAAGTGCTGTTCCTCCCTCGGCCCCTGGACTTTCTCTAGGACACTCCCCCTCCCTTCTACCTTGGTGCTTTGCCCAGGCCTGGAGTTCTCTCCCTCCTCAAATCCCCCTCCTCAAGGGCCACCCTGAAGATCCTCCCCCGAGCATTGTCACTGTTTATCATTTGTGTAAATCTGTGATCACACTCAATATGCCAACTAGTTAGCAGGAGTTTGGGGATGCTCACTTCTACCCTGGTCATTCCCTGTGCTCAACAATGTTACCCACCATACAATGGGTACTTTCGATATATGTAATTTTTCAAGATGGGGTCTCTCTTCTCCCACAGGCAGGAAGAGCATTGGCCTAGCCACATTACTAACTGGCAGAGGACGTGTGAGGCTTGCTCCGTTTCCTACGTGGACCAGTTTGTCCCACCTGGGTCTTGTCCCAGCTCAGCCTGGCACATTAATGCCAAGTGCGTGTGTGGATACCTGCTAACAAGCTCAGCTCGCTGCAGCTAGGTGTGTGCCACCAGCCAATAAGGGGATAATTCGTAAACTCTGTGCCTTGACTGAAGGGCCCCTCCCCCCGCTCCACTTCAGGACATTTGCACCCCCCAAGATGGTCTCCTCTTGTTCCTTTCAGACATCTAGCCTGCTCACAGGGCACTTCCCCGGCACCGTCTCGTGCCCTGTCGGTCCCCTCAGACAAGCTCAGTTTCATTGTAACCTTCATCAAAGTTATCTGCATGAAGCCCTGTCCATTCCTTGAGGGCAGAACAGTTATTTTTCATTCTGGTAACCCCAGAACCCAATACAGCAGACACCTAATAACTATGTGTGCTGGACTGAGAGAAGGGAGCCTCCCTCAGTCCCTTAGGACTCACTCCCATGAGGACTCACAGATTGTCAGCTTCTCCAGCTTGGCAAATGTGTTGCTCAGGTCCTTCCCGATGCGCCTACAACACAGGAGGAGGAAGGGGGCTGAAGGCTGGTCCCGCCACATACAAGGCCTCAACTACACACCGGCATCTGGGCTCCCTCAACTTACTTGGCCATGAGGGTGAATTCACTGCGCTGCCGGACAGCATTCAGGGCTGTAGTTCTGTTTGTCTGGAGTCCATTCTAGAAGACAACAGCTGGAAGTGAGCTTGCTCCTCAAACTCCCTAGTAAACTGTTGCTCTAATCTGGAGGGAAGGGGTGCCTCATTCCCTTTCCCCCCAACTCCCCATAATCTGCATATTTCAAAGCCTAACCTGGTAGATTGCCAGACAAGGCTTTATAAACTACGCCATGGTCCCATCCCAAGGGGCACGGCTGTCATCATGTATGCACTCAGGAACCTGACCTTTACTTTAAGAAGGGCCTTTTACATGTGAGACAGCTTTTCCCTTTGTCTCTCATGCAATACTCACATCTGCAAAGCTGACTCTATGTAACCTCTGGGCTGCCCCTTTCTAAGACCATGATTTCAGGCTCCTCACCCAGGACAGCTCCTCCCCAAGGCACCGTGTCCACCCTTTCTGAGCCCCTCGATCCTTGGCCCCTCACCTGGCGGTTCTGGAGGGACTTGCAGGCAGACAGGAACTCCTGAGTTCGGTCTCTACAGGACATGGTGTCAGGAGGGGGACCCGGTGAAGGGAAGGTGGTGGTGGTGATGGGGATGCTGCCGCTGAGGCCGCCGCCAGCTGCTGCAGGGGGCAGCACCTGTGTCTTTGAGAGACCCAGGTAGACTCCCTGATCCGTGTTCTTAGACCCGTGGCGTTTCCTCGTGTTCATTTAGACGCATAACCTCGGACTGTTGTGGGGGGGCAAACCATCATTCTCTGTCCTCTATCTTCCCCCATCCTCCAGGACTCCTTCATTCTCCTAGCCCACAATAATCCCAGCTTCCCCTCCTACTCTTTGTGTCCAGCCCAGGAAACCAATCTGGCAGGACAAGGAGAGACCAAAAGAGAGCCTCTTTCCCTTTCCTACATTTAAGTCTGGAGTCATGGGAGACAGAGAAGAAAGGTTCACACTAGAATCAATCTGGGGGAAAGAGGAGCAGTCGCAGGGGCAGGAAGAGCAGGAAGAAGAGTTCCCATTCTAGAGCGCTCAGAAGCTCACAAGAACCCTGGCAGGGAAGCACTATACAAGCGCCATTAGTGTCTTTTTACAGACATGGAAACAGAGGCTGAGACTTGACCCAGATCAGATCATACAGTAACAGAGGAGTCAAGTCAGGACAAGAAGGAGGATGCTTTCCATTGTATCACATAGGCTCCTTTTGTGGGGAGGAAACATGTTCTAACATCCCTGGCCTAACAGGGGATGGAGGGACCAAAGAAGACCCTGGAGCCAAGTCCTGATCCCTGACAGGCCTCCCTTTCTCGTTCCTCCTCTCCTCCCTCTGCACATTCTCCTCCAACAAGCTCAAGAAAAGGAAGGAAAGCAGAGGAGGATGAGATGGAAATGGGAAAAAGAATAACCAGGGTGGAGGGGATGGAAAAATGGGATTAAAGAAAGGAAGAGGGAGCACAGATCCAGGAAGTGGAGGAGACTCAAATCCCTCTTTTACAGTTGGGGGCACTGAGGCGCAGAGAGGCTAAGGGACTTGCAGGGGTCACAGAGATGGCCCCTTGGAACGCTGGGGCTGTCACTCCACGTTCAAGGCTTTTGTGCTGTACATGCCAAAGGGAGAATGGGAAGAGAGATCCGAAGAAAGAAGAGACTACAGATAAGGAAATGAAGAGGAAACAGTGACAGAGGAGGACTGGGGGGAGGAATAAAGAGAAAATGGCGGAGAAAGGAAAAAAAAAGAAAAGCGGATGGGGAGAAGGGAAAAGAAGGAGGCTTCAAAGAACAAGAGGGGAAGGGAGGAAGGAAGGAAAGAATGGAGAGACGGGAGAAAGGAGAAAAGTATTTATTAAGTGTCGATTATGTGCCTGGCACTGTGCTAAGCACTTCTTAAAGATCTGCAATCCTCACAACCACCCCGGGAGGTGACCAGGGCTACTATTATCTTTATCTTACAGATGAGGAAACTGAGGCAAACAACGGCTATGTCACCCAGAGTCACACAGTTAAGGAGGGTCTAAAATCACATTTTAACTCAGGTCTTCCTGCAAACTAGATAACCTGGGAGGGCAAAAGGGAGAGAAGGGAATGAGAGAAGGGAGGAGGAATGGAGGAATCAGTGGAAAAAGTAAAAAAGGGAGGATAAAAGG
>CM053623.1:453945483-453962620 GCA_028646595.1 Phalanger gymnotis
TTTTTTTTTTTTTTTGCAGGGGGGAGGGCAGGGCAATTGGGGTTAAGTGACTTGCCCAAGGTCACACAGCTAGTAAGTGTGTCAAATGTCTGAGGCCACATTTGAACTCAGGTACTCCTGACTCCAGGGCTGGTGCTCTACTCGCTGCACCATCTAGCTGCCCCAAATTGCTTGCCTTCTTAGGGAGGGTAGGTGGGGAGGAAAGAGGGGAGAGAATTTGGAACTCAAAGTTTTAAAAACAGATGTTCAAAAACAAAAAAAAAGTTTTTGCATGCAACTAGGGAATAAGATACACAGACAATATTACATTCTCTTATTATAAATAGAAATTTATCTTGCCGTATAAGAAAGTAAAGGAAAAGGGGATGGAGAGGGGAGTGGGGTGACAGAAAGGAGGGCTGACTGGGGAATGAGGCAACCATATGCCATCTTGGAGTGGGCAGGAGGGTAGAAATGGGGAGAAAATTTGTAATTCAAACTGTTGTGAAAATCAATGCTGAAAACTAAATATATTAAATAAATTAATTTTAAAAAAAACATACTGAGACCTGAATCAAATTTTAAGAATACAAGTCATTTTCTAATTGATAAATGGTCAAAGGATATGAACAGGTAGTTTTCAGATGAAGAAATTAAAACTACCTCCAGTCATATGTAAAAATGCTCTAAATTACCACTGATTAGAGAAATGCACATTAAAGCAACTCTGAGGTGCCCCCTCACAGCTATCATATTGGGGTAGGTATGACAGAAAAGGAAAATCATAAATGTTGGGGAGGATAGGGGAAAACTGGGACATTAATACACCGTGGTGGAGTTGTGAACTGATCCAGCATTCTGGATAGCAATCTGGAACTAGATCTGTACCCCAAAGGGATTTTTTCTAAAAAGCAATAGGACCTATATATACAAAAATACTGCTAACAGCTCTTTTTGTGGTGGCAAAGAATTGGACGCTGAGAGGGTGCCTATCAATTGGGGAATGGCTGAACAAGTTGGGCTACGTGTTGTGATAGAGTACTACTGTGCTATAAGACATGATGGGCAGGATGCCCTCAGAAAAACCTGGAAAGACTTCCATGAACTGCTGCAAAGTGAGATAAGCAGAACCAGATCATCGTACATAGTGACAGCAACATTGTATCAGGATCAGGTGAGAATGACTTAGCTATTCTCAGCAACACGGGGAGCCAAGACAATGCCTAAGAAATCATGATAAAAAATGCTATCCACCTCCAGAGAAGAACTGATAAGAGTCTGAGTGCAGACTGAAGCATACTTTTTAAACTTTATTTTTTGGGGGGGGAGGTTGTCGTTTGTGTTTTCTTTCACAACATGCATGACTAATATGGAAATATGTTTTGAATGACTGCACATGTATAACCTATATAAAATTGCTTGCCATCCTAGGAAAGGGTTAGAGGAAGGAGAGAGAGAACATAGAACTCAAAATTAAAAAATATAAATGTTAAAAATTGTTTTCACATGTAACTGAAAAAAAGATAAAAATAACATAATTATATCCATAGTGCCCAAAATCCAATACTCACTTCTAATTAAGACTGTAAAAACTATAGGAAGAAATGAACTTTCCTAATGCAATAAATAAATCTAAGACCAACTTATGTAATGGAGAAAAGTTAGGGGCCTTTCCAGTCAGATCCGGGGTAAAGCAAGGATTTGTTATCGTTTGGTTTGGTCCATCAGTCACGTTCGACTCTTCTTGACCCCATTTGGGGTTTTCTTGGCAGATACTGGAGGAATCTGCCATTTCCTTCTCCAGCTCATTTTACAGATGAGGAAAACTGAGGCAAACAGGGTGAAATGAGCCCAGGGTTACCAGCTAGTAAGTGCCTGAGGCCAAATTTGAACTCAAGTCCTGTGGAACTCCAGGCCTGGCACTCGATATGTCCACCCATAGTCCTAATGCAAGGATCCCTATCATTAATGGAACTATTTAACGATGTGCTAGCAATGCTTGCCATAGCAGTAACACCTTCCCCCCAAATACTGAGGGAATCATTCTAGACAGAGAATATAAAATTACTACTCTTTGCAGATGGAGAAGGGCAATTTACTAAGAGTCACCCGGAGACTGCAAATCTAATGACAAAACATACTGAGAAATAAAAACAAATCTAAACTGGTGAAACATTAATTAGGAGCAGCTGAGGCCAGTATTGTAAAAATGATAACACTACCTAAATTAACAAAGTTGCCCCAGACTCCCAAGATAATACGTTATAGACAGAAAAAAAAATAACTAAGTTAATACAGAAGAACAAAAGGTGAACAATTTCAAGGATAATTTTTGAAATGAGGCAAAAAAGGTGATCATCAGTGTCAGATCTCAGCCATATTATAAAGCAGTAATCACTAAAATGATGTGGCACCGGTTTAAAAAAAGAGGTTAATAAGTGGAACAAATTATATACACAACAAATAAAATGGCAGTGTTTGATAAACCCTGAGACGCCAGTTACCGGGGAACAAAGACTCAATATTTGACAAAAACTGAAACCTGTGCAGCAGAAATTAGGGTTAGCTAGCCCCTCAAGAAGATAAGCTCCAAATAGATCCATAGCCTCGCTACTGAAAAAAATTAAAAATCACATAAACAGATTAGGAGAAAGGAAGAAATTACCTTTCAGATGGATGAAGACTTCATGACTAAGATAAGATCACGCAAAATGCATATTTTAACAAATTAAAAAGTTGATGTAAAATTTAGAAGAGAAACAGGTAACTGGGTAAAAATCTTCATAAGTTTCTCTGATGAGGGCCTCATTTACCAGATATAATTATAAGAGCCATCCCCAATAGACTGACACTCGATGGATAAGAGCAGGCACTTCTCAAAGCGAGAAATCCACGTTATCAACAAGCAGGCTTTTAAAAAGCCTGCAATCATGAGTAACTGGAGAAATGCAAAGGAAAGCAACTTTGAAGATCCACCTCGCACCCATCGGTGACAAAGAGGACGAAAGAAGACGTGTGTGAGGTGCCATGGGAAAACAGGCACGTGCGCATTATTAGTGGAACTGAAATGGACCAGCTATTGGGGAAAAGCAAGGCAGAACTATGACCAAAAAGCCATTAAACTCTATACGCTCTTTAAACAAGCTATACTATTACTAGTCCTACATCCCAAAGAAATTAAACAAAGAGGAAAAGGATTTATGTGGACAAAAATATTTAAAGCAACTCTTTTCATGGCAGCTAAGAATTGGAAACTAGAGGGGAATGGCTAAAGAAAGTGGCTCCTAAAAGTAACAAAAGCTACAATATACAAAATGATAAAATGGACAATTCTGGAGGAAGCTGGGATGGCCTTTATGAACTGATGATACAAAATGAGCAGAACTAGAAAAAAACTCCAAAAGAACACCGCAGATGTCTACAACTCTGAGAGACTAGAATTCTAATCAATGTAACAATGAGCCACTAGTCCAAAAGAATGAAGATGAAACAAACTATTCACTGACATAAGTTGAATTTAAATGCAGAGAAGTGGTTGGGGGCAGCACAGTGGACACAGCACTGGGCCAGGACACAGGAAGACCTGAGTGACTGTGGGCATCGCCTAACCTCTGCCTCAGTTTCCTCATCTTTAAAATGGGGATAATTAAAGCACCCACCTCCCCAGGGTTGTGAGGAGAAAATATTTGCAAAGCGTTCTGACAACATTAAAGCACTATACAAATGACAGCTTTCGTTATTTTTAGCCATACACACCCAATTTCAATTTGTTTTGCCCTAGAATTTGTACCTGGAGAAGGAGAGTAGTAGGGGGAACAACTAAATTTCAAAAACTACTTGCTATTTTAAAAAAACAGACCAGAAGCCATTCCCCAGTAGGTAAGTAGTCAAAAGGAACAAACTTCACAAAAAACTTGCCAGCCATTCACAACCACAGAAAAGAATGCTCCAAGTTAACAAGGAGAAATGGCCAACCAAAACACTCCTGAAGATTTACCTGACAGCCAGCAAATTCATAAAAGAAGGGAAGTCAATGCTGGAAGAAGGCACACTGGCACACTCTGGGTGGGGCAAAGCAACTGGGAATTGGGCTGAGGAAGTTCATGCCCCTTGACCTGGAGATTCCAGTGCTGGACATATACCCCAAGGTGGTCACTGCCAAAAATAAAGGCTGCTTGGCCAAAGAAAGGAAAAGCGAGTCACTGACCACTGACTGGAGAATGGCTCAACCCAGTGTGGTCCGGTAACGTAGGGGAATATTCCTGTACTGCTGGAAATGAGCAATGTGGTGAACGCACAGAGGCATAGGAAGACTTTGCATGCAGGACCACAGCCACGTAAACAGAAAGAACCACAAAACACAACATTGCAGAATTATAAAAACCAAGCTTGGCTCCAAAGAAGAAAGAGAAGACACTTCCGCATCCTCAACTCCTGTACTAAGTGAGAGTTTGGGGGCTTCAAATACTACACAGAACATCTGGGTTCGGGGGTCAGCTCTTGGGCTTTGTTGACTTATTTTCTGTTATAAGGAAAAGTTTCTGGGGCCAGGGTACCATACAAGTGATGTAAAACCAAAAGGTATAAACGATAAAAATCTGCTTCAGTGTAAGGGACTTAGCAGTGTCACTACACAAATTCACATTCAAGGGGATGAAGGAATTTAGGGTTTAAGAGGAGCCAAGGAGTCTCAATGAATAAAGCTGCATGATACAATGGCTTTGATGTCAAAGAACCAGAGTTCAAATCTGCCTCACACACTAGCTGTGTGGGAATGGGCAAGGCCCCTAACACTGTTAGAACTGTTTTGTCTTTGATAGAATGAGGGAGTTGGACAAGAAAGGCCTGTGAGGTTCCTCCTGGTCTAGGTATAAGATTTCCCACAGGCTTTATCTCTATGCTGACCCCACCCCTCCATTGTCTTTCAGTCTCTCAACAACTACCTAATGAGAATTTCTAACTGGATAGCCAAAGATATTTCCAACTTGAAGCGTCCAAAACAACACATCATCCTTCCCTGAAAACATTCTCCTTTTCTAAACTCCCCCATTTTCCCCAAAGGCAATGCCTATGTTCATGACTTTGAGCTAGTAATAATTAATGACTGGTAATAACTCTTAACCCTAATGCCAATGTTCACAACTCTGAGCGTTAGTAACCAGTAATGATTAATGATCGGTAATAACCCTATGCCCAATGCCAATGCTCACCACTCCAGGGTTGCCCCAGACTCCCCATTCCCGCCCCGCCCCCCATCTCCCAACAGCGCCCTTTCTACATCCCCTGCCACGTCTCCATCTAACCCCTTCCCTCACCTGCACCATCACCCTCAGGGACTCCTCACGGGCCTTCCTACCTTCAGTCATTCCTTCCCCCAGCCACCAAAGTGCTTCTGCCTAAACAGAAGGGGCCTCACCCAGGACTCCAGCCTCAAGAATCACACTGAAGCTCCTTACAACCTAGCCCCTGCTAACCAGGCCTCTCCAGGACCAGCAAACTGCTGCCCAACTCTCTACCTCCAATCTCAGTGCACTGGCACAGCCATCCTCCAAGCTGGGATTGCCATGACTCCCCTTCCACTGCCAAAAGAAGTCTCTGATTATCCCAACAGGTGTCCTCCCTAACTGGTGCATTTTTGGTCTTGTATCCCCAGCTTAGCACAATGCCTGGCAAACAGTAGGAGTTTAACAAATGTGTGTTGCTTGATTGGGAGACAAAGAGCTAGGCTGCTAGATGAATAGCAGTGAGGGCCAGCCAAAGTGCTGGAGAGTATAGCTGGTCATCAGGCTAGCTCCTGCACCCAGGCCTCCCCACCAGAGCCCGTGTTTTCTCACCTGGTGATGTCCAGTACATGTGACAATCTTCTGTGACCCGGGAAGGAACTGGATGTCCTGGTCCCAGATGGGAACCCGAAGATTCAGCCAGTCATTGCGGACCTAGAAAGTGGACACACGATCAGACCCACTTCGCTTGCCCAGCAGCAACCCTACAGATACTCCCATGAGCATTGACATCCCCTGCCCAGACTCGGTCACTCACGTTCTTAGCTCTGAATATGGGTTCCTGGGACGATGCCTGCAGGTCCCAGACCTTCAGTGAATTTTCCTTTCCACCTGTGGCCACTATGTGGGGTCGATCAGGGTCCTGGCGCATCCTGCACACACTTGGACCCACACTGAGCTCTGTGATCTGTGACAGAAGGAAACACAGAGGAAGGTAAGAGATAATTCCTCCTGGTATCATGGTATTTAGGGCCCAAAGGGAGCCCCAGGATCAGAGAGACAAGGCAGGATACCTGCCAGGGAAGGTCTGTCTCCTCCTGAATGGAGAGGCCTCATCTCCAATGACTATAAACTTCTTAACACAAAGGGCAGCTGGCAGGAGGCGGCCAGAGTGTCACTGAAGTTTGGATTTAGAATCCAAAGACCTGGGTTCTAAACTGCCACTTAACAGGGAAAGTCTTGTGCTCTCTCTGGGTTTGCTTCCTGCTCTGTAGAAGGAACAAGCTGGACTCATGTTCCTTCCACCTTCAAATACTGTGGGGTTGGCCTTATTCCCACCTCCAAATCCAGCCAAGAGTCTTCTCTGGCAATGCCGGCATAGACAAGCCCAACCTGCTGCTAGCTTCAAAAATCATGGGGAAAAACCTCACGTGGATTAGACCAGCCCTTTGGGAAAAGAATTTGGAACTCTGTTCCCAAAGTCACAGAACTTTGCACACGCTGACTCAGAAACACCACTAGTAGGTCTATGCCCCAAAGAGACCAAAGAAGGAGGAAAGGAACTCATATGTCAAAAATGTTTACAGCAGCACTTTTTGTGGTGGCAGAGATTGGAAGCTAAGGAGATGGCCATCAACTGAGGAATGAAATGGCTTAATAAATTACATCATGTGCATATAAAAGAATATTACTGTGCTTTACAAATGAGGAAATGAACAATTTGAGAGAAGCCTGGAAAGACTTCCAAGACTAGGACACGGAGTGAAATAAGGAGGACAATTTATACAATCATAACTGCATTGTAAAGAGAAAGCATGGCCAACCAACCAACCACAAAATCCCTGAGGACCAATAATGAAGAAACTCTTCATCTCCTGACCAAGAGGGGATGGACCCAAGATGCAGGAGGAAAGAGGCATTTTTGTGCAATCTGTTTTTGCCTATTTGTGACAAGGATTCTTGACACCACCCCCCACACACACCTGAATTGGGGAAAGAGAAGATTTTTGTTAATTGAAAACAATTAAATTCTATTTTAAAAAAAGAAACAAAGGCACTGTTACAAGACTGATGGAATAACCACCTGTTATACCCTTTTGGGAAAGAAACACTACTGTATCTCAAATTAGGCATAAAAGGACCTATCTTTGCAGAAACATTCATAGCAGCATTATCTATAACAGGGAGATGATCCACACGTCTGACACGTGTGGAATGACTGAACAAACTGCCACGGAATATTACTGCAGCACTTTAAAGTATGAACTGCGAAGAACAGGAAGAGATAGAGAACAAAGGAGGTGGCACAGACTGAAAAAAGAAACAGATGCACCAAGAGCGATGGTGGTGATAATGGTCATAAGGAGAAGTAACAACAATAGAACCCTGAAAATGCCCTGAAGAATAACATTTACAGACCCTTGCCCCCCAAATGATGGTGTTGCTGCTCTTTAAAGTTAACCAAACTTCACGATTTAAAATTATGTACAAATTCCACAAATAATGGCAATTCTGAGTTTCACGTGTCTTTTATTTTTGTTTGAACATCTGGATATTTGTTTCTAACAAACAAAAACCAAACCCAACAAACAAGCACCACCAAAACTACTCTCCTAAATAAAGGAAAAGTCTCACGTGTTCAGAGGAGTCCTCAGGCCAGACGCGGAGAATCCCAGACTCCACACAAGTGATGAGGCAGCTGCAAACACAGGGGAGTGGAAAAGAGTGAGAGTAACAAGAGGCGACAGCTGAAGCCCAGCTGGGCCCCCCAAAGAAGGAAGTTCTGCTGTGCCATGCCCCACTGTGTTAGCTCAAGCCACGTGCCCACCTCCTCTGTCTCTTCTTCCTGGCCACTGCGCCCCCCTCAGCCATATGTGGTTAGGGGCTAATCAGAGTACCTGGAATGCTGGACAAGGAAGCCCAGGACTGACTCTCCTGGGGGATAACTGAACTCAAAGCTGGCCAAACAGGAGACAATGCCCAGACTAGAGCCAGTATTGGGAGAAGAAAAGGTGGTGGTTTGAGGGCCCTTACCCATCATGCTTTGCGAGTCCCTGAAAAGTCCCTTCTCCTCCTGGACAGCACCGGCTCCTCAGGAACTTGCCCTCCTCTGTGCTGAAGGATTTCACAGTCCCATTGGCACAGCCAATTAGAATCTGGGGGGGGGGGGGGCTGGACTGGATTAAATTCACCTGGACAAACATTTCCCCAGGTTTCCTCCTGGAGCTCTGAATCTTGGGAGTTCCTATTTAAGCACCTACTATATATGTATATGCAGAATCGCTGTGCATAAAGCCATGCTGAGTCAAGATTTTCTGACTTCACAAACTCCCCTGGCTAGGACATGTAGACAACTTGAACACGTAATATGAAGGCTGGGCCTGATTTTGTAAATGGGAGCCCAACAAAGTTAAGACTTCCCTCCACACTGGAAGAACAACTTGAATCACTGGAAACACACTTATCCCCCTGAGGTCAGCTTGGGAACTGACCACCTGGTTGTCTTGCTCCTGCCAACCACTAATGCTGGTAAGCCTCGGCTCCTGGCTCTCCCAGACAACCTGGTACCACGGCTACTTTACAAACCTTAAAGCACTCTATAAATGCCAGATTTTATTCCCAATGTAGTTACTGAACTGTAAAACTCTAATAGTTATCACTGTTCCTTTTATTATTTCTACTTGTATCTCCAGCACAGGGTCTGGTACACACTAGGTGATCAATAAATACCTGGGGTCGATTGCTTCTGTGAAATTTACCAAAAGGTAAATTAAAACACATTTCCTCATGGACAAGTATAGTTTATTAGCAGGGGTGTGACCAGACAATAAAACAGGTTAACGGCCTGCCTCAGTTTCTAGCTAAAGATACGGAACTGGAGGGGGATCTCATTTTTAAGCACTGAACAAAAATTATAACCGTCTGGCACCACAGGGTAAGGGATCACGGCTGGTTACATTAACAGAAGCAGGCACAGCGCACACGTGAGGGACAAAGCCCACCTTTGTGTCTCTTAAGAAATGCTTTTGTGACTATATGGGGGCCAGCTGCATCCCGAGGTCACTGATAACGGATCCAGGGATGCAGACTCATTGCCATCTGGGGATTAGACGAAACCACCTTTTTAATGGACAAACAGGAGGTTAAAGCTGGGACAAGGTCAGCTAGTCTGCTTCTCAAGGATAACATACAAACCCTGTAGGGAATGCTGAGATAACAGACAGTGTTTATGAAAAAGCTTAAATATCCAACCTCGGAGAGAGAGACTGAACTTTTGAACTCGTGAGCTTCTATACTCAAGAGAAAAAGAAGAGGCATAGATTTGTTACACAGAAAACAGAATATTGTTACAGAATAAAATCACATCAAATATAAGATACTGAATCAATATGAATTTTCCCACTTGATCTGTACAGTGGCTCTGGCTTGGTAGGATTATCTTCCTACAAGAGCCCAGAGTGGACTGCGCAGTACCAGGCATCAGAAGCTGTCTTCTAGTGATAATGCGTATTGCACCGCCCAGCATGAGCACCCCAGAGGAATAGAACAGAGAAAGGCTGATGGGAGGCCTGGGGTCAAGAGGTCATCATCTTGCCCCCTTCTCTTGACCTATCCACCCCATTCTACATCTCACCACCGTTTACCACCAGACCTATCCAGGCCATCCTTCCCACAAGCATCAAGATAATCTTCTTGACAGATTTAGAACCAACAAGTACTTTAGATGGCCATTTAGTCTAAGCTCTCATTTTACAGATAGGGAAATTGAGGCCCAAAGAGGGAGAGGTGACTGACCTCAAGATCATGAAGGTGGGAGGTCAGGTCCTCTCTTTCAATCCTGTGCTTTTCCAATAAATGGTGCTGCACAGCCCTCTCCTCATCAACCTAAATGACCAGGAGCTCAGCCCAGCAGTCAAGGTCTTCCACAACCAGCTCTGATCCACTTTTCCAGCTCACTGCTGCACCCCCCTCCACCAGCTCTCTACACTCAAGACTATCCCCTGTCATACAAATAGACGTTTGTTTGCTCCTTAAGGCTGAGTGTCTTAAGGTCTCCCTCCTCCCCCAGCCCTTCACACGTGAGGGCCTTTTCCCTCTCCTGCCGAAAAGAGACGTGGATTTAAAGGTCCCAGGTTCGGGTCTCTCCCTCTTGCTCCGTTTGACAGTAGGGAAGATATTCATTAACCTCATCAGGCCTCAGTTTCCTCACCTGTAAAACCAGAGTAGATAAGTTGGCCTAAGGGATCTCTGAGACTCTTTTCGCTCTAAAACCCCAGAGCCCCCTCAAAGGGTGCCATCGCTCACCTATGTACATCACTTGACATATCTCACTTGTCTTTTGGGAACCGTTTATCCGGCTTCCCCAGGTCTGAACAAGTGTCGTTGTTACAACGTATCATCAGCACCTTCCGCTGCCCCAAACTCGGATCGGGGAAGCCAGGGAAAGGACACTGCGCATGGGGGCAGGAAGCCCCAGCTCCCCCTCAATTTCCCTGGAGGAGTTTCTTCCCAAGGGAACCCCACAACAGTCACACTGGCGAGGGGGCAGAGGAGGGAAAGGCCGGGGTTCCAAATGGGGCTTCCCTCTTCGGGCGTATGGCTTCCTCGGCCCCCTGGGTCGTACAACGCGGAGAATGCCCGGGTCCGGAGCCCGAAGGAGCCTGGGGTGGGGTTGGGGGTCGTCACCCCAGCGCCCCTCCACAGCCCGAGGGGAGGAATCCCGGCGGCCCTCAAGTAGGCCGCGGGGGTGGCGCCCCGCCCATTTCCCCCGCCACGCCCCCGACCCTTCTCCCCGCCCCACCCCCCGGGCCCTTGTTCTCACCTGGCTCTCGGCGGCGTCCGCCCAGCACAGCGCGCTCACCTCCTCCTCGCGCCGCGGCCTGCCCTCTGCTTCCGTGAAGTTCACCGCTTGCTTCCGGACTAGGTTCACGCCTGCGGCGGGAAAGCACAGGGTTGAGCGCCGCGTCGCGCCCCGGCCCCAGCCCCGCTTAGACCCTGGCCCGGCTCCGCTCACCCTTCAAGATCCCGGTCTCCGAGCCAACCCACACGTGATTCCAGCGCGCCGACGCCGCCATGACACTTCCGCCCTGCGACTTCTGGGGCGGGGCGAGGAGAAGGAGGCGGTCGCTCTCCCGACTTCCGGCTCCGCCCCCCAGGGCGGCTGGGTGCAACCCCAAAACTGTCCGGGTAGGAAGCGGAGGTTCTCGTAAGGAGCGTTCCGGGAGCAGGACCATAAGGTGTCCCGCGGGCCGGGGGCGGGGTAGCTCAGAGCCGCGAAAGCGGCTTGGTTGAGTCTCCTCCTCTCTTAGTGCGCTCGCTCCCGAGGTCCCCGGGGATGATTAGGAACCAATTCCAAGTGGGCGGCCTGCCGGGATCCCTGAGGCCCCTGAGCTGCGCCAAGGGCGTCGGTGCGTTCTACGGGGCCAGAGCGGGTGGCCGTGGCCCCGGTCCCCGTCTGGACCCCCGACCTGAGGCAGAGGCTGGCCGGGACTCCCGTCCTCTATTCCATTGGGCGTAAAACGATCCAGTGCCCCCATAGGCAAAGGTGCAGAAGAGATCGGCGTCACGTGTACATGGCGGTCCATGATGAAGACAGGAAGACACCTGGGAAAGCGTGGACCTTGCATTTAGCTGCGCTCTTCACATTCATTCTGCTTCCTGCCTGCCCTCCCCCACACACTGTATGTGTGTGTACATAGCATATGTGCATTTGTATGTGCCTTTGTGGCTGCCCACCAAACTGGAGGTTTATATTATAGCCAAGACACCACTATTTCCTCTCCCCTCAATCGAGATTTTAGCCGACAATCTCACAGCCAGGAACCAGGTGTTAAATGCTACTGGGATCTTGTGTCCAAATAAATCTACCTTCCCAGAGCCATTTAAATAAATGGCCAGGTCTTCTGGTTGAAAGTCCCATTTGGTTCTAATGGAGTGCTTGTGCCTGGACCCTAATTCTAACAGCCTCTGCTTGGGTGCTTGTGCCTGAACCCTACTTCTAAAACATTCTGGCTCTAGCAGTTTCTCTCTACCTAAAGGGCAACATGCCCCCGCAATACACAACTCTGCTCCTTCTCAGTTAGCAGCTGTGCCTATCTATAGACTGATTCCCAGAGTCAGATAATTGACTGTGCACTGAGTCATGACCATATTTGCTACTTACCTTTCTAATATGTACCATAGACATAGTATTTTGTCTAACAAAACATTAGATGAGAAACTACATAGGAATTGCTTGTTAGCTGTGACTCTTAGTTAACTTAGTGACATTTCACAGTCAAAACCATACCCCCTAATAGCCCCACCTTGGACTATTTCCCAGTGAACTCTGGGTAATAAGCCTGAGCAGTGTATACTAAAAGTGCATGTTCCTTTAAGAACTGACCACCCCTTAACCATGCCTTAATCCCACTCCTAAATCTCTTACAAAAGCTGTTCCTGCACCCCTCTAAGGTTGCAGGTTCCCTAACAACTCTTGCCTGCTGCAAGGAGTAATAAATCTTTGCCAATTTTACTTAGAGAATGCTTGAGATGGTGAATTTATTCCAGGCGACCCTGCCCAGGGAACTTTGGTTTGGGATTCTTACATCCCTGGGTTTCTTTTCTCTCTCAACAATTCTGTTCCCCATGGATGACTAAGAACAGTGGGAACATTGACTGGGATCAGCTGTCAGAAACCTGAACCCATGCGAGAGCCACCTGACTGATGTCAGCAGATTCATTCCTCTCATTTTACTGGAGAGATACAGGGGATCAGTACTGGAGTAGTCATCTAAGCATCTTTTTAAATTGTTCTGTCCAAGAGTTTAAGGAGACTCTTGAGGACCACACTGACCTTAAGACGGAATGACATAGCAGGGCCATGAAAAGGATTCACTCCCTGTTTTCTGCCATGGTGCCAATCTAGACTGGTCCAGGAGGTCTAAGTCTGGAGTTATGTTAGTTATTAAACCCTTGGCAGAATTTGCAGTGTGGAACCCCATGAGGATTCCAAGGGAAGAAGAGGTGTTTTCCTCAGAGACTCATTACTGAGACCCCCTGATTTTGTATTTGAAACTGAATGAGGAGTACCCTCTTCTTCCATGTCATTAATCCACCATGATGCCCATTTGGTCTCCAAATGTAATCCTGCCCCACAGGGCAACTTCCCTTATATTGTCCAGCATTTTTGTCAGGGACCCTGAGGTGTCAGGCACTAGAGCCAGATTGTCTGTGTAGGCTAGGACATTAATTTTCCTAATATACAAATGACACCCTTCTGCTGGTCTTGTCAGGGTGCTTATTATCAGTTCGAGTATTAAGTTTAAAAATATGGGGCTAAACAGGGTAGCCCTGCCTCAGCTTCACCTGAATGTTTATCCCTGGTTCAGCTAGGTATGTAGTGAGTCGAGTCCTGGGCTTAGAGTCAGGAAGATCTGTGTTTATAGCCTCAGACACTGGCTGTGTGACCCTAGCCAACTCGATTTCTCCATCTGTAAAATGGGGATAATGCTAGCACCTACCTCTTGGGGGTGGTGGTAAAGATTAAACGAGATAATATTTGTAAAGTTCCAGTCACTTTATAAATGTTAGCTATTCATAGTTATTGACGCAAGTCTATCACTAGCGTGTACTGAAGTCTTATTTTCCCAGTAGAGCCTTTCTATCAAGATAACTGCTTCCTTGTGCAAACACTATGCAGATTTTCCTTTTATTTTTGGTTTCATCCAAGATAGATTGGAATAAGAAATCATGTTCGATACACGAAGCCCTTTTGATTCCTGCTGATGCCTCCATTTCTCATACTCCAATCAGAGAGTCTTTTAGATAGGACAGAGGCATAAAACATCACCTTTGGTGTTACCCAGGAAGAGGTCTCTAGGTGGAGGGCAGATTCCTATTACTTTTTTTTTTTAAATAGCTTAAAATAGTTGTAACTACCACTTCTTTGGGGCATAGTTGTATTTGTGTGTTATATTAAAATCAGTGTTTACCCTATGTCCCCATAGATCAATCTTCCAAATGCAGCATTTCCTCTCCATTAGTCCTAGGACTTTCATTCCAGCTTTTCAAGCAATCCCCTACATGGATAGGAGTAACTGCATCTAATCTTAGAATGGGTTCTCCAAGTCAGCTGGGCTTTCACAAAATACACATGACAATAGGAAGAATAGAGTTGGGGGTGGGGAGGAACTTGTTAAAAGTGTTCATATAATTTTGACATCTCGTGGCATACATGGGAAACACTGTGGATTTCCTCCATATGAATGCATAGCAGACAATCTCTGTATAGTCTTTGCACAAAGGGATCTTCTTTCCCATGATTCGAGGTTTTAGATTTAAGATTGATTCAGTCACTTTTATATTAAATCTTACACTTTATCTTAGCCTTTAGTAGGGCAAAAAAAAAACAACTATGCTAAACATGTGGCTGGTCCACCCTGTCCTCCCTTGTCTTCTTCTTGTGCAAGGCAGATCTACCACAAGCAAGCACCGAGACGCTCAAAGCCTCCACATCCTGTACCTGTACCACATCCGCACTGCTAACGCACCTGCCCAGCCCACAGGTCCACCACACTCCAGCCACCCGTAAGTTCAAGGAAACTCTCGGGCTCGGCACCAGACCCTTCTTCCTTACCCCGGACAGATCTGCCTGGCACACATTCATTTATATCCGCCTGCCTCTAGCCTCTACCCACCTATTCAAGAGGCTGCCTCCAGTCCTATCCACCTACCCGCACTCTATTCCCCAACTCACCTGGTTATATGGCCAATCCCCTGTCCTTCTCTCTCTGACTCAGTCGGTCAATCAACAAGCATTTATTAAGTGTACCCTGCATGTCAGGCACTGGGGAAAAGACTGTCCAACTTCTTGATGAGTTCACCTGATGGCGGTTGGGGCAGAAAACATACCAACAACTAGGTACATACATGGCCTAGACTGGCAAGGTTGAAGATAAGCAGCACAGGGAAGATACTAGCACTAATTAGGGATCAGGAAAGGCTTCTCATCTACAAGGAGGGATTTGAGCTGGACTGTGAAGGAAAGTCAGGAGGCAGAGGCCAGTAAGGAGAAAATTCCAGGCATGGTCCCTGCCTGGGTCATGAAAGAATACGGTTGGGGTGAGAAGGTGTAAGAAGACCGGGAAGGGATGGAAGGGGAGACGGCGGGGGAGGCTTAGGAAGGGTCTTGAATGCGAGTTTGTAGAAAAGAGGCAGGAAGGGTATAATGTCAGACCTTAACCAGGAAGGGGAGGGAACGTAGCGGAGAGAGGCTGGAGGCCGACACCGAGCAGTCCAGGGCGAGGCGACAGAGATCTGTATGAGGGGAGGGAGGCAGGGTGGTGGAGTGAGAAACAATGAGGAGTCCGAGTTGGCAGTCAGGGTGACTTGAATGATGGCGATGGCTATCCCTTGGCAGGAAGAGGGGAGCATTTGGCAGAGCAAGAGAGTGAGTTCCATTTTGGACATGCCGAATTAAAGCTACATACCAAGAGACACTCATGGCGATGTGTGCTGGGAGGAGAGGTTAGGGCTGGGTAAGTCAGTAGACAGCAGAAACATCAGCAAAGAGATAAGAATTGAATCTGACGAGCTGATAGCCAGCTCATCAAAGGAGTAGAGAGGAAGAGAATAGGGTCCATGAAAGGGCCTTGGGGACCACCAAAGTTAAGCAGTGGGGTAGATGTGACCTGGACCAAGACCTAGAAAACGAGATTGAGGAGGAGAAAGGGGAGAGCAACGTCATGAGAAAAGAGTATCTGGCGGGGGAGGAAGGGTGGTTAACCAGTGTCCAAGGCTGCAGAAGGATGAGGACTGAGAGGAGAGGCCGCTCATTTGATCTGGCAACAAGATGACTGGTAACTTTGGGGGTGGGGAAGAGATGGACAGACACAGGTATGGACAAATGATTGGACAGAGAAACAGACATAGACACAGATAGAGACAGATACAGATGGATGGATGGATGGGCAGAGAGACAGACACACATACAGACAGACAGATGGACATACACAGAGATGGAGAGAGAGTGAAGTGTTTTAGGGAATGATGATAAGATCAGAAGCCAGACTGTAGAGAGTTAATGAGAGTGGGAAGAAAGGGAGTGAAGATTTGGCGGGTAGACTCAACCTTCTCAAGAAGTTTTTATCTGACAGAAGAGAAGCAGAGAATTGGTATGGGACACTTGGTTAAGAAGACTTGAGCATTAGGAATCGGGCAGATGAAGAGACAGCAGAAGCTTGGGCAGGGAGCCCAAGTCATGAGAGGCAGGATGGAGTAGGAAGGATGGCCGGATTCCCCAGTCAGGAGGAAACAGATTCAAGTTGGAATCCTGCCTCAGACCCTCTTATCAGCCATTTTACCCTGGGTAAGTCATTGGATCTCCGAGTCTCTTAGTTTTCCCATGTGTAAAGGAAAGAGGGAGCGGGAGGGGCAGTAATGAGGTAAGTGGGGCAGGGGAAGGAAAGACTATGCTTTGATGACCAAAGAGGTTTCTTCTAGCCCTAAATCCCATAGGAGTCTTAGAGCTTATCATGAGTTCTATTTTGGACATGTGAGGCATGGGAGGTGCTGATGGGAAACTGGACCTGGACCAGGGAGCTACTTATCTATCCTGCAGGACAGTTACCAAGTGTGTTGTTAAGCAAAATTGTTTCATTAGCATGGCTTTTGTTTCTTTTGAGTGGAAGTACTTTCAGCTGTTAAGTGCTAAGCCCCAGGCCCATGGCCCTGTCAGGTGTGAAACCTGTGTGGGTGTGGATTGGTGACTTAGGAGGGGCCAGCTCGGGAACCAATGGTCTCTGGTCATTGAGGCGGGGCTTGAGAATGCCGGAAGCTCGGCTGCGAGGAGGGGTGAGCCGGGAGACAACTTCAGCGGCGGCGGCTGTGGCGGAAGGTGTGGAAGCCAGAAGCTGCGGAAGCCAGAAGCTGCGGAGGCAGGAAGCTGCGGAAGCAGG
>CM053623.1:453963120-453987803 GCA_028646595.1 Phalanger gymnotis
CAAGTTTTTGCTGCGGTGGGGCCTAAATAAATTTCTTGTTGTTTTCTCCTTAGAGAATCTCTCATACCTTGCGATTTCGGACCATTCAAACATATACATGATTATATTTGAGATCATAAATTCGGCCTTCCTACTACACCAAGCAGGCCTGGAGTTCAGGGGAGAGAGTTGGACTGGACTGATCTATTGACTGGGTAGACATGTGCACAGAGATAGATGATCTTGGATCTCACTGCAGTAGATGAGATTTCCAAGGCAGCACTTGTATAGAGAGAAGTGGATACAGGACCAAGCTCTGGGAACAGCTAAGGATGGCACTTCCAGGAGCTATCCCACAGGTGCATGGGACAAGATCCCCCAGGCTATGGGCCAGATCTGGTGTCTGAAGCCATGGTCCTTTGGGCATTGGGCCTGGTATCTGAACCAAGGAGGGGGCCATGAGAAGGGAGAAGTAGGTGAGAATCAAACTACTCAGGGAGGGAGAAAAGCCACAAAATAAAGAAAGAGCTCCAAGAGGAAACACCTAACAAATGGAGCCTAGAATGGCCAGGGCAGGTAAGTCAGACATTGGTCCAGTGCCAGAAGAGCCTGGCAGAGAACATCCTTTCCTCCAATAAGAAAAGGTTTAAGAACAGGACCCAAACAGCTTCTAACTGGCAAAGAGAGGTCAGCGGATCTCATCCGAATCTAGATTTTGAAGCCCACACTGTTGCTACTGAGAGCAAGGCCTAAGAAACCAGGCAGACCAGCTGCTCAACTGAGAAGAGCATATCAAAGTTTCCTTTTTTGATAAATTCTGATGGATAAAAGCATGACTGAGTCATGGTTTATGACAAGGCACAGGGAGGGCATGGGAATAGGGGAGAGGCTGGTTGGCTTTTGAGAAATTAATCCCCCAGCCAATATGTTAACAGAAAGGAGATCATGAAGTAGTCATGTGTTAAGGAGGAGGCAGAAAACTAACTGTAGGACGAGTATTATTGTGGTTCAGTCATGTCTGACTCTTTGTGACCCCCTGGACCACAGCATGCCAGACCCTTCTGTCTTTTGCTATTGCTCAAAGTCTGTCCAAGTTTTTGTTGGTGCTTCCATGACACCATCCATCTCATCCTCTGTCACTCCCCTTTCTTTTTGCCTTCAATCTTTCCCACAAAGTCTTTTCCAATGAGTCCCGTCTTCTCGTTATGTGGCCAAAGTATTTAGGCTTCAATTTCAGCATTTAGTCATGCAAATCCCTTGGAATTTTTATGTGTATGTTTGGTTACTGCAAGTGCTCCGAGGTCTGTGTCACCAGGGATATTTACTAGCAAGACCGCACTTTTAATAATCTCTGTGCAGTTGACTTCCAGTAAGTAGCCTTTCTTTAAGTATTGCCTGACTTGACCTCCTTGCTGGCCAAAGGACTCTCAAGAGTCTTCTCTGGCGCCACGGTTCATTAGTGTTGATTTTGCGGCACTCAGCTTTCCTTATAGTCCGACTCTCACATCTATACATTGCTACTGGGGAACACTATAGATTTGACTGTATGGACCTTTGTCAGCAAGGTGATGTCTCTGATTTTTAGTGTGTTGTCCAGATTTGTCATAGCTTTCCCTCCAAGGAATGAGTGTCTTTTAATTTCATATGTGCAGTTACCATGTGAAGTGATCTTTGAGTCCAAGAATAAAACAATCTGATACAGCTTCCATTTTCTCTCCCCCTTTGCCAGGAAGTGATGGGACCAGTTGCCAAGATCTTAGTTTTTTTTGATGTTACACTTCAAGCTAGCTTTTACCCTCTGCTCTTTCGCCCTCATCAAGAGGCTTCTTAATTCCTTTTCATTTCTTGCTGTCAGAGTGGTATCATCTGCATATCTGAGATGGATTGTTGGCAGTTCTCCCTGGAATCTTAATTCTGGCTTTTGATTCATCCAGCCTAACATTTCACACGATGTATTCTGCATATAAGTTAAATAAATAAGGTGACCACATACAGCCTCGTCTTCCTCCTTTCCCAATCTTAAACCAATCAGTTGTTCCATGCTCCATTCTAACCATCGTTTCTTGGCTGTTCATGCCCTTCCCCATATTCCATTGAACATCTTGCCCACCACCTAACAGAGGAAGCACCAGTTTAGTTCTGAAGATGGCATATTCTTGTAGAGGCCTTGCTTCCCTTCCCCCATCCCTGTCCAGCCCTCCATTCATCCCTCCTTGCTGTGACCCAGATTTGTAACCTCAAAGTGACCTTCACTCCCACAGCCAGGGCCCCCAAGAAGATCCAAAGGGATCATTTTCTAGGTCTCAACAATTTTGTCTCTATACCCTACCCACCATCCCATCCCATCTGTCCTTTTCCCTACTTCCATGACTTTCTGCGTGACCTCCTTGCTCCCCCCCACCCACCCCACCAGCCTGGTTTTATACATCTTGCTTCATTTTCTCTTCCTAGCACCTCATGCCGTGGATCTATCTGTGCAGTCTCAAGGTTTTATAAATATCTTCCTTTCTTGTCTGAAGTGTTCATTGCTCAGATAGAATTTCTTCTTTTCTTGTCATTTTTCTGATTTTCCTCATGTGTTTAGTTAGCTTGTACCAGGGGTGGGGAACCTGAGGCCTCAAGGCTACACGTGGCCTTCTAGGATCTCAAGTGCGGCCCTTTGACTGAATAGGGTCACACTTGAGGATCAAGAGGGCTACAGGTTCCCCACCCCTGGCTCGTACCAACACAGACCATTGCTCAGCAAATTGAGGGCTGCTTGTTTCAAAAGTATGTAAGTTTCTGACCCTTATATCCCATATTGTAAGAACATCTATCAATCTTTTTCCCCTTCTTGGGAGGGAGGGGGAAATACTTGCATTTTGTTCATATCATATGGGTTTTTGTGGGGCTCCCTTCCAAATCTGTTTTGGTCCATTTTATGGTACCAAAAGCCTACATGGACTGGCATTGCCTAGATATCCTTTCTTTTAGTTATCTTTTTTCCATTCGGATTTAAATTCAGAATGTCAAGAAACTCCCTTAACATATTCAGCCCCAACCTTCATGTCGATAGCTTCATGTTCAACGCATCTGGCCTTAAGGATACCAAAGTATTTGCTGGTATGCCTTTAATCTATTGGTTCAAAGTGACCTCTGAAATCAATAACAAAACCTCATTATTAACACCCCCCCCAAAAAAAAAACCTCATGGTTGGTGCTTTGATGTGTGTGCAATTGATATTTTGATATCATTGCATAGTAATTTCATGAGATGGAGGAGCTGTTTAATGTAATTTTTTGGGGGGGGGGGCATACTAGGCAGCTAGGAGGCACAGTGGGTAGAGCGCAGGGCCTCAAGTCAGGCAGACTCATCTTCACAAGTTCAAATCTGGCTTCAGACACTGACTAGCTGTGTGACCCTGGATGAGTCATTTCACCCTGTTTGCCTCAGTTTCCTCATCTGTAAAATGAGCCACACAAAAGATTGGCAAACCACTGCAGTATCTCTGCTAAGAAAACCCCAAATGGTGTCACAGAGGGTCAGACATGACTGAACAACAGCAATGTAATCTGATGTCACACATGCCCATCCAACGTTAGTAAATTTTTTGGTTCCTATCCCCCTTTAATTTAGAAGCCGCAGATAGACAAGAGCGGTGATTTCGATGCTATTGGGGACTCCTTGGTTAGGAAACTCCCTCCACCACTTCAGATTGGCACCTTTTCTGCAAATTAAAATCCTAGAGAGCTGCCTAGATCAGTGAGAGGTTGTGACTTGCCCAGGGTCACACAGCCAGAATGTATCAGAAGTGGAAGCCAGGAGAGACCTTAATGGAATTAAGCTGAGCCAAACCATACCATCCAGATCAGAAGTACTGATGGGGCTTATGGACTAGCTCCTTAGGGCTCTTGATACCCAATCACTCGCAGGGCACAGAGGACTTTGGCCATCTGGGATCGTCACTGGCATCTGCTTACTTTGCTCTTTCCGTCCCACATCCTCCACCCCAGTGGGTAGGGTTTGCGGGGAGGTTCTTATTATCTGTTGTTATTTTAGACTAGACCGGTGATTCATTGGTATAGAGCTGTCACAGAAGAAACTCGGTCCCTCAATGCAGGTCTGCCCCTGCGTGGCAATGATACGGTCATAGAGAGTTGCTTGGGGTCACAGAGAGGTAGCCACGCATTCTTCCTTAGTAATCTTAGCTCCCCATCTCTAGCGTCTCTAGGGCTGTATCCGGACAGGAGTGAGGGGGAAAGATGCTGCCTTAGACCTCCTCCTAGTGGCTAACTCAGATATTGCAGCCTGAGGTCATGCAAATCCCTTGGAATTTTTATGTGTATGTTTGGTTACTGCAAGTGCTCCGAGGTCTGTGTCATCAGGGATATTTACTAGCAAGACCGCACTTTTAATAATCTCTGTGCAGTTGACTCTCAAATCTCTAACTGAAATCCCCCTTCTGAGATCCAGTCAGTCTTATATTACCAACTGCCTGTTGTAAAAATGGCATTTTAAAATTTACTTTTTACATTTATTTTTATTGCCTGTTGACCTCTCCAGTGTGATAACCTTTGGCATTTCAAACTCCCACCTGTCCAAATCAGAACTCACTTTCCTTACCAAACTCATCCCTCCTCCCACCTGTCCCTTGGGGTCATCTTTAAGACTTCTCTGTCCAGCACAATTCGTGTTTGATCAGTTGCCGGCCCTGACAGTCTCACCTTTACCACATCTCCTTCATCTCTTCATTTCTCTAGACTCAGATGGACGCCAGCAGGAATGTGCCAGAGAAGCTCAGAATTGTTAGATTTTCAGTGTAAGCATTTAGACCTCAGAAATCCATCAATGCTGCAAGTCAGGGCTCAATTTTAAGAAAGTGATGTAGACAATGCTAATATAAACAGATGAAACTTAAAAGCACGTCATGTTTACAACCCCTAGACAGCTGTTAAACATTTACCCTTGGGTATCACCCTAGTTCATTCCTCATCCTCCTTCTCCTAGACTATCGTGATGGTTTTATCATTGACTTCCCCAGCTCCAGTTTTTCTCCTTGTCAGTCTATGCTCCACACAGCTGCTAAAATAACCTTGTCACAGCCCAGGTCTGTCTAACTCTCCTTGTTCAAAGACCAAGATGCCACCGAGGATAGAACGCTGGATTTGGAGTGAGGAAGACTCGAGTTCAGGTCTGGTCTCAGATGCCAACTGTGTGACCCTAAGCAAAACATCTACCTTCTTTACCTCGGATTTCTCATCATTAAAAACGGGGATAATGACAGCGCCTTCCTCTCAGGGTTGTGATGAGGATCAGATGAGATAACAGGGCTTCAGTCTGGACCCATTCCATCAGTTCTCTCTCGAGGCATCTAGCAGTTTTCATTACGAGTCTTTTGGAATTGTCTTGGGTCACCGTATGGATCAGAACACAGATGATCATCGTACAGTTACTGTATACAAGGTTCTCCTGGTTCTGCTCGCTTCACTTTACATCAGTTCATGTAAGTCTTCCCAGGTTTTTTTCTGCTTGTCGTTTCTTCCAGCACAATAGTGACCACGGTTTTTAATTTATTTTTTTTTTATGCTTGTATTGGTATCACCAAAGCTTAGCACAGTGCCTAGCACATAGTCAGTACTCAATAAATTGTTCTTTCCACTGCCCCAGAAAGGAGAAGAGACTTACCCAAGGTCACACAGCTAGTAAGTAGCAGAGTGGGGTTTGAATCTACGTCCTTGGATTTCAAATCCAGTGTTGGTAACAGACTGGGATAATCGGACGCACTATCCTGCCCCCAAAATCAGCGCTCGAGACCAGAGATGAAACCGGGCAATCATAAAAGGTTTCTCTTTCTCCCCAGCAGCTAAGGAATTTCCTCACTATGGTCTTCCTCCTGGGTCAGCAATTCCCAGATGAAGTTAAGAAATGTCATGATCCTAAAATCAGGGCTCTTTATCTTGGCCTTGACTAATAGCCACTAATGCTTCCAGTTCTAGGATCCCTGCACCCCACCCCCACCCCCAACTATCTCTTTCCCTGACTGGGCTTCTGAGGTTGTGATGAAACAACTAACTTCAAAAGAGGAGTCTTTGACTCTCCCATATCCAATAGTCTTCCCTTCTCCTAACACAAAGATGTAGAAAAAGGGTCACCAACCTCTCCTTCCCTCCTATGTTGGTAATGGCTCCCATTCCTGTAGCCCAGAGGCAGGCCGGCTAAACCAGGCTCCTTTTACTCTGAAGAGGAGACAGGGACAAGGCAGATGGAGACAGCTAGTGATCAAGGAATAGACCCCAGCATAGCCCAACACCAGAAAGATTCTACCAAGCCCGGTGTTCTTCCTTCTCTGGCCTATCAATGATTGGAATATCCAATGTTGATGGGGATTTGCTACCCCTAACATCCAGCTGCCTTTTTCTACCTCAGAGTCCCTGACTTCTGGGGGTCGTCTTTGGGTTGGGTCATTAGTGTGTGGAGAGAGCTGACCTGTGGTCAGTGAGGAATGCATCTTTCTTCTGGGCCAAAGATAGGGACCCAGGGAAGCTCAAGTTTACACAACCTCTTGGATGTTCACTTGCATCTTAGTCAATAAACCTCATAGTTCAACTGAGTGTGAGACTATCTTTTTCGCTCTTGCAATCCTTAACCCTACCCAAGGGTTACTCTCTGAGCTGTGTTAATCTAAGGCTTATTTCTCCATATTTTGCAGACAAGGAAACCAAAAGTCAGAGATGACCCAGGCTCCCCTAGCTAGTAAGGGGGCAATGCCAGGATTTGAACCTTTACCTCTTCCTCGGAAAATCCCTAGTTTTCTTCAAGGACCAGTTCAAACATCTCCTATATGTCTTTGCTAATGCCCCCTCCCCCAGTTGCTAGTGCCTTCCCCCCAACATTATCTTGCATCTACTATATAGCTACATATGTATAGGTTGTCACCTCTTGCTAGAGTGAGCTCCTCAGAGAACAGGCATTTAAAAATACCTGCTATGTGCCAGGCATGGCATTAAGTGCTTTACAATGATCTCATTAATTCTCACAACAGTCCTGGGAGGTGGTCCCCATTGGGAAACTGAAGCAGAGAGCAGTTAAGGGACATGCCCAGGATCACGCAGCTGGTAAGTGTCTGAGGCTGTATTTGAATTCGGCTCCAGCCCAGTGCTCTATTCACCGTGAACACACAGCTGCCTAAAAGAGCTACTATTTAGTTTACTTTCATCAGCACGGCGGCTGGTACGTAGCTGGTACGTGATGCTTGTTGACTGGTGCCATGTCCCTTCCCCTTCCTTTTGTCTAACCCTCCCTCCCTCCACACCATCTTCCCCCAGGTTAACGGGTCTTCATAGAGGGAAAGAGGAGCCAACGCACAGGAGCCCTGTGGCCAATTTATTCAGATCAGTCACTGCTGCCTTGCTAGCCCCCATACCCAGACGTGGGAAGTACGGAGGCAGAGCTGCAGCCTAGATCTGGCAGCCCGAAGTCTCTTTGGTTGTGTACCAGAGTCCATGTCCAGTGGTCCACGTTCAGACCTATCCAGGGAGCAATGGTTCGGGTCGAATGGAGAAGGAATCCTTGGTGCTGGGGCGGCTGCCCCAGAGCGTGGCTAGGAAAGGGGGGCAGCTCAGGGCTACCTGAAGGGGCTGGCAGGAAGGCTGGCTGGCAGGGCACACAGCTTTCACACAGAATTCGGCCTCCTTGGACTGGCCCTCTCTCCTGGCACTCCGGAAGGGCCTGGTGACATCATAAAGGAGCCCGCAGCCCAACGGGCTGAGCAGAGCTCCGTTGTTCTTCCGAGGCCGAAGGCGTCTGGTTGGTGGGGACAGAGGCGGTGTGGCGGGCAGCAGCTCATAGGGAGTAACAGAGGGTTCCTTCAGGTCAAGCAGCACAAAGACCTTGGTGAGGCGCTCTCCAGTCCGGCAGTCCCGATGTCGCTGCAGCCAGCAGTACCTCTGCTCCTCTTCTACGGTGGGGGATGACATAAAGGGGACTCAGTGACTCCCTCAAACATGCTGACCTCCCCTCTTCCTTAACCCAGTCACTCAGTTTCAAAGACTCAGGACTGGAAGAGACCTTAGGAAGGGGTCAGCCCCCTCACCGTACAGGTAAGAACACAGGCACGGACCGGAGGAGGAACCAGGATTTGAGTCCTAGGTCTGGACACCAATCTAATAGAATTAATCCTTAGTCCTGGCTTTGGTCCTCACTTTCCATGTAACTCAAAGTGCTTCAAGCCACACTTTTCTCCTTCTGTTCTGGGGATTATCCTAATACTCATTTCCCTTTTTTAACCGCCCCCCCCCCCAGGCTCAGACCTCCATTTACACCTTTCTCTGGGTCCTGGACCCCTCTGACAGGATGGTGAAGATTGGGAACTCCTGAGAATGTCTTTCAATGCATATGAAATAGAAGATCACAAAGGAAGCCAATTATATATATTTTTAAACCCATAAAACACAGCTTAAGAGAGCCCAATGACATTATCACCCCCATTTTATCTGCAAAATGAAGAAACTGGACTGCACGGCCCCTTGGGTCTAGGCCCCGGGTTCAAATTTAAGGTCTATGACATTGGACAAATAGAAAGATCTTTAGACTTCTGTAAGATGGGCTAATGACTTGGAAGGCTTTCTAGCTCAAGACCTGGGTTCAGCTCTAGGCTGGTACTTAACTGTGATGCATTGGGCTAGTCCAGAACCTCACTACCCTTCTCCCAGCTCTCCTCCAGTGATCTCTGGTGCACATTCATAAGGTCTCCATTGCTCCCTAGGCAGCGGTAACCCACAAGCATGAATGGTGTGGCGTGCTGCGCCCCCAGCCTACGGACTGGCAGGCCTTTCAGCTTCCCTAGACAGTGCCAGACTGTTGGCACCGCCCCTTCCCTCCCTCCCGGGCACCACCTTACCTGCACGGGCTTCGTTAAAGAGCACCGAGATGACACCAGCTCCCAATCTGGGCAGGACCTGCGTAGCACAACGCACCATGCAGGGACTAACCTTGGGCAGTGGGGGCTGGCTCTTTCCCTCCCCCGGAGGCAAGAAGGGACTGCTGGCCCCCAGACATGGTATCCCTTGGATTCCAGTGGGCAGCACCAACACTAACAGCAACCACAAGCAATCTTTGGCCATGGCAAGTGCACAGGCTGCTTAAGGGAGCCCAGGCTTTGGGGGCATGGGAGGAAGCTCAATTTAACCTAAAAAAGGAAACCCGTGAGGCCATTACTAGGGGAACGTTGGGGCCAGCAAAGGGAGGTAGTACATTAATTTCCAAAGCTCAGGCAGCCAGTGCCCAGCCAAACGTCCTTCCACAAGACCTCAGAGGACCCCCAGTCACCACGCCCCAAGACTCCTCCCCTGGCCCCAGCCCTGCCAGCTCCACAATGTAGCAAGCACTGGCCTGGCCTGAAGTACTGTTGGATAATAACAGATTTCTTGGTGCTGCAAGCCACCTCAATGATACAGTCTAGGTATTCCACGGGCAAATAAATGGGTATATATAGACTGGGACCAAGAGTGGCACTGAGCTGGGACACATGACCCAAGGCCCCTCAAAGTTGCCAGCACTGGGGCTGCTGAATTCCTCAATCAAGCTGAAAGATACTGTACACTCCCACCTGCCCCACCCCCAGGTGACCAAAAAGAACTGATGGAACAAACTTCGGGAGAAATAAAACTTTATTTGCAAAAAACAGTCATATCCAGTCTTCTTTTTACAAACTGATTCAATGCTACACAGAGTGTTACGAGACTACAATCAATCATCTTCTCACGTTCCAGTTCCTTCCAAGACAAAGAAAACGTGGTTATTAATTTTGGAGGGTACGCCCCAAACGGGACACAAGCCCAAATCAAAAGGTCCCTCAGACGGTTCTCTGGAACAGAGTCTCCTCCTGCCTCCCAGCCAGCCCCAGTGGGTTCAACCTTTGCAGGTTCTGGGGCAAGGTCAAGGAGTAAGACAGGTGATGTCTTCTTCATTGGGATCCTCACTGATCACTCCCCAGATCTCATGCCATTTAAATACCCTTCAGTCATCATGATCAGACTGGGGCAGTATTGAGTTCATCCAGCATTAAGGATCCCTTCTACCTTTATGCTCCCCCAAACTTACCTAAGGCTTCTTTGCCATCACAGCACCAGAGCCAGCCTGTGGAAGAACAATTAGGGTGAAAAAGCTGCCCAAGGCCCTGTCTTTAGAGGTCTAAAGACATGCTAGGTCCCAGGGGACTGCTCACCACTCAGAACAACCTATCAGTCACTGGAATCAGACTGGGGCGGTATTCATCTCATCACTGGTGGGAGCAGGCCCTAGAAGCTTTGTAATGGGCTCACCTGCAGCTATGGATTAGAAGTCCCTGCAGACAGCACTGTCCTGCTGCCCCTTGTCAGGGGACTGGAGCCTGCAACTTTGAAAAAAGCCTAGTGTTAGTTTGCTCCTGTCCCTCCCCAAGGCCAAGTGCTGCCCCAGAAACACTTTCCTGGTCAGATATGAACATCTCAACAGGGGGTTCAGACGAACGAGATTCTATGAGTGCATCATATCAGGAGGCCTAGCAAAAAACTCCATTACCAAGGACACCTCTCCTCAATGGGCCCAACCAAGTACTTACATAGCGGTGAATGGCCTCACAACCTGCTCCAGGCAGTCTCCTTTATGCAGCTCTTAAAAGGACCTATGGAATGAACGGATCAGTCAGATTCCTGCCCCTGTCCATAGGACTGAATTTCCCCTGGGTACAGTTTCTCAGATGTTCAAGCCTTTTCATTTTACATAAATCATAGTGAGCTAGTTAGACTCATCATTGAAACTGCACCCCAAGATAATCCCCCAAGGCCAAAAGGAGTTACACAGAAAAGCCAGGGGTTAAATAATCAACTAACCTGTTCCTGGGAAGGGCCAGTTGATGGAAAGCAGCCTAAAACAGAAATATTGGCAGATTAACCAAGCTGCCACCTCCTGGCCATCCATGGGCCTCTGGAGAGCCCTGTGTACCTCAGACAGTTCCTTCTGAACGAGCCATCCTCCTGTCCCCCAGCTAGCCCCAGTGGGTTCACCATTGCTGGCTCTGGGGCCAGGACTGGGGTTAAGACGTGTTTGCTTTCTTCATTAGTACTGGGGGATCCCAAAGCCAATGAGCCACAAAGAATGCTTACCATGGTCTTCTCAGCCTGGCACAGCACTTTTCAGCATTCCCCTGACAGATGAAGCATTTGCATGTTAGGAAATGCCTTAAATAAGGCTGAAAAGAGAACTGTGCACCCCCTATGGCCGATCAGGGCTTTGGTGACTCAAAAATGCCATAAGACACATGTCGTCCATTAGATAATGGGCTCACACCCACATCATCAATTCAAACCATGGGCTCACAAGCATGTAAGAAAAGGAGTATGAAGGAGAACTTACTTATGAAGGAGAAAGGTGAAGGTAGCAGGATCAAGGTGATCTGGGGGAGGAGGGAAGATGGGTGGGTCAGAGGGACCAAGGCTGATGCAGAAGCTGCTCAACACAAGGAGCTGCCATCAGAACTCTAACATGCTATAAGAATGTTGGGTCCTCACAGAGCAAAATCAGGAGGTGAGATTCAAATCATCTGACAGGGCTGAGTGCTTGAGGAGGCTCTCTTCCCCATGGCTTCCCAGAAACCTCCAGAGTCAGCAAGGTTTGCCTTTCAGAAGCCATAGACGACTCCCTATTCCAACTACATTCTCACAATTACCTGTAGCAGTTCAGGTCACGTCAGGTCCATTGGGAAAAGGAAGCCTAGAGAAACAGGAACAAAATGCTTTATTTCTTGGTACAAGAAACGGCTTGATTTACTTCTGACAAAGAGCCCTGCCCACTTCTCAGAAACAGAAAATGACATCAAAGGCATTCAGGCATATGCTTGTCATGGAACATTCATCACACTGCGGGACGCACCACGTTTAAACCCTGCCCGAGGTCGGCTCCACACACGCACAGGACACTCACCCAGAGCCTCCGCCATCCGGCAAGATGCAGGACAGCCAGGGCAGTCTCACTGCCTTCTGCCACCTGAAAAGCAGAGGAAGCCGGGTAGTTCTCCTTGCAGAGCCAGGCTGGGACACAAGGGCCTCTCCCCACCCCGGGGTCCTGAACTTCCAGTCAGGGGCGGCCACCCGCCCGGGCCCCTCGCAGCGCAGGACCGAGGCTACTCAGGACGTGAGAGCTTTCTCCACTGACCATCAGAAAGAGAGAATTCCAAGTCCGGATCATCCTCGTAGCTCGCCCCCCAGGCGCGGCAGCCCGGCACCGCACCCCCCACCCCCCACTCACCGAGGCTCCGGGTGAAGGACGCCGCTCCCAGCCACGGTCGGCCCTGCAGGGAGGAAGGGCGGGTCAGGGGGGCTCTGCACGCCACGAGGGGCCGGGGCGCCGGGGGCGCGGCCCCTCCTCAGAAGGCTTGCTCGTCCTCACTGAGATCAGCACAGGTCTGTGAAAGGTTTCATCACCTAGGGGCCGCCCCGCCTCCCCCACCCGGCGTCGCCAGAAAGGATGCACCTCGATGGCAGGCCCTGCCTCCCTGCTCGGCGCTTGGCACGGGGCGCGCCGAATGACTACTAGCTGCGAACAGCCGGGCGCCTCCCTCCCTGGGGCCCCGGGGTGCGCGCATGCGCGCCAGGAGCCCGGAGGGGGAGGTGCTGCCGCGGCCAGAGGGCCCGCAGCGCCAAAAGGGCCGCCGGCTTGGGCGAGAAAGTCGCTAAGAAGCGGGAACCCAAGGGGGTGCCGAACAAAATTAGTCTAAAACAGCGGCTCTCCCTCACCTCCCCACCCACACAAAAAGCACAACTTCCACACTCACCGCCGGCGACAAAAGAGGACGAACGAGACGTGGCGAGGGGCTTAAATATGGGCTCGCAAAGGCTCATGGGATGTTGGAGGCGAGGGAGGGCGTGGGAAGGAGAAGCGCATGCGCAGCGGAGCCCTCGGTGGCCGCCGGAGAGAACAAAGGAAAGGATGGCGGGAAGACAGCTATGCAGCGGCGCATGCGCATGTGCACGCTCTTTGCGCGGAGGTCGGCCGTTGGACCCCGGCGTGCCCACTTGACATACGCGGGAGGTCTCGGCAGTGGTCGGTACTTGAGGTGGACTGCAGCCATGGATCGCCGACCTCCCTACCCCCAGCTCAAGTTCGTCCTCCCGCGGCCGCGGGCGGTCATGCGCTTCCTGGGCCTCAGGGACCGGGACTCCAGCGCCCGTGGCTCAGGTACTTGTCCAGGCTAGGGGTGCGAGGCAGCCCTCAGGTCCCTGAGAGAGTTCGGGCTCCAGAAGCGGAGCCGGGGTTCGAGCCGGACCGCCCAGTCCACCAAGCACTTGGGCCGCAGCGCCTCAGCCCTGGCCCTCCTCTCCTTGACACACAGTCTCTATCCTCCGGGCCTTTGCCCAAGCCGTGCCCCCCAGGTCGGCCATCCTCTCATTGCAATCTCACTTCACAAGCGTCCGTAAGGGGCACTCTGCCCTCGAGGAGCTTAAGTTCTAGGGAAATAATTGCACAAATAGGTGGAGGGAGCGTCCACACCGGCCTGCTCGCCCTCCCTCACCCTCTCATCGAAGACCATTAGCCAACCCCTCAGGTCACCGCACAGGCGGCCCTCCTCCTGGCCAAGGCCATCTGCCCTGGTAACCCGGGCAGTCCAGTCTACTCCAGCATGTGATCTCCTATTTGCCTCCCCCTGCACCCCCTCCCCCACCTCGCGGCCCGTTCCGGAGTTCCGGAACTTCAGGCTGCATCCTTGCTGCCCGCCAGCGTGCCCACGTGTCTGCCGTCCTCCCTGAGACCCTCCAAGCTCCCTGCCTTTGGTGGCCGAATCTAAGCTTCCTGACCCGCGGCATCACCCAGGGCACCGAAATACTGCCTCTGCCTCTGTCCCTGTCTCCTCCTTATCTCTCCATTTCTGTCTCTGTCTCTTCTGTATCTTCCTCACTCTGTCTCTCTGGCCCTGTCTCTCTCCTCTGTCTCCTGGCCTCTGTCTCTCTCTTCTGTATCTCCTCTCCCTGTCTCTGTCTCTTGTGATCTCCTAATTGTCAAATCAAATGAATGGCCCTTTCTCATCTTTGTTGCCTTCCCTATAGCCTTGGATACTGGTTAATCACATTCTTTTCTCTCCCTGATTTTGTGACACCGCCCTCTCCCCTTTCTCTTCTATCTGTATCTGACCTCCCCTCAGTCTCCTTTGCGAGCCCCCTTCTCTCCCTCTTTTCGCTTTCACTTGGTCAGCTGCATCAGTCCCAGGGCTTCACTTGTCATCTCTCTGCTGGTGAATTTTCCAGTCTCATCCAGCCCTTACATCTTTCCCGGCCTTCAATCTCGTGTTCCCAGCTGTGTGTTGGACCTCCTCAGCAGGACATCTGGGAGCCTTCTTAAGCTCAGCCAGGGTGTCCCAAACTGATCCGCAATCTTTTCCACCAAACTGTCTGTCTTGACGAACTTACGCGTTACTGCCAAGGGCATTGCCGTCTTCCTGGGCTCTTGGCTATCTTCCATCCCCCGCTTTCAAGTCCTCTAAATTCCACCTTTGCTGCAAGTCTCCTCTGGACCCTCCTCCCCTCACACCTGGACTATTGAAATAGCCTGGGTTTGGACTCCCTGCCTCAGGCCGCTCTCCACTGCAGGCATTGAGGCAGTGCAGTTGGCACCTGGAGTCAGGAGGACTTGAGTTCAAATCTGTCCTCAGACCTTTGAGGGTTACTAGCTGTGTGACTGTGGCCAAGTCACTTAACCCTGATGACCTCACCCAAAAATAATAACAATAATCTTCCTAAAGCCCAGGTCCGATCATGTCACCCCTCTACTCAATAAACTCCACTAGCTTCCAGCTGCCTCCAGGTTCAAATAGCAAAACCTCTGTTTGGCTTTTAAGGCTGTTGGTAACCCGGCCCTTTGTTACCTTTCCATTCTCCTATTTATGCTGTGACTCACTTGCCACCAGCCTCCAGGCTGTCCTCCTGACTCCAAGGTCCTCTCAGAATTCTCTCCTTCGGGCTTCCTGCAAGTCCAGTCTTCTCCAGGAAACCTTTAACTCCTCTTCCTTCAGAGATGGCAGCAGCAGAACCGGTCTATGTGGCTCTTCCTGCATGTTTGCCTGACATTTCTCCCATTAGACTGGGAAAGAACAGCAACTGTCTCTCACCTTTCTTTGTGTCTCTAGCACTTAGAGCAACACCTGGCACAGAATAGGCGCTTAACAAATTGTTGATTTGAATTGACTGCATCTCTCAGATGTGACTTAGAAGGTTACTATATATATAATACTAGAACTGTTCTCCCTCTCTTCTAAACCCTCTGCAGTCTGGCTTCCAGCCTCATTACTGAACTGTCGTTTTTCCACATCGGTTCCCAATGGTCTATGGCATTTACAAAGGTTTGAAAGGCATAATTTCTGAGCGATTTAATATTTTTATCAATAATGCCAGCGTTTGAATAAAAGCATGGTCATTTAGCCATTTCTTTCTTAGACCAAAGATAATTATGTTGCTGGGCTCTGCCCATTACTCCCTACCCCCCATCAACTTTGATTAGTTAACAGTTAATGAGAAGATGAATATCACAATTCAAATGAGCTTTGATTGTGTTATTTACTTCCAACTTACCCCCAGCCTTGAGCAATCTATTCAAAGAATTTATCCCCACCCAAACCTGAGTACAGTACAATGGCTTCCCCACCCAGTGGTGGGGTCTGAACAAGATTGTTAAGAGAGTTTAATTCAATCTTATTACAACTAATGTCTTTCAAGAGACTTTTTTGAAATCAAGACTTTAGAAAAAGGGGGAACTCTGCATCTCCCCAAATCATTTCTCCCAGATCTCATTCCCACATTGAAAGGCATTTTTCCAGTTCTCAAGCTTCACGGGCGCTCACTGTCCATCCCACTGTTCTCCAGGACCACTGCTTTTCACCACACTTATGGGTCCTGGGCCTCCTCCATGGGCTTCTCCTTAGCATCATTTGTTGGCACTTTAGCCAGGTCATGCCCACTCCCCACAGGGCCTTTTCTCTTCTCATTTGATGTTCTTCCTATTGCCAACAGCTCTGATGGGTTCAGTCACCATCTGTTTGCAGATGACTGCCAGATTGATGTTTCCAGCTCTCATTTCTCTCTGGACTCCTTCATTGGGCATCCCCACCTCACCATATCCTGAAATGAGTTTGTTCTCTTTCCTCAATGCCCTCCTCTTTCCCCAAGTTCCCTAATACTGTTGAGGGCACCGGCGTCTGCTCAGTTATCTATGTTACAATCTCTGTGTCATCCACTCCCACAAAGCCTTGTTTTTTACCTTTGCAACCTTTCTCATATATGTCCCCTTCTGTCCTCATATAGCTGCCACCCTAGTGTAGGCCCTGGTCACCTCTCAGCTGGACTGTTTAGCTGGTCTTGGGTCTCCTTGCCTCATGTTTCTCCCCACTCCCATCCATCCTTCAATCAAAAGCGATTGTCCTAAAGCACAGGTCAGACCATGTCTCCTCTCCTACTCAGTAAACTCCAGTGGCTCCCTCTTGCCTCCAAGGTCAAACATAAAACCTTGGCATTTAGAGCCCCTGACGTTGGTTTTGTCCTTTCCTACCTTTCTGTGTCCCTCTGTGTCCTCTTTGATAGGACTGTCACCTCAGCCAAGCTGGCAGGGACCTTCTGGCCATCTGGCCTATATCTCTTATCACACCAAGAAAGGCCCAAAAGCTTGAGGTTAAATGGCTTGCCCGAGGCTATGTGGGAGGGCTGGGAAGGAGCTAACATTAGAAGCTGCTCCCTCACTCCTGCAGTCTGGTGACAAAGCTGCTCCTCCACGGGTGATTTTCCTGGCTCCATTTTGGGGATGGCCCAGGCTAGCCATGCTTCATTCTCCTCCAGCCTCTGAACCTCCAGACTCGACTACTGGCCTTCTCCTCCAGCCTCTGAACCTCCAGACTCGACTACTGGCCTGGCGGGTCCCTTCCCTCCCTTTTCCCATTAGAATGTGAGCCCCTAGAGGGCAGCGACTGGCTGTTTGCCTGTATTTGTACTCCCAGCTTGCAGCACAGTGTCAGCACTGAGTAGGCCTTAATATGGGTGTGGCCTGCCTGACTAGGAGAGACCCCAGTGCCTTTTGTTTGGTGAGCAGAGGCAAACAGTCTGCTCCTGGAGGGCAGGGATTGGGCCCCTGCTGCAGGTGCTGTGATTATCCCTGTTTTACAGGTGAGGAAACCCTCGGGAGAGTCCCGAGAGTCAGGTGATTGGCCAGCATCCTGGAGTCGAGACAGGGTTTGAACTTAGGTCTCCTGAGTTCAGCTGGTGCTTAGCTCCGTCCTGTCACCCACCCCAGCTGTTCTCCTCCCTGTGCCCAAATGGTCAGTGATCTCAGCAGCCCCCATGGGTTTAATATCATCTCTGTGCTGATGAATCCCAGAACTGCTGTTCAGTTCTATTATCTCTGCCGAGTTCCAGGCCTCATCTCCAAACTGCTCAGGCAGCCAGGTGGCGGGTACAGTGCTGAGAGCATTAGGCCTGGAGTGAGGAAGGCCCGAGTTTAAATGTGGCCCCAGGTAATCACTGACTGTGTGACCCTGGGCAAGTCACTTAGCCTCTGACTGCCTCAGTTTCCTTACCTATAAAATGGGGATAATAATAGCACCTACCTCTCCGGGTTGTTGTGAGGGTCAAATGAAATAGTATTTGTAAAGCACTTCGCATAGGGCCTGGCATGTAGTAGGTGCTTACTAAGTGCTCATTTCTTCCTTTCTTTGCCTAGACATCCTGTAAGCATCTCACACTGAATAGGTCCAAACATGAACTCCTTATCTTGCTCTCAAACCTACTCCTCTAATGGAGTCCCCTGTCAAATCCCCTGACAAGGACGCCACCTGTCATCCTTCGCTTCCCTCTCTCCCCACCCCCATATCTAATCAGTTACCAAAACTTCCTGATGCTGCCTGGAGAACACTTGTCCCATCTGTCCCCCAAGGCCACCACCTCTCTTCTTGCCTGGGCTGTCACCATCCTCTCTGAGACGGTCTCCTTGCCTTTCTCTACTCTTTCCGTCTTCAATGCATCCTCTGTACAACTGCCAACGTGCCAAATTCCAGGTGTCAGGTGTCATCGCGGCATTCCAAGAAGCTTCACTGCTTCCTGTTGCCCCGAGGATCCAAGCCAAACTCTGGCCTTTGGTACTCAAAGCCTTGACCCAAGCCTAAACTGCTTCCCTGCTCCCCTAAAGGAAATTGTTAGTTATTATTAGCTAAAATGTTTTTATTAATTTTTATTTTTTAAATTATTTTTATTATTGAAAGAACTTTAACAATTCATAATTTTGTTTGCTAAACCATCTCAGGTCCATTCCAATGTTTTGTATTCCGTCCTTTAAGTCTAATTTCCAATGTGCTTGTTAGATACTTCTCTAGTCACTGGGGAGCTAGTAGTAGCGGGTTGGGCTTTGCTTCAATTCATGACATTTCAACAATACCTCCCATCCTGTATGTTAATTCTTATACCACTTTATAAAGTAATCTTTACCCCCACCTCTTCTAGGTGGAGTTGGGGGAGCCGGTCAGCCTTGTTTTATTTTAAAAGTAAATTATTTTTCATTTAAAAGGCATTTTCTTTCTCTCACATTCTCCCCATTGGAAAAAGAAAAAAAATAAAACAAAAGCCTTGTAACAAATATGCTTAGTCTAACAAAACAAATTCCCCCAAATGTCTGTCTCGTTCTGCATCTCGAGGCCCTCCCCTCTCTCTCAGGAGGTGGGTAGCAGGCTTCACCTCTGACCTGCTGAAATTATGGCTGGTCATTGCATCAGTCATGGTTCTGAAGTCTTTCAAAGTCATGTCTTCACCGTATTGTTATTGTAATAAATTGTTCTCTTGGTTCAGCTCACTTCACTCTGTCTCACTTTGTACAAGTCTTTTGAAGAGTCTCTAAAACCCTCTTTTCATTTCTTATGGTACAATAGTAATTCCATTTCATTCATATAGCAAAATCCGTTCAGCCATTCAGTAATTGCTAGTTACCCCATTAATTTCCAGTTCTTTGCCACTACAAAAAGAACTACTTTAAAAATTATATAAATGTGTGTGTATATATGTATATATATATATGTATGTATATGTCATATGTTTATATCTCTGTCTTTATCAATGTCCTTTCTCCTCTTTGTTTGCTCTTTGAGACAGTGGTATAATTGGGGTAAAGGGAATGCACAGCTCAGGGATGTTCATTTGCGGCAGAGCCCCGAAATGCTTTCCAGAGTGGCTGGACTCTTCTCAGCTCCACCAACCGTGCATAAGTGTACCTGGTTTCCCAGAACCTCCCCAACATTTAGACACAACCATTTTCTTTGTTAACTTTGTCACTGGCAAGTGTGAGATGAAACTTCATTCCAACTACCTTTTCAGGATCTTGGCCCATAATTTTTTTTTTTAAATACATATACCACATAAAGCAGCACAGGGTATTCTATCTGTCAAGCCTGTGAAATAGTCAGTAAACATTTATTAATCTCTTACTATTTGTTCAGGTCCAAAAAAACAGAAGTGCTCCACCAGCTAGCACTGCATTACGCATATGTGGAACCATTGGTTCTAGCAAATGGAGAAATTTGGATTGCTGTGGATAAATTCCCTTACCTTGGCAGTATACTTTCCAGGGAAGCACATAGAGATGATGAGGTGGATGCATACATTGCCAGAATTAGTTCAGTGCTTGGGAAACTCCAAGGGAAAGCATGGAGAGAAAAGGTGTTAGGCTGCTTACCAGCTGAAGGTCTACAGAACCGCTGTGCTGACCTCGTTGTTGTATGTTTGTGAAACCTGGACAGTCTACCAGCACCATGCCAGGAAACTGAATTGCTTGCATTTGAATTGTCTTAGGAGAATTCTCAAGATCACCTGGCAGGATAAGGTAGTGGACCCTGAGCTCCTTTCTCAAGCTGAACTTCCAAGCATTCAAATTCCACTGCAGAGAAAGCAACTCCTATGGGTTGGCCACATTGTTTGAATGCCAAACATACGCTTGCCTAAAAGATTAGAGAACTCACACAGGGGAAACGCTCACATAGACATCAGAAGAAGTGATACAAGGACACTTCCAAGGTCTCTCTGAAGAACTTTGGAATCAATTATGAGCCATGAGAGACACTGGCACAGGATTGACCAGTGTGATGTGGCTGCGTCAAAGAAGGTGCTGTGCTCTGTGAGCAAATCAGAATTGTAGTAGCTTAAAAGAAATGGGAGCCACATGGATCTACAAACATCTCCATTCCAAATGTTCCTATTTGGGCCCAACTTGTCGCAGAGCCTTCCAAGCTTATACCGGTCTGCTTAGCCACAGTGGGACACACTGGATATTAACCTCCACAAAGCGATGTCATCTTGGTCCTCAAGCTCTAAAGATAATGACCAACCAACCAACTATGTGTCAGGCACTATGCTAAGCTCTGGAGATATAAAGAGAGGCAAAAGACACTCCCAGACCTCAAGGAGTTTACAGTCTGATGGGGGAGACAACAGGCAAACAAAAATATACAAAGAAAGCCATAGATGGGATAAGTAGGAATTAGCAGAGGGAAGCTGCTAGAAGTCATCCATTGTCTCTCTTCTCTGGAGCCATTCAGATTCTTTAAAAGCACTACTGATTCTCCAGAGCAGTTATAATAAACTGCTAATAAATTAACGGATGTGATTAGAGCTTGAGGAGGGGTCGTTTCGGTGAGTGTGTATCCATGTGTGTTGCCTGTATGGGGCATGTGCACGTGTGATGATTTCTCCTTCACTTGGTTGCTAAGGTACAAAAAGCTGATGGGAAATTTATTTTAAATTTCAGGCTCTCCATTGACAGCAGTGGTCAGTGTGAACCTGGTCCCTACCTCTTCTTTTTGGATTTTGCTTTTGCAAAAGTATTTGAATCTCTGCGTGAGTAGATAACCCTTTTCTGGACAGGCCACCCTAGAAAGGAGATTAAGATTCTTGGGTAATAGTGGGGTGGAGTGCTTTGATCAGTCAGGGATCTTGTGAGGTCCTGTGCTTAGGCTATGAAGAGCCCAAGGCACTGGATTGAGGAGGGAAAGACAGAGTACTTGACGTGGCAGTTTTGCTTGCACATGGCCCAGGGAGTGAGGTGCTGATTTGGTGCTGAGGATGCCGGGCCGTCCTGATCCCTCAGATCCCTCAGTTTGAAAGTTCTCCTCTGTTTCCTGTAATTATCCCTCGTTTGCTTTAGAAGCATAAAGGACATGTTCCCTTCCAAACCACTCTCAGATGGTGGCTGAATAACTCCTTGGAGCGACACCTACTGGCTAGCATGGACACATGGACACAATGCACATAGCCATATTGGCGAGCGTGTGTGTGTGTGTGTGTGTGTGTGTGTGTGTGTGTGTGTGTGTGTGTGTGTGTGTGAGAGAGAGAGAGAGAGAGAGAGAGAGAGAGAGAGAGAGAGAGAGAGAGAGAGAAGTTTTTTGGGGGCAGACCCTTTACATCCACCTACAAAATAAATACAAAGTAATTTCAGGAGGGGCTGAATACCAGCAACCAGGAGGATTAGGAAAGACCTCAAGCAGCACCTAAGCTGGGGGGGTGCCAGCTGTGGGCACAGGCAGACAGCAAGACTAACAGTTGTGATGTGATAGAACATAAACTCCATGAAATGGAATGATAGAAGATAGATCTGGAAAGGTAGATTCGTCGTGCTCAGATGGTGATTTTGTGTTTTATACTAGAGAGAGGACGGTGATTTTGGTGATTTTATATTTTATACTAGAGAGAAGCCTGGAACGTGCTTAAGCAGGGCTGGAGATGTTTTTGGATTTCCTTATTTTGTCAGTTTGGGGAGGGGAGGAGAGGGCCTGGAGGGCCAATTACCTAGGGAGGGGTAACAAGGGCCTGAGTCAGAGTAATGACCTATTGGATATGCAGGGCTGGATGTGCTGGGTCTTTTGGAGGGTAGTGACTGATTGGCAGTGTAACGCAGAGGTTGTGAACTGGGATGACTGGAATGAAGGGGTGCCTGTGAGAGAAATAAGGAAGTTAGGAGGAGGGTTCAGTTTTGGGGGAAAAGAGTAAACCCTTGGGGCATGTTCAATTCGAGCCACTCTGGGACCCACTTCTGGAACATCCAGCTGGAGTGAGCTGGCAGACAGTTGGAGAAGCAAGACCAGAGCTCTGGAGAGAGAGGGTTGGATATGCAGTCATCAGTGTAGACACGATAGCTGAAATACATGGAAACCATCGTAGCCATTGCACGTGAGTGTGTTAGAAGAGAATTGGCCCAGGACAGACCTCAGGGCTTGGCCTATGTGGAGGAGGCAGATGTGGACGTGAAGTTATCAGCAGCCTTATTGGAGATCCTTGAGCTCAACCCTCTCATTTTATTGTAGAGGAGGAACCTGAAGGCCAGAGAAGCCCAGGGTCACATAGCCAGTGTCTAAGGCAGGATTAGAACATGGATAATGATCCGGCAGTGGAAACAGAACATGATTTCAGGTATTAGAAGGAGAACCAGGTGAGAGCAGTGCTCCCAAAGCCAAAGGGAAAGTGAATGGAAGTCAGTGTCACAGGCCCAGGAGGATGAGGAGGGTAGAAGCACCAGCTCGTTGTCTTGAATCACTGATGTGGTCTGATAGCATTGGGGGGCTTCTCATCTTCTAGTTGGATTACACTGGTTCCCTTTGGTCCCAGAGGTACAGTACTGCCAGGAACAGTGGGTAGAAGTTGTAATGAAGACAATTCAGGACTGATATCAGAAAAAACTTCCTAATGGAGCAATGGCTCTCAGATGGTTTTCGCTCCTGGCAGAGCATTTTTGGGATGAGGAATCCTGGCACCTCTGCAGGAGAGCTGGGAGACTCTTGAATGGCCCCTTCCACTAGAGCATTCTTGTTTGGCTGAGCTCTGGTGGGTTGTGAGGTTAGTGTGCCCTTGTCATGGGCCACTTGTGTTTCTTTTGTAACTTATTATGGAAATCACAGAGTTGGAACTCTCCATTGCTGCAGAGGGCTGCCTCCTTGGCCTGGGGCTGGTGGGCTCTGGTCCTTACCTAATCTCAATTCTTGTTATTAACTCTCGTGGTTGTATTTCAGACACTATGTAACCTTAAAGAGCTACTCTGCAAGCCCGACTTCTCATTAGTCAGAGTAATACTTGCCCATTCCCACTGCTGCCTTCTCCAGGATGAAGCTTAAAGCTTTTATAAAGAAGGGATCCTAGTACTTTTGCCACGGACTTACCCCTTTCTGTTCTGTAACATTGAAGAAAATATCTTACCCCTTTAGGCACAGGTCTGCCTGAAACAGTTTTTATTCCTCTTTATGATTACATACTTGACAGAAATGTACAAACCAGCATGGCCTCCTCATGCCCTCAGGCACAAAACCCCAAGAGACCTTGAGTTAGGCCAGTATCTACCCTGAGCAAGCGAAGACTTCTCCAGGTGGAATAGGGGCATGAGAAGTTTGTTTCAACAACCGTGAAGGAGGCAGAAGCCGGTGCTGCGGAGTGCTCAGAGCTTGGTCAGTCATGCAAGGCGTCCATCCAGAGGTCATCCTAGGCTACCACTATTTTGTGTTGCTACTGGACTTTGAGGATCCTGGGAGAGTGAGGCCAATGGGTTTGTCCAGCTCTACCTTGCTGAAATCCAGTTCATGAAGGAGTCAAGACATTCCCCAGTCATGTCATTGGTCCTCTTTGAAAAAGGACAATGACTTTAGATACACACACTGCCTTTTTGAGGGTCTAGAGAGTCTCTTCAAAATATGACCCCCACCAGCAATCTTAACTAGATTGGAGGGGTTTCTTGTTCTAGACTTGGTTACCATCTTGAGCCATTGAGGGTGAGAGGCTGACCTTCCATACACTTTCATAAGAGAAAGAGGTTAGGTTTCAGAGAAGTGGGAAAGGGCTTTAGAGTCATTTACTTCTTAATATTTTCAGGGGACCTAAAAAAGAGGTCTTCAAGATGCTTCTGCCTTATTATGGCTGCAGCCATGTTACATCCCCTTAGTAGAGGGCAAACTCCATGCGGGCAGAGACTGTGTCTTCTTGACCTTTTCTCCAATTTTGTTATTAACAAGGCAGAGGACAAAGTCTGCCTTTAAGTCCCAGGCTAGCAGCCTCTATCTAGGGTTCACAGACTAGCCCTGGTGCCTTATCAGCATCGAGGCAGTGCCTTGGAAGCATTACTCTGCTTCCACACCAGACATGCTTGGGGCCTCCAGCCCTGGTGTGAGGTAGGCACTGAAGTTTGAGGAGGCTTGGCAGTGCCTCTTCCTGTGGAGAGGAATGGGGGCCAAGACTGGCTTTCATCCCATCCCATCCCATCCCATCCCATCCCCTTGGGTGTGTGGATCAAGCTCCTTCTCCTGGAATCCTTCCTTGTCTCAGCCATTACTCTTTCATGCTTGACCTTTGGCTCCTAGTCCTAGTAAACAGCGGTACTGGCACCATGCCTCAGAAAGGAGGGAAAGCGTAGGGGATGTGAAGCTTGGTCAGCTGTTTCCTAAGAGCTGGGCCATCTGGCAGTACAAAGGGTTCTCGAGATACTTGGCGTCTTCCACCCACTGTCCAATGCTCAGCCTGTGGCTCCAGGTGCTCCCCCCCCCCCCCCCGCCCCTTTCCTTCTCTAGCTTCCTGCCTTTAGAAAGGCTGCTTTTCCAGGCTGAGCCCTGATAAACATTGGGGTGGGAGCTGGGGAGTTTCAGATAGACATTTGGCAGACTCACAGTCAAGCCAAAAACCAAAACAAACAAAAAAAA
>CM053623.1:453988303-454066114 GCA_028646595.1 Phalanger gymnotis
TGGCACAGCTGAAAAAGCGAGCCAGGCTCTGGAGTCTACAGTCTGCCCTTCATTACCTGGGTGGTATTGTACAGCTGGTCAGCTCAGTTTTCTTCTCTGCAAAATGAGGAGGCCTGGGGTCCTTTCGAACTCTATGTCCAGGCCACTTTTTTTGGTTGGTGCCCACCATTGGTAGTGGCCACCCTGCTTTCAGCTCTCAGCTGCCCAGATAACCTTTTGTAGGCCCATCTTTGATCCTCTTTTCCCTGCTGGAAAATCTGTCAGTGGGGTCCCTGTGGCAGAGAAGATGAAATACTGCATCCTTAACCCTTCAACACTTAGGGGCCTGGCTTTCCAGTCTTTCCTGTTACAAAACTCCCCTTCAGAAGTTTGCCTTTGAGAATCTTACTCTGCCTTGCAGGCCTGCTCAGGGGGCCACCTTCACTGGGAAGCCTGACCTGATCTCTGTTTTATCCTGGACCAGACTGAGCTCCATGAGGAGGGCAGGAATGGTTTCTGGGTTTCTTCCCCAAGGCCTGGCTGGGGCCTCCTGCACAGCAGGCGCTGAGTAAATGTTTGTTGGGTGAACTGAGGGAATGAGACAGTGGTGACCCAGTGAATTGAGAAGCAGCCTCCTTGGGTTCAAGTCCTACCTCTGAGAAGCTGGCTGTGTGACTCCAGGAAAGTGACTTCACTGAGTACTCTGGACAGACCTCTAAGACTGTACATTTCAGAGATGATGCCCTCCTGCACTGGTGCAGGGAGTTTCCTCGTCCAGGACTTCTGTATCCTAAAGAAATCATGGGTCCCAGCCATGAATGAATGAATGAATATAAGAGTGATGTTCTTGCTTAGGCATCAGGAGCTCTGAAAGGTTCACAAATGCCTTTTCTCAGCATCCTTTGAAGGCTGGTGGCTGGTGCCAGTCAGCGTTCTCACCAAAGCTAAAAGTCTTAGGGATCGTAAGACTCGAGATTATCCAGTCTCTAATCCCAGCACTGTTCAGTGCCTGTCACACAGTAGGTGCCTTCTTATTGCTCGCTGATTGTGATGACCCAGAATGAAACAGACTCCGAGAAGCTAAGGGCTTGTCGGTGGTCACACAGCCTGCCTTGCTCTGGCCAGACCACTGAGCCGACTGGGAGGGGATGCCATGGGGCAGGGTTCGCTCCTCTGCGCGGTCCTAGGCGCCGTCTAGGGCGCAGGCCCGGCCTCCGACTTGCAGCTCGGGTTCGGGGGCGTGGTGGCTCCTCCTCAAAGAGGCTGTGATAGGCGGGCCGGAGGCGGAGCTCCTAGCCTGGGTCTCGGTCCTGCCTCGGAGCTCTCCCAGACTCGCGATCGAAGCCGAAGAAGCACCGGGTAAGTGAACATTCTCCCCACGCCGGGGCTTCGGCGCCCCCCCACCCGCGGACGCCCGGCTCACCCTGGCTCCTCTCCTTTCTTTCCCGCAGGCGAAACCGAAGCCCTTGCAATCCACATCACCATGAGCAAAGACGCCGAGGTGGACATGGCGGAGGTGGACATGAAGGAGGTGGAGCTCAACGAGCTGGAGCCCGAGAAGCAGCCCATGAACGCGGCCGCCGCGCCGCCCGCCGCCCCGGGGGGCGAGAAGAACGGTGTGGTCAAGGTCAAGGTGGCCGACGACGAGGCTGATGCCGCGGCCGCGGCCGCCTCCAAGTTCACGGGCCTGTCCAAGGAGGAGCTGCTGAAGGTGGCCGGGAGCCCCGCCTGGGTGCGCACCCGCTGGGCCCTGCTGCTGCTTTTCTGGCTGGGCTGGCTGGGCATGCTGGCCGGCGCCGTGGTTATCATCGTGCAGGCGCCCCGCTGCCGCGAGCTGCCCCTCCAGCGCTGGTGGCACCAGGGTGCCCTGTACCGCATCGGAGACCTGAAGGCCTTCCAAGGCCAGGCCAGTAACGCCAACGGGAGTCTGCCTGGTGAGGGGGCGAAGCGGGGTGGACCCAGGCTCTCTGCGGTTCTCTTTTCTATGGCTTCCCTACCCTGTCTCCACGTGGCCCACTTCCTCAGACCCGTCCCGGCTCCCGACCACACCCGCTGGCCGAGGTCTTCGCCCTCCCCCCATTCAGTGTAATCTGGGTCGGGGTCACACTGCCACCTCCCGGTATATCTCGAGGAAGGCGGCCTAGGGCCGAGCTCAGAGGCATCGCTGACTCAGCATTTTCTCTATTCCCTCCCTTCCCCTCCCGGGCCGCCCACCGCCAGTGGAATCTTGAGTAAGCCGTTAGAGGCCTTACATCAGCGGCTTCTGACTGGCCTTGTGATTTAAGAGCAGCCCCGCCCCCGCTCCTCCCGGAAGTTGGGATAGGGGTGGGGGAAAGAGACTGAGAAAGAAAATGAATGAGAATGAATGTAGGAGACACCCCGTAGCTCATAGCTCACACAGTCTAAAGCACCCTTCCTCTCCTAGGGGTGAAGGCCCATCTTGATTACCTGAGCACCCTCAAAGTGAAGGCCCTGGTATTGGGGCCCATCCACAAGAACCTTGAAGATGACCTTGCTAAGACGGACTTGCTGCAGATCGACCCCACCGTTGGCTCCCAGGAAGAGTTCCTCCAACTCTTAGAAGCAGCTAAGAAAAAGAGTAGGTGGTCCTGAAGGAAGGGGAGGGGAATGGGCGACACCAGGCTTAGGGAGTAGGGTGAGAGATAAGGAAGAGGCTAGGCCCCCGGGCTCTGCCTTTCTGAAACCGCTTTCTTCTCTGTAAACTAAGGGGCTGCAGACTAGGAGATCTAGGGATCTGTGGGCCCCTGAGGATGGGAGACCCATTGCCTGGGGAATACTTCCATATGTGAACGTTTGGGGGTTAGGGTTAAGGAGGAGCTGGGGAGTTTTCTCCTGGCACCCCCCTGACTGGCCACCCGTCCTTGTCCATTTCCCCAGACATCCAGATCATCCTAGATCTCACTCCCAACTACCAAAGTCAGAACAGCTGGTTTCTGAAGAACGAGAGTGAAGAAGTGAACGAGAAGATGAAGGTGAGGGCTGGCTGAGGTGTGGGTGGGTGGTGGGAGAGCTGTGTGTGGGACCTGCCCTCGGGAAGTCACATTTCAGCGGATAAGGAAGAGAAATTAAGTTGGCTCCTGCCCTCCCACTCCTTTCTGGGCCTTTTCTTGGTTCAGATCTTTGTCGTGGATTTATCTGCTGGGTGTTGGGCGTTGAGAATGAGGTTTCTTGAGTATTCTTTAGAAAGACAATTCTTGGGGCAGCTAAGTGGCACAGCTGGGTGGTACAGTGAGTAGAGCACCAGCCCTGGAGTCTGGAGGATCTGAATTCAAATCTGGCCTCAGAGACTTGACACACTTAACTAGCTGTGTGACCTTGGGCAAGTCACTTAATCCCAATTGCCCTGCCTTCCCCCCTCCCAAAAAAGAAACAATTCTTTGAATTTGTTTGAGCAAACTGAGGCCCAAATTGAGACTGAATAGAAAAATGGATTTAACAAAAAGGGCCCATGGAAGGTATTTGGATTTGCCAATGATAGTGGGAAAGGGGAAGAGAAAATCCAAAGAACAGAGAAGGGCAGAGGAAACCTTTTGAAGGAGAGGTGGATTACCAGACTAATAAGGCTGCTTTATGGATGCCACTGATTGTGCTATAAATCCACACAGGCCTGGGCCTGTCTGAGCTGTTGGCCTAATTGTTTTGTACTGTAGTCACTGCTTTCCACTCCCTTCCCAAATAATGCAGAAGTACATTGGGAGGGGAAGAGCGCTTTACCAAGGCTTTTCAGCTCTTGAAGGTGAGCCTGGGTCTCCTGTTTCTGTAGATATAAAGGTGGCTAGAGCACCTTTACAGGAGGGCCCACCAGGTTTGACATGGTTGTTAAAAGCCAGTTCATGTAACTGAATGGAAGACCCACGTTTGGCCCTGAGTGAGAAAAATGTGCCTCTTCCTTGTCATTACAGAAATAGGGAGCCCATGAGTGTGATGTAGGTATTTAAAGTTTCCTTCTGTGATTTCTAAATTCATTCCTTTCTCCCTCCCTTCTCCCCTTCACTATTTCTTGTGAGAAAGCTTTGTAAAATCTGCCACCCAAACAGGCAGGACTGTGTCCTGGAGGCTTAGTGGACATTGCCCGCCGGTCAGACCTCAGTAATTGTAGTGCTTGGTTTGGCTGCTTTTTCTTCTCTTAATCTTATAATGAAGAGGCAACATGCCATAGGACAAAGAGAAGGGAAGTCTGGGAACCAGGCTTGGATTCAAATTTTGCTTCCGTCATTGGCTATGTGAGACTGAGCAGAGCCTTCATACCTGCTGCTCTAGACTAGAGGGGTCAAACTCAAAAAGTAGAAATTGGGCATGTATCAGCTTTATCTGTGTGGGATTGCAATTTCATTTATTCCTTAAACATTTCCCAACTACATTTGTATCCGGTTCCTGCCAAGGGCCTGAGTTTTGATGCCTCAGCTCTAAGTCTCTAAGAATAGAAGAAACTGGCCTGTGTTAGCAGAGGGAGTTTTCTCTCTCAGAAGTGCCCAGCTTGCCCTGTTCCAACCCCTTGGACAGGAGATGATAGGAAATGAAAGTAATAGAAAAACAAGACATCCATACAAATTAGATAAAGTAGAAATCAGCTCACAGGGCTGGTTTCCGGTTGGTGAGCACAATATGGGAAGGGCATGGTGTAGGAAAGACCATCTTGCTTTTTTTCTGGTCTTAAATGGTCTACAGACAGCTCTGTTCGGCTTTGCTCCAAGTCACTGGGGCTCTGGCTAAACCGACCCTTTGTACTGTGCTGCGTTTCTGTGACTTCGTTCCTGTCTTCTTCCTCTGCCCACAGGAAGCCCTGAGCTTTTGGCTGAAGGCCGGCGTGAATGGCGTCCAGGTCCACGACGTCCAGAAACTTAGCGTAAGTTCTCATCTTCCCTCCCTTGGGGGCAGAGGGGCTTTTTCAGCAGTGGGAGAGGCGCCCCTGATTTTCCACCCGACTTGGCCTTCTCTCTGCTTTGCCCCCAGGATGCTGCTTCATTCCTGTCTCATTGGAGTAACCTCACTCACAGCATCGGTGATGACAGGTGAGCGCCAGAAACGTTCTGGCGAGAAAGCGGGCGAGTGTGGGGCAGCCTCAGGTCCCCCCAGGGAGCTTTGTCTTAGAAAGAAGCGGCCGGTCCTTCCCCCTCCAGTCAGCGTCCTTAACTTCCTTAACCGGGTTCGCTCTGAATTTGTTTCGTCTCTGCCCTCTCCTCGCCCCTCCCAGAGCCCTGATTGCCGGAACAGGAGCCTCAGACCTTTGGGAGATCTTGAGCCTGCTGAATGATGCTGACCTCCTGAGCAGCTCCTACCTGGAAGACTTTGAGAGGAGGAGTTCTTCAGGGAAAGAGCTGAAAGAATTGGTCGATAGCTACCTGAGCGCCGCGGGTGGCCGCTGGTGCAGCTGGACGGTGAGCGAGGCCTTTGGGAGCCTGGGCGAGCAGGGAGGAGCCACCGAGCCCCAGCCTTCTGGGAGCCACCGCCGAGCTCTTCTGTAAAAGGAGCCTCCAGGTTCCTGTGGCCCCAGGGCTTGGAGCTAGAGCGTGAAGGGAGATCTTGGGAAATCAGAACTTAAACCTTTACTTACGTGACTAGGAGACCAAGGCCCAGAGCGCTTGAGGGAATTGCTCTGGGTCACAGCTGTTAAATCCTGGCAGCGGCATTTGAACCCGAGTCTCGGGTCCAGGTTCTGCCAACTGCTCCACATGGGCCACCTCGTTTAATAGGCGGCGGGGAGCCCCTGAATGGTTTGGTGTGGCTTAAAAACAGCAGCCTTGGAAGGGAGATGCGGGAGGTGCTGTTCTTATTCCCAGTTTACAGATAGAGAAACTGAGGCAAGCAGGGCTTCAATGACTTCTCTAGGGTCACACAGCTAGTGAAAGTGTCTGAGACCAGACTTGAACTCAGGTCTTCCTAGGGTCTGGGGCCTGTGGTGTTCTCCTCCCCCAAAACTACTGGATAGGGAGCTTTATGGGAGAAGGGGGGAGTGGATGTCATAGCTAATCCCAGGCAATCTCTTCTTGTTGTCACAGTATTCTCAGGTCGGCCACTTGGCCTCCTATGTGCCAGCCCATCTTCTCCGTCTCTACCACCTGATGCTGTTCACGCTTCCTGGGACACCTATCTTTAGTTATGGGGATGAAATTGGCTTGCAGGCGGCCACCGTCCCTGGACAGGTAAGGACGCAGGAGACCTGGGGCGGGAGTCTGGGAGGAGAGGGCTCCCCACAATGGATGAGTGATGGCTATGGCCCTTTAGGAGAAGGGCCTGCCCTAAGGCCAGGGCCAGAGGACTGGTCAGAGCTCACTGTTTCTCTGGCCAGCTTTTGTCCTCAGTCCTCCAGATTTTATTCCTCTCCCACTTTCAGCCTGCTGAAGCCCCCATCATGCTTTGGGATGAAAAAACACTTGGGCCTTCTGAGTCTGTGAACCTCAACATTACTGTCCAGGTAACCTTTAGGCTGGTGCTAGTGGTGCTGGGAGGAGGATTGGGGGTGGGGTTGGGCAGAGTGTGTGTGTGTGTACACGTGTACGCGTGCACACGTACACACGCTCTCTCACGAGTGTGACTTAGCTCCATCTTCTCCTTGTCCTGCCAGGGCCAGACTAAGGACCCTGCCTCTCTCCTTGCTCTGTTCCGGAAACTGAGTGACAGTCGAGGGAAGGAGCGGTCCTTGCTGCATGGGGACTTTGTGGTCCTGCCCACCCAAGATGACCTCTTTGCCTACGTGCGATACTGGGACCAAAACGAGCGATTCATTATTGTCCTCAATCTGGGCCCCATGAGCCATGAGGCTGAGCTGAGGATGCCCTCTGTGTCGGGCAGCCAGAAGCTGGAGCTTCCTGAGAAGGCAGCCCTGGTGCTGAGCACCCAAGGGAGCCACCAGGAAGGCAGCATGCTGTCCCTGCACAAGTTGGCTGTGGCCCCGGGGGAGGGGCTGCTGCTCAAATTCCCCTATGTGGCCTGAGCTGCCCGCTGGGTCCCCTCTTCCTGTTGGGTCTTTGTTGTGTTTGCGTGTGTGTTGGCAGGGCTCAGGGGGTGTTGAGGATTTTTTTTACTGTTGAAGATGTCATGGAAAGAAGTTTTGAGCCTGTAGCTGTGTATTAAAACGATAGTGATGAGCATTTCCTGTGGTGTGTCCATTTTCTTCTGCGGGGTCCTAAGTCACCCACCCCACTTATTTCCCTCCTGGGGGGTTTCTACAATGTCCAGCACTCTGGAGTGTGCCCATTCCCCCGCTGGGGCCTCACTTCTGAACACTATATGGCAAAAGCCACCTCTCCCCTTGTTGCAACAACTGGGCTTTCACCACTGTGGGGGTGAAAGACCAACACAAGCCCAACAAGAAGAAGGCTGCCAGCATAGATTCTTTTGATCTGCTTTACTAAGGAAAGTAGCGTTAAGGGGTTAACAATCTTATTTTAATCCAACATACAAAGATCATTCCCTTAGTTCAGGGGAAAAAGCCAGCACCCTGAACTTCAGAGCAAACACAATTACAAACCTCAACAGACCTTGTCTGATTCAAATCTCAATGCATAGTTCCCAGGGTTCAACAAAGTCCTAACATCCGGGTTTGTGAGCTGGGGGGCTCTTAACAGCTGCCCAGAGTCTCTTGCAGTCACAGGCCACTCTTCCAGTGAGTGAGAGCTCCTCACAAATAGCTCTGTTCTCTCTTTTTATACAGTCTTTGGACATCATCTGAGCGACCAAAACTTAGGCTACTTTTGGCTCTGGTCTTAGCAGCTCCCCATAGGATCCTGAAGACTTCACGCAATAGGCCCACATAGGCTTAGCACCTAGTAATTAGGGGTTTGGGCCTGGGGCTTTGCACCTAGTAAGGCTCAATCAAAGACACTTAATGAATCTATCATTCATTCTAAAACAGTAAGAAAGTCCCGCCTTAGTTACTAGTGCACTGCTCCATTTCCTGTCCTTGGGCTTCTTGGAGAGTGGGTGGGCATTCACCTTGTGTGGGAGAGAACGGGAAAGCCTCACAGGGCAGATGTGGGCCTGGGCAAGTCGGGTCACTTTTCCCATCTGTAAGAGGGGAATGAGGGTGTTCATAGTGCCTACAACCCAGGGGATTGGGAGGCTAAATGAGGTGAAATATGGGAGGCCTTGTTCTATGAGCCCCTTTGGGCTAGGTGCCCAGAGCACTCTGCCCGGCCCAACTTGGGTACAACGCATGGGTCTTGGGAGTTTCTTTGTGGCAGCTTCCTGGCTTATCTCTGGCCACATTTTGGAGGAAGTAGAGAAGGGAGGTGCCCTTGAGACCTCAAGTGGTTTCCCTATGGAAGCTGGCAAAGTGCCTCCAAACTTTTCCTGGGCTATCTTGTGCCCGATGGGTTGGCAGGGGAGGGGTGTGTGAGTGAACCAGGAGTCAGCCCTAATCTTCCACCCAGGCCTGGAATTCATTCCTTTGGGTTAAGTAACTTTCTGCAGGAGTAAGGCACCCACTAAGCACCCTGAGCATCTTGGAAGCGTGGAGTGAATCAGCCTAGAGAAGGTCAGGATCAGGTTCAAACCCAGCCCCTTACACTGCCCCTGTGACCTTGGGCCCTAGGTTCCTCTTGCTCTGTATAGTGAAGGGGGAAGATTAACTCCTTCTGGCTCCAGGCTATCAGGCCCTACCTTCCACCAGACTTGCCTTTTTATGCTTGGACTTACTGCCAAATGAACTTGGATACATTCCTTCACCTCTATGGGCCTCAGTTTTCTCTCCAGGCAAATGAAGAGCTTGGACTAATTAGCTTACAAGGTCCTTTCCAGCTCCAAACAGGCCACAGAGTAAGAACTGGCCTGTGAGTCCCATGTTCCCAAGTCCGGAACTGTCCCCCACACCAGTTTTGAGCTAATCTTCATTTTCCATTTCCTGCCCTTTCAGTGGTGTGGCCTTTCATCATCTAACTTGCTGGCTCAATTCTCACTTTCCATCTTGTCCTATTCTCACCTATGTGGTGAGCTTTCCTAGCCTCTGCTTAAGGACCTGTCATGGGTGCCGCCATCTTGCTCATCTGGTCAAAGAAGAAGCCTACCTTCCTTCTTGGCTCTTAGGCCAGGAATCAGAGCAGAGAGTCTGTGTAAGAAGGCCTGGCTGGCCTGTAAGTTCTTTTAATGGAGTAGGAGGAAGCATGTGTTGGGAGTCAGAGGCCCTGGGTTCAAATCTTGTCTCTGACACCACTGGAATGTCTTTAGGCAAGTCAGTTATGCTCAGAGGCCTGAGTTTCTTCATTTGTAAAATGGGGGTTGACCTCAGTGGCCTTTTTCCTTTCTAAATCTAGAACCTTAAGAGCCCATTTAGTTGGGAGGCAGTGTGGCACGCTCAGCACTGGCTGTGTCTCAGCTCCAATTCACTGCGAGACCCTCTCCATTTGATAAACAGTCTCTAGGGTCTGTTTGACTCTGGGGTCCTGCCAGTCTGGGAGGCGAGGGCGGCTGTTTGTATCCAGCAGGACTAAAGCCTTGAGTCTTTGTGGGTGCTGAACCCTGCGGGCCCCAGGGATGGATAACCGCACCTCTCTTCACTTCAGCCTAGTAAAGTCTGTCCTCTGAGGCCCAATTTTCAGGTAGCCCCTCCTATTTCCTGTCTTCCCATTTGTCCATTCAACAGATATCAGGTGCCTTCTACATGCTAGGTGCCAGGGAGAAGGGTAAAGATGAAATAGACCGTGTCATCAGGCAGCTGATAATCTATGGGAAGCTCAGTGTCATTTCAGGGGAGGTGAGGACAGTAGCCATCTGAGGGGATCAGGAACATCTCTTGAGCTGAGTTTGTAGAAGCTAAGATTTCTAAGGTGAGGAAGAAAGGAGTTCTAGGCATGAGGTGGAATCTGGAATGCTGTGAGTAGGTCAAGGTGCCTGGAATGTCGGGTATGTGAAGCAAGGAATGTGTAGCCAGAGCCTCCCCGACCTTCCATTGTCTCGAAGGGGGGGGCCCAAGGTGGCCTGAGGTCTTCTCTTTGAAATTTCTCGTGGTTTCCGGATCCTCTCCTGCTTTCTCTTGTGTTTGTAGAGTCAGGATTACAGGATTTTATAAGGGTGGAAGCCTCCTCATTTCAGATGGGCCCAGAGAGGAGAGGGGGAGCTTAGGAAGCCACCTTGCTTCTAGTTCCTCCAACCATTCTGGTACTTCCGCCCAAGTAATGAGGTGAGTGCCTTGTTACGACGGGTCTCTCTGTCGCTTACTGAATTAAAAAAGGCAATAAGAATAATAGCCAACCTTTGAATAGCACCTACTATGTGCGCTTCACAAATATCCACTCACTCGATCTGTACAACACTGTTGTTGGAAGTGGGCATTATTGTTATCACCAGTTTTACAGGTGAGGAAATTGACTTGCCCAGGGCCACACAGGCAGTAAATGGCCCAGGTCACATTTGAACTCAGTGGGTAGAATGCTGGGCCTGGAGTCAGGAAGATTCATCTTCATGAGTTCTGATCTGGCCTAAGTTAAGCCACTTAACTGGGTGTTACTTAACCCAAATTTCTTCACCCTGTTTACCTCAGTTTCCTCATCTGTCCAATGAGCTGGAGAAGGAAATGGCAAACTGCTCCAATACCTGGGCCAGGAAAACCCCAGATAGGGTCATGAAGGTGCACACTCAGACATGATTAATGAGAAGAAGGTAAATCTTCCCAACTCTGGGCCCAATGCTCTCCGTGGTACCACCTAAAACCCCTGGGTCCATCACAATATGACTCCAAGCTTCCTGTCTTGTTTTATCCCAAAGTATTCACCTTTATGTATTCCACCATCCAAACAAACTGGCTGACTCTCCATCCATCCCTCATCCCTGTCCCCGCACTCCCACCCCCTTTCTAAGGTTTTTCATCATTTCTCATCCTTGTGTGTTGGCCAAGAGGCAGTGGATTTAATATATTGTCCTAGGAGCTGGATTCAAATTCCAACTTCAGCTTTTAGCGCAGTGCCTGGCAAATAGTAGGTGCTTAATAAATGCTTATTGACTGATCAATCTGTGTGCCTTTTCTGCAGGTCTCAGTTTTTTGATCTGTCTATAAACCGAGCTTCAAAAGCCCTTCCCATAGAGATTCTGGAGGAGTTTCCTGAGGCTGAGCCATCCACAGGAGTCCTAAGGAGAACTCGCAATTGTGACCTGAGCATAATTTGTGACTAAACTTTGGGGTATCACAAGCAGGGAAGGGGAGCCATGTGGACATGAGCTATGAGCGAGAGGATAGGCTGCATGCCGCATGGGGATAGCCCAAGAGGCTGCAAGCTAAGACTAGCCTGAACTAGCCGTTGGCAGGATAGGGGAGCAAATTCCAGGCGGTGGTTTTCTCTCCTCCCCAGAGCCTAGCACTGGGAAAATCGTTACCCAGAGGTTCAGTGCTAATCTTTTTCTTTAACAACCCTCCTCAGACTGGGAAGAGGAGGAGGAAAAAATAGCTCTGCTGTAATCTCCAGCACAGCCTAGTCCAGAGTTTATTTCAAGGGTTCTTAAGTTCTATGGGACCTGTCACAGAATAATGGTTTTTTAATCCATAAAATAAAATATAAAGGAGAACAGAGGAAACCAATCACATTGAAATACAGTTATCAAAATAGTTTTTCAAAAGCAAACAAATGCTCAGACCCCAGGTTGTGAATGCCTGCGCTTGCTGGAAGGTTGTTTTGTGTTTACATGATGTGTTATTGTTAGTTTCCATTACTAGGGATTTCATGGAAGCCTTTAAGTGGGTGGTTTGAAACTGGGAAAGGAGAAAACTAGCCCATAGAAGAGATGTCACTTACTGGTTTGGGGCTCCAACTGATTGTTGGGAGAGGTATTTCTCATTTAAAGTTGTTTCTAAAAGATTCCAGTTCATCTTCACTCGATGGCCTTTGAAGCAGGACACTAGAAGGGGACGTACTAGAGTGGGAAATCTGCTTGTTCAGGTGGTTACAAATTCTCACAAGGGACCGGCTAGCGACTCACCGTGTACATAAATGGAACACTTGGGCTGATTGTTTCCAGTTGGAAGTCTTGGACCCTAAATTCTTCCTTTCTTTCAAAGGCTATTTGAAAGTGTTCCCTCCTTCCTTAGACCTCCCCAGAGCATTTTATCTGGTTCCCTTTGCCCTGATCACGTTTGGTGTCTTATTTTATTATGTGCTAATACCATAGGAGAGAATGTACTGGTAGGGCAGGACACCCAGAAGATTAGAGGGAGGGGGAATAAATGATTCTGCGGGCAGTCTGCCAAAGGACATGGGAGATATGGGAGACAAGCTGAAGGCTTGGTCTTGGAAAGGAGGACCAGAAGATGGGGGATGACGTCAAGTGGGGAGGAAAGGGAATTCTAACAAGTGGCCTCTATTTTCTCAGTGCAGTAGTGGGGGAGATCTTCTGCTGTATGTACAGCAATAAGACGAGTGGACTCGGATTCTAGAGTAGAGGACGACGTGGTGATGCTAACTACATGAACAAGATTGTGGGGGGAGGGGAACGAAGAGCACTGATTGGAGGAGAGACTGGAGTGAGGAAGGGGGAGTCTAGGCTAACTGAGGTTAGAAGACTGAGTGAGAGACGGAACATGGGTGCAAGAACTCCGGGCAGATCAGCAACTCATTTGTAATTTGCAGTTTTAGGGACTTGCCTCCAACCCTTCGAGGTTATGGGACTTGTTCATGGTCTTAGTTAGTGTGCATCCTAGGCAAAACTCGAACCCAGGTCTTCCTGACTCCAGTGCTGGGCTGTTGTTCTGCCGAATGGCCTTTCTCTGTTTACTATCCAGACCACTGTGGATGGCCATGGAGTTGGCTATCTTGGATGGCCAGAGTGAAGAAGAAGAGATCCTTGAACATTTGAGGGTCCCAAGGTGCTCCCCTACCCAAAGACCCATTTTTTTTTGGAGGGGGAAGGCAGGGCAATTGGGGTTAAGTGACTTGTCCAAGGTCATACAACTAGTAAGTGTGTCAAGTGTCTGAGGCTGCATTTGAACTCAGGTCCTCCTGACTCCAGGGCTGGTGCTCTGCTCACTGTGCCATCTAGCTGCCCCAAGACCCATCTTTTTAATGACAGTACAGGGATGCATGTTGTAAATCTTCAGACGCCTCCATCTCTGAGTAATCTGTTTCAGATGATTCAAAAGGCAATGGAGAAGTACATGACCAGGTGTGAGGAGGTTACAGAAGATCTCCAAGGATGAATGTTATGCAAAAAGCCCTATTAGGGATATCATTAGGGAAACATACAATCAGATGTGAAGGCTGCCCTTGGACAATCACTCATTAGATATTTATTAAGCACCTACTATGTGCCAGGCATTGGGCTAGCTATGGGGGATGCAAAGAAAAAGGAAGCAGGCTCTGGCCTCAGTCAGCTTACATTTTACCGGGGGAGGCAACATTTATACATGTGAGCACACAGTGTTCCAAAAGTCTCAGTGCAAGTTAAAGCTTTAATAAATAGCTTTAGACTGCACTAAGACTTTTGGGACACCCTGTATACTCCAGAGAATTTTGGCAGGAAGGTATTGGCACTAGGAAATGTCATTTAAACTAAGCTTTGAAGGGAGTGTACATTCCAAGAAGCAAAGACAGGGGGTAAGACATTTCAGGCATGGTGGACAGCCAGAATGAGGAACAGCAAGAAAGCTGGGTTTGGCTGGATTGTACAGTGTGTGAAGGTGAGCAGTGGTAAATAAGCCTGGAAATGAGGTTGGGCCTAGGTCACAAGTTTCTATTTGATGCCAGCTGGGAGACAGAGCCACTGGAGTCTGTGAGGTAGGGAGGGTAGGGACAGAGGAAAGTGCTTTAGGAAAATGACTTTGGCTGCTGAGAGGGGATGGATCAGAGAGGGGAATGGGTGGAGGCAGGGAGGCCAGTTAGGAAACTGTGGCAATAACCCCGGAGACAGGTGAGGAGGACCTGAGTTGGCGGGGAGGGCTGATTGTGCAGGTAAAGAGAGAAGGGGAGAGGCCACCATGCAAGAATGGACAACGTTTGCCAACTGACTGGGAGTAAGAGCCCAGGATCAAGAGTGACACTGAGGTTGTGAACCTGGGGGCCAACCTTAGTAGAAATAGGGATATTTGGAAGAGGGAGGCTCTTGAGAAGAAAGAGAATAAGTTCTGTTGGAGTTCTGAACGGACCTGTTGGAGTCTCAGGTAATAACACTTTACCTACTATGTCACAGTGATCCTGTGAGGCAGACCCTAGTGTTATGTCCATTTTACAGATGAGGAAACTGAGGTAAGATTCAAACTCAGAGTTTCCTGATACCAAGCTCTCTCTGTGAGCTCACCGAGACTGCTTACAGCAAGTCCATTCAGAAATGACTGATAGACAGGTGTTGATGTGGGGTGGAGGCTCAGAATACCTAGGACTGGATATATAGATCTGGGAGTCATTTGCATAGAGGTGGTAACTGAACCTCATGGGGTGGGGGGAAGAGACAAAGAGACAGAGACACACAGAGAGACAGAGAGACAGAAACAGAGACAGAGAGAGAGAGGAAAGAGAAAGAGGGAGAGAGACAGATAGAGAAGGAGAGGAAAGAGGGAGGGAGAGAGAGAGAGAGAGAAACAGAGACAGAAACATAGACAGAGAGAGACAGACACAGAAACAGAGAGAGAGACAGACAGAGAGAAAGAGACCAAGAGACAGAGGGGGGGGGGAGAGGAGAGAGAGAAAGAGAAACAGAGACAGAGAGAGACAGAGACAGAGACAGAGAGAGACAGAGGAAAGAAAAAGAGAGACAGAGAGGAAGAGGAAAGAGGGAGGGAGAGAGAGACAGAGAGACATACAGAGAGAGAGAGAGACAGAGAGAGAGGAAAGAGGGAGAGAGAGAGAGAGAAACAGAGAGATATAGAGAGAGACAGACAGAGAGAGACATACAGAGACAGAGGGAGAGAGGGAGGGAAAGAGGAAGGGAGAGAAAGAGAAAGAGAGACAGAGAGAGAGGAAAGAGAGGGAGGGAGGGAGAGACAGAAACAGAGACAGAGATATAGAGAGAGACAGACAGAGAGAGGGAGAGAGAGAGACAGAGACATAGAGAGACAGAGAGACAGACAGACAGAAACAGACAGACAGACAGAAACAGAGACAGATAGAGACAGAAAGAGACAGAGATAGGCAGTCAGAGAGACAGACAGAGAGAGAGAGGAAAGAGAGGGAGGGGGAGAGAGACAGAGAAAGAGAGACAGAAACAGAGAGAGATAGACAGAGAGACAGACAGATAGACAGAGAGAAAGAGAGAGACAGAGAGAGAGGAAAGAGGAAGAGAGAGACAGACAGAAATAGAGAGAGAGAGGAAAGAGAAGGAGGGAGAGAGAAGGAGAGAGGCACAGAGGGAGAGACAGAGACAAAGAGACAGAAATAGAGAGAGAGAGGAAAGAGAGGGAGGGAGAGAGAGAAGGAGAGAGACACAGAGGGAGAGACAGAGAGAGAGAGAGACAGATAGGACAGAGAGGGAGAGAGAGAGAGAGAGGGAGAGAGGGAGAGAGAGAGAGAGGGAGAGAGGGAGAGAGAGAGAGAAAGAGAGAGAGAGGGAGGGAGAGATAGAAACAGAGACAGAGAGACAGAGACAGAGGTGTATATAGAGACAGACAGAGAGACAGAGACAGAAACAGAGACAGAGAGAGGAAAGAGAAAGAGAGACAGAGAGGAAGAGGAAAGAGGGAGGGAGAGAAAGAAAGAGAGAGAGACAGAGAGAGACGTACACACAGAGAAAGAGAGACACAGAGACAGACAGAAACAGAGACAGAGAGACATGTATAGAGAGAGAGACAGAGATAGAGGCAGAGAAAGATAGAGACAGAGATAGAGAGGCAGAGAGAGAGACAGAGACAGAGGAAAGAGGGAAGGAGAGAGAGAGACAGAGACAGAGATAGACAGAGAGAGGAAAGAAGGAGGGAGAGAGAGGGAGGGAGGGAGAGAGAGACAGACAGACAGAGAGATGGAGAAAGAGGGAGGAAAGAGCAGGAGGGAGAGAGGGAGAGAGAGAGAGAGAGAGAGAGAGAGAGAGAGAGAGAGAGAAACAGAGAGAGACAGAGAGAGAGTCAGAAACAGAGATAGAGACCTATAGAGAGAGACAGACAGATAGACAGAGAGAGAGACAAAGAGAGAGAGGGAGGTAGGGAGAGAGAGAGACAGAGACAGAGAGAGACAGAGACAGAGGAAAGGGAGGGAAAGAGGGAGGGAGAGAGAAAGACAGAGATAGAGAGAGAGGAAAGAGGGAGGAAGAGACAGAAACAGAGACAGAGATATATAGAGAGACAGACAGAGAGACACAGAGACAGAGAGAAGGAAAGAGAAAGAGGGACAGAGACAGAGAAAGACAGACAGAAACAGACAGACAGAGACAGAGTCGGAGAGAGACAGACAGACAGAGAGACAGAGAGAGAGACAGAAACAGAGACAGAGACAGAAACAGAGAGGAAAGAGAGGGAGGGAGAGAGAGAGAGGGAGAGAGAAAGACAGAGAGAGAGACAGAAACAGAAACAGAGACAGAGACAGAGAGAGAGACAGGAAAGAGATGGAGGGAGAGAGAGAGAGAGAAAGAAAGAGAGATAGCATTCTGTAACCCCGTCTAAGTGTCTCATTTCTCAGCCTCAGTTTCCCCATCCCTCAAACAGTGGGGGCTGGAGACTAGACTATCTCTAAGGTCCTGAGATGGATCATATCATGATGGCCCTTTAACCCTTAGGCTAAGGAGCCCCTTAGCACGGGACAGAGAGAAAAGAGGGGCCAGACAGAGCCTAGGGGAGCACTTTGGTTAGCGGATAGGATACGGAAGGTGACAGATTTGTTGTTGTTAGCATGTGTCCAACCTTTCATGACCTCGTGGACTACATCATGACTATACTGTCCATGGGGTTTTCTTGGCAAAGATCCTGGAGCGGTTTGCCATTTCCTTCTCCAGATCCTTTTACAGATGAGGAAACTGAGGCAAACATGGGGAATTGACTTGCTCAGGGTCATACAGTTGTCTCACAGTGTCAGAGGCTAGATTTTTGTTTGTTTGTTTATTTGGTTGTTGTTGGTTTTTTTTTGCAAGGCAATCAGGGTTAAGCGATTTGTCCAGGTCATACACCTAGTAAGTGTCAGGTTTCTGAGGCTGAATTTGAACTCTGGTATTCTTGATGCCAGGGACGGTATTCCACCCACAGCACCACCTAACTTCCTGTAGGTGACGGTACAGAAAATTGAAGAGAAGTCAGATGGGTAGGAAGAATCAGGTAAAAGCAATGCCACAAGAATCTAGGATGCTGCTAGGAGGTCTAGAGGGATGAGGCTATTGGCTTTGCCACTTATGAGATCATCTTTAACTTTGTGTGAGGGAGAGAAGGTTGAATGGTGAGGTATGAAGCCAGCCTCCTAGGTGTGGAGGAGTCAGTAAAAGCTGAGGAAGTGGAGTCGGGGGTGGGGTGGAGTGGGGTGGGTGGGTAGCGGTAGATTGCTTTATCTAGGAGATTGACACTAAATCAGAGGACAGATGTAGGCCTACAGTTATTGGGATGATAAATTCAAGTGAAAGTCTTTGGGAGCTAGGAGAAACCTGAATGTGTTTGTAAATAAGGAAGAAAGCAATGCATGAAAAAGCATTTATTAATCACTTGCCATGTGCCTAGCCCTGCTCTATGTGAAAGGTGATACAGCCCTTGCTTCCAAATAACACCCATTGTCATTGGGGGAAACTCAGCTGCAGGAGGACTGAGAAGGCCCAGGGACCCTGAGAATTTAGCAGCGAGCTGCTGGCAAGTCCCAGGAGAGCTCTGGGCACATCAGCAGCTGAGCTCAGAGGGTACCTATGGCCCGGAGAGTTTCTGGTGCAGGATGAATGGGAAGGCCCAGGGGTTTTCTGTCCCATCCTTGGTACCTAAAGGTACAAAGAAAAGACCTTGTAGACTCCCCTTATTCTGTGAATTTTCTAGGTCCCTGGAAGCCATCTGTGTGGCCAGGGGCTTCAGCCCTGGGAAAAGAGTTTGTTTGGGTTAAGGAGTTCCTAAACAATGAAACTGTCCCTCCGAGAATTTACAAGTTTGTGTACAATATAGAAGTGATTTCTCGTGAGTGATCTTGACTCCAGAGCGACTCTAAACTTAACAAGAAGCAAAGGAAAACAAGTGAAGAATGTTAAGTGAAATCTCTTCTTCTGGCTGAGTCCTGACAAACTTTGTTTTGCTCATTGCAGCTCCATGAGAAGAACGACTGTACATTAGGGCCCTAAGCTGTGATTGGCGAGACTTGCCATTTGAGGTAAAAGCTCTTGGGACTGTAACAGATATTGTTTTGAGTTTTGAATTCTGTATAGACGGATCATTAAGTCAGTAACCCACCATTTGAGAGGGACCATGATGCTGAACTGGAAGTCTGCATCTGGGAAAAAGCTGAGAGGATAACTTTGGTATAGCCTAAGAGAATAGACTTCTGCCTCAGTTTCTCCATTGTGTTACTTCCTTTTGAACAGGAATGTTTCTTTCCTGGCTATTCCTGAGTCTGGCTATGAGGTGGAAAGTGTTCCTGCATGATTGCTTGTCAGCTCTGACTCTTACTTGAAGTCAAACAGAGCTAAGGATACTTTATCCTGCCATATATGTGCCCTTGGGTTTAGGCCTGATGGACCAGTTTGAATGAGCTGGTAGATCAGGACACCCAGAAGATTAGAGAGAGAGAGGGAATGAATGATTTGGCCATCTGCCAAAGGAGATGGGACATGGGTAAGAAGCAGAAATGGGTGAGACAGAGAGAGAGAGAGAGAGAGAAAGAGGTGTTGATGTAGTTTCTGATGCATCCTGCCTGTGTGATCTTGGACAAGTCACTACCCCATTCTGTGACTCAGTTTCCCCTTCTGTAAAATGAGAGCTTCTCAAGTCGCTTCCAGGTCTGTGTCTGTGATCCTGCGATGAGATTACAGATCCATTGAAACAACAAACTATAATATCCATATATATGTATATGTATAACACTAGGAGCTTAATTTATCTGTTGAATAGGGAACTCTCTGGTGGCAAAGATGTGATCAACTCCTATTTGTCTCTGTGTGGCCAGTGCCCAGCACAGGGCCTCCCAGGTCAGCGGGCTGAGTCAATTCTTGTAGAATTGAGGTCAGTTCCTAGAGTTAGCTAACAATCACTTTTCTTTTCTTAGGTCTCCGCCCTCCCTGGGCTCCTCACAGTAAGGAAGCAGGGAACCCAAAGGTCTTCTCTTTCTGCCCAGCTCTCGAGTCTTAGAGGTAGGGTCATGGGTTCTATGGCAGGAAGAGACCTTGGAGAGCTGTCTAGGTAGCATGGGGGATCCCTGGATGGGGACTGTGGCTGTCCATTCCTGCTGGGTGAGGACACTTCATCTGAACCTCAGAAGGTCTTCTACACTGGCATTCTCTAGATTAAGGAAGCCCGGCTTCGGCTTCAGAAGAATTTCAACTTAATCTGATCGAATTGGCTTCTCAGCAGTGTTTGCTGATTCTGCACAGAGCCAGCAGGTGGGGGTAGTGAGTCACCAACACCTTTCCATAGGGGTGTGTGAGTGTGTGTGTGTGTGTGTCCCAAGGAGCTCAGCCTCATCCTCTGATGCTCCCAGGGGGCAGCTGTCATGATCAAGGATTTGCCCCCATGTCTTGAATAACTAGCTGTCAAGACAATGCTTCTTGTTTCCCTTCACTTCCTGCTCAGCCATGAAGAGACCTGTTGTTTCTCTGGCCAAGAATGTTTCTCCCTCAGGCCTCTTCCTCCAGCTCAGAAGGGAGGGATGTTTTGGGTGGGCTGGTGCCATCTTGCCCATTGGCTATTTCCTCCCTGCTGGCCAGATGCTGGACGCCAACCCGCTCCCGGCTAGTGGCACGGTCCTTCCCCGCCCCTCATTTCTACACCGTGTCCACTAGTCCCCAGAGGAGTTGTGACTCAGTCGATTTGTTGGAAAGAGCTGCCAGCTCTCCTGTTGTGGACATCTGGATTAAGTCTCTGCTCCTCCCTGAAGCCTTGTGTGAGCACACTGATTAGTCCCTTTTCCTGAGGGCATGATCCATGCGGTATGGCAGAAGGGATTCAGGACTGGCAGGCAGAAGATCTGGATTTTAGTTCTGTGTAACTTTGGTCAATACACGCCCTACTCTGGACCTCTATTTCCTCATCAGTAAGATAAGGAGATTAAGCCTTATTGGATCTCTTCCTTGCTGCTAAGTGAGTTTGACGTCTGTTTTTCCCATCCCCCCCCTCTGGGTTATTCAATTTAATCTGCACCTTTGATGTAAAAAGGGGCCATTGAGGTCATGGTGAAGTGGATAGAAGGAGGTGGGACTTGGGGTCAGGAGAAGCCCTGGTTCCACTTGCTCCTTTTGATAATGGTGTGACCTCGGTCAAGTCACTTGGCTTCTCTGGCCTCAGTTTCCTCATCTGTAAAGTGAAGGTTGTACCAGATGGCCTCTAAGCTCACTTTCAACCCTAAGTCTATGATCGTAATTCTCTTAACCTCTCTGAGCCTCAGTCTCCTAATCTGTAAAATTAGGGCCTGTAACACGAACCACACAAGGGCGTTGTAAGGCTTAGACAAGCTGAGATCCTGGGATTCTCTGTGATTCTCTTGTCCAAACCTTAACTGCCCTCGACTGTGAAGACCAAGGGGGAGGAGACAGAGTACCTTTGCCCATACGGTCGGCTTTGGGCACTTGGAATTACAGACAGGCAGACTGGGGCATAGTTTTATCTCCTATACCCTATGTTAGGCAGCCCAGCAGATACAGCCCTGCACCTGCCCTGAAGTCAGGACGATCTGGGTTCAAATCTAGCCTCAGATCCTTGCTAGCCACGTACTCCTAGGCAAGTCGCTCAATAGCTGCCTCAGTCTCCTTATCTGTAAAGTAAGGATAAGAACAGCCCTGTCCTCCCAGAGTTCTGAGGGCCAAATTAGATAATATTTGTAAAGTGCTTTGCAAACCTTAAAGTACGACCTGAATGGGATTATGATTATGGCCCAGCCAAAGTGGCCCCCATCTCGATGCCCCCTGGCATCAGAAATTTCTTGCCTTTACTCTGGCCATCCCTCGGGCCAAGAATTCACTACCTTCTTCTCTTCCAATGAACTCTGAATCCTTTAATGTGCCAATCAATCAAATCTCCCCCCCCCCCCTGCTTTACTAGACTGGGAGTTCCCTGAGGGTAGGGATCCAGGGCTCCTCTGCAGTTTGTGTTTAATTCAGCACTTCCCACAGTCCTTTGCACACAGTAGGTGGTTAATATGTGCCGTATCTAATTGAATTTCTGGAGCAAAGGAGCTCCAGGAACTAGCTGGGCTCAGCCGCTATCTGCTCCCCAGTTTCAGAGCTGTTGCTGGGGTGTCTGAAGACACGATGAGAACCTGATCTCATGCAGCGGAACACTAGGCTCTTGTAAATGCTGAGGACTCTTCCTCATGCAAAGTTCCAGGAGTGCCCAAGGCTCTGGGAGAAAGGTGCTCAGGATCTGTCATTCCAAGGGCCCCTCCCTACATTGTACCAATGGGAGAATGTCTTGGAGTCACTGGCAGACCCAGAAGCCTGTGGCTGCATCCAGGGGGACTGGATGGTGGAGAGAATCCTTCCCAGGCTCTGTCCTGCCATAGCTGAGATCCAGAGTTACCTGCCAGGAGCTGAGAAAGGACCCAGCCCGTTACCTGCTGCTGTTTGTTTCTTTATTTACACGTAGCTCTCACCAAAGACCGGAAGAACACAAACATTCAGGGCCAAGATGGGTCCGGGCAGGGGAAAGGCTGGGGGCTGGACGGCCATGCATGGAACGCTGGGTTTGTGGGCATACACACCTGTTAGGTGCCCGGCTGGAGAGCCCAGACCTGAGTGTGTGTATGTGAGTGTTACTGGGGGTGGGGTAGGGGAGGCAGAGCAGAAAGCAAGGCCTCACAGCACAGACGGCAAGGGTAGCATGCGAGAGATTTTGTCCTTAGGCATCAATACCTGCACAGAGTGAAGAGCCTTCCCTTGAAGACCTCAGGGAAGACCTCAGGGTGGGGAGGGAAGGCCCCTGAAGTCAGCCAAGGATTTGTCTTGATCCCATACCAGGACTCCAAAGCAATTCTCCTTCTGTCCGTTGGCACCCCTTCTTCCCCTTTTCCTTTCCTGACCCAGGCTGGGCTTTATTCTGGGGTCGGGGTGGGGATCAGCTGGGCATCAGCAGAGGTGAGGAGCTGGGGAAGGCTGCCCAGTGGTGGGACCTCACAGGTGGGGCCACACCTGCTTTGCTGGAGTTCTCTACCCATCCGATTCTCAAAGCCCACTCTCAAGATATTCCAGGAACCATCTGAAGTCGCCTTCTCTATAGGGTCAGTTCTCCTCCGTGGCCACCAGAGGTCGCGCCCCTCCAAAGCCACCTTAGCCCAGGTGTTGGACTCGGGACACCGCCCCTAGTAAGTGCTACCTACAAACTTGATTTCTTCCCCCCCCATTCTTGCTCAGGCCTTCGACAAACAAGGCCCAGATCCTCCTCCCGCTGCTTCTTCCTGGTGCATGGCCCATTCCTTCCAACTGGAAAGCAGAAAAACTTGTTTCCCTGCTCCTTCCCTCTCCTTGGGATCGACAAGAGCCGGGAAGAGAGCGGGGCTCTTGTCTCCCTGGAAGAGGACCAACGTTCCTCCATCTTTCTCTGCTTACTAATGTCTCTGCCTTTATGGCCCGATGCCGGTGCCACCTCTTCCAGGAAGCCTTCTGGATTCTCCTAGCTGCAAACACAGCCTTCCTTCTAGAGTACTCTGAGGTGGTTTTGTCTGGATTTCTCTTTCGCCCCTATCACGTTCAATATCGATCATCACTGTATAGTGATCAATCGTGTTGGTGCGGCATCTTCCCTGTTAGACTGTAAGTTACTTGAGGGCATGTATAGTTACATTTTGTCTTGGTAGCCCCAGCGCCATACAAGGCATACTGTACACAGTAGGCGCTTGGTAAGTACTTGTTGAATGGAATTGCTAGGGGATGGACGGGTCATGAGGCAGCTCTCTTACAGTTGGAAGCTGCTGTGTGTGTGTGTGTGTGTGTGTGTGTGTGTGTGTGTGTGTGTGTGTGTGTGTGTGTGTGTGTGTGTGTGTGTGTGTGTGCACGCACCAGTATAGGCGTGGCGGGGCTAGGCCGGTCCGGACTTGGCTCAGCATCAACACTGCCGAGATGGCGTGCGGTGCACCGAGCCAGGGCGCTTTGGAATCTTCCGCCAGCGCCTCTTGTCCCAGCGGCAAAGCAGCAGCAAGCGGAAGGTGTCGCGGAAGGCTTTGTTGCAGAGCGCGTAGCACATGGGATTGACCGTGCTGTTGACATAGCAGAGCCAGTAGCCCAGCTCCCACAGGGTCTCGGGCACGCAGTCATTGCAGAAGGTGGACACCAGCACCATGATGTTGTACGGCGTCCAGGTGAGGATGAAGGCTAGCAGGATGGCGCTCAGTGTCCTGGCGGCCTTCTTCTCTTTGACCAGCGAGAAGGTCTTGCGCTTGCTTAGCTGTTCCTTTCCTTTCTTCTTCGGCTCCTTGCTCGCTCGCTCGCGGGTCTTCTTGGTGGGGCGCTTCACTGTCTGCGGGGACGCCCGAGGGGGTGGCTTGGCTGGAGCCTGGGCTTCTGTCCCCACCATGGGCATCTTGATGACCACCTCGAAGCCCGCCTCCTCTCCCTCAGAGGACGTCAGAGACTCCAGGTAGCCTTCGTCCTCCTCCTCCTCCTCTTCTTCCTTCCAGCTGTAGGAAGGAAGGAGCCGGGGTCCCCAACAACAGCAACAGCGCCTCGTGGGCACGTCGGGGGAACCTTCGGGGCCCGGCTGGGAACGCTCCGAGCTGCTGCTGCTGCCTCCGCCTACCCCCTTCCCCGGTGTCTCGGAGCCCTGCAGCGCGGCCAGCTCCCTGGCCCTGTTCTCAGTCTCACGGTAGATGCGCCAGTAAAGCACGCACATGACGGTGACGGGGAGGTAGAAGGCAGCCATGGCCGTCCCGAAGGTGATGATGGGCTCAGAGAGGAACTGGATGTAGCACTGGCCCGCCTTCACGGTCCGCTTGCCCACCAGGTACTGCCAGAAGAGGATGGCCGGGGCCCAGAGCACGAAGGATACCAGCCAGGCCAGGCCGATCATCAGCGCAGCCCGCCGAGGGGTCCTCTTGGCGCGGTAGCTGAGCGGCCGCGTGACGGACAAATAGCGGTCAAAGCTGATGAGCAGCAAGTTCATGACCGAGGCGTTGCTGGCCACGTAGTCCAGGGCCAGCCAGAGGTCGCAGGCCAGCGTGCCGAGGGCCCAGTGCCCCATGATCAGGTAGGTGGTGTAGAGGTTCATGGAGACGACGCCGATGATGAGGTCGGCGCACGCCAGGCTGAGCAGGAAGTAGTTGTTGACAGTCTTAAGCTCGCTGTTGACCTTGAACGATATCAGCACCAGCAGGTTGCCGGTCACGGTGGCCAGCGAGAGCAGGCCCGTGGTGAGGATGATGAAGGCCACCTGCCACGGGCCTTTCACCGGCTCCAGGACTGTGATGTTGGGGCTCACGGCGGGGGCGACGGAGACGTTCATGTCAGCAGCGTGCTGGGCCACATGGGAGATGCGGAGTGGGCGAGGGAGAGGCGAGCCTTCCTCCCCTGGCTCAGGGGGCGGCCCCCTCCCCGGGCTCGCGATTCCCTGGGGCAGGGAGACCGCTCTTGGGCTCCCTCAGGCCAAGACCAGCACCTGAAAAGAGACGACACCGGCACGTTCAACATCTCCAAAGAGCCCCAGATGGTGTGTTGGGCACTAGGTTTGCCTGGCATGGGTGTGTGTGTGTGTGTGTGTGTGTGTGTGTGTGTGTGTGTGTGAGCGCAGGCGCGATATAACGGGAAGAATTCTGATCCTGAAGACAGATGATCTAGGTCCAATCCCAGCTTTGACACTTCTTAGCTGTATGACCCCCTCTCTGCCTTAACATGCTCATGTATAAAATGTGAATGAACAAGTTTATGTTAGGTCGTCTGAACTGGGCCCTCACTGCTGCCAGGCGATCCTCAGCTCCTTAGCTGATTCCCTATCCCACTCACCACAGCGATTCTCCTAAACCTTTTCATTCCTCCTCAAACTTCCCGTGGCTTCCCCCATCCCCTTGGGCCAAGAACTTTTCCTTCTAGTTCACTGATAAAAGAGAGATCACTGGCATCCAGAGTGCCCTCTCATCTTCTCCTCATCCCACATCCCCAGGACCTCTTCTGCCATCTTCACCCACAAAGAGATGGCCTTTCTCCTTACCAAGGCAGACCTTCCCATTCTATCCATCTCCTCCGGCAGATTGCCCCCATTGCCCCAACTTTCTCACTTATCTTCCATCCCCCCCCCCCACCTCATCTACTGGCTCATTCCCTACTGCCTACAAACATGTCTGTCTCTTTCCCACATCCTCAAGAACCCTTTCTCTTGATCCATCTGTCCTGATCGCTACCATCCCATAACTCTCCTCCTTTTTGAGACTAAACTTGAGAAGATCGAGTCTGCACCTGATGGATATCTCCACTTCCTCTCTTCCCACTTTCTACAGTGTGGCTCCCAACCTCATCATTCCAAAGAAACTTCTCTCTATACTCTTTCCTGGTTCTCTTCCTATGGACCATTCCTCTGTCTCCTTCGCCGGATCTTCATCCAGATCACACTTGCTAACCATTGGTGTCCCCCAAGGCCTGGCTTGGGCCCTTCTCTTTTCCTTCTATACTGGCTTAATTGGTGATCTCATCTGCTGCCATGGATTCAATGTTCATCTCTAAGAATATGACTCTGACGTCACTTGGGCAGCCCTAACCTCTCTCCTGACCTCCAGGTCATATCTCCGACTAATCTATCTGTTAGAATATAAGCTCCTTGAGGGCAGGGACTGGCTTTTGTCTCTTTTTGCATCCCCAGTATTTAGCACAGTGTTGGGGACATGGGTAGGTGACGCTTATTGACCAATCAACTCCAGCCCTAATTCTGTGCCTATTACATGTCACTCTCCACTACAATCCCCCAGCTGTCAAACTGCTCTCCCAACGTGCAGATCTGACCACAGCACCTCGCCCTCCAGGGACCTTTAGAATCAAAGATAAAATCCTTTCGGATTTTTAAAACCTTTTATCACCTGGCCCCCTCCTACCTTTCCAGTCTTCTCACATATTCCTCCCTTCCATGTAATCTTCAGTCCAGTGACACTGGCCTCCTTCCTGCTCCTCATGCCCAACACTGCATCTGTTGACTAGGAGTGTTTTCAGTGGCTCACCTCGATACTTGGAACACTCTTGCTCCTTATCTTGGCCTCCTGGCTTCCTTCAAGTCTCAGCTAACTCTCTGCGTTCTGGAAGAAGCCTTTCTCACCTTTCCTTAATCTTAGTGCCTCCCCCTTCAAAACAATATCTTAATGCCTTCCCACTGAGACGACGCCAATGGATCCTGTATATATCTTGTTTGTACATAGCCATCTGTACCTTAATCCCGTCAGACTGTGGGCTCCTTAAGAATGAGGACTGGAATTTTTCTGGGCCTTTCTTTGTGTCCCCAGCCCTTAGCACAGTTGCCTGGCACACAGTAGGGGCTTATACATCCAAGTGGACTGACTGAGAGTATCTCGAAAGGAACAAGTTTGAGGGGGGGCCTCTCAGGGAAGAACATGATGTTGTGTTGTCATGGAAACACTCCTAGCCTGGGAGGAAGAAGGTCTCTGTTTAAGTCAGTCCAGCCAGTTTGCAAAGTAACCCTGGCCAAGCCATTACCCTTGTCAACTTTTCAATTTCTTCTTCTCTAAAAGAGGGGAATTGGACTGGATCCTTGAGTTCTCTGCTGGGTCCGACAGTCTGTATTCTAAGGTCACTTTCGTTTTGAAATCTTCTGTTCCATTATCCCAGTTTCTGATATCTGGTGACTGTATCTGAAGGACACTTCCAGCTCAGACATTCTGTGTCCTTTGGTCCCTTCTGTTACCTTCCTGCTCCAACATTCCATTTTCTAAGGCCAATAGGGGTCTTCAGGCCAAGCCTGAGTGACTCCATATCATCACATACCAGGATTCTTGTTCAAGTTGGGTTTGACTCAGTAGTCTGGCCTCTTCCCAGTCAAAGATTTGGTGATTCTGCATTATCTCTGCTCCCTCAACCCACTCCCTCTGCTCATGGTCTCCTCACCTTCCTGATTTCATCAGCCAAGATGGAGAAAGGACAAAGTAATGACAACCTTGGGCCAGGACTGCCTTCGAGGGCAGCCCCACATGGGATCATCTGCAGCCTCCTTGCCTCTCTGAACTCTGTTGTGCCCCCCTTTTTAGGGCAGGAGGCAGGGGAAGAGGGGCTGGGAGATGGGCCACTGGCTGGGCACATGCAGAGGGAGGTTAAGGGGCTTGTCCTTTCTCCCAGGACCATCAGAGTCAGGAACTGGCGTTGAGAGGACAAAGGGCAAAAAGAGGCTGGTGGAGATGGGGAGGGGAGAGAGGATTTGAGGGGCAGGAGCCAGGTGAGGGAGACTCTAGGAGGAACAGGACAGAGGGAGGGAAGTTAAGTGCAGCAGCATCCAGAATCTCTAGATGTCATGCCTTCTTTTTTTGAGCTCTGGGGCCCTCTTTTGGGGAGTGTGAGGAGCTGTGTATCCTTAGACCAACAACCGAGTAAGATTATTAAGTCCTTCCAGTCTGCCAGGGGCTAGGCTGTGAAGAGTGTAAACCTGAAAGGAAGAGAAAGAGAGGGCAGAGAGGCAGCAAGGGTGGGAGGGAGGATCCTGGAGAGGAAGGAGGAGCAGAGATGATTAGAAGGAGGTGTGAAGAGTTTGAGAACTACTCAAGTACCAAGGCCACTGGAAGACAAATGACCCCTGAGGTGGCTGGAGGGATCTGGGTTTAAATCCCACCTTTGACACTGGTGCCTCAGTTTCCTCATCTGTAACATAATGGTAATAATTGTTATAGCATTTAGTCCACAGGGTTGTAAAGTGGACCAACTTTGGGGCCTTAGGATAGGGAATATCAGAGCTGGGAGGGACCTTGAGATAATGTGGTCTATGGTCCAAACTCCCTCATTTTAAAGAAAGGTGACCGTGGAGACCCCCACCCTTGAGGTATGTCCATGAACATTTGGGGACAAGGAGGGGTTGTGCTAAAGAATCTGAGAGAATCCTGGGAAGAAACCCAGGATCACACAGCTAGTTAGTGTCCTCAATTCCAGTCTAGGGGTCTCTTGGTTCCCAGCCTACCGTGAGCCCTAGGGGTTGGGTACTTCCAACCTCCAGCAATGGCTGGATGGAACAGAATCCCACCTGCCCTTCCCCTTAAGCCTTGGGAACTGGGTTGTTCAGGCCTTTCCCCTTGCTCTGTCCAGGCCTTCAAAGGGGTTCTACTTGTTGGATTGTAACTGGGACCATCTGTCAAAGATGAATTTTGTCTTAGAAATAGGTCTACGCAACTCATGCACAAGATTGGGCCAGGACTGGGAATCAACAGGGCCCACTGACTCTTGCCAGACTGGGGAGAGCTGGAGCCATGGAGAAGCTCTGTGGGTGCTGGAGGTGAGGGAGGGCCTTCATCTAAGGCTAGGGATGACTGCTCCTGAGGTCTGGTTTTTGAGAGAGAATAAAGAAGCTTTATCCACTAGAGGACTTGGAACGACACTATTGGTTATGTGATCCTGGTCACCATCACTTTGCCTAGGTCTGCCTCAGTTTCCTTATCTGTAAAATGGGGATGGGGTTGGATGACCAATAAGATTCCTCTGGGCTCTAAATCTACAATCCTATATAAAATGAGTTACATAGGGGGTGGGGAGGTGGGGATCTTCCCACTCGAAATTCTGTGGTTCTAGCTCAGTTTTGCTTTAGGAGGTGGAAGATTGGGAGCTGGGAAGGTTCTGAGCAAAGCCATAGAGAAGAGAGGAGAATCTGAGGGCTGGAGGGGGTGGGGCTCTCTGTGCTTCAGTTTCCTCTTCTGTCAAACCAGGGGGTTGGGTTGAGTGGCCTCTCAGGTCCCTTCTGGCTCCAGAGCTATGACCCTTTGACTATCTGGGCTCAGCTAAGGAAGCTCTAGATCTCGTCCCCTTCCATAGTGGCCTTTGCTCACATCATTCCTTCTACCTGGAATGCCCTCTGGCCACCTTCCATCTGCTATTCATTGAAATCCCAGGCAGCCTTTAAAGCCCGACTCAAACACCACCTTCCCCGGGGAAGCTTTTCCTGACCCCCACCTCAGACCTAGATGGCCTTTCCTCACACATTTCACTAAATTCTTTGTTTATACCAGGCTCATGGTGGAAAATGTGCATTAAGGTTATTTGTGGGGCTGTCTCATCTCCTCATGAGGTTCTTAGAATGACCTTAGAAGTCATCTAGTCCAGCTCCCTTATTTTACAGATAAGGAGACTGAGGCCCAGAGATTAAATGACTTCCCCAAGGTCACCCATCTGGTAAGTGGAAGAAGTGGGATTTGAACCCTGGTCTTTTGGTTCCAGAGTTCGTGCTCTTGAGCTTCACGATGGCAAGGAATGGACTCTGTCTTCTCTAGACCTCGTATCTTGTACACAATAGGAGCTGGGTCAATTTTTGTTAAATGAATGGAGGAATAGGAAGGACTGAACCCCAGAGAATTTGCTGGGAAGGATCCCCACATTCACCAGCCTCCTCCCTGCACCTTCCCAGTTAGCTCTCCTCTCCACTAGGGGGTCCTGAGGGAAGCCTTCCCTGGTCCTCTAGGCCCACTTGGCTCAGATCTCGGGCATCTAAAAGCTAGTTCTAGGGTCCCCTGGGCTCTGCTCCGAATATCCCAATGTAGGTTTTCTCTTTCTCCTACCGGGAGATGAAGGTAAGGCAAGGGGTCATGATGTCCGTGCCTTTCGCTTGCCTCTGTCTGGCTCAGTATAGACTGTGGCCAATGGCTCCTGTAGCCAGATCGAACAGCTACAGGAGTAAGAGGCAGTATGGTGGAGAGACAAGTGTGGGCCGGATTTGGAGTCAGGGCCTGGGTTCAAATTCTGCTCTGTTCCTTAATACCGTATGACTTAAATCAAGCCATTTAATTGTTCTGGGTCTCAGTTTCCTCAGCTATAAAATGAAGGGGTTGGACCAGTAATTTCTAAGGTCCCTTCCATGCTCCAAATCTATCATTTTTCGGGAGTAAGTTTTCTGAATTGGCCGGAAGACTAAGTGAAAGGGCTTGAGCTAGGATCAGCTACCCACTCTGCTACACCAGGAAATGAAGGCGGTTGGTAGTCCAGAAAGGGAAGAGCCTTGCCTGCCCAGGCTGCACAGATTGGCATAAGGAGCTTTAGGGATGAGACAGAGACTTTGAGACCTCCTGGGAAAACTGCAGGCAGGAAGGAGCCTCCCCTAAGGAAAGGCTTCTCTGCTTGCCCCCCAATATTATGGATCCTGGTCTAAATTATTCTGTCCCAGAGAAACCTCCATTAATACCAGGCTGGAACCTCAAGGTATCCTCCAGAGGAAGCCATACAATAAATAGTGAGCACAGAACAATTCTGTTTCAGAGTCCTTTGATCATCAGTGATGGAAGGGATTTTAGAACATGGAATGTCAGAGTTGAGAAGGACCTCAGTTAGAACATAAAAAGTGAGAGCCAAAAGGGACTGTAGCTCATAAAACAGAGAACATGAGAGCTGCAAGGGACCTTAGGACATACAATAGAAAATAGCAGAGCTGAAAGGGACCTTATAATACAGAACAGAGAACATCAGAGCTGGAAGGGACCTTAGAATGTAGAATAGAGAACATCAGAGTTGGAAGGAACTTTAGAACATGGAACATAGAACATCAGAGCTGGAAGGGACCTTAGAACATAGAATAGAAAACATCAGAGCTGGAAAGGATCTTAGAACATAGAACATCAGAGCTGGAAGGGACCTTATAATACAGAACAGAGAACATCAAAGCTAGAAGGGACCTTAGAATGCACAACAGAGAACATCAGAGCTGGAAGGGACCTTAGAATATAAAACAGAGAACATCAGAGCTGGAAGGGACCTTATAACTTAGAATAGAGGACATTAGAGCTGGAAGGGACCTTAGAACACAGAACAGAAAACATCAGAGCTGGAAGGGACCTTAGAACATAAAACAGAGAACATCAGAGCTGGAAGGGACCTTAGAACATAGAATAGAGAACATCAGAGCTGGAAGGGACCTTAGAATATAGAATAGAGAATATCAGAGCTGGAAGAGATCTTAGAACATAGAACATCAGAGCTGGAAGGGACCTTATAATACAGAACAGAGAACATCAAAGCTGGAAGGGACCTTAGAATGCACAACAGAGAACATCAGAGCTGGAAGGGACCTTAGAACACAGAACAGAAAACATCAGAACTGGAAGAGACCTTAGAATATAGAATAGAGAATATAGGCGCTGGAAGGCACCTTAGAACATAGAATAGAAAACATCAGAGCTGGAAGGGATCTTAGAACATAGAATATCAGTGCTGGAAGGAACCTTAGAACATACAATAGAAAATAGTAGAGCTGGAAGGGACCTTAGAACATAAAACAGAGAACATCAGAGCTGGAAGGGACCTTCCTTTAGAAAAAGTTAGAGGTGAGAGGGACCTTAGATCATAGCACATAGACTCAGAGATGAAAGAGATCCTAGAACATTGAATGTCAGAGCTAGAAGGGCCCATTGAACACAGGCCATGTAGTTGTCAGGGTTAGAATGGACCTTATATTATACAACATGGAATGTCAGAGCTGGAAGCAGTTTTAGAATACAGAATAGCATTAAGAGGGGTTTTAGTTGGTCATTACAGGACCCCCCAGGGTCCAGGACAGGAAGGAAAGCAAACAAGCACCTACTATGAATCACGCACTGATTTGATCTCCTGTGGTCCTCACCCCAATCCTGCAGGTTGGTGTTATGATGATCCCTATTTTTGCATTTCAGGCAGACATAATGGTTAAGTAATTTGCCAAGGGTCACAGCTAGTAAGTCTCTGAGGCCAGAGCTAGCCACCGGACCACCTGGCTGTCTCTGATGGGAGCTTGGATCCATCATCTTTGAGAGTAGGGTCTGATGGAAAGACGATGGATTTTAGTGTCAAGTCTGACATTCGAATCTATCTCACCAGCCCCCCCCCCCCCAAAAGAAGCCTAAAGCACCTGCAAGTAATAGGCTAAGGAAAAAGTTTCTGCTTAGGGAGAAAAGAGGTGCAGGTGAAGCATACACGAGACTGGGAGATTTTGCACAGATGTGGGACATTTCAATAGTCGATTCATGTCTCTCAGAATCTGTAAAATGCCTGGAAACCTCTGGTGGGCAAGGCTAGCCTCTCACACCAAACCTTGTTTCAACATTTGCAGGGAATACCATGCAAAGAAATTCCGAGAGAAATCTCTGGGAAATGGTAGCTAGAAAAATGCCTTCCGTTAGCCTCAGTTTCTCAATTTGTCAAATAGGGACAAAGATACTTGCATTCCCAGGGTTGTTGGGAAGAAAGCACCATGAAAATAAAATATCATTATTCCAATTAGGAAACAAACCACCAGGGACTAGCAATGGGGATCACAGACTCCCAGAACCATTCCCTAGAACGTTTTGTCCCATGTCTCGCCCATTGTCTTCCTTCCCTTGAATTGTATTTGCCTGGCACAGCTGCCCCCCACCCCGAGCTTCCTGAGGGCAAGGCTTGTTTAGTTTTTTGGCCTTTGCACCCTCAGGGCAGGCAATAATGCTTGCACATATGGAGGACCTAACAAAAGTTTGTCAACTTGAATTATGTTTCAGGAGTGGTCCTTTCGCTACTGCAAGATCCGGTTTCCTCATCTGTCAAATGGGGATAATAATCTCTGCTGTACTTGTCTCTTAGAGATATTAGGAGGATCCAAGGAGATCTGGATGTGGAAAGGCCAGTGTGTGTGTGTGTGTGTGTGTGTAAAAGCGCTAGGGCCATCTCTCGGTTAGCTGATAACGACCGCAAGACTCTTCCTGGTCCTCTTTCTTCCCCTCCCCATCTTCTCTTTCCTCATCTCTCTCTCTCTCTTTTCTCCCGCCCTCTTCTTTCTCCTCTCTCTTCTTCCCTTCACCCCCCTCCGCCCCCCGCATTCTGTGTCGCCCATCACCATGGTACCCACTGCAGAACAGAAGCCGTGCTGGCTTCACCACCTTCTTTCCGCAGCACTCACTCCCCACCCATTTGGGAGGCATTCAGCCTCGTAGCTCTTGGCCTTCCTCTTCCCAGTCCCCAAGACTGCTTTGGATCCATGAGTTCTCCCTCAACCGAGAATCTTGCCATTTCCCTCCTTCTACCTGGCCTGACTCTTTCCAATTCAAGGCACCTGAACCCTTCTCTCCAGACCCAGCTTCTCCCTAGAGCCAGGTGTTCCCTGGTTGGGGTTTTAGTCCATCTATCTCCCATCTCTGATGAGTATTAGCAGGAAACTGACCCACTCGGTGCCCAGGTGTACATGGTAAGGGGAGAAGATGAGGAAGAGGAAATGTCCCCAGGAAACGAGCCCCAAATAGATGAGGGAGACAGAGGCAGTTAGGTGACTAAATTTTTAGAGCAGATGTGTCATGTGGGGCTAGCAGAGCCATTTACTTGGGAGGGGGAAGCTTCTAGGTGGGCAAACCTGTCACAAACTCAGTCCCTGAACTTCCTGAAGTTTTGGAGGAGGCAGTTAAAAAGGGGAGGACCTCTCCTCTTCATGCCAGGGTGCTACTGATTCTGCAGTGACCAGAGGGTGCATGTGTGTGTGTGCTCTGTCCATTTTCCCAGGGGTCTGGCCTGAACATCTGTGGACCTCCTTTCAACAAGATGATGACTATTTGGATATGTCCTGAGCCCACATGGGACTTGGAAGTGTGAGCCACCTTTTTATATGGATGTCCAAGGTCATGGACCCCAGACACAGAAAGAAATTGGGAGTACAGTGTTTGGAGTCAGAAGGGCTGCATGGGTCTTCCAATTTCTGACTTTGCTAATATGTGTGACCTTGGGCTAGTGCCTTTCCCCTCCTTGTCCACCATTCTCTCCTCTGTAAAATGAGGGATTCGAAGGAAATGGTCTTTGAGGTTCCTCCCAGAAGTGAGCCCCCCAATTGCAGGGTGCCAGGTGTATTCATGAAGCTGCCTGAGCTGGGCCATGCCAGGCTGTGGAGCTATAGGGAAGGTCTCTCCCCTCGCTGCCACTTGTCCTGGACCATCCCAGATTCAAGTCGTGGAGCCTGGGCGGGGCCAGGTCTTGCACCCACCTTGAGGCGTGGCTCCTCCTTCTGCCAGGCTGCCGGGGTCAGTCCATCCTGGCGGGGCCCACAGGCAGGCGGGGTTAGCTTGACACAAGGAACCCTAGGGGATGAGAGGAGTTAGGTTCCTGGGGCCAAGGGGAGCCACCCCTTGGCGCGCTAGGCACTGGCACCAGCTGATAACCCCAGACAAGGCAACACCCTCCTGGACAGTTCGTCCGATCGGGCTACCGGGTGCCAGCTGCCATCTGGCTTTGCAGACCCTTCTGCTTGCCTTCCTCCCTTCTCTCTTGGAGTGATTCCCTGCCCTCTGGAGCACCTGCTCTTGCATTTGGGCCACTCTTACAGGGCAGAGGATTTAGGGCTGGAAGTGACCCGAGAGGTAATCTAGTCCTACTCCATTCATTCTATTGAGAAGGAAAACAAAGCTCAGAGAGGTTAAAGGGCTTGCCCAGGGTCATGGCAAAGCCAGATTCTTTTGAATCCAGCCTGTCTCCTAGAGACCTTCAACCCGCCCCAGCCCACACCCCCATTCCCAGCTCTGCCGCTCCCCGTCTCCAGCAATCCCCAAACCCAGCCTCTCTCAGCGTTCCCTAAAAACATCTGATTCATACTCTTTGAGTTGGGGGGGGTAGGGAGAAGAAGTCAAGAACACTCTATTTACTTACCCCCTTCTCCCTCCATTTCCCAGCAGTTACATCCCATGGGCCCCCAAACCTAGACCTATCTTCCCTTCCAGAGTCCAGGTGTCCTCTCTCCCACCTTAGACCTCCCCCCACCCCTGGCTCGCCAAAGCCCAGAGTCCCCGTTCCTCCCCCTCCCCTCTCCAATCACACTGAGACAGCTACTCACCATGGAGGTGTGCGTGGGAGCAGGGGTCTGCCGGGGTCTCCAGTCCCACTCCCTCCCTAGGGGAACCTCGTCCTCTTGAGGGACCAGGACACTTGGCTCCCCCGGGGAGCTTTGTCCTGTGCTGGCAGCAGGAGAAGAACGATTGTTGATTGGCATGTCCCACCCCCTGGCACGACAACCCCTGGGGAGGGAGGAAAGAGGGAAGGAAGGAGGGAGGGAGGGAGGAACAGAGGGAGGGAAGGAGGGTGGAGCTGGGAGGGAGGTTAGAGAGAGCTCTGAGCTTGAGGTGGCCCCTGCAGGGCAAATCTGGGCACCCTCCCACCTTAGACAAGGGGGGCTGAGACAGGAAGGGGGCAGGGCTGTGTGGGGGGGGTGGAGGCAAAAGCAAAGGGCTCCAAGAGGGATAAGAAGAGGAGAGAAGGCGGATACGGGAGAGAGACAAACACCCACACCCACAGACTGCACACAGACTCGAAGACACACGGAGAATCTCACTCATACACACACACACACACACACACACACACACACACAATCACATACACACACGTAGAATCTTTTTCAAACAGCTCTGTGAGATCATGGTCACACACAATCACAGCCACACAAACACACAACTGGGGTCATACAAAGTCTCGCACTGTGTGTGTGTGTGTGTGTGGTTGCCACCCTCCCCCGCAATGCGCTCCCTAGAGCCCCCAAACATGCTCCAAGCGGCGACTCCGTGGATCATGGTACTAAGGGCTACCTCCTGCCACCTGTATGTGTGCCTGCTTCACATGGATCTGCCTTCCCTGCCTCATGCAGGTACACGAGATCCCCCCTGCTGTCCCCTCCCCCTTCGCCCGCCCACACCGTCACCCTCCCACACAGCCATACTCCGGGGCTCTCTGTTCTTCGTTCCGTCTGTTTGGAAATGACACATTCGTCCTCACGTGAGAATCTCCAGCCTGGAGCAGACCCGAGGGTTGGGGCGCCCGAGGGCTGTGTGGGCCTGCCAAGATGTGCGCTTCTGTGTGCTCCCGGTATGGCTGGGCGAGCTTGTGTGCTCGTCTGTGTTGTGGGCCTGGGTTCCCAGTGTCTGGGTGTGTGAGGCGCTTGCTAATTCAGGCCCTTTCCCCCTCCTTGCTCCGCCCCCAACTTTCACTTGGAGAGACAGACAGACAGGCAGACAGACAGCTCTCCGCCCTGCCTGTCAAACTGTGTCTCCCCCCACTCCCACGCGAAGTTCACAACATACCTGGAGATGGCAAACCTCTCCCCTCCTCCCAACCTTACTTCGACTGGAGCTCAGCCTTTCCCCTTCACTTCTGCCCCTGATGCCTCTAGCCCCCACCCCTCCTATTTCCCTAGCTCCCTCTGGGGTGCCTGAGGCCCTGCTCTAAGACTAGGCCCAGGAGCTGTGCACTATGAGGGTTGGGCAGAGCAATGGGCCACATCACTGCAGGTGAGGTGGGGATTTCTAGCTGGTGCTCAGGCAGTCCCCAAGGAAGCAGGGACCCAGTCTGGTTCTTCTTGTTCTCTCTCCTCCAGGTATCCTACCTGGGCACTCTCCCCTTCCCCCATCTAGTTGTTGGGTTTGTGTGTTCTAAGTTTCCCCAGAAACCGAACCTCCCTGGGAACCCATTGCTATAGAGAGCTGGGCCCTATCCCTGCCCTTAGGCCCTATGGACCTCCTGGAGAGTAGAAGAACAAAGACTGAATTTACGGTCTTGTGTCTCCTGCATGCCTCCCCTCAAGAGATTAGTTCCTGTGCACCCTGTCTACCTCCTACTGGGTTCTAGGGAACTGACTTAGGAGTGTGGAAGGTGGGGAGGGAGCCTCCTCAAGGCAAGGCTAGGGCTCTTCTCAAAGGATCCTAGGATTGAAAGCTGCCCCAGATGTGCCCATGCAAAACAACTTTGCTTCTCAGTGTATCTGACGATACACTTCCCAAACACTCCTCTGTCCATGACTTTATACTGATACGTGGGATGCTCCCCTTGCCTCTGTTTGGCTCTTAGAATCTTTGGCTTCCTCCCAGACTCAGCTCAAATGCCACCTTTTGCAAGAGCCTTCCCCTTCTAATGTGGCCTTCCATCTACTCACTGCATAGCTGTAAGAGATACTACTTATGGACATGTCGTTGCCTCCCTAAGAATGTGGGCTCCATGAGGGCACCGACTGATTCTGTCTTTATCTTTTTAGTGCTTCAGGAACAGGGCCAGGCATTTAGTAACTGCTTAATAATTTCTTGTTGATTGACTCATTTGGGAAATAAAGTGGGAGAGGAACTCACTTGGGGTCTTAAAGGCAGAACTGGAAGAAACATAGAATGTCAGAGATGGGAGGGCCCTTAGAACATAGAGCCTCAGCAATCATAGTACATAGACTATCAGAGCTTGGAAGGATCTTAGCACAGAAAATGTCAGAGCAGAGAAGGGTCTTTAGAACATAAAATGTAGAGTGTCAGATCTGGGAAAGACCTTAAAACGTGGAATGATAGAGTGTGAATGAACTTTAGGTCATAAAATGTCAGGGATGAAATAAAGCTTGGAACATGGAATGATAGAGCTGGGCGGGAGCTGAGAACATGGAATGTTAGAGTTTGGGAGATAGGGTAGTCAATCTTACAGTCCAGGAACATATGCCCCTGGGAGAGGACATGAGCTGCTCATTGGGCCACAGGGAGGTCAGCTGCAGAGCCTCTGAGGGTGGGCATTGAATTCCAAGTAGAGCTGCCCCTGGATGTTAAGGAGATGGGATTCTCTAGCAGGGCTTAAGTTCGGGATTTGGATTCAGTCAAAAGGTGGCACTTAAGGATTTAGAAGCCACAAGTGGCCTTAAGGACCCAGGTTCCTCACCCCTGTGGTCTAGATCCTTAGATCTGCATTCCTCTGAAACTGGCTGCCACTCAGGAGTGCCCTAGAAGGTGGCTCCCAGGGTGCCCAGTGCTAGCTGTAGCCAGGACCTGATGGAGGTGCACTTATGGGTCAAGGAGCAATCCAATATGCAGGAGGCCTGGGAGATGAGTTGTAGTCTTGGATTCAGTGGGAGGGAGGGGATCTCTCATATCTGCCAAGTTTCCTGGTCCATTGATAGGCTAGTGACCTCCCTGCCTGGCCCTACCTACTCCCCTCCTTCTTCCTGGGAAGGTGACAATGAGGTCCCTGGTGTATACCACTGTCTGGAATGCATGAATCAGAGTGGCTGCAGTGGGTCCTTTGTGATGGTCCTCTGGGTGTGGGCAGTAAGTGGGGCTAGGGTGGACCCATCCCTTCCTGAGAATACTTCTCTACCCACTTCCACAACTGGTGGAGGGTGCCTTTTTTCTCGGTCCTCTTATTCTCTCTAAAGGATGACAGATGTTTTCTCCTTAAACTCTACCTTCAGGGTGGGAGCAAAGGCTTTCTCTCTCCTATCAGCAGGATATTCAGGGATCATAGGATGGGGGTGAGGTAGGGAGGGACAAAGCTTTAGAGATTTTCTTGTCACTCATGTCTGACTTAACACAGCTTATAAGTGATTTGAACCCCAGTCCTCTAGGCGGGGGTGGGTGGGGGGTGGCGGGGTGGGGCTGGAACTGTTGCTTCCTGCTGCCTCTCTGGGGCCTATGCCAGCCTGTCCAGGCCAGCACAGCCCAATCCAACAAGCATTTAGTAAGCACCTACCATATGCCAAGCATTGTGCCATGTGCTAGGGATGCAAAGACAGAAGGATGAAGGGTCCCTGTCTTCTAGGAGTTTACATTTTAAGGAGGGATACAACACAGAACAAGAGAGGTAAATGTGAGACTCTTGGAAGGGGAGGGACAAGAATGGGAATAGGCAAGTCCTGCCCACCGACGGTAGCCTGGGAGCTGAGCCTTGAAGGAAGCAGGGGACTGATTCTTACAGCAGCCTGGGGATCCCTCCACCTACGGTTGGCCCTGAACAATACTCAGCATCTTGGGGTCTCTGGGTGTATGACCTTGGATGAGGCTGATAATCACCTCCCCAGAGTCTATCAAACCAGGGGGCTGGATTTGATGGTCTCCACGCCTTCCTTCCAATGTTGCCATCCTATGATTCTTCCTCAAGAATTTTGGTGGGGGCCTTGGGGTGGTGGGCCCCTCAGCAGCAGGCCCAAGAGCTTGCCTCTTTCACACATGGGGATGCTGAGCCAGGTACACAATCAAGGCCAAGGGTGGGAGCTCGAGGGTCAGCAGGAGTGTGGGTGGCTCTGAGGTCCCATCCTCACCGCCTAGCTCAAGCACTGGTCTTGCTGCCCTCCCTAGTCGAACCTCCCCCGCACCCTCGCCAGATTTAGCCGGGAGGGAGGCTGGGAACAATTTTTTTTTTTTATTTTAAGCAGCCTGGAGCGCAGCATGAACGCATTTCTGTACCACAAAAGGATCCTAGAAGAGGCTGCGCAGGTGCAGATTGGGGTGGAGGGGAAGAATAGAGTGGCTAAGCCTTTGGCCCTAACCAGTTCAGTCTCCTACCTCTCTCCCCTTGCAGGGTCCTACTAGGCTGAGGCTGACCCTGGTCATTAGCTCCTCAAGCCTCCCCTATCCCTACCCCGGGCTCGCTCTTCCCCCTCTTCTCATCACCTTGAATGGGGCCTTTCAGAGGTCCTCAGAAAGTCTCAGAACCAAGTTATCCAATCCAATCTTCCTTTGGCATGTTGGGAAACTGAGAATCAGAGAAAGGATGGGACAGGCTTGAGATCACACAGCTAATCAAGTCACACCCCTGGACCCTGAATGCTTGGGTCTTCTGGCTCTTTGTATTCTAAAGGATGCTAAGAAAGCAGAACTTCCTCTTACCCCCCCCCCCCCCCCCCCCCCCCCCCCCCCGCCCTCCTCCGCCATGGAGAGAAGCCTGGTGGGGCTTTCTTTGGTGGGGAGGCAGGCGTCTGGGTCAGTACCTACACAGGTGGTCCAGATCTGTGATCTCATCAGAGTAGAGACTTTGTGTGTAAGCACCCACTGCTGACACCCATTGACAACTTGTTGGCAAAGCCCAGCCTTAGACAGCTACCTGGGCGCACAGAGAGGTTAATCGACTCTACCAGAGTCATACAGCCTATGTGGGTCAGAGGAAGGACCTTGGATCTTTCCTCTTCCAGAGGGCTTCCTGACTTCCAGGCTCTGCCTCCCTCTTCCAGCCGCAACTTGGAGAACAAATGCGTTGATCCTCAGTGTCACTCTCTTCTACGCTCACATCATTCAATAATTCAAGAATCAAAGCATTTTAAGCCAGAAGGCCCCTTAGAGATGGCTTTGCTTGTTGGGAACTCAGAGGCCACCTCTAGTCCAACTGCTTCATTTTCAGGCGAGGAAAAACAACGGCTAATGACTGGTCCTTGGTCAGTGTCGGGGGCAGGATTTGAATCCAGGGATTTAGTCTAACTCCCTCAGGGCCTAGAAATAGGGAGAGAGAGGGCCAGGAACTCTGGCTCAGGGCCCAGATTAGGAGTCAAGCAGACCGCTCAGATCTCACCTCACACTGACTAGCTGGGTGACCATGGGTAGGTCTTTTAACCTGTCAGTTTGCTCATCAGTAAGATGGGGATAAAAGCAGTGACCATTCAAGGGTTCTAAGTATCTATAAGGGCTTTTCGACCCCCAAGGCTGCACAGTTGAGTTGTGGCAGGACATGCCGATTCATCTGCTTCAGGCTCCCAGTTTGGTGCTGCTCACCTCTAGGGTACTTAGGGATGTTCTGGTAGAGCCAGCAGCTCTAGGGCCTGCTGGGGGAGGGGGCTGACCCAGCCCAGGGCAGGCTGAAGACCAGCAGCTTGCGTGCAGCCGATTGGAACTGTGTGGGCCTGGGGGGCAGGCACAGCCCAGGGGCAGTGGCCATTCCTGCTCATTACCTCCTCCAATGGCTATTTTTGGTAGCCTCCGAAGGGATTCGCTCCTCTCCACCCCCACCCCCTGGGCAGAGGCGGTAGAAGGACTGAAATAGAAATGCAGGCTTGGGTGCTCTGGCGTCTGTCTCCTCCTCCTGCAGAGAGGAAGCAGCCCTGGCCACTTTGGGCGGCTGGAAGCCAAGCTCCCGAGGGGTGGTCTCTGTTTTGCCGTTGACACCTCTTGGGGCCTTGTTTCTGCCGTATGACCCCCTTCTCCAGGAGTGAAGAGAAGGGCCCAGCCGGGCAGCAGTTTGCCCGTTGTGGGACCCCTAGGACATGGGATCATAGGCTTCTAAATTTTGAGCTGAATGGGGCCATTTCCTTCAATTTACAGGTGAGGAAACTGAGGCTGACAGAGGTTAGATGGCTTGTTAAAGGCAATACAGGCAGGAAACGGTCAGTTTCGTGTCTCTACCACAGTCACGGTGCCCTGGGGGCACAGATGGGTTTGGGGAATTGTAAGCTGCTCATTAAGGCCATTTCAAACAGGCTTGGGGCTCCTGGGTGGAGGCTGAGTATAGGGGACATAACTGGATTTAAGAATCGTCCCCTCCTTCTACAGAGATGGAAACCAAGATCTGCTCAGGGGGTGGGATTTGCCTAAAGTCATACCTGTGGTACCTGGCACAGGTGGGGGTCCAACCTAGAGCCTGAGCTGGGCAGGCAAGGGAGGACACACAGTGCAGTGTGGTGCTGGGATGGTCTGTGGAGGGTGGGGCAGGGCTCTGGGCTAGTGACATTGGAGCTCCAGAATTCACAGAGTCCTGATTTCTGGGGGCTGGGGAGGCCCTCAGAAAGGACCCTCGGGATGGTTTTGAGAGCTCTGGGCCCTGCCAATGACTAGCCGTAAGCCTCAGTTTCCTTCTCTGTAAAATGGAGTTAATCCCACTTGCACTGCTGACCTTGATCTCTCAGGGATGTAAAAATGGGTCTTTGGAAAAAGGAAAAAGCCATCAATGTGGGAGGAGCCCTTGAAACACTGCCCCTCTTCCCCCATCCCTTTTTATCAAAGGAGATCTTTGCAAAGGGCTTAGCACAGTGCCTATCTAGCACACAGTAGTCACCTAATAAATGTTTATTCTCTTCCCCTCGGTCAGAGTGTTAGAACGGGAGATGGCCGTAGTCTGGCTTGGAGTAAGCTGCTTAATGAAATATCGTTGGGGGTAGAGAGGATGCCCTTGGCTGGGCAGGGCAGGAGAGAGACTGCCCAACAAAGGACTTGGTGGGGAGCCTGAAAATGCCTGGAGGCTCCTTGCGCAGCTCCCTCCCCCTTCTTTTGCCTGCTTCCATCGGCCCCTCCCCTCCGGAACTCCCCTAAGCCTGGACCCTTCCTCCTATTTCCCGGACATCTCTAGGCTGAGGGGACACTGGAGGCGGGGATAGGACGGCCCTTAGAGGCTCAGACAATTCCCTCACTGCAGTCATAAGAGGACCATCTATGAGGGCAGTGGTCTGGAAGTGAGGGTGGGGATCCTAGGGGCCATCAGCTGGACAGTCCCTGAGGCCAACGGAGGCAGACAGATTTCCAGGGAAGGGAAATGGGCTTTCCCAGGAAAGATGGGGGATTCTGGGAATGCTTTCTCCCTATCCATTTCCAGGTGGGGAAAGGGCTGCAGCACTCCCATGCAAGTGGCAGCATAGGGAGCTCGTGCACTGTGCCCACTTGGTCTGGTATCAGGAAGACCTGAATTCAAGTGTGGCTTCAGACCCTACTCTCCGTGGGACCCTAGGCCAAGGCCCTTACTGTCAGTTTCCGCAGCTGTAAAATGCAGATCATAATGGCACCTACCTTCCAGAGTTGTGAGGACCAAAAGAGGTGTTTGTAAAACATTTAGCACAGTGCCTGGGACATCTCAGGCACTTAGTACATTCTTGTTCCCTTTCTTTTCGCTTCCTCTCTTTGCCTCAGTTTCCTCATATGTAAGGTGTGTGTGTATGAAAAAAAGAACTCTGGAAAATCGAGTGAGAGGCTAGCCCCACTGGGAGCTTGGGCTTTCTCCTGGTTTCCGTTCCCAATTAGGCCAGGACAGCTGCTCGCTGGCTCTCGGGCCTCTGGCTGCCCTCTGGGAGCCAGAACAGGACAGCACAAACTCTCCTCAGCCTGCCCAGGGCGCAGTTTCTTGAGTCATCTGAGTCCTCGATTATCCTCCTAGGGCCCCAGCAGCTCCTGGGGCGGGGATCAGGCAAACCCGAAGGCTGTCCTGCACCCTTGGGCACAAACTCCCCTCAGTGGGGCTGAAATCCCACTTCCCAGTCCCTCCTTTGCTTCTCATCGCAGGTGCTAGCATCAGGGAACTGGGGCCGGGCGAATGATACAGGAAGAAAGAAGCCTCACAGCCTGAGAGCTTGCGGCTCAGACACACAGACTGGAGCCAGCAGCCCTCCTTCAGCTAGCGGACCTGGTTCCATTCAGGACCTGGCTATATCCAACCACCCTGGTTCTGTCTTCCTTCCTTACTCGCTCAACCTGGGTGCAGGGGACAAGGCACTGGGTTTAGAGTCCAAATCTTGTTGGCTCTGCCTGTGGTTTTTTCCCCCTTTTCTGGGCCTCAGTTTCCCCATTTGTAAAAACAAGGGGAGGGGGATGGACGAGATTGCAGCTCCGAAGTCATCTAGTTTGATCCCCTCCTTTTACAGATGAGGAAACTGATGTTTTAAGGTGGTTTTAATCTGTAAATCCCCGGGCCTAGGTTTAGGGCCAGAGGGCCCTTTGCAGCGCTAACATGGAATCCTTAAGTATTTTGCATTTTCTTCAAATGAGCTCTGGTCTCTGAGTTGTAGCTGAAGTCGAGAGGGAATCTCAGAAAATAAGTTTCCTAACTGAGCTCCCGGCCTCGCGGCTCCCAGAGGCCCCCTCACCTCACCCCCACCCCACTCTCTTGGAGACAAGCACGCTATAAGGATGTGGAATCCATTACAGCTCCGCCACTTCTTTGTTGTGAGACCTCGGCCAAGTCCTTTCCCTGAGGTCAGTTTCGTCCTCTGTAAAAGGGGCCTGATCACCTCTAAAGGGCCTTTCCAGCTCTAAATCTTCTGATCTCACGGGAAGGAGGCTGGTCCCTGGCGCGAGCGCTCTCTCATCACAGGGGGTTTACTACAGGTGGCCACGAGTGATGCCTCCCTCCCCGCCCCCACTTTTCCTCCCCACGGGCCTTGTTCTCCCCACGTCCTCGCGTCCCCGCCTCTGCTCCCCAGCCGGCGGCCATGACGAACCCGCTTCTCCCCACCCCCATCCTGCTCCTCGCCCCCTCCCGTTCCGGGGGCGCAGCCGGAGCGGTCGGGGGCTGGAGCGAGATGTGTGCTCCAGCTTCACTCTCCCTTTCTCAAGCGGCCTCCGATTTCTAGAGGGCACTGATCGCTCGGCCGGCGCCCATTTGCGCCTTCCAGACCTCGCTTAGTTGCTCTTGACGAGCCCTCCTCAAACTCCAGGCTTAACACCCATTTCATAGATTGGGAAGGGAGCGGCCTGAGGTCTCGGTCCACAGCCTTTGAGCCCGGGGGCAGAATTTGAGCAGCTCGTGGGCGCAGTCCCATTGGCTGTCTTTGCTGAGCTCGGTCATTTGTCTTTACGGTGGGTGGCCACTGGTTAGAGAAGTGTCTTTGGCTTCTTAGAGTTAAGAGAGGCTTTTGCCTAGATTTGGAGAGATTCCGCGCCCCCGCCTCGGTGATCAAGGTGAAAGCGCACCAGTAGTTTTAAGGGTAATGGCGTTAATTCTCCTTACAGAGGTAGGCCTCCAGAGGCCGTTTCTCCAGCTCTGGTGGCCCGAGCCCCTCGAGCGGCATTCAGATGCGGGCACCAAGGGGAGAATCCTAAGCAATCTGCGCCTGTTCCCTAGTGGGTTAAGGCTCCGGGTCAGACCCAAGAACTAGGTTCCGTTCTAGGGACGGGAAAGAATCTGACAGGAAAGGGGTGTGTGTAAGGGGTGTGTGTGTGTGTGTGTGTGTGTGTGTGTAGGAGTTCCCAAGAATGGACCTCTCAACTCCCTATCTTCCAGATTCCAAGGCACCCCCCCCCCATCCCCATTCCCATCCATCCTCTGATTAAGAGACAATAGCAAAAGCAGCTGGGAGTGAGTTTCTAGGCTTGGTGCCGCAGCCTGGGCCCCCACTCCTGGCAGGCTGGGCTCCCGCCTCGGCCACAGTCACAACCCCTTGACGTCTCTCTGCAGGCCAGGCTGGAAGACAGCCTCTTAATCCTAACCTCATGTGGACTCCCAGATTTTCCTCTGGCCCTAGCCTCAGTTTCTACAGTTGTAGGGCGGGACCTGGGAGATAGGGTCTGGTTAAAGCCCGAAGAGTTTCCTCCAGTCATAAATGTCAGAGTTGGAGGAGTCCGAGCATAGACCCTTATTTCACGGTTGAGGAAACCGTGGTCCAGAGAGAGAAAGGGACTAGTCTAAGGTCACACAGCGGATTCGTGGAAGGCCCTGAGGCTGGAGCCCAAACATCCTGACTTCTAGACTAGAGCTCCCCTCCCTCCCCCTGCCCCCAACCCCAATTAAGGCTCTATTTTGCCTTGGTCCGGGTCTGCGGTTGGGGCGGGCGGCTCTGGGCAGGTGTGTCCTAGCTCCCGGCTCCCTTAACTCCCCGGACTCTCTGCCCCCTCCAATCCTGTCCGGAAGCCTCCGACGCCCGATCCCGAGGAGCCAAGCTCAGGTTCCCTCGGTCCAGACAGCCGCAGATTTAGCGCCCTCGGGTCACGCCGCCGGAGATGAGACATTAGATAGAAACCAGAACCCCGGGGGCTGGGAGTGGCGTGCGCCCAGGGCTGCTTTTCTCCCTTCTCCCTACCCCCGCCCACGCGAACCTCCCACCGCCACCATCGCCGCCCTTGCCCCTGGCCAACCTAAGATCTCGAAGGCGGCTCTGGGCTGGGGGCGCGGGAAGACAGAGGACACAGCCCCCCCAACCCCAAAGGAGCTCACGCAGCAGGACGCAGGAGGCGGGGGGGGGGGGGGGGGTTGGTGGTGGTCCAGCCTGTTCTGCCCAGACCCTTCTTTCCCCGCCGTGCCCTTCTTTACCACCCTAGTCCAGCCCACAGCACTGCCCTGGCCCCAGCACCTTCTGCATCCACCCGTAGGCGGGGTTCAGAGGCAAAGACCCCCTTGCCGTCACACTTACCCCCACGCCGCGGCCCGGGGCTCAGTTCCAACGTCAGGCCCCTCTTGGGGCTGGCGGAGCCCGGGCCCTGGCCCCTAGGACCTGGGCGGCGTCGGGGCCCCCAGAGCTCCCTCCACCTTCTCCTCTCCGCCTCCAGAGCGCCGAGCTGCCGGCCGCTCCTGCCCGCCTGCTTCGGCTGAGCAGCACTGTGCCGAGGCGTAGCAGAGGCACCTCCCGCCGCGCCCCCTAGTGGGCATGGGGTGACACGCGCGGCCGAAGACCCTCTTCACTATCTCCATCATTACCCACCCCCTCGACTGCTTCAGGTGGAGCGGAGGGAGCTGGGGATGGTTAGGGCATCGGCGGACGCAGGGGGCTGAGCTGGCTTCGCAAGACTATTGGGGAGGGGTGGGGGGAGGAGGCTTTGAGTGCTCGGGTCCTGCCGGGGTGTCTGTTCAATTAGTCGTCCTTGCCCCCTCCCCTCCAGCCAATGTCCCCCTCCCCAGGTCAGCAGCACTTGGAGTAGACAGAGGTTGGGGTCTGGGCAGCGTGGGCTGACCCCTGCAAGAAGACCAGAGCTATGCCCTAGCCCCGGGCTACTCATCACTTTCCCTCCAGTTCCAGCTCCTTGTTCCTGAGGGGCTGGGAGACCATCCCACCCCTTGCTCCATGTGGGCGCTGCCTCCCAGCACCCTGGAGCTGACCCGAGTGCAGCTGTGGTAGTAATTTCTTCTGATTGGAGGGCTTCGGAGGCCTCCTGTTTACTGTTCCTGCCGAGTCTGGCAGCGTGGAGATTAATGGGGCACAATCGAGTTAGGGCCCCATGGCTGGGGCTGGGAGGAAGGAGGCAGAGGGGGAGGGGAGGCTGCCTGCTGGGCCTTCGCAAGCTTGGCCAATGGCACCAGGCACGCCCTAGTCTGAGCCCCTCATCGGGCAGGAAAGCCTGAGAGAACTAGGGTGTCATGGAGGAGGAAAACCTAGGAGAACTGGGGGGAGATTAGTATGAAGTGCCATAGAGATAGAGGCCCCAAATGAGAAGCCCTTCCCTATTCTTATGATTTCTGCTTTGCACCTTCTGTGTTTCCCAGGCCTGGAGGGGAAGGGAGTGCTGCTTCCTTTCTCTCCTCTCTTGGACCATGGCATGGAGGATGAGGAAGAGTGAAACTGCCCAGGTTTTTTACAAGCAAGCTGAGGCAAGCTCCCCAGCCAAGGCCCTCAGCCAAGGCATAGCATTAAAGAAGACCCTTTATTAGCCACCTAATGTGGGTACAACCCTGTCCCCTGTAGCTGCTCTACCAAAAGGAAACTGAGGCGAGAGCTGAGAGTAGCAGGCCTGGGACCTGCCTGAGGGAGCATGGTGTAAGTAGGACTCATGCCTTCTGTTTTCAAGACTGTCCTAGGCCAGCTTTTCAGACCAAGGGGGACAGAAGGTGGGTGGAGGTGAGAGGGGAGGCTGAGCCAATGAGAAAGTAGGAGACTCTGGCTTTGGTGTTTTTCTTAGCATCCTCAGGCTGGGGAGACCTTCTGGAAGCAGCTAGCATCTTATCCTTCTCTTTGAGGAGGACCAGGCCCCAAATACAGCAGATAGGGGTGCGTGTGGATGAGCCAGGGAGGGCTAGAAGTCCCAGGAACAGAACAGAACTCAGGTTTCCTGTCTCCCAGTTGCTCCAATGGCCAGGTACCCATGGCCTTGAGCCTCAGAGACATCCTCTGGTCACTTGGTGTCTCTACTGGTGTGCCCGGTCACCACCCGCTGGGCTGTTTTCTTCTAAGGATCTGTGTCCTGCTGCTGGGCAAGCCTGAAGGGCCAGATATGTCTGGAGTGAGTGGGAAGGCCTTTTAAAAGAAAGGGGGCCATACTTGGACAGGCCAAGGAAGAGTTGAACCGCCACTCACCTGTTCTCTACCTCTTCCACTGTGTCCTTCAAAGGCTGGTTCCTGGTTTCGGGCAGCCCAAGGGCCACAAGGCCCGAGAGCACTGGGATGGAGCCATAAATGATGGGGGGTGCCAGAGGCATCTGCTCACCCATCAGCTTTACCAGTGGGGCCACAATACCCCCTACTCGAGCCATGGTGCTTCCCACCCCCAGGCCAGTCTGCCTGGGGGGGTGTCCAATTCCAGAGGAGACAAGGAAAGTTAATTTCAGGCAAGAACCTTGTGGACCCCACCCTGTTCTGCTCACATGCTGTGCACCTTTTTCTACCGTCCTAGTCTGGGTGAGCCTGAGGCATCAGCAGATTAATTGTCTGCCTTCTACCCTGATCTAAACTCCTGCTCCCATCTGCTGGCTGAGGCCCCAGTTTTTGCATTTAATCATAGTTTTAAAACATCCCTGAGATGAATTAGGGGCCCAGCCTTATCTGTCACTGCACCACTTCACATATCCTGACTCCCAGTCTTGTCTTAAGACTAAAAGACAGGAGTATAAAGAAGGAGAGTGAGGGCATAAGGGGCCTGAGAGCTAAAGAGTGAGTGCTCCGCACTGGGATGGAATGGGGGAGCAGGGGCACTGAAGGTCACCCCAACTTTTTTCACTGTTGCTGAAGACCAGTGCCCTGAACCTCTGCATTTGAGTCCAGCAGACCTCCCTGGCTTTGCACAGCCCAGAACACTTTCCTAGGTCCACCCATTCCCCCAACCTCATTCCAAGTAGCACAGCCTTGTGAGGGAAACCCTGGAGCCTGGCATCCTTGGTGTGCCTGAGAAAAAGTCCTTGCCTTTTCCCCTCCCCTCCTTCTAAATGTCAGCCTTTCAGGGTCTTCTCCCCTCAGAGTGGCTGGAGAATGACTTCTCAGCGTTAAGAAGACAGCCCAAGTCAGCCCCTCTCCCCGCCCAGACCATGCATTTGGCTGCCCTGGGGGCCTCACCCCCAGGCTCCAGCCAGCACCTACCTGATAGCTGTGGGGTACAGCTCTCCCGTGTACAGGTAGATGCAGTTGAAGGAGGCAGCCAGGCAGCCTTTCCCTAACACAGCCAGAGTTGTTCTAAGGGCAGCTAGTTCTGAGAAAAGACACAGATAGGATGCTGGAGGCACGGTGGCATGTGTGAGTGTGTGTGAGTGTGTGTGTGTGTGTATGTGTGTGTGAGTGTGTATGTGTGAGTGTGTGTGTGTGAGTATGGGTGAGAGTGTATGTGTGTGTGTGTGTGTGTGTGTGTTCACACAGACAGAGTCTGTGGGAAGCTGCTCAGCCCAGTCCTACAGGCCCCCTATCTCTGCTCAGTCTCATTGGTTCCATTGTTCAAAGCCCCAGGAAGCAGAAAATGAAGGCCTGGTTATTCCTGATTTCCAGATGACATACTGAACCTTGCCCAACATCCTTTGGGGTCCCTGAATACTAGCTCTTAGGCTTTCTGGGAGCCTTCTCTGCTACCTCAGCCTCTTTCCCCTTCACATTAATGGGTCTCCTTTCAGAGACAGGCCACTGTGTAGAGCTCCCAAGGCAAGGACCCAGATGCCTCCGTCCTCCCTCCTGGCCAGGTCAGAGTTAGGGTTGGTTGCTAAAATCCTAGGGCCAAGAGGAAGATGAGAGGGAGCATAGAACAGGCTTGGCTCTTGCTCTCCTCCCTCCCTCCCTCCCTCCCTCCCTCCCTCAGTGCCCTCTCTCAGGCCCTCCACTCGATTTCTTCTCTTATGATCCTTAGGCTGCTCAGGGTCAGCCTGGTGACTTTGCTGAGTTAGGGTCATAATCAACATTATGTTAGGGGGAATTGAATTATTTTTAATGGGTTAGAGCCCAGCAAGGCAGTGCAGTGCCCTGAAAAGGACCCTGGAAAAGGGCCTGGGTTCTAGTCCTAGCTCTGCTCCTTGGGCAAATTACCTCCTTGGCCTGGCCTTGTCATCTAATAACAATAACAGCCGACATTTCTATGGAGCTTTAGTGCTGGCAAAGAATTTTACGTATATCATCATATTTAATCCTTACAGCAATCCTGGGAGCTAAGTGCTATTATCCCCCATTTTACAGATGGGGCTAAGAAGGTTAAGTGATTTGCTTGGGTGTTGCCCAGTTAGGAAGGTGGAATTTGAACCTAGGTCTCCCTAACTCTGCAGGTCCATGCTACACTGCTTGTTTTCCTATGAGTGACCTGGGGTAAATCACATAACCTTTCTGGCTCTCAGTTTCCTCCCATGTTAAATGAGGGGTCACCAAGATCCCTTACAGTTCTACATCTTCTCCCCTAGTAGCATTTAAGAATAACTCTTGGGACCTCAGTTTCCCTATCTGTACAAAGAGGAGATTGGATTAGAGGAGGACTACATGCTTTTGAACTCTCAGCCCTGTGAGTCCAGCCATCTGAGTCAGAGTCCTGGGTAGCAGGAGGAGGCCAGAGCTGGGTCCCTCTGGGTGGCCGTGAGCTGGGTCACACTGGTTTAGGTGCCCTTCTGGGTGAGGAGAGGACATCAGAAGGTGTCACCACTGGAGAATGAAGGAAATTATTTGAAGGATTTAGACTCGAAAGGAGGCCATACAGTCTAACCCTCTCATTTTACAGATGAGGAAACTGAGGCCACAGAGGTTGTGACTTGCCTAGGGTCACAGGTAGTAAATGAAGTAGTATAGTACACACCTATATAACTCAAGTTCAAAACCCATCTTACTAGCCATGTAACAATGAACAAATCATTTAACCTTCCCCAGTTTCCTCATCTGAAAAACGGGGCTGATAATAGTGGAAACCATGGCTCAGAGAGGTTTCAGGTTAGTGCTTTGCTTCAGGTCAGGCAGGAGGGGAGCTGCCCTGGCCAGGCACTGTCACCTGCAGGCACAAAGAGGTTGGCCAGGATGCCCAGTCCAGCTAGGATCAGGGTGGTCACTTGGGCTACTCTGCGCCCAGCTCGGCTCATGCTCAGGGTAGAGAGTAGTTTGGCTGGAATATCCACGATGCCAAACAGCAGCTGCAGCATGTGTACTCGGAGTCCGAAGCCCTGCAGGTCCATGGCCATTCCATAGTAGGCAAAGCTGGTAGCAAACCTTTGGGAAGAGAGAGGAGGAAAGGTGATGTAGGGAGTTTCCTCCCCCGCTGCCCAGCCTGGGGCTCCTCTAGAATGGAGAAGTGTGAGGCCTAGGGCCCTGCATCTCCCTGGGGAGGGAATGGAATCAGGAGGACCAGGGGAAGAAAGGGAGTGCCTCCCACCTGTGGAGATCTGTCTGCCTAAACTCTCCTATACCGATGATAGCTCCCAGTTAGTGACCTAGCTCTTGAAGGTTTACAAAACTCTTTTCTTTCCTCATTTCCTTTGATTCTCCATACAGCTCCATGAGGTAGGGCCATTAGTGTGTTCATTCTACTTAGGAAGACTAGAGAGGTTAAAGAACCTCTCCAAAGTCACACAGCTCACTACCATTAGTCTGGTCTTCCTGACTCTGTCAGAGCTGAGTCTCCCTATGGAGAATCCATCCCCTGGAGAGGGCCTATAAGCCATCCCACTTCCTTATTTTTCTGATAATGCACTAAAACCCAATCCCCAGGACAGTTTTGCCCCAAACTGAATGGAGAAGAGTCAGAATGGTCCCGGATGGTCCATGAACCAGATCATCCCCTTATTTCTCCAATGGCCCATGAGCAGCTAAGGTGACAACAGTGGATAGAGCTCTGGACTTGGAATCAGGAAGACCTGAGTTCAAATTGTGCCTTAGATACTCATTAGCTATATTACCATGGCCATTTCTCTCAACCTCAGTTTCCTCATCTGTAAAATGGAATAACAATCGCTCCTACCTCATAGGATTGCTGGAAGGATCAGATGAGATAACAAAGTGCTTGGCAAACTCAAAACCCTCTAGAGAGGCTAGTTCTTAGCTGTCATTACCCTTCCTAAACTCTCCTTCCGGATAAAGGGGAATGGGGCTTGTCAGTCCATAGCTTCTGCCTGTGTTCATCCCAGAAGACAGAACAGAGGAATGTGTTTGTTGGGGTAGCGGCCAGACATCCCTACATCCCCTAGGCTTTGCATATCCCCAGCCCCAAGAGGCACCTACCAGACAGCAGCCAGGCGCTTGGAGATGCGCCGAATGGTGGGTGTTCGGACCAGGTCCCAAGGGGTTCCTGGGGCCTGAGCCAATTCCTTCTGAAGATGGGACCTCAGGGCCTAAGCAGCAACAGAAGGAGTCAGAGCTTAGGTGTAGCCCAGGGCCCAAGGGGAAATGGGGTGTGGAGGAAAGGGGGCACTTAATAGAGATTAGGCTTTCCCAGGCTCCTGGAGTTAGGACAAACAAGAGACCTCCGGGGCAGGGCGAGGATGGATAGGGATTCTAGAAGCCAGGGCCACTGGTCCATGCGTGGCCAAACACTGTGTCTATTGGCAGGGCCCTGGCTCTCAGGGTCACTTATGTGTCAATTCCTCTCCTTCTTTCCATCCTCCTTTCTCTTCCCCCTTCTCTTTTCCATTCTCCTCCCCCATCTCTCCTCTTCCTGATATTCTGGGGATCCAGGTCTTCCTAGTAACTTTCACCTCTATGCTGAGTTTCTGTCCTTCTGCTTTCTTCCCATTGATGCGAGCCACCCTCTTCAGCACCTGGACAGCCTGCTCTGGTCTTCCAGCCAGGACCAGCCATCGTGCTGACTCTGCAAACCACCTGGGGATGGGAGTGGTCACAGTATCTCAGAGCCATTCCTGAACTAGCATCTTCTTCTGTACACCACCCCGCTGAGAAGCCCACGGGTGTTGGCCACTTCCTCGGCAGCCCGCTGTGCTCTGGAACAGCTCTCGGCAGTAGGAAATTTCTGCTGACATTTTGAATTTTAACTACCCATTGCTCCCTGTTCTGCCCTCAAACAAGGTAGAACCAACCCAATCCTCCTTCCACGTGTTGTTCCATAATTTTCAGTTGTGTCTGACTCTTCATGACACCATTTGGGGTTTTCTTGTTAAAGATACTGGAATGGCTTGGCATTTCAACCCTTCAGATACTTGAAGAAAGCTAGCTGTCATCCTATGTCTTTTCTCCAGGCTAACCATCCCTCGTTCCTGCAACCAATTCACATATAGCACGATCTAGTTGTGCTTCATCCTCCCTATCTCTTTCTAACTTACTAATTCCCTTCCCAAAATGTGGGACTCAGAACTGAATTCACAGCTCCCAATAGAGTTGGACTAGGACCTGGTACAGAGGCACTGTCATCCCCTAGTCTGGGCATTATGGCTTCATGAATACAGGACAAGGTCCCATCAGGTCCTTTGTCTGCCGTATTGAGCTCACTTTCCACTTAATGCCCTCAGTCTTTTTCTGGTGAGAAGCCATTTCATAGTGCCAGCTTCCTCTCTGCCTCCCCAACCTTGTACTGAAGAAGTTGATTTCTTGAACCCAACTGTAAGACTTTACATTTATCTCTATGAAATTTCATCTGATTTTCTTACTGAAAAATTTTTTAGGGCCCTGACTTTTTCATTCCATTGATTATCCCTCCTAGCCTTGCATTATATATGTGAATCTGAAAAACAAAATAAAACATGTTGTTCTATTCAGAGGCAGTTTGGCATAGTGGACTTGAGTCACTTAATCACTGTCTGCCTCAGTTTCCTCATCTGGAAAATTTGAGTAACAGCAGCACTTACTTCCCAGGGCTGTTGTGAGGATCAAACGAAATAATATTTGTAAAGCATTTTGCAAGCCTTAAAGTGATGTATGTATTTGTTTTTATTATCTTTATTCTGTCTTTATTCAAAGGCATAATCTAGTCACCTAGGCAGCTCAGTGCTGGTTTTGGAGTCAGGAAGACCTGAGTTCGAATTTGGCTTCAGGCATTTACTAGCTGTGTGACCTTGGGCAAGTCACTTAATTTCTGTTTACTTTAATCTATTGGAGAAGGAAATGGCAAACCACTCCAGCAACTCAGTGTGGTCTCCGGGGTCACATGAGTCAGACAGAACAACAGCAACACTCCAAGTCTTTGAGAAGAATGTTAAATAGCATAGGTCAAAGCACAAATCCCCTGGGCACTCTACAAGAGGCTTTCCAGACCGACATCGGACTGTTCTGTTCTGATTACTCTTTAAATCCTGCGATTTAAGCAGCTCTGAGTTCATTTAAGGCATCGTTGTTTAGCTTGCGTCTTTCTGTCTTTTCCATACAAATAATAATGGGAAATACTTTGTTAAAATCTAGGTAGACTACATCTAAAGTATTGCTTGGATCCAATTGTTAGTCATGGCTCCTTCTTTTCCCAGCCAGTTCCTAGAGGGAAATCCTCCTTCTTGATCCCACCACAGGGGGGCAGTAGCTCCAGATTTCCAACCTTGAGCTTATGACAACCACACAGTATGGCCCCTTCCCAATGGGTAACTCCTAATGGTCTCTCCCTCGCATAACCTTCAGGACCAAATTTGATCTTTTTCATCCTTCATTTCACAGGGATGGAAACTCATGAACGAGGGTTGAGAGTTAGTTAACAACTTTTACAGCTGGGATTTTAGAAACCATTTGATCCAACCGTCTACTTTTAGGGAGGAGGAAAACGAGACCCAGGGTGTGTTGAACACTGATAGTTCATTCAGCACTGTGATCCCCGCTGCTGGGGGATGCTCAATCCCTCCCTGACCTCTGGGAACCACCTCCACCCCGCCTCATACCCACCTACCATATCGGACCACAGGGAACTGGAAAGCCCCTTCCAGACCATAAAAACCACCCCTTTAACTACCCATTGCTCCCTGTTCTGCCCTCAGACAAGGTAGAACCAACCCAATCCTCCTTCCACGTGTTGTTCCATAATTTTCAGTTGGCAAACTCAAAACCCTCTAGAGAGGCTAGTTCTTAGCTGTCATTACCCTTCCTAAGCTCTCCTTCTGGCAGTTTCAGCAACTTGCCCAAACCCTAATTCCAAGTTCTAGTTGGGACTTGAACCCAGTTCTAGATGGAGCTAGAGCAATTTACCCAGGGCTTCCATCCCAGTATGAAATAGAAACGAGGGATGATGTTTGACTCTCCATAAGGACACCTACCAGGAGTAGCAAAAGAAGGCAAAGAAGGGCAGTGAGAGAGTGAGCTGGAGCCAGCGCCAGTTGGGGAGGGCATATGCCAGTCCCGGGAGGAAAATCTGTCCTATGGTGGCAGAGTAGCTAACCAAGGTCCCCGTGATCGTGCGGTTCCGGGTGGGGGACCACTCTAGAACTAGAGAAAAGAGAAACAGTCACCTTTTCGCCTTTGCAATCAGCTTCCTTATCCATTCAATATGAAAGTTCTCCTAAGCGATTACTAAGGTCTCTTACCTGTGACATTTTATGTTTTAACATTCTTTTTTCCTAAGGCCCCTTTCAGCTTCAATATTCTCTATTCTAAGGCTCCTTTTATCTCTGACATTCTCTGTTCCGCATTCTAATGGTCTAACTATGTTCTCAGGTCCCTTTTAACCATGACACTCTAAGATCTAGACCCCCAGTGCTGACAATCTGTGCTCTTAGGTCCCTTCCAGCTCTTGTGAGGGTATGTTTTCTGTTCTGTCATTCTAGATTCTAAGGTCCTTTTCAACTGCAGCATTCTATGTTCTAGATCCCTCCCAGCTCTGACAGGCAATTTTCTAAGTTCCCAGCTTTGATAGCCTGTTTTTCATGTTCTAGCATTCCAAGTTTTAAGGTTCCTTTCAGTGTTAATATTCTGCATTCTAAGATCCCTCCCAGTCTTGCTAGTCAATGTTCCAAGGAACCTTCCAGCCTTGACATTTTGTGTTCTAGGTCCTTTCCAGTTCTCAGATTTTATGTTCTATGCATTCTCATGTGTCCCCACTCACGTCTGGGATTCCTTGGCCCAGAATCCTTCCTTCCTTTCTGATTCCTACTCCTGATTCCTTCATCCATGTATCCCTCCCAACTTCCCAACTTGTTGGGACTCCCTGAACAAGTGATCGGGTTTCGATCCACCTAAGAAGGCCTGACCTTTTTCCCTTCCTCAGGACCCGTTCTTTATGTCTGCCTTCCCTAAGGCCTCTGGAGGTGGCCCATAAGGCCTCAACCTAGTCCTCAAGGCAAGGAATTCCCTCCATATTTGTTGTCATTGACCTTAAACAACGTCTGACCCTGGGCATTGCTGATGGGCTAACTACAGCCCATGATTGGTCTGAGGCTCCTGTCCTGTCCCCTGCCACTCAAGCCAGCTCTCTAAAGCTGTTTTCCGGACTCTGGATACAGAGGGTTAACAGGTCCCAGAGCTGAGCTGGGCCTCGTGTGTTCTCTGGGCTAGAGCCAGGGCCTGGGGGGAAGGGGGGGCAGACAATGAAGTTGCCTAGAGAGGGCTGGGATGAGGGCAAGGACTTCAAGAGGGGATAGGGCAGTGTTTACAGTAATCAGAGAACCCTCAACCCCTGCGTAAGCCTTCAGGGCACAGCTTAGCCCTAGGTGAGGAAGGGAACCCCATGGTGCCAAAACAGAGTTTATGCTGTTCCTGAGAATTCCAGGGAAGGGGAAGGAGGGGGACCCGGACTCAGACTTAGGAGTCCAGGAGTCCTGGATTCAAAGGGTGGGGGTGGGCAAAGAGGTACCTGAGGAATGAGGGGAGTGAGGCTATAGGGGGAGGGGAGGGAAGGATGGAGGAACAGCCATGGGATGGTGTCGAGGACCAAAACACAGGACTGGGAAGAAAGGAGCAAAAAATGAGGCTGGGTTTAAATGGAGGGATTTAGATATGGGGGCGAACCCTGGGATTAAGAGGGTGGGCCCGAGTTCCTGGTCAAATCAAAACTGACCCAATCCATATTAATTGAACCTATAGGCCCATAGAATTTAGAGCTGGAAAGGCCTTTGGAAATCCTCCTGTTCAGTACCTGCATTTTACAGATAAGACCCAAAGAAGGAGGAAAGGGAAGATAATAAGCATTTATATGCCACCTACTGTATGCCAGACATTGTGCTAAGAACTTTTTACAAACATTATCTCATCTGATTCTCACGACAATCCTGTGATATGGTGGCTATTATTGTCCCTATTTAACAGTTCAGGAAACTGAGGCAAATAGAGATTAAATGGTTAAGCCCAAAGTCCCATAACTAGTACATGACAGAGGTGGGATTTGAACCCAGGTTTTCTGACTCCAATTCCTTCCATCTAAATGGGCCGCTACCTGACCTACTTACTTCAGGATAACATAACTAATTGGCATATATGTTTGTTCATAGTTATTTGGATGTTGATTTTCCTATTAAACTCTGAGCTCTTTGAAGCCAGTGACCCTATTTTTGCATTTCTTTGCATCCCCAGCATTTAGCACAGTGCCCAGCATGGAGCCCATAAATGCTTGTTGACTGACGTGGGAACAGGAGGCTTGGGACACTCACCCAGAGACATGCAGTTGAGGATGATCCCAGAGACAGCCATCCCAACCAGAAAGCGAAGGACACAGTAGCTAGAGTAATTGGGAGAGAAAGCAGTGGCAGTCCCCGCCACCCCCAGCTGCAGGTAGGACCAGCTCAGTAGGGCCTTCCGGCCAAACCTAGGAGGGAGCAGAGGATCAGGGCATGCTGGGGTAGAGCAGACTGTCATTAAGGAAAGGGCCTGTGGTCTGGGATGGGGCCCAGGAGAGGGAGAAGGAAGCACTGAGGGGCACTGGGGTACTCTACTGAGGCTCAGGGGTATGACCAGGTAATGGAGGGTAACTGTGACCAGGGACTGTAGGGCAGAGTCAGGGCCAATGGTGGGGGGCAGGGAATGGGGAGGCAGAGATCTTGGCCTTGAGGGACAGGTGAGGATGATGGATCAGGATTAAGAAGACAAAGCCAAAGGATATTGGGGAGGAGAGGTAGAGAATTTGAATTCACCCAGGGGCTCAATTTGGGAGTTTGGATTCTAGGGGTCTCGGGCTGGAGTCTCAGCTCTGCTCTCTCCTCACTCAGGGCAGAGTACCTGTCTGCCAAGCTCCCCAACATCATGGCTCCCACAAGTACCCCTGCCATGTAAATGGATTGTGCCATCTGGGTCAATTTCCAGGAGCCGCATACCAGGTCCCACTGTTTCAGAGAAAGGGGGATAAGGGCCTGAGGGGTCAGGAGGGAGAAACTGGGACTTCAGTATCTAGAGCCCCAAAGCCCCCCACTGATTCTCCTCTCCCTCTACAAAATAGCCTCCATCAGGAAGATCAGGAATCCTTGGGGCAAAGTCTGCAGTAAATGTATTGAGGACCCACAATCCGGATCATCCCCCAAGCTTTTGAATTAGGTTTCAGCTCTTCCAGAATGTTGGGTCCTCGAAGGCAAGGAATATTTCGCTTTTGTCTCTGCAGGGTTTAACTTGGTACCTGGTAACCAGTAAGCACTTAATAAGTGTTTGCTGAGAGGTGGATTGATTGATCTCTCTCCGAGGATTGCTTGGTACTTAGAGATAAAAGATGGAGGGGAAGCATTCACTTGAGCAGAAGAGCGTAGGAGGGTTATCAATCTACCAGCCTGAGGGTGGGAGTGATTTGACTTTCTTACTCAAGACCCTGACAGACCGACACTGGGACTAGGGAGGGGGGCACTGCAGCTTTGTCCTAGATATTTGGCGCCAATGACTTCTCTGGGACAATGCTCTAGACTAAGGCTCTGTTGGACCCACACGGTATTGGTCCCAGCCCTCCTCAGTGCCAATCTCCTGCCAAAGGCTCTGATCTCTCCTCCGCCCACACCTTCATCCTCCTAGGGGATGGCACCTGCTTGGGAGGTATGGCCATGTAGCCTTGGCTTGAAGACCTCCAGCAACAAGGAGCTCCTTCCACTTGGGGACAGCTGTCGCCTGGTGGACATCAGGCCTCAGTTTACCCCTGGGTTGCCCCCATTGCTCCTGGTTTTGCCGTCTGAGGCTAAGCAAAGTGAGGCTTGCCCTTCTCCACGAAAGCCCTTTGGATATTTGAACACAGTCCTAGAGTTTTCTCTAGGCCAAACAACCTTAATTCTTTTCATCTACACTCACTTGGCGTGCCTTTGATGCCTTCGCCCTCCCTGTTTACCAAAGTCTTTCCCTAAGGGCACTGCTCCAAACTGACCAGGAGGGGTGGGGGAAGGCTGGAGGGCACCATTGGCTTTCTGCTTCATCACCTTCACTTTTAACTTAACAATAAGCCCACAACATCTCTTTCAAGACTTTGGCCAGGCCCCCCCCCCCCCCCCAGCTTGTACTAGTGAAAGTGATTTTTTGAACCTTAGGCACACAACTTCACATTTTTCTCTAATCAAACTCACCTCTTTAGAGTTGGCCCAATATGTCGGGTCAAGACCTCTTTGAACCCTGACTCTGTCATTCTGTATTAGCCATCCCTCCTGACTTTGGGTCATCACACATTTGAGAAGTGTGGCATCTGTTTTGGGTGGAGTCTCTGATAAAAATGTTTCACAGAGCGGTGACAAGGGCAGATCCCTGAGGAACTCCACCAGAGACCTTCCAGGCAAGTGGATCTCAAACTATTAGAGGCTATTCTTTAGCCCTTTTGGAATCCCTCCTATTGTATTAGATCTTTTCTTGCCATCTTTGCCAGATGATTAAATACTATGCTAAAATCAAGCAAGATTAATCCCACAGCATTTCTCAACTTACCAACCTTGTAACTCTGCTAAGAAAGGAAACAAGGTTAATCTTGCAAGACTTTTTCATCTAGTCTCATCTCACTTTGCAGGTGAGAAAAATGAGGTGGGTGGGAGGAAGGAACTTAGCCAAGGTGACCCAGGTAGTAAAGAGAAGAGCTAAGGTTTGACTCTGAATTTGTCATTTGCCATCACGCCGTCATCATGTCCCTTCCCTGGGGCCCTGACTTGTGTCCGCCCGAGTTCCACATTACCTCTGTCACAATGGTGGCCTCGAACTCACTGTGGTCGTAGGTCCATCCATCTCGGCATGGCTCGGTGTCTGGGGTGCTCCTGTTGTGAGCAGTAGCATTGGGTTCCAGGCTTTGCCAGTGAGGTTGGGAGAATTGCTGGCACCTCTCAGGCTGGTGGCCTCCATCCAGCGGAACCCACAGCTGGAGGAGAGTCTCAGAGGTGAGGTTCCCCATCTGGTTGGCACCAAGGGGCATAGACTGGAGCCGGCAGTGGTGCTGGGGCACCGCTGCTGAGAAGTTCTGCAGGAGGTTGTGAGAGGCCGTCAGGAGCATGGGAGCTACCAGCGCAAAGATGTGCAGCCGCTGGAAGTGCCCCAGTCCTCCGAGCTGCTCCAGCAGATTGGCAAAGGTCATGGTGGTTCTGGGAGCCCCCTAGCCTTAGCTTTCTGAGTGCTGCCCTGGGCTGGTAAAGGAAGACTCAGTCAGTGGAACGGGGCTGGGCTGATCCCAGAGCCCTCTGATCTGTTCAGCCCCTGGAGGCCGGAAACGCCAGAGCTGTGGGGGGCCTCCCTCCTCTAGGCCAACCGGTCTCAGCTGCACGTGGGAAAAGAGGCCCAGGATCTTCCCCCCTCCAATCCTCTTGCCCTTCCAATTCTTGTTCCCGGGTGCTGCTCTGGGGAGACTAGAGGAGGATTCCTACTGGGACCAGGCTTTGGCAGGGACTGGCCAGGATAGCAGGGGCCAAGAACAACGCCCCCTGCTTTAACCGTCCCCCCACCCCCACCCCATCTGTAATTACCTCTCCTGGGTTAAACTGTTATTTTGGCTCTAGAGGATTAACCACTGGGAAGAGGAGTGAGGGATGTCCAAAGTCAAGGCAAGACCATCAGGCAAGATTGATGTGTCTTAGGCTGTCCTGGGCTGACCAGCAGGTTCCCTTGCCAGTCACCCCTTGGCACCTGGGCTGTAATCAGGGCTTAGAATAACCTTCTCTTTGCCTCACTCTGGCCCTCAGCATGTGGGTCCCCCCTACCTGGGGGGTATATTAAGAACCACCTCAATTCTGAGTCCTGGGCAAGGGGCAAGAGGTGGAGTCCCAGAATCTCTGAGCTGGAGGGATCTCGGGGGTCAAAGTCCAACCTGTCCCTCAGTGGGAACCTCCTTTACCATATCCCTGACCAGTGGTGGATCATCTAGGCTCCCTCCACCTTTGTAGACATCCAGTAATGGGGAACTTATTACCTCCAGAGGAGGTAATAATTCCATTTTGACATAGTTTTTAATGGTTAGGAAGTTTTTACTTATACGGAGCTTAGACCAAGCTGGGGAAGGGGGATAGAAGAAGGGGGGGGGAAGAGGAGGACAAAGTCCTGAAGGGGGGAAGTAGCCAAGGAAGTGTTTCTTCCTAGCTGTGTACTCCTTCCCCTGGTCTTAAAGGTTCTTTCCTGGACTCAAGGGGTCCAAAATGGAGAGAAGAGGAGAGACCAGTGCCAAGCAGCAGCAGAAAGGATTGAGGTCAGCTCTTAGGAAGACTTTAGCTCTGCACAGTGGCAAAGCCACGCTTGGGCTTTGGGGTGCAATTGAGAGGGGCCTCTGCCCACATTTGCAGCTGCTTTTGCTCCCAAACGTGGGTTTCTGCTTTCATCTTGGGGACATTTGTGGTTCAGAAAAACCTGTCAGTTTCAGGGTCTGTTGTTGGGGGAAGAGAAATTTGGGTTGAAGTTCTGTGGGAGTCAGTGAGTGAGATTCGAGACTTATCCTTTGCAGTTCTTCATTAAACAGGCCTCCAGAATGGTCTATAATACAGCACTACCTGGAGGCAGGGGGCTGGAGTAGATGACCTCTTCCCCAGGACAGAGGTTAGGATGAAACTGAGTGGACCTCCAGCTTGGAGGTGAATGGGGACCCCCTGGTGCTCCACTGATTTTTCTTATCTCTGGAGAGAGGGGAGAGGTCGGGAAAGGGCACCAGGGGACTGATCCAGAAGTATGAACATAGGCAAACCTTTTAATAATGGGGCCCAGATGGGGATGGGGAGGGAGCGGAACAAGGCATGAGGGGCAGTCTGTGGGCTGGGGGAGGGGCAGGATTTTCCCTGTTCCAGTCGCAGGTCCCTTCGGTTTTCTTCTCCACTCTTGGTCCAGCCCAGCCCTGCCCCGAGAAGCTTCAGGCTCCATCTGAAACAGTTCCTGTTGCTAGGAAGAGGGGAGGGGAGAGAGGAAGGGGATGGGACCCTCTGAAGACTAACTTCCCAGCCATCCTCAGAGCCCGTCCTTCTTCAGGGACTGCAGGGGAATTGTCTGCTCTCCCTCTTCCTTCTGTTTCTTCTTCCCGTGACGCCTACAAGAACAGGAAGACAGGGCTCATTTGATCGGGGATAACCTTTCTGAGATGAAGGCAGAGAATCCTGGGGGGTGCTGGGCTGGCTGGCCCTCCACGTGTCTTTAGGGAGATGGTCTCAATGTTGGCAAATGTCGGGAGCTATGCTGCTTTGTTGTTCCCTGGCATTCTGGTGCTGAATTCCTGGCTATTCTATTCCTCTACAAAAAACAACCAGAATTCTGCCTGAGAGACGGGAGCTTCCTAGAGGATTCCAGGAGAAATACAGGGATTTCGGAGACTCAGAAAATAAGAACAAGTCAGCAAGCAATGAGCAGTAGAAAGAGGGGAGAAAGACATTGACATTTGAAAAAAGCTGCTGGTGGCCCCTGGCATGAACGTGGGGGAGGGAAGGCTTCATTCACATGGCCTGGTGGGGAGGGCTAACAACCTTCACTCACCTGGCTTTCAGCTCTTCCACACTATCTGGCAAAGGCATGTTGAGTGTCTCTGGAAGAAAGAAGGTAACAGCACCACCAGCAATGGGTACAGCTCCATAGATGAGAGAAGGCAATGCAGGATAGAACTCTCCAGTCATATTCACCAGAGGGCTAATGATGCTGCCCACCCGGGCCATCATGCTGCCCATGCCCAGGCCTGTCTGCCTGAAATGCCGAGAGAGAGAGAGGTAGAGAGAGGTAGAGAGAGAGAGAGAGAGAGAGAGAGAGAGAGAGAGAGAGAGAGAGTAAGCATGACTGATTTTCCAGAGTACTGAGCAGTTGGGATACAGCAGAAAGTACTACTGGCCTGGGCAGACTTGGGTTCGAACTCTGTCTCCTCTCTCTTGCTCACTTCACACATCCAAGCGGTTTGCCAAATTCTGTTGTTTCTATCCTCACAACATCTCTTGAACTTGCCCCCTTCTTTGCTCTGACACAGCTCCCACCCTGGTGCAGTCTCTGGGTTGGTGGGTCCGCTTGCCTCAAGTCTCTCCCTACTCCAGTCCATCTTCCATTTAGCTGACAAATACAAGTCTGATCATGTTAACCACTCCCATCCCCAACTCAGTAAACTCCCTGGGCGGACAAATACAAAATGCTGTTTGGTGTTCAAAGCCCTTCGTAACCTGGCTCCCTCTTACCTTTGCAGCCTTCTTACACCTTACTCTATGATTCAGAGGTGCTTTGGCCTTTAGCTTCTGCTTGAATGTGATGCCCTTTTTCTGGCTGTCCCTCTTGCTCAGAAGGCTCTCCCTCCCCACCTCTTTGTCCTGGTTTCTTCAAGACTCAGCTCAAATCCTACCTCCTTCCCCAGCCCTATTCTCCCTGCTAGGCCTTTTCTTTTGAGATGACCTCTCATTTACTCTTTATCTACAGTTCTTTGCAGGGTCTCTCCCCCATTAGATGGGGAGGTAAGGGGGGAGGATGCAGGCAGCTCAAGTGATTAGGAAGGACTTCATGGAACTCCGTTTTGAAGGAAGCCAGATGTTCCAAGTGCCAGAAGAGAGAAGGCACAGGGGCAGGTGATAGAGTGAGGAAGTAGGCCAGGATGGATGCAACACAGCATGAGTGGATGGCAGTGATGTGAAGCAAGGCTGGAAAGCTCGAAAGCATCTGAGGCAAGAAGAGCTTTAAACGCCCAGTGAAGGATATTCTGTTTGATATTAGAAACGAGAGGGAGCCATGGGAATTTAAAGAGAATGGGGTGACACGGTCAATCCTTCAGTCTAAGAAAATCCCTCTGGCAGCTGTGTGGAGGATGGATTGGAGGAAGGGAGAGGTTTGAGGCAGAGAGGCCTGTTAGGAGGCTGTTCCAATAGCCCAGGTGAGATGTGATGAGGGGCTCAGTGGAGAGAAGGGGACAGATAGGAGAGGTGTTAATGGGGTTAGAATCCACGTGATTTGACAGCCGGGCGGATGAGTGAGGAGAGGGAGAGTGGTTACAGACTTGGGGGACTGGAAAGATGTGCTGCTCCACCATCCCCCACTTGATCATGTAACAGGGAAGCCTGGAAGAGGGGAGGGTTTGGGGGCAAAAATAGTCAGTTTGGTTTTGGACATTTTGAATGTGAGATGCCTGTGGGACGCCCAGTTTAAAGTGTCTAGTAGGCTGATGGTAAAGCTCAGGGGAGACACTGGGCATGGGTATATAAATCAAGGAGTCACCTGAATAAGAAGACCATGGGAGCGTGCAATTAATGAACATTTGTTGACTCGATGAGCTCCTCTGGGTCTGGTCACCACCCTCAGGGGGCAATAGGGGAGTTACCGTTCATTGCTCCTTCTTGGACTGGGAGGGACACGAGGTACCAAAGGGTTTGGACATTGCTCTGGGCACTGATTGACCTGGCTGGAGGAGGGCTTCCATCTCCACCTTCCCCCCTCTCCCCAGCTCCTAGACTCTCTCCCTGAAGGACTTCTGATGCTCACCGAATCACCGTGGGATAGAGCTCTCCAGTGTACAGGAAAACACAATTGAAGGAGGCAGCCAGACACCCCTTCCCCAGGACCGCCAGGGAAGTCCTCATGATTCCCCAGTCTGGGAGAAAGGAGAAGCATATTGGAGGGACCCAGTGAGGGCTAAAGAGAGAGACAGAGACCCTCTTAGCCCCGTCCAGCATTAGACCAAGAGCCCTGGGCCATAGGAGGAAAAGGGGCCAGGACCCCTTGACTTTCCCACTGCCTTACCTTTGGGCAGCAACGTATTGACCAAGATGGAAATGCCAGCCACAAGCAGGGAGGCCATTTGTGCGGGGCGCCGGCCAAGGTAGTTAATGACTAGGAAGCCTATGAGTTTGGCTGGCAAGTCCACGGCTCCAAAGATCACTTGGGTAAGGTAGATGTTGGTTCCAAAATATTGCAGGTCCATGACCAGTCCATAGTAGGCAAAGCTGGTGGCAAACCTGGGAGACATGGGGAAGTGGTCGTAGGTCATAGGTCATGGATGGACAGCTGAGAGAGACCTTAGTGGTCATCAAGTCCATTGCCTCATTTTACAGGTGAGGAGACTGAGGCTCATGGAGGGAGAACAAGGTAGATGGGGAAAAGGTCAGAAGATAGCGAGAGGAAAAGAAAGTGGACAAGATGGAAAGGGTTCCACGCAGGAAAGGGGGCTGTGGGGAGGTATTGACCCCAGCTCAGTGTGGACCTTGGTCTGGAAAGTTCCAGAATGTTCTGAGAGAAGAATATATTCAACCATAGGGGCAGCTAGGTGGCAAAGGAGACAGAGAGCTGGGTCTGGAGTCAGGAATTCACTTAACTTTTCTCAGCCTTAGTTTATGAGAATAATCACAGCCTCTACCTCCCAGAGTGTTGTTTGTAGAGCACGTAGCACAGTGCCTGGCACATAGTGGGTGCTTAATAAATGCTTGTTTCCTTTCTTGCCCCCCATTCTCTATCCCTTCCAGCTAAGTGTGATAGTGGGAGTCTTTTGGGGATGGGGGAGAACAGAATCAAAGCATGTTAGCGCAGAATGGGCAGCTAGGTGGTTCGAGACTTAGAGTCAGGAAGACCTGAATTCAAATCCTCCTTCAGGTAGAGAGCTCTGGATAGATTGGTCTCATACCTTCTCTGACCTTCCATATCCTCATTTATAAAATGAGAGTGTTGGACCTGATCTCATCTGAAATCCTTTCCAGGTCTAATTCTATTTTAATTCTATAATTCTATAGGTCAAAAGCCCTCAGGAATTCTTCAGTCTCTAATTCCCCCATTTTACAGAAAAAGGAAAGTGAGGCCCAGAGCATGGCTCTGCCTTCCCCATTCAGTGCTTCCCAGCTCTGGGGATGGGACTGAATTGAGGAGGGGGTGGCATCAGAGCCTTAACTAGCGATTTCAGCAGCTGAGTCAAGTCAAGTTTTGGGGAACAAATGGCTGTTGTTGGGAAGCAGGGGGGCAGTGGGTCCAGGGAGGAACTGACCTAGGAGGAACTGTGGCTGCAGCATGCTACCTGGGAGCTTCTTATTCTGGCTAATTATTCTTTTAAACTAGGACCATAGATATATACCCACAAGGGTCCTCAGACCATTCACTCCAACTGCCTCATTTTATAGATGAAGAAATGTCTACGTTGTTTAAAGACGGCTAGTGCCATCAATAGTCTGCATTTTGATGCTCTGGGACAAGGCTCTGGTTACCCTACCCTAGTTCTGGCTCTGTGGGTAAACCAGCATTGCCTATCCCTTCCTCTATGCAGAGCTCTGTGTTCGTAAGCCTGTCCCTGCTTCCTCTCCTGCCTCAGTTGGGATTCCCGCGCTACTTCACCCATGCCTCCGCTGGTCTCCACCTGACTGTCTCCTGGCCCAGCCCACTGACTGCCTCTACCCCAGTCTGTGGGTCCCTTCAGTACCTACCAAATTAGGGAGAGGCAGCAGAAGAGGCTTCGGAGTGTGGGCAAGCGCACCAAATCCAGGGCGGTGTATCTGCTCTTGCTCAGGGTCATCTCCTTGTGCAGTTTTATCTGGAGCACCTGGTGGAGAGGACCAGGTAGGAGAGGGAGCTTTAGGAAGAACATTCCCTTTACAACCACCATTACTGAGACAGGTAGACTGAGGACTGGAGGCCCTAGGACCAAGGCTGGAGCAGGGCTGGACCCTAGCTGTCCTTGTCTGGTCCTGGCCTGTGTGGGCAGAGCCTCTGGTCTGCTAGGGTCCTCAGAAGGGTGGCAGATGGTGGGGTGGGCAGCTCACCTCCACGCTCAGTTTTTCCCCTTCCTCCTGCTTCCCGTTGATCCAGGCCACCTTCTGCAGTGCCCTGAGGGTCAGGTCCAGCCTTCCGGTGGAGGAGTACCATCTTGCAGATTCAATGAAGAGCCTGGAGTCAGGAAGGACCTGGTTTCAAGCCTGGATAGCTTGAGGGAAGGCAGAAGGGCCAGAGCCCTTGCAGATGCCCAGGCAGACTGGTCTCAGGGGGCTGTTTGGGGCCTCGAATACCAGGCTTTCCTTAGTGGAACCAGGGGTGGAATAAAGCACCTGATGTGATGCCAACCCCAGGGGTTTTTAAACCATCTCCGACTGGGAAAAGGCAGAATCTGGGAAAGAGGGGGTACCGAGGAAAGCGGGCTTTAGAATTTACCAGAACACACAAGCTTGGGGTGTGTGTGTGTGTGTGTGTGTGTGTGTGTGGATGCAGAGGGGTGGGTGGAGGCACAGCAGGCACTAGTGATACAAATACAAGTATAAGACAGTGCCTTCCCTCAGGGAGTTTATATTCTACTGGGCAAAAATAAATACCAATAAATAGTATCTATATATAAAATAAATACAAAGTAATTTGTTATGCTTGAGCCAGGGCATTAAACATGGCGGGGGTCAGGAAAGGCCCCTTGAAGGAGGTGGCCCTTGTGCCGAGCCTTGGAAGGAACTTGGGGTTGCTGGAGGCAGAGATGAGGAGGGAGAATGGGCCAGGAATGGGCATGGAGGTGGGAAATGAAATATTGAGCATGAGAAACAGCAGGAATGACAACTGTTTGGAGCACAGCATGTGTGGGGGTGGGGTGGGGCATCATATGCAGCCAGCCTGGGAAGATGTTTTGGAGCCAAACTGGGAAGGATTTCAAATGCCCCAGAAAGGGGTTTGTGTGGTATCCTAGATGTCATAGGGAGCCACAGAGTCATCGATCAGGAGTGATGTGGCCAGACCTACACTTTAGATATATCCGTTTAGCCGGTGGGGAGAGGATGCCCAAGTCCGAGCATGAGGGGCTCACGTACCAGGAGTAGAGGAAGAAGATGAAAAAGGGCACGGAGGCGAGGAACTGCAGCCAGCGCCAGTGGGGGACAGCATAGGCACAGCCTGCCAGGATGAACTGCCCCACGCTGTAGGTGTAGCCAACCAGAGTGCCCACTGTGGCCCGGGTGTGGATGGGCATCCACTCCACGTCTGGGGGGATGGGGACAGAGACACAGGGTTAGCCGGGGCGGGGGTGTCCCAGATTCTGCTCACATGCCTCCAGGGCCCCACCAAAGGCACGCGAATGTGGTTTGGCCAAAGGCCTGGTTGTCCTAGGGGCTCAGGGCACCTGGAGTCAGGACTGAAGAAGTAGGAGGCCTGGGATACCTATTCCAACTATGTCTGCCAGACCCAGGCCAGTTGAGCTGGGTGCGAGCCAGCTCCAGCTCACCTCTCCTGTGGTGGATTGTCTTCTCTTGCCAGAACCAAAGCTCAGAGTCCTTGATCCTTGGGCTTCGGATGGGGGAGCATTCCCCTGCGCTAGCCTGGAAGGAGGCGCCCCTCCCCGCCCTTTGGCCCTCTCCTGCACCAGCTCTGTCCTGAGGCCAGCCGCAAGGACCAGTCCGTCTCCCTGCTCTTCCCTCCTCCTCCTTCTGCTTTCTGACTCCAGCTCACCAACAGAGCAGCCCTGCCTCCATTTCTGTGAAGGACAAGTTAACCCATTGCTCAATAGTGACTCCACTTATGATTTCCTCTGCCTTCCCTCTCCGACACATTCCTCTGTGGACACCTTTCTCCTTTCTATGTTGTCTTCTTCTGTTAGACTGTAAGCTCATTGAAGGCAGCGACTATCTGCCTTGCTTAAATTTGTATCCCAGGTGTGTAGCCCACAGCCTGGGCCATAGTAAATGCTTACTAAAGGTTTTTTTGGAGCAGCAAGGTGGTAAAGTGCATAGAGTGCCAGGCTGGAGACAGGAAGACCTGAGTTCAAATCCACCTTCAGACACTTAACTAGCTGGGTGACCCTGGCCAAGTCGCTTCACCCTGTTTGCTTCAGTTTCCTCATCTGTAAAATGAGCTGGAGAAGGAAATGGTGAGCCACTCCAGTATCTTTGTCAGGAAAACCCCAAATAGGGTCATGAAGAGTCATACCCAACTGAACAATGATAACAAGGTAATTTCATTCGGTAATCTATTCATTCCAGCTCTGATACTTTACATTCTAAGGTCCCTTCCAATGCTGGTTGTGCTCAGCGCCTCTGACAATTTGTGTCCCGAAGCCCCTTTGGTTTTGACATTCTGTGTTCCAGTGCTTAAAGTTATACCTTCTTACGTGTACATTACACCCTCTCATGTTTGTCCTGGACGTGAGATTCTCTATTCTGTATTCTCACGTCCCTTCAAACACTGATGTTCTAGGGTCAAAGATCCCTTCTGGGTCCCACATTCCAAGTTCTGTTTATAAAATCTCCTCCCACTGAAACATTCTGCGTTCTAAGGGCTGTCTTCAAAGTTGGGGATTTGGGCTCTTCCATCAATGACGGTGTTTCCCCAAAGCAGGGCAGAAAGAGATGACTGGGGAGGGGGAAGAGAAGAGCAGGAAGACCGGCCCTTTGAATAGCTGGAGCCTTCAGAGAGTGCCCTGGCTGGGGTGCTGGAGTGGGCGGGGCAGGGCAGACAGTGCCAGAGCCAGAGCCCTGGTCAGTCAGGAGAGCCAGGGATTCCAGAACTCCAGCTCTGGCCCCAAGGAACCCTTCCCTCTAAACGCCACTTTGGCCAGTGACCCCTTCAGGTGGCAAAGTCCACCTTGCTAGGCCCCTCTCATCAGTCCCGAGGAGACCTCAAAGGGATAGAAGGTGGGGCGTTGGAGGAAAGGAGGCCGGGCAACGGATGCAAAGGGAGCTCTGGACTGGAGTCTGGAGACCTGGGTTCAAATCCTAGCTTTGCTCCCTTAGGGAGTCAGACTAGAAGACTGGGCTTCCTTCCGGCTTAAAATCTTCTGATCCTAGGGGAAAGCTGTTGGGCCGAGAGGTCACTAAGGCAGAGATAAGGGTCTTGCTTGGGCCCTGTGGCCTTCTCTTCCCGTCTGGGCTAGGAAGACCCAGGCTGAGAGGCTGCCTGGGCACCACCTGAGGGACCAGTCCTGGATAAGGGGGGGGGTCGTTCGATGGAAGGAGCCCTCCCCACCTCTTGTGATCTGTGTGATCCTGGGTGAGCAAGCTGACCTCTCCAAGCTTCTGCAAAAGGAGGTCCCATGGAAAGAGCACGTAGTCTTCGGAGAACCCGGATTCAACTCCCATTCTGCTAATTCCTACCCCCATAGCAAGGGGGCAAATCTCTTTCCTTCCTTATCAATTAAATTAGAGGTCTGAGCTAGATGCTTCTTCTCAGGGTCCTTCTAGTCCTAAATGTTGTATTTCTTCCAGCTCTGAGTGGTCCGCAGCCCTAGGGAAGAGGAGACCCTGCGGGGGCCTTAACCAGTTACTCTTGGATCTGAGGGACACGCCTTTGAAGAGAGGTGGAGAGAAGACAGTTGTCTCTGGAGAGGGGGGAGCCTAGCCTCTGGGGCAGGGGTTCTGAGCCCTTCCAGCATCACGGGCCCCTCTGGCAGCCTGCTGAAGGCAATGGACGCCTTTTCTTTGAAGGAAATGTGAAATTTCAGGTAGGGGTCAGTGAAACGAAAGATGTCATTTTTTTCCATTCCAAGTTCACAGAACCCCTGAAATTGGTCTATAGACCCTAAGTTAAGAACTCGTGCCCTAGAGATTCCATCCTATATCTCTGCAGCATGGCTGCTGGTCCTCACTGCCTTGACTTCCGTGAAGGGGCCGTGGTGGAGGGAGAGACCAGAACAATATAGCAGTGAGGGAAGGCAGGTCAGAAATGTGTTCATGCCTTGGGTAAGAGCCCCAGTTGCTGAGGACTCCCTTGGGAGGCTCCTTGGGAGCATGGAATTAGAGAGATCTCAGGATAGGGACTGGAGTGAGGGTGAGAGAAAGGCAGCAGGGGGCCTTTAGATATCGGGGTGGCTGGGGAGCCTCAGCCTCACTGCCTCAAGCCACGCCCTCCCCTGCATCCTTCATCCGCTTCCCTCCTTTTTCCGGCACCCCCCAATCCCGCTCACTCAGTGTAAGGCAGTTGATCGACATGCCAGACAGGGCAACGCCAGTCAGAAATCGGAAGACGCAGTAGGTGCTGAAGTTGGGAGAGAAGGCACAGCATGTGCCCGACACGGCTGTCTGCAGGTACGTCCAGATCAAGACCTTCCGGCGGCCCAGCCTGGGGAGACAAGGATAGTAGGGAATCTCTGCTCCCTAGATGTCCCCACTTCTCCTCTGGCCCTTCCTCCAATCCTGGCAACCCTGGCATTCATTCATCCATCCATCCATCCATCCATTCACTCATTCATTCACTCATCCATCCATCCATTCATCCATCCATCCATCCATTCACTAATTCATTCACTCATTCATTCACTAATTCATTCACTCATTCACTAATTCATTCATTCATTCATTTATTCATTCACTCACTAATTCATCAGTCAATCAACTAGTTGAGGCCTCTGACATGCCTGGTCCTGAGCTGTGCCCTAGGGTCAATAATCCAGCATGGAACCTTGGCTAAGTCATTCTCTCATCACCTCCTTTTCTGTAAAATGGAGATAAGACTCTTTCTGCCTAATCCCAGGGAAAGTGCTTTGGAAAGCCTTAAAGTGTGAGAGATATGTGAGCTATTATTAGGCCACTTCTCAGAACCTCAGCTTCTTCATCTGTGAAATGGGGAGGAGGCGGCAATAATACAATAATGCATAATATCATTGTGAAGTGCTCTCTCTGGGGACAAGCGCTGTTTCCTTTTTGTCTTTAAATTATGAGGGGAAAAGAACCAACGAAAATTCTTCCAAGCCCTGTGGGCATTTTCCTTCCCTCCTTCTCCCTCTAGATTTCCGTGGTTGCCCCCCTTCTCTCTCCCTGGGTTTTCCCAGAATGGAAACGTCCTGCCTCTGCCCTGGATCCCCAGATGGCATCTTCCTTGGCCCCCACCCACCTCACCACCTGGAGCCCTAATACGTCCCAGGGCTGACCTGTCTGCCAAGGTCCCAAACAGAGAAGCTCCAACGAACACTCCCAGCATGTATAAGGACTGGCCCAGTTGCCGCAGGGCTCTGTGGCTGCAAACGAGGTCCCACTGCAGAGGAGAGAGGATGATGGGGTGGGGGCATAGCCTAGCCAGCCTCTCAGGAAGCAAGCCACTTGCTTCACTCCCCTCCCCCAAGGAAAGCCAAGAGGAAGAGGAAAAGCTGGGGGGCCTCTCTGGTGGAGAGGCAGACAGCTTCTTTCCTCAGCCCCAGCCCTGTCCTGGGCCCTTCTCCTCTTCCACCCTCTGTCCACCTCTCTTTCTATCCCCACCTTCCTTTTACATCATGCACCCCCCACCCCCGCAGTGCCCCTTCCCTCTCTCCAGCTGTGTTCCACTCTCCCTCTTTCTCTTCCATTGTCCTTTTTATCCCCTTCTCCTTCACCTGCTCATTCCCTTCCCTTCCCTTCTCTCCCCCATCTCCTCTTCCTATACCTGTTTTTGTCCTTTCCCTCATCCTCATCTCTCTCCCAGTTTTCCCGAGCCCCAGATTCCCCCTTTCTTGCCTCTTTCCCTATCCCTATCCTTCTTCCAAGTGCCCTTCCCCTACCCCATTCTTTGTCTTTCTTTCCCCTTCCTTCTTCCCTATCCCCTCCCTCATGGAGTTCCCTAGTTTCTGAGCACTGTTGCCCAAGGAAGGCAAGAGTCTGCTGCCCTCAGAAGGCCCCTCGGTCCTGTTTTCTGCCCCCTTTAACCCTCGTGTTTGGTCTTCCCGGGGATCCTGGATCCTTTTCCCTCCAGTAGGGAAACCAAATCAGAAAGGTTTAAATTCTAGGCTTTGCTTTGCCAGGGGTTTGGCCAGATTGGGCTTGACTCCCTGCATCCTCTTCCCCAGACCTCTTACCTCAGTCACAATGGTGGCAGGGAAGGTGCTGTGGTCATAGGTCCAGCCGTCGATGCAGGCCTCGGTGGCTCCAGTCCCATTGGCCTCAGTGTCATTGGGCCAGTGTAACCCCCTTTGGGGGGTGGTAAAGCGACGGCATGATTCGGGTCTGCCCTGCTCGTCCCGGGGCAGCCAGGCCCAGAGCTCCTCAGCTTCTGAGCTGTCCTCACTCAGGTTGGCAGAGGGAGGTGGGCGGCAGTGATGGCGAGGGATAGCAGCTGTGAAGTTTTGTATGGTGTTGTGGGAGGCCATCAGCAGCATTGGGATGACCACCAGGGTGAACTGGGCCCACTGGAAACGGCCCACCCCTCCCACTTGCAGGAGGATGTCATTGAAGGTCATGGAGATGGGGATGGGGCTGACCAGAGAGCCGGGAGCTTTGACGAGAGAGTCCAGGGGCTTCTGCCCACTGTCTGTCTATCCTTTCAGTGGGGTGGAGAGGGGCGGTGGCAGCCTTTCCTGGTCTGGCTCCCCACGTGCTCTGTTCTTAGAGGAAGACTCTGTACTTGCTCAGTGGGGGAGACAGCAGCCAGGCCGACCCAGTCCTCCCTCCTTCTCTGGCCTGCCTTCCCAGCTCTGGGGTGACTGGGGGCCTGATTGGGCCTCAAACAGCCCCTCTTTCCTGGAACTTGGGCCACTCACAACTCAGCCTCCTACTTGGCTTTTATTCCCCCAGGTTTGGACAGTCAGAGTTAAAATGTGACCGGAGGCAGGGAGAATGATTGCCGAGAAAACCTGTCTCACGCTAATTTTTCCTTGTGGGTCAAAAGGGGACTGAAGTCGGGTGCTGGGACTCTGTGCCTCTAAAAGGTCTGACACCCTCACTGCACTGCGGGAGCCTGGGGCCTGACTTGTGCTGTCCTGTGGGCTGGGCTTGGAGCAGAGGAGTGAGAGAAAGGCAGGAGTGACCTGAATCCCTTGAGATTGGTTTGGGGCCCAGTCTCCTAGGCTTGTGCTTGGCCTGCATCTCAGAGGTTGTTTTGGACAGCTCAGAGAATTGATCCCTAGGAAGAGAGCATCCTAAAAGGTCAGAGCTGGGAGGGTCTGGAGAACATGGGATGTCAGAGCTGGTGGTGGGTGGGAAAGTTCCTTAAAATGTGAACTGTGAGAGCTGGGAGAGGCCCTTAGAACATGGAATATCAGAATGGGTGGGTGACAGACCTTAAAACACAGAATGTCTGTTCTGGGAGGCACTTTAGAACATAGAACAGAAAGATCCAAATATGAGAGAGAACTTAGAACAAAGAATTTTAGAGATGAGTAGGACCTTAGAACATACAATGCCAGAGCTGTGGCAGACCTCATAGAACAGAGACTGTCAGAGCTGGGAGGGATGTTAGAGGCTTTGGGAGGAGGGTAAAGGGATTTACTTAAGGCCACACAAGGAGTTAGTGACAGGAGTCCTTCAGACCAGGCACTTCACTCCCAGTCCCAGATTCTCCCCAACCTTAAAATCTTGCATTCCCTCTGACACCAGACCATGCCACTTGACGAGCATCCTCAGCCCTGCCCCCTTCGGCTTTTGAGAGTATCTCTGTGGGTGTCCCAGTTCCTGACCTCTTGGCGATGCTCTGGGCCACGGCCTGGCTCCAGCTTCCCCTCGAAGGGCTCTCTGGGCTCTTGACTGAATGCCAGGAGTCTGACCCACTTCTCATTCTGGCCCTCAGCTGTTGCTTGTGCCCCGAGCCCAGCCTGCCTCTTGAATTCCGACTGAGGTCCCTGGTACTTACTTATCTAATCCCCTAAGACATGTGTATTAAAATTGTGTCTTGTCTAGTCCCCTGACCACCCTTTTAGTCTTACAGGACAGTGAGTTTAAAAGTAGCCAGTATGATGGGGCAAGAGCTGGGAGTAAGATTGCAAAGGGGAACCCAGAAGTCACATGCAAACCACCCCAAGGCTCTAAGGAGAATCATTGACAACTTGCATCATATATTAACTAAAAATCACATCCTGAACATCCATCTAGGTCTTGCTGTCAGGGCCTTTTGACCCCATTATATGTATATCTTAGACAAGTTCCAGGTAGACCAGCAGATAACCACATGGTGCTGACAGTTGTGAGATGCCGTGGAGATGTTCACTTTAAAGTTTTACTGAAAACTTTGAGATGATTGGATATGTTAATGAACTAACCCCAAGGTGGCACAGATAAGAATTAGTCTGTCCCCCTCAAACCCTATGAAAATGAGACCTCAAACTCCTGTCCACCCCCTCAAACCCTATGAAAATGAGACCTCAAACTCCTGTCCACAGCCTTCTTCTGTCTCCATCGGGTCCATGTTGTCCCAACTTTAATCCATGGTGACGTGAATGATTCTCTGGGCCTCCCACCAGTGGGAGCTGTAGTCACAACCCTGCATGCAGGTGGCCCAGGTCCAGAGTCATCTTCTCACTGGACTGAAGCAGCAGTGAGATTCAGCAGCCTCCTGAGTGTCTGAGCAGCCTTTCTCAAGGACCACACTATTCACCTCCTGGCATGAAGAAGGGGCTAGAAAATGTGCCCTAAAAATCGTCTGGTCAACAAACTTAACCCGGGCTTGTTAACTGTGGCTGGTCTTACCCTGCAGTCAAAACACAAAACAGTACAAAAACTGTTGCAAAGACGATTCCACTCACCATCAGTACATGGAATGTGTGCACACTTATGGTCAATATGAAACCCAGTAGACTTGAAAGATGAATAGCTCTTGTGAGAGAATTCAGCAGGTGTCCCATCCAAACAGCAGTCCTGAGTGAAGCAAGTTTGGCAAATGGAGGCCGGCTTACTGAAGTCAGAGGGGGAAACATGTTTTTCTAAAGTGACTGCAGTCATAGGGAGTGCCAGGAAGCTGGTGTAGGTTTTGCAATAAAAATTAATCTAGTTAAAAGCCTGTATGCCTCCCCAAAGGAGTGAATGACAGGCCCATGACAATGTAATTGCCACTTACAGGGAAGTGCCACGCCACCATTATCAATGCGTATACTCCCGCCATGGTGAACCCTGATAAGTTAAAGAAAAATTTTTACGAAGGCTCGGAGACCCTCATCATCAATGTGCTGAAAGAGGACAAATTTGTAATTCTGGGTCACTTTAACGCCGGGGTGTGCACAGACTATTAGACAAGGCAGAGAGTCCTTGGGAGGAATGGAGTCAAGAACATTAATAGTATTAGTCACTTACTACTGAAGATTTGTTTGTCTCATGAACTCGTCACCAGTGCTGTCTTCTGTTTACCTAAATGCAATAAAACGTTATGGGTGCACCCTCAGAGCAAACATTGGCATTTAATAGACCATGGTATCATAAGGAGAAGAGACAGGATGTGAAAGCAACTATGGTGATGTGTGGTGCAGAGGGCGGATCAATCATAGACTTATTCTCTTCAGCACAAGTGGTGGCCCCAAGGCAAGACAATTACCAAAAGACTTCATATCGACTGATTAGAGCATTTCTCAGGGTGTGAACTGTTTGTGGCTAACTTGGAGGGAAAGATGAGCCAATACGTAGCTGGTAATGGTGAAGAAGAAAAGGAGTGGGCAGGTTTCAGAGATTCGGTGTACAGCACTACATTTACTCATCTGGGTCAGAACACTTGCAAATATCAAAGACTAGCTTGATGAAAATGGTGGGAAAATTCAGAAGCTGCTAAATAAAAAATGAGAACTCCACAAGGTTCCACAGTGTCAGGACAGTCCATCCATCTCTAAGAAGGCAGCATTTAACTCCATCAAAAGTGCAGTGCAAGGAAAGCTTAGAGATTCTTGGCTCAGTACAAAGGCAGATGAAATTCAGTTTTATATTGATAGTAACAATCCAAAGTGCTTTTACGGTGCTCTGAAGGCTGTTTGTGGGTCAAAGACCTATGGTGCATCTCACCTACTTAGCTCTGATGGAGCCGAATTGATTAGTGATAAGGATATGATCCGGAAGAGATGGGCTGAACACTTCCATAGCGTTCTCAACAGACCCTCGTCAATCAATGCTGAAGCCATTGACTACTTACCTTAGGTTGAAGTTAATCCCTCTCTAGCTGAACTTCCAACTTTAGAAGAGTTTTTTATGATTTAATATTTTATTCCCCCCAATTACACGTAAAAATAACTTTTAACATTCTTATAAAAATCTTTGAGTTCCAAATTTTTTCTCCCCTTCCCCCTCCCCCACTGAGAAGGCAAGCAATCTGATACAGTTTATACATGTGTAGTCGTGCAAAACATATGTCAACATTAATCATGTTGTGAAAGAAAACACAGACAGAAATCCCTAAGAAAAATAAACAAAGTAAAGAAAAAGTATGCTTAGATCTGCATTCAGACTCCATCAGTTCTTTTTCTGGAGATGGATAACACTTTTCACCATAAGTTCTTTGGAATTGTCTTGGATTATTGTTTTGCTGAGAATAGCTGTCATTCACAGATGATCATCACAGAATTTTGCTGTTACTGTGTACAGCATTCTCTTGGTTCTTCTCATTTTACTTTACATCACTTCATGTAAGTCTTTCTAGGTTTTTCTGAGAGCAATCTGCTTTTCATTTCTTATAGTATATAGAATAAAATTCCATCACAATCATACAGAAAAAAACTTGTTCAGTCATTCCCCAAATGATGGACATCCCCTCAATTTCTAATTTTTTTTTGCCACCATTAAAAGAGCTGCTATAAATATTTTTTTGTACATTTAGGTCCTTTTCCTTTTTTTCTGTGTCTTTGGGAAAGAGGCCTAGTAGTCGTATTGTTTAGTCAAAGGGTATGCATGATTCTGTAGCCCTTTGGGCATAGTTCCAGATTGCTCTGCAGACTAGTTGAATTAGTTCATAATTTCACCAACATTGCATTAGTGTCTCAATTTTCTGACATCCCCTCCAACATTTGTCATTTTCCTTTTCTGTCATATTAGCCAGTTTGATAGGTTCTGGGCAGCAGCTAAGACTTATTTGAATTTGCTTTGCTTTAATCAACAATGATTTAGAGCACTTTTTGTATGATTATAGGGAGCTTGGATTGCTTTGTCTGAAAAATGCCCGTTCATATCCTTTGACCTTTATCATTTAGGGAATGGCTCTTATTTTTATAAATTTGATTCAGTTCTCTCTCTCTCTCTATGTATATATTTTTATTTTTCTTAATTTTTAGTTTACAACACTTGGTTCTACACAATTATGAATTCCAGATTTTCTTCCCTGCCCCCCCC
>CM053623.1:454066614-454080690 GCA_028646595.1 Phalanger gymnotis
TAGGTTTTTGGAGGGACTTGGTGGGGAGCTCACGCCAGTTACTGCTTTCCAGTCGCCATCTTGGCTCCGCCCCCCAAAGTTTGATTATAATAGGAGTGAGAGGTTACTGTTTCAAGTTCTTGGTATTTTTCAATGTGATCTTAGGAGTCTTTTGTGTTGCGAGCCTTTCTTTTGTAGGGGGAAATAAACAGCTGTCCTATACACCTAATATCTCCTCCTTCCCCATTGCTAAAAGCCTAAGTGAGAGTTGGCAGATTCTCAAACCACATGCTCAATGAGAAGGAAAGAGAGAGAGATCGGAAGTCATTTCGATTTTTAAAAGCCTATCAAGTGGGAAGGTCTTCCTGGCTCAGTGACCAGTCTTCTCTGGCACTATCCCTCTTACCTCCCCCCTCCCTTATCAAAGGGAACCAAGGTACCCACTGAAGCCAGGGCATAGGACTATCCCAACTTTACCAATACAAAACGGAGGAGGGATGTTTAGTCAGCAGTTTGACAAAGGTCTGGCAATCTTAGGAGACTTCCAGCTCAATCGGAGTGAGACTTGGTTGGGGTGGAATAGCCAAGAGAGCTCACGAGGTCCCTCAGGAGGGCAGAGCTTCAAGGAACAGGGACATGCCACTGTCTTCTTCCCTAGTCAGACCTCATCTGAAGTACTGTTTATTTAATTGAATTTAATTGCATACTGGGTGTTAGATGTAATTAGTATAAAATACCAAAGGTGATAAGATTAATGATTTTTATGTGGGATCATTTGGAAAGGCATTTGGCTGAATTGATGTCATCTGACTGGTAATAAGTTTTGTTTTATGTTTGAAATACACGATGTATGTTATTGCATTTTTAAAATTCTTTTATATTGTAAAATTTGGGAAATCATTGTAGCAGAAATGTTATTAGACAAACAACTTTTAAAAAATCTCAATGTTGTTAGATTACAAACTGAGCTTTTAAAATAATGTGATAAAAATAGATATTTGAAAACTTAAATATTTAATGGGGTATATTTTGTTTTAAAACTAATAATAATAATGCTTATTATAATAGAGAGTGAGTTTTCATTTGAAATTTTTTGACTATCACATAAAAATTATCAAAATGTGTAGAGTGGGGGCAGCAAGGGGGCACAGTGGATAGAGAGGACATGGGTTCATATCCGGCCTCACACACTATCTGTGTGACCATGGGTATGTCACTTAACTGCAATTGTCCCCCGCCAAACCCCAAACAAACAAAAAAGAAAATGTATAGGGTGCTTCAAATACATCACTCAATACATTAATATGAGTTAACTCTGGTATTTGCTGTATGTCTGAAACACTGGAATGTAGTTAATTTATCCTTTTATAAGTAAAGGATAAATGAAGTATAACTGTTAGAAAAACATGATAAAATTAATAACACTCAAGCCCTAAGCTGTGGCTAGTGAAATTTTGCTATTTGAGTTAAAAACTCTTGGGACTATAAGTTACTATTACTCTGAATTTTGATTACAGGGATGGTCACCTGAAATGTCATGAAGCCAGTAGTAGAAAATGGCATGTGTTGCAGTCTGAGAGCTGCTACAGATGAAATTCTGTGCCTGGGAAAAGTCGAGGAGATGACTGTGGCAGGGCCTAAGGTAGAAGCCTCTTGACTCAATTTCCCCATTGTTTTTTCCTTTCTAACAGAAAATTTCCCCACCTGGTTCATTCTGAGCCTTGCTTTTGATAACCTGGGATTACATGATTGGCTGTCAGATATGACTCATGCCTGGAATCAAACAGAGCTAAGGGAGTTTCCTCCCTGTTATATGGTATCTGTCAAGTCAGGCTATGCTCTTGAAGGGATGAGTCTTGACATTTCTAGAACCACGTGCCTCCTTTTCATGGCAAATTTTTATAAACACGGCCGGTGAAAGAGTAGCTTTATAAGTACAATACTAAATTTATTAATTAATAAGATACTGGAACATCTCTGATTTACCATAATGGGATGCAAGTATGAAAAATCTTACAATTTTAATTTATATTTGTAGTCGAAATATAATATAGGGAAGATATTCTCCAAAAGAGGAAATTAAATAAAGTAATAAGATGAAGATATAATGCAAAAGTTTTCTAATTAAATGGAATAGTAAAATTTGAGAAAGCAACAGGATTGGACTATTGTCTCTAAGAAGTATACTATGTGTACGATCGGCTTCCAAATGTATCTGGCATAGAAATTCGGATTTGGAGCATGTTTTAGTAATAAATTCTCAAAATTGGATTAAGGATTTACCTCTGAAATGGTATTGATAGTTGTAAAGAAGGTGAAATTATTTTTCCATTTTGAAAGTGTCTGAAAATTTTAAAAGATGGAGGAGTTCATTTTATGAGTTAGATTCGTGATTTTTTTTTAAAAGATTCTTATATCAGGCGCTGTGTTTAGGTAAAGACAGAAAGACTAAGTGGTAGATAAAAACTGAAATTCTCTGACGTTTCAGATGAATTATGGCTTCCTAAGTTGATGTTTTCTTAAAGCTCTGTGGTTAATAGGATCAGAGCCATAAGGCTTGAGCTGGTTTTCATCACATGAACTAGTTATTGGAAAACCAAATTTAAGAGATTGTACTAAATCATATTAAGTCTTGTTACTGGCAGATTTTATCAGAACTATCTAGGAATCTGTACAAGTGATCTGGAAGCAAAGAAGCAGACCCCCCCCTTCAGAGATGCTCTGAGATTGAGTCCTGTTCTAGAATGTCCAAGAAGAGATCTCTAGGGACCGAGTGACTACATAGGATGTCAGGGACTCATGATTGGCTCATTAAATGGACATTGGGAGTGTGTTACTAGGATACAAGGAGGCTTGTTTGTTAGTTAATATTGACTATCATCATGGTATTGCTTTGCCCTTTTCTTTTACAGTGTTTATATTTATATTTAAGTTTTCTTGGTTACCTTGGTGATATGTGAATCTCCTTTCTCAAAATTAGCCCATTGTGATCTCTGTAAGTAGCTGGATCTGTAGCCAGACTTACGTAATTCTTATTATGATATGAAAAACCTTATAGATAAGTGGCGTGCCTACTCGCATGAATCAAAAGGGGGAAATTGAGGGAACAGGGAGGGATTGGAGCAAGTGGTTATTGTGGAAATTGAACGAACCACATTGACTCCATCTTCTGACTTAACTCTGGATCTAGCCCAGTCCCTTTTCTGTTCAATTATGGGTCTAGTTCAATCTCTGTTTTGTGAGAAAACTTTATTCAATTCTGAGAATCATGAAAAAGCACGTGCATTGGTTGAACTGAGCCCAGCATGGCTGGGAAGTTGGCCCTCTACCTGGCTGAGAGATCCTTAACTAAGGACTTAGGTTATACTGACCCAAACCCAGTCAGAATAATGCAAAGAGTTTTCTCACAATTATACACCTCAAGCAACCCCTCTGTCTCATCTGGAAACTGGCCCTATATCGATCAATCGGTCATTGCTCCCATGTTCTTTTAAGTGTTTACAGACACTGCTTTTTTTGCTTTCAGGGAATTGTACCTGTTCACACCTTCCCCTAATATTCCCTCTAATTAGAAGTCAGATTATATAATGTCGTGTCCTGGTTACTTGCTTTCTTTGAATCATTTGGTCTTATTTGATTGTTTTTGATACGTAAAAATTGGCCTCTCCCTGTATTTGAGGTCCATCCCCAAGCTGAGGAAGGGGGCTGGACCCGATTTGTTATGCCAGTTGGCACACATTGCTTAATAAATTGATATGCCCCAAAGCTCAAACCTTTGTTTCATCAGTCATCCTATCTTTCACCCACTATAACAGCCCAGTCTGAGGCCCTGGAGCATCTGGAGGAGTGTCCAGAGCAGGACAGTCAGGCCGGGGAAGGACTTTGCCTCCCTGTCACTTGGGCATTGGTTGAAGAAGCTGGAGATCTTTAGCTTGGAGAAGAGTAGATGAAGAGAGTTGCAGAAGAGCTGAGTTCAAATATCCAAAGGGCTTTCATTTGGAGGACTTGCTTTGTTTGACCATGAGAGGCAGAACCCCAGCAGTGTTGGGTGGAAGTTATGAAAGAGCCCATACTCTATTTGCTTAGATTTATCCTTGATGTTTACCTTATCAGAATTTAAGCCCAGAGGGGCAGCTAGGTGGCACAGTGAGTAGAGCACTGGCCCTGGAGTCAGGAGGACCTGAGTTCAAATCCAGCCTCAGACACTTGACATACTTACTAGCTGTGTGACCTTGGGCAAGTCACTTAACACCAATTGCCCTGCCTTCCCTCCTCCAAAAAGAGGGAGAATTTAAGCCCAGGGTGAGTCAGGGCTGCCTCATTCTTTGTACTTGGTACCAATAGCCCTTAGCACACAGTCTCTGGCACAAGACAGACAATGAATACTTGATTGGTGCTGCCATCAGAGAAGCTGTGTGCTTACAGTCTGAGCAATCCTGGGGAAATCATGTGACTTCCTGGGCCTCAATCTCCTCATCTGCAAAATGAGGGGGCTGACTGAGAAAGCTGTTGAGGCCCTGTCAGCTCTAGACCTAGGACCCCCTGATTCAGGCTGTGACATTCTTTGCTTCTATTTCTTTTGCAAAGATACAATTTGTTGGAATTTTTATTTGAGAAGAACACTAAAAATTTTGTTCACGTTTGCTTGGGCTTCTGTTGCTCATGGAACATGGTTGTCTGTTCATGGACATAGCTTTAAAAATCTGGAACCGATGGCCCCCTGGGGGGGCCTGGTCTTTGTAAGAAAATCCCCCATTCCCTGTGTGCACAGGAGGGATCTCTCATTCCTTGTTGCCTTCTTTGGTGGAGAGTGAACCAGGATCCTGCTTGCTTGGTGACTTTTCTAGGTCCATCTCTGTCTGTCTGTCTGTCTGTCTGTCTGTCTCTCTCTCTCTCTCTCTCTCTCTCTCTCTCTCACACACACACACACACACACACACACACACACACACCATCCACCATATTAATATAGGTATAGTCAGCCCTCACCCCCAGGCCCTGTCACTATTAAGCCTTTAATGCTTTCGGGGAGGAAGGCAAGACCCCTATTGGCAGGGCTAGCAGGGCCTTGGTGCTGCTGCCAAGGATCTGGGATGGGGCACCACTGCTGCGGTGGGGTGGGGGAAGGGAGGCAGAGGTCAAGGAGAGGTGATATCTGAGCGGGAAAAGACCAGCCAGACCAAAGGATCAGGGAAGAATACTGGAGGATTTGGAGTTGGGGGACCAAGGGACAGGGAAGATTGGCCACTTTGGCAGCCTGGGTAGAGGGATCTGGCAGCGTGATGCTGGGATTTGGAGACAGAGGGATTGGATTCAAATTTTGATTTAGTTCATGGCGCTCACTAGGTCATTCTTGACCATCTCGACCACCTCGACATCCTTGACCTTCCTTGTCTGTAACTTGGGGCTGGGGGAGGTCATATAGGGACATAGATTTAGAGCTGGAAGGGACCGTAGAGGTCATGTATTCCAACCTCTTCATTTGAGATGAGGAAACTGAAGCCTGGTTTGTCCAAAGTCACCCAGGTAGCATGGCCAATTTAAGATTCGAAGTGGGGTCCTTGGCCTCCAGGCTGTCTCTATCTAAGGGGCCCTCCCAGCTCTAAATCTTCCCACCCTATCAGTGGGGTCAGTGGGAAGAGGCCTGTATGTGTGTGTGTGTTAGAGAGACAGAAAATCAGAGACAGGGACAGGGAGAGTACTGCATAGGGTAGAGAACTCCTGCCTCCGTTTGTCCAGCCCCTGTGGAGGATCTCAGGCACTCGGAGGCCCAGGATGGCTCTGTCCAAAGGGCTTAGGGTGGGGGTGGGGTGGAGCAGGGGCTCTGGGTGGCAAAGGTCAGTCCAAGCCCATGCTGGGTGGGAGATAAGCCAGGGTCATGGCTGTGTTCTAGGAATCGAGTATAGTCCTTGATGAGGACAGGGGAAAGGGGCCTCCCATCAGGTGACTGTGGCCATCATTCTTCTCTCAGCTGGTCCCTTTTTCAGATTCATAGGATTGCAGAGGGATATTCTGAACCTCTGTTTCTTCCTCTGACTTTTTCCTGAGAATTGGGGGGAAGGGAGAAAGCATAAACTCAGAATGCCCCTCACAGTCTCTCCCTAAGATCACCCTCATTAAGGGGGAGACAAGCCCTGGACTGAACTTCCCATTTCATCTCCATTCCCATCCCCCCACCCCCATTCCCAACTCCATCAGTGCTTGTGCATGAGTCAGATGCCTGAGAGAACGGGTAATATGAGTGAGGCCAAAGAGAGAATGTCCTGTGGGCGTTTGAGGGGAGAGAGGACTGTTCATAATGCTGTCTTGGGGGTGGGAGTGAGAGTGGGTCCTGACTGGATATGGCTTCTGAGTCTCCCTTGGGTAGAAGAAACCACACAGCTATTCTCCTGACTCCCAGACCACCCCTGAAACCCCAACTAGAGGCAGAATCAGTTAGTCAACTAGCCTTCCTCAGTTTCCCCTTGGGAATGAGTCTGCTCTGTCAGACCTTTGGGTCTCCATCTCTCCCCCATCCAAGGCAGGGGACACTGAGGAGGAGCGGGGATCCCTCTGGATGTTAGTGGGCTGGGGGGGAGGAAGGTTGGCTGACCGTTTTTCAAGATCTTCCATCGTCTCTGGAAGGGCTGTGTTAAGCGTCTCTGGCAGGAAGAAGGCAGCTATACCTCCCAGAATGGGAATGACTCCATAGATGAGGGCTGGGATGAAAGGCATCACCTCGCCTGTGATCTTCATCAGTGGGGCTATCATGCTGCCCACTCGGGCACAGAGGTTGCCCAGGCCCATTCCTCTTTGGCTGAAGTACAGAGAATGGAGAATGGGTCAGCAAGGTGCTTCTCAATGATCCCCTCCCTTACACTCTTTGGGCTTTCTCTCTGCCCTGTCCTTGGCACTTTATAAGTTCAGTGTCTTTTGGGAGAGATAATGAATTATCTGTGTAGGGGAAAGATTCTGGTACTTGGTAAGGGGTGTGTGTGTGTGTGTGTGTGTGTGTGTGTGTTGGTACGGCATCCCCTTTTTCCGCAAATGGAAGAGGGGCATGCTGGGGCTAAGTCCCCAAGGCTGCCCTTCTGGAAGCTCCCCCCAACTTCGCAGGTGACACGGGCTGGAAGGACCTTGGAAGGAGCAGGAGGCTGGGGTTGGAGGTGGGGCTGTGGGGAGCAAGGTAGAAAAGGGGTGAGTTGGGGAGTGACGGCACCCTGGACTCAGACTGCCCTCTCTTTGCTGGCTTAGCCCAGGACCCTGGCCCTTACCGGATTACTGTGGGATACAGCTCACTGGTGTACAGGAAGAGGCAGTTAAAGGAGCTGGAGAGACATCCCTTCCCAAAGACAGCAAGGCTGGTCCTTATTATCTGCATGTCTGGGGGGGAGGGGGAAGGACACAGCAATGCCTGAGACTCGGAGTCAGGGGGCTCAGGGAAGAGGTGGGGCATGATTAGGGGCTGGGTTTTAGACTCTGGGCAAAGGGACTCCCAGTATGTTCTAGACCTATGCTGATACCAGGCTCTAAGCTTGGGACTCAGACCATATTCTAGATTCAGTGAAGTGGGCTCAGCAAGGTTTCCAAAAGCTCCTGATGCAGCTGACCCCTCCTCCTGCCCTTTGGTGGATTTGAACCTTTCCCATTTTTCCTAAGTCCCCAAATCAAATGCTCTTTTCTCTGCTTTTATAATAAAACTGCTTTGTAGATGCTATCCCATGTGGCGCTTACAAAACCCTGGGAGGTGGGTGCTATTATTATGCTCCTTTTACGGATGAGGAAACTGAGGCAGACCAATGACTTGGTTAGGACCATATAGCTTGGAAGCGCCAGAACGAAGATTTCCACCTTGCCCCCCAGCTGTCTCTAAATAGTCTCCAAGCAGCTATTAAGCCGGGCTGAGCTTAGAGAACTGGGTGAGGTGGCTCACTAGGAAATGTGCCCTTGGACTTCTCATTATGTTGCTGGCTGGCTCACATCTTTGCACTTTTTCTACAAGAACAGAATTCACATTGATGAGTGCATTGGGAAAATCCAGGTGAGCCCTCTCTGTTTCTGTCTGTCTGTCTCTCTTTTTCTCATATCTATCTATCTATCTATCTATCTATCTATCTATCTATCTATCTATCTATCTATCTGCCAGTCTGTCTCTATCTTTTATCTATTATCTGTATATTCACCAATTATCTATGCTCTAATATCCATCCATCCATCCATTTATCTATCTGTCTGTCTGTCTGTCTGTGTCTGTCTTTCTATCTCTCTGTTTCTGTCTGTCTGTCTTTGTATCTCTATCTGTATCTATCTGTCTGTCTCTGTCCTTTATCTATTATCTGTCTATTCACCTATTATCTATGCTCTAATATCCATCCATCCATCCATCTATTTATCTATCTGTCTGTCTCTCTATCTTTCTATCTATCTGTTTCTATCTGTCTGTCTGTCTTTGTATCTCTATCTGTATCTATCTGTCTGTCTCTGTCTTTTATCAATTATCTCTCTATTCACCTATTATCTATTCTCTAACATCCATCCATCTCTCTCTCTCTCTCTCTCTCTCTCTCTCTCTCTCTCTTTCTATCTCTCTTTGTCTCTGTCTGTCTGTCTTTATCTGTCTCTGTCTCTCTTTCTATCTCTCTCTGTCTCTATCTGTCTGTCTATCTCTATCTGTCTCTGTCTCTCAATCTCTCTAACTGTATCTATCTATCTATCTATCTATCTATCTATCTATCTATCTATCTATCTATCTATCTATCTATCTATCTATCATCTCTACAACATTCCTGTGATCTACCTGGCTAGTTGTCCTGTCAACAAAGGAAATGGCAATTTGGCAGGGCCCATTCTGGATTCCTGTTGCATGGCCAACCCTTCACCCTGAAGCCTCACCAGGTCTCCTTCCTCCCCTGGCTTCCCTCTGGACTTCCTCAGTCAAGTATCTTTGCCCCTCCCCCATATCTTCCTCCATTAGAATGTAAGCTCCTTGAGGACAGCCTGGGACTATCTTTCTTTCTGTTGATATTTGTATTTCCTTAGTGGAAAGAACCAAAGATCTGAGCAGAGGTAGAACAAGGCAAGGAGTCTGGGGCTCTGACCCTTTGAATTCTAGATGGGGCTGACAGTCCTCATGCTGCAGCAACGTAGGAGAGACCTGGGTTTTAATCCTGTCTCTGATATCTACAACATGTGTGCCATTGGGCAAATGAGGTCACCTCTCTAATCTTTTGTTTTCTCATCTGTAAAATGGGTGTAATACCCCTAGTAATACTCTCACTGGGTTACTGAGAGACTCAAATGTGAGCACATAAGCTAAGTGTCTTGCAAACCTTAAAATGCTATGGGAATGTCTGTTATTATTATTATTATTTTAAATAAGAGGCAGCTTGCTGATGGGAGGACTGCCCTTGGAGTCAGGAAGACCTTCCTCTCATACTTACTATGTGATCCTGGGTGAGTCATTTCTTGGGATCCTAGACAATTTTCCAAGACTCTAAGCTACTGCCAATTTGCTTGTCTGTACTTATGGAAGGAGTTTGGATATTGGTAGCTCCCCACAGGTTGAGATCCACACACAGAGAATGTACTATTATTCCTTCCTAAGTTTCCTGGGTGCATTGCCCAGGAATGAGCCTTTGCCCGACAGAAGGAAATTCCAGGCTAGCCTGAGGCCAGGACATGCCAGAGACTCTTGAGAGGCAGTGAGGCACAAAGTTTGGAGGCAGAAGACCCTGGTACTAATCCTAGCTGCGTTATTTATACGCTGTGTGACCTTGGATAAATGACTAGTCTCTATGGGTCTCTGCTTCCTTGTCTATGCACTACGTCTTGAATTTGCCTAACTCCTAGGATTCAATCATGCCTCAGGTCCCCTTCCTCTTCTGCGTTCCCACCTTCTCACCTGAAGGCACAAAGATGTTGGCTAGGATGGCAGTGCCAGCCAATAGGAGGCAGATGCCCTGAGTGATCCGGCGGCCCACATAGCTCAGGCAGATGACAGAGACGAACTTGGCTGGGACATCGACACCGCCAAAAATTATCTGAAGCATGTAGATATTGACTCCAAAGTCCTCCACACCCATGGCCAGGCTGTAGTAGGCAAATCCCGTGGCGAACCTGGGGAGGGGAAGATCTAGGCTGGCTAACAGCAGCCAGTGAGAATCACCAGAGCCAGTGGGCTCTCAGGGATGGAGAGAGTTAGGAGGTTTGGCTTCAAATCACGGCCACCCCACCTCCTGGCGGTGTCACCCTTGGCTGATATGTAACCCTAGAGCTTCCGTCTCCTCATCTGTAAAAATGCACTCTCTACCTCACCAAACGAGTGTGAGCCATGTCATGCTATGGAAACACGAGCTTTGATTATTAACATGACTGAGACGGCATACGGGAAAGGCGAGTTGCCAGGTTCCTGCTCCTGTACGCCCGGAGCCCAAGATGACAATAATGACATTAATAATAATGATAATAAGAGCTAGCTAGCATTTATAGAGTACTTTGAAGCTTGCAAACCACTTTGCAGATGTTATCTGGTCCTCACAACTAGCCTATGAAGTGGGCGTTGTTATTATCCACACTTTCTAAATGAGGAAACAGGCTGAGAAAGGCTTTGTGGATTATCCGTGTGAAGGTAGACCCTATTGTCTATCTATCTGTCTGTCTGCCTATCTATCTATCTATCTATCTATCTATCTATCTATCTATCTGTCAGACTTCCGTGTGAAGGTAGATGCTATTGTCTGTCTGTCTATCTATCTGTCAGACTTTCGTGTGAAAGGAGATGCTATTGTCTGTCTGTCTGTCTATCTATCTATCTATCTATCTATCTATCTATCTATCTAATCTATCTACGTATCTATGTATCTATCTTTCAGACTTTTGTGTGAAAGCAGATGCTATTGTCTGTCTGTCTATCTCTCTATCTCTCTATCTATCTATCTATCTATCTATCTATCTATCTATCTATCTATGTAACTATCTGTCAGACTTTAACGTGAAGGTAGATGCTATTGTCTGTCTGTCTGTCTGTCTGTCTATGTATCTATGTATCTATCTGTCAGACTTCCGTGTGAAAGTAGATGCATCGTACCCTTCAACTGAGAGGATTTCTTAGCCTTCTGGGACATAGAGACAATGGTAGAGAGAGTCTTGGGGAAAAGATGAGCAGAGGGTTTTGGAGTCACCATGTATGTCTCTGGAAGAGAATTGCATACTGGTCTGGGAGAGACCCTTGCACACCTAGGGAGCTACATGCATTGAATAGTTAGTCCCAGATGGAGCCAGGGGAAAACCAAGAGGCCCAGAACAGAGAGGAACAAATCTACAATGGAGGAAGAAGCATTTATGTGGTGCCTACTATGAGCCAAATGCTCTAAAATATTATCTCACCTGGTCTTCGCAACAACCCTGCAAGGAAGATGCTAGTATGACCTTCATTTCACAAGTGAGGAAACAGGCAGACAGATGAGGGTTACAAAGGTCACACAACTAAGTGTCTGATGCTAGATTTGAACTTGGGTCTTTCCGACTCCAGGCCCAGCGGTCAGTGTAATGTGGCACTCCCTAGCCGCTGCATGAGCTTTCCTCTTGTTAGCTCCGGGTGGTGGTGGGGTGGGAGAGGGGAAGGGGGAGGTGTTGTGGTGGTGTTGTTGATACCATCTGGAAAAGAGAGAAGAACCTTCCTGACAAGGACTTGGGAGTCAGCCTGGTTTGCACTTTTATTGGGTTACATAAAAATCCGTCCTATATTTAATGTCTTGTTAGCCTGAGTACTTGCAGGGGAACTGGAAGCCCTTTGGGGAGAGAAAAGTGAACCAGACACAGATGTCTCTAGGGAGCCACTAAACTCCAAAATCTTACTGGGGTTTTATGGAAGGGGGTAAGTGAGGGACAATGTCAGAACACTAGCATTACTAGTGACTGGTTTGCGACCACCCAAAGAGGTAGACTAAATTCCTGGGTACTTCAGGATGTCCAGCTCACCACGTGAGACAGCTGCAGCAGGATATCCGGCGTAAGATGGGATTCTGAAAGAGGATGAGCATGCTGTAGGAGTTCTTGCTCAAGGAGATCTCCTTATGAAGGTTGAGTTTCAGTTCCTGGGGGCAGAGAAGGACCAGGACCCTGGTTAGTTACCTTGGGCCACAGGTACCTTAAGAGTACTACAGTCTGGGATAGGAGTAGATTCCTTCCTTCTTCTCTGTCTCAGAGGTTGTGTGTGTGTGTGTGTGTGTGTGTGTGTGTGTGTGTGTGTGTGTGTGAAATCCTACACTCACCACATTTTCTAGATCACTGGGAGCCATGGTGCCTGTCGTACTCTTCCAGTGGTCATCCTCCCTGCCCCCCACAACTCCACAATCACTCCTATTTCCTAGAGGGTGATACTAATCCTCAGTGGTAACCTTCTCTCCAGACAGTGAGGAAAGGTCCTAGGATGGCCTGAATGAACTCTCTGGACGGCCAAAAGCTCAAACTCATCCTCATTGGACAAGCATAGGTAATGGTGGGTAAATCACGGGACCTTGGATTCCTCTTCTTTAAAATAGGGATAGTCAGGCCAGTCTATTTGTAAGGATCGTTCCAATCTGACTGAGAGGTTCAAAAAGCATCAAGGATTGGTGAACCTTGGCAAATACCAAGCCTCCAGGGACCATTAAAGTAGGATACCTGGGGATGATGGTGAGGATGGTGACAGGGGCAAAGGACAAGAGGGAGAAAGAGGAGTGATAAAGAGAGGGAGAGATGTGGGGAGAAGAAGAGGAGGATTTGAGCTTTAGCCTAGAACTCAGGAATCAAGAGCAGACCATAAACTCCATGCACTTGGGGCCATGTTCTGAGTCTTGGCCTGGTCCTCCTTCACTTGGGGTGGAGGATCAACTCCAGGGAATGTGGCTAGATCAAACAGGTGCCCTTCCAGAATGATCTGGTCCTGCCCCAAGATGGGGCTGAGCTCTCCCAGGACCTCTGTGGGTTGGCTCTCTATCAAGGGCTCAGCCTGAGGGGTTTGAGCGCTAGGATCTGCACAGGTCCCCTGATCACAATCTGGGAGCTTTCCCTCCCAAATCAGAGGGTCACAGGGGAAATCAGCACAGTGATGGCCTCCATTTCTGTTTAAGGGGTTTCCCTGGATCCCTGCTGTCTGCAAATAGAGTTGCCTGATATATCCGGTCCAACTCCTTTGCTCTCTCCTTCCTGAAGATGGCTGCCTTATAATTTCCCACCTCTAGGCCTATGCTCGTGCTATTCTCTACACCAATGGAGCGTACAACTCCCTTTTCTCCTGTTGAATTTCTACTCATGCTTTGAATGCTGAGCTAAATGCCACTTCTTTCAGGAAGGCTTCCTTGATTCCCTCAAATTCAGTAACCTTCCATCTAGAATCTTGTGAGATAAAGAAAAACTTCCTAATGACCAGAGACATAACAAAATAGTGTTTGTTCTCACTGGAGGCCATGGGCTTCCCCTTACCGGACTCCTGAAGCAGGGGCCGGCCAGCTGAACCCTTGTCCAGGATGCCTCTGAGAGGCCTCTAAGTTAGGGAGTGGTGGGATTAGGCAGCATCTGAGGACCCATCTAGCTCGGAGGTTCTGGACTTTGCCCTTCTTTGATCCACTTACCATGCAGTATGGTGCCTTATCCCCTGGGGAGTTATCTGTATTGGTGCCTCCTGGAATGTGAACTCCATAAAGGAAGGGACTGGGGCTTATCTACATTCTGCATCTCTCCCAGACCCCAGCCCTAAGCTCTGTACACAGTAGGGGGTTAGCGAGTGTTTGTGGGGTCTGGTTAAGCTTCCCTGTCCTCAGAGGGTGGGTTGGTGGCCTAGCTCTGACCCGCTCCCAGATGTTCTGGTCTGGAAGGCCAGGCTGGCCGCAGGGCCTAGAGTGTCTGGCTGAGGGGACGCTCAGCCCCTCCTGTTAACATAAAGGACTCAGATGTAGGTCCTCCATCTTCGTCCTGCCCTGGGCCCCGGTAGGGTCCCTGAGTGTGTGAGGGGGGCTGGGAGCAACTCCTCTGAGGATTCACTGAAATGGAGTCACACTCAGGTTGTTCCTTGTGATTTGGACTGCTAGCCACCTGCTGACCTGTAATAGCCTGGCCCAGCCACTAACTCTATGGCTG
>CM053623.1:454086525-454110951 GCA_028646595.1 Phalanger gymnotis
GTAGCCATGGCCCCACTCCAACATACTGCTCCTGAGAAATAGCTATTCAATTAAATCCAACCAACATTTATTAACCACCTACTGTGTACAGGGCACTGTGCTGGCCTTTAGGGATACAAAGAAAAATGAAATCTTGAAAAAATGTCCATTCTGCTGAGGGCTGTCATCCAAGGGGAGTACGAGATACATTGGGGGAGGGAAGAAAGCCCTACCAGCTGGCGACTCATCCAGGAAACGCTTCACAGACAAAGAGGTGCCTGAGCTGAGAATCTTTCAAAAAGTCAAGAATTCTGAAGTTCAGAGGAGAGGAGGGAGGGCATTCCTGGCAGGAAGAACAGCGTGTGCACGGGCACTGAGGAGGGGTATGAGGAGTGGACCGTTGAGTGATAGAAACTACAAGGAGGCAGGAACAGAGTGTGTGGGAGGGGGTCGTGTGCAATAAGCCTGGACAACTGGCTTTAAAGAGGGCTTTAAAAGGGTTTGTGTTTTGTCCTGGAAGCCACAGGGAACCATTGAAGCTTCTTGAGGAGAGCAGCGTCCCTGTCAGACCTGAGCCGTGGGCAGGTCACACTGGGACACGGATCTGGTCTTTCTCCCTTCACGCTCAGGTCCTGTCTCCTGGACAGAGCCCTCATTTCCCTTCCTCCCCCCCCCCCCCCCCCCCCCCCCCCCCCCGCCCTTGGAGCTTCCGGAACCAGGGAGTCCCAGTGTTTGATATGGAAGCGAGCTCCAAAGCGCCATTGGACAGACGGGGAAACGAGGCCCAGACGGGGGGAGGGTCACACAGCGCCTCTGTGGTAGAGCTGAATTGGGTGATTTTGGGGAAGGAGGTGGTGAAAATCAACCAATAATTTATTCTATGCTGATGGTATGCCAGGCTCTGTGTTGGAATCTGCAAAAATAAACCCTGCCCTCAAGGAGCTTCTATTTGGCCACACAGGAGATACAAGGCTGGCCTTTTATTCCTGATTGGGATCAAGCAACAAGCATTTATTAAGCATCTGCTGTATACTAGGCCCCATGCTGGATGCCCTACTCTGAAAGAGTTGATATTTTAATGGAGGGTTGCCTCTGACACTCTGAGGGGTGACCCTGGGCAAGATTCTGAACTTCTCAGGGGCCCTGGCCACTCCCTAAGACCGAAGGTCGTGAGGGGTTACCTTGGTGCAGGGAGTGTCCTCACTAGGAGACCCATCCATTCAGAGCTAGAAGGATCTGGATGTGCCCCCCCCCCGCCCCCCTCCACTTCTCTAGGATGAGCTTTACAAACCCCTCCCCCACAGCAGACCACAGGGCCTCAGAGGACCAACCTGATGCCAGGCAGGTAAGACGATGGGTACACCCTCCCCCCTCCCAGGATGGAGCAGAGAAGGGACCCAGGCACCTTACTTTATGACCTCCAAGGCCAGAGCCTTGTGTGCTCTGGACCGGTGTTGAATTTTGTCCCCGCCCTGTGGTGTAGATGGGATGACCTCCACTCTCTGGGTCTCAGTTTTCCCTCTTATGAATTAAGGAGGTTGAACCAGATGACTCACCCCAGAACCCATGGACCCCAAGGAGAGTCTTGGCAAAGGGGTGAGGACAGGAGGTGGACCTGGCCGCGGTGAGAGAGGCAGCTGGCTATGGGGGGCAGGGCATCAAAGCCATAGGGTCCTGAATTCTGGACTCAGTGACCCCTAAGGTCCTTCCCAGCTCTGAAGTCTGTGCTCCTGGGACTGCCGAGTGAGGCCTTATGTGCTGTATACTTGTCGTTTGGAAGCTTGGGGGCTTTTGCCTATGTTTTTTTTTTTTCTCCTAAGCTCCTACTGAAAAATTCCAAGAGTCTGTCAGCTGACCTGAGGGGGAAGGGGCTTTGCTCCTAACTAAGCCACAGAAGCTTGGAGATCAGAGACTCAGGAAGGGGCTGAGTCCAGGGGAGGGCTGGCTCCCTGGACCCAGAGGAGAGGCCCGGCCCCTGGACAGAGCAGGGTGGGGAGTAGAATTGCCGGGTGGACTCCTAGGACTGGAAGGGACCCTGGGGTCACCTGGTCCAAGCCCCTCCCTGCACAGAGGGAAGAACTCGGCCTCAGAGAGGGGAAGGGGCTCGCCTGAGGTTGCCTGGGAAGGCAATGGCCCTTCTGATGCAGAGGAGACTTTAGGGGAGAAGAGGAGCAAGGCCCAGCTGCCTTCACCTTTTTCTTTGTGACAGGCATTTCCCTCCCAGAGATCACTAGAGATGGGCTGCCTGTCTCAGGGGTTGGGCTGGAGGGGCTTGGAGAGGGGGACCGAGAGCCCCAAGAGAGCAGACTCCTAGACCTTGAATGGGAAGGAAACTCAGAAGTCAGCCAGCCCAACCCTCCCATTTTACAGATAAAGAAACCAAGGCCCAGAGAATGGAAGATACCTGCCCCGGTCACATGTTTATGAGAGGCAAGATTTGAACCCGGGCCCGGTGTTTCCAGAGGCACTCCGAGTTTCCTCTAGCGTCAAATGAGAAGGTTGGACTTTATGATCACTCCCAGCTCTGAATCACCTGATCAGATGAGGGGGACGAGTGCAAGAGAAAGCAGAGAATGCGGGCGGGGGGGCGGGGGCAGCAAGGAAAGGATTTAAGAAGGGACCAGAGCCGAGACGATTCGATTGAGCCGAGTCCTTCGTTTTACTGAGTTGGGGCTCGAGGCCCAGAGAAGAAGTGATTTTCCCAGGGTCACACAGCTAGTAAGTGTCTGAGGCAGGATTCGATCCTGGGTCTAGCCCGGGGCTCCTCAGTAAGTGGGAGTAAGAGGAGCTGGATTCAAGTCTTGACCCCTTAGAATCACAGATTTATCTGAACTGGAAGGAAATTTAGCAGTTATCGAATACAGATGGGAAAACTGACTTTATAGTGGTATGACTGTGATCGGACAGGCCGACTCACCCATCTTGCAGCCTCGGTTTCCTCACCTGTAAAACAGAGATCATGCTTCCCTGTCTCGGGGGCTGCAACAAGCACAGTCTTTAGGGAAATGTGAGTGGTAATGGTGTTGGGAGACCAAGGTTTGAATCTCGCCTAAGATCCTTCCTGGCTGCATGACCCTCACTTCAGCTCTGAGCCTCAATTTTCTCTCCTGGAAAATGGGGATCATATTGGCCCCGACTTCGCAGGGTTGTTGTGAGAATCAAGCAAGATAATCCGTGTCCAGACTTAGAGTGCTATAGAAAGGCTGGCTGCCATTGCTATTATTATTGCTAGAGAGGGGAGGTCTGGCAGAATGGGGGGCAGGGTCTGGGCCCTTCTTACCTCCGTCACGATGGTGGAGGCGAACGTGCTCCTATCGTAAATCCAGCCGTCCAGGCAGGGCTCCGTGTGGCCCCAGGTCCCGTTGGAGAGGGAGGTGTTGGAGGGGCCCAGTGGCCCGTCCAGCAGAGGATGACTGAACCTCAGGCACCTGTCGGGGGCCCCGTTGGGCCCAATGGGCAGGGCTGAGGCCAGGGAGGAGGCATTGTGGGCTGGCACGCAGTGATGGGTCGGCGTGGCTGCTGTAAAGATCTGAAGCAGGTTGTGGCTGGCCATGAAGAAGACCGGGAAGGATAGCAGAAACACGTGCAGGATCTGAAAGGGCCCCAGGCTGCCCACCCTCTCTAGGATCTCCGAGAAGGTCATGGCGACGAGGAGAGGAGAGGAGGAGGAGCCTCCAGGGACTTCCTGGGGTGGCTTTTGGTGGGCCAAGGGGGTCCTAGGCGGCTGCCTGTGCAAATCTGACCCCAGACACTGGGCTGCGGGAAATGGCCCGTCCCTTGGAGGCAGAGAGAAGGGTGATGGAGCACGTCCAAGCCTCTGATGGAGAGGTCAGAAATGCTGGTCTGGGAAGGGCAGGGCTTGGGGCGGGGTGGGGGTGTGTGATCTGAGACCCCCGGAGCAGCAGCTGTAACGGAAAGAGAGCATCTGTCGGAAGACCTGGCAGTGCACTCATCCCCTGCCTTGGCTCTGTACTACCTAAGCAACCAGGCAGTCACTCTCCCTTCCCTGCCTCAGTTTTCACTTCTGTGAAATGAGGGAGTGGGGCTAGCTGGCCTGGAATCCGGCAGGTCCCTTCCAGGTCCCTAAATGCTAGGGACCTGGGAAAGAAATGAAGCCCAGGCAGAATCCATGGCCATCAGAGGGCCCCCTGTGAGGTGGGCTAGGGGCCAGACAGGAAGGGGCGCACCGTCTGTGCTCACCTGTGGCAGCCAGGGCCCCTCTCAGCCCTGACAGATTTCCGTGAGGCCCCCCGCTCCTTTCCAGGGTCCCGTGGCTGGTGGAGCAGCTGATCGCTCCTTCCTCTACTTCTTTCAGGAACAAACTCTGTTTGTCTGCCCCCCAGAGGGTTTATATAAGGCTTAATCTGCTCCCTGGGCTAATGTTTGACTTTGTTTAGAGGGATTAACACAAACAGGAAAGAAGGGGCCGCAGGACTTGGGGCCCAGCAGAGCCCAAAGTGCAGCCTCAGCAAAGGGTCTCCAGACGGCAGGCAACTATAGGCTGGGCGGGCCATGGCGCTGCCAACGTCCCAGGGCGCAGCTTGGCCTGAGGCTCTGTGGGGAGGAGGAGAGGGAAGCTGACTCTCAAAGGCAGACCAATGCCCAAACCCATGCTGGGGGGAGGGCCGTGCCAATGAGCAGAACTGGCAGGCACATGGAAGGGTGGACATGGCGGGGGGAGTCTGAGAACACCAAGTTCGCCCCCTGCTTCTGGCCCCAGGGTCAGAGGACTTAGAGCTGGAGAAACTGCAGAGGCCGTCCAGCCTCACCTCCTCACATTGCAGGAGGGGAAACCGAAGAGAAGGGGAGAGGGATGTTAGACTTGTCCAAGGTCACACAAAGGGCATAAAGACAGGTAATGACATCTCAGGACTGGTGGCAGTGCCAGATGTGACTCTCCTGAGCTCCTTCATACTAAGGGAGAGAAGACTCAAGCTCCCTGGCCTCCCTCTCTTGGAGTTTTGGTTCTTCAGACCACCCCAGGGAGAAGGGGGCTCCTGGGCTACCTGGCTGGGCCAAGAAGCGGGGCGGCTTACCTCAAACGGTAAACAACAGAGTCAGAATTTCAGCGCTGCTCCCCTGCCCCCCTATCCAGAGCTCTCTGAAGCCTGAACTGGTTGGCACGAATGTGTCCAGCACTGTGCTAAGTGCTGGGGGTACAAATGGAAGAGGGCATCCCTGCCCTCAAGATGCTTACATTCTTAGGGAGGAAACGGCTCATAAAGGAGAGAGCTGACCTCTCCAAAACGATGCTAGTCAGGGTTTGATTAGGTTTCCAAAGCCTGGGGGCACCTCCCATGGTGTAGTTGGCCTCTTACTGATAGTCACACGCTTTTTTGGGAAGGCACAGAATCTCCCGATCGGTCTTCTGGCATCAAATATATTTGGCAACTGAGTCAGGAGGAGCTGCCCAATCTGTGTTCCCCATGGAAATAGAGTATACTTGAGTTCACCGAATGTTTGAGCAGTTGAGTGCCTTTTTGGGATCTTTGAGACTCTTCTCTTGGCTTTCTCACCCTTGGATTTTCAACTGGAGGAGGGGAAGGGGATTTCTTTCCCCCAGTGCCCAGGGGCAACAGCATCAGGGCCATGGTTGTCTAGATGAACCTGAGTTCCTGACCTCTCTCTCTCTCTTCTGCCATTCCCTTTGAGCATAGGCCAGGAGCATGACAACCTGCAGGAGGATTGGATGTGCTCTGGACCTCATGTGAGATACCAGGCAGGGCCACTGAGAAGAACGGCTATTCAGGAATCCCAACGGAGGACTTCCCCTTCCTGGGAAGTTGAATGAAGGAAATTGGCTACAGAAGACTTAAAAATTTTTGTGTGTGTTAATATAGGTCTTCCTAATCTCATATGATTTTTGTGTTAAAGGAAATAAATAGTTGCCTTATACTTGATATCCCATATAGGGAGCCCTGTTACCTGCATTTTAGTGAGACCCTGGACATAAGACATTCCTCAGTTTTATTTTTAGAGATTTCTATAGTATCAGTCAGGAACAACCCAGTTTGAATCCGGCCTCAGATACTTATTAGCTGTGTGACCCTGAGCAAATCGCTTAACTCTGTTTGCTTCAGTTTCCTCATTTATAAAATGAGCTGGAGAAGGAAGTGGCAAACCACTCTAGCATCTCTGCCAAGAAAGCCCCAAAAAGGGGTCATGAAGAGTCAGACATGACCGAAAAGTTACCAAACAATGTGGTGGAGACAAAGAACCAAAAAGCAAGCAAGCGAGCTCGACTCTCCCGTTGGGGCAGATCTCTCAAGGATAGAGTCAAGTCCATGTGAACGCAGAATCTCCTTCATTTTGGGACTGGGCAGGGGGCCCTGGGAGGCAGATCACACAAATCTCCCCAAATCTCCCAGAATTTCTCATATTCATTCTTTCTTACAGCAGCAATATGCCGTTATATTGAATGCTATGTTTGTTCAGCCATTCCCCAAGCTGCAGGTACCCACTTTCCCTCCGCTTCTTGACCATAACAAGAGCTGCTAGGAACATTTTTGTCCGTTTGGGGCCCACGTCTCGTAGTGGGATCTCTGGATCAGTGGTTCCAGCCGTATTTGCAGACATTTCCGTGTCTCCTTTTTCTGAGTTATTTTCAGTTTCAGAATTTTCTCAATGTTGCTTTTCCAAACGTCCCTTTTGTGTGTGGACTTTGAACCTGTTTTTCCTCTGGCTTTAGTCTTTTATCCCCAGGCTGCCCCCTTCCTTCCATCCTACTCCGAGGCCCATCTCATCCTGTCCTATCATCCCCCAACCAGGCCACAGCTCATTGAGGGAAGCTTTTTTTTTTTTCAAGATCTGGAAGGGGCCTAATAGAGGCCAATTGTCTTATAAATTATTGGTTCATAGATCACTTTCTCCAACCCATTCATGTGGAGGAGAAAATTGAGTCCCAGAGAGGGAAAGCGATAGTGTCAGACTTGGAGATTAGAATTCAAATGTTCCTTCTGCAATCAGATATTGCAGACTTTTCTCACCATATACAATGGGATCCATTATGGGACACTGCTGAGGCCCCTGAGGGGACCTGGGATCCTTGTACTTTGGCAGGAGGGGGTGGGGCAGTGGGAATGTTTTGAAGCTAGGAAAGTTGGGGTCAATACTGGGGGCTAAGGAAGGATGGGAAATCATCTGACACATTCATGGGTAAAGCTGGCCAGAGGGAAGGTATTTGGAGCCCCAGGAATAGAGGCAGAAGTCTGCAAAGAGAATGGAAGAAGATTGTCTCTGGCAATCTTGGGTTAGGCCAGACACAGAACATAAAACATCAGGGCTGGGAGGGACCATAAAACACAGAACGTGGAATGTCAGAGCTGGGCTAGAGCCAGGGATCTTCTTTCCTTCATGGCCCTTGGTGACCTCTGCGTTGGTGGGATCCCAACTTTCCATCCCATGAGCCCAATTTCTGGGCGTCCCATTGTTGGAAACCTATAAGATTAAGCCCCTGAGAGGCTGATTTGGGGTGGGCAGGATCCTTCTTCCAGGGAAAAGTCATGGATCGTCAGGAGTCAGTGTTAGACTCTAGGGGTGCCCTAAAGCTGTCTTGGCCCTCTTCCCTTCTCTTTCCACACTCTCTGGCTTGGTGATCTTAGGATCTCGGATCTATTTTTCCAGCCCCAATGTCTCTCCTTAGCTCTGGTCCTGTATCACCAGTGGATGTCTCTGAATCATTTCAGACTCAACATGTCAAAAGAGAACTCATTACCTTTCTCCCGGACTCTCTTCTAAGTTTCTTGTTTTGCTCTAGGACTCCAACGTCCTCCAAGTTGCCTGGGTTCACAAGTTTGGGGTCATCCTCAGTCACTCAGGATCTGTCCAATCAGCTGCCAAATCTAGTCTTTCCACCTTCACGGCATCTCTGAAATCTGTCTCCCCTTCTCCACCACAGCCCAGGCCCCCGTCCCTTCTCATCTGAATAATTTCAATAGCATTGTGACTGGTCCCTCTGACTCAAGTCTCTCCCATTCCATGCTCCGCACAGTTGGCTACCAAAGTGATTTTCCTAGAGCTTAGGTCTAACCCTATCACTCCACTTCTCAAGAAGTTCCAGCGGCTCCCTATTACCGCCCGTAACCTCCCCCCAGCTTTGGGTCCCGCCTCCATCCCATTTGTATTTACTTTTTACTTAACTCTACCTGTACATCTTGTATCCTTCATATAGAATATAATCTCTCTGAGGGTAGGCTTTCTTTCGTTTCTGCCCTTTGATAAAATGAATGGCTTGTCATGCACGGAGGGATATATCGGAAATGAAGGGAATGTAGAAACAAAAAAAAATCAACTCAAACAGAAAAATATTAAAAAAAAATAAAGTTCTCCAGCTCATCCGCACTGACCTGGACCTGGGAGGAGCTCCTGGAGGAGCTTCTTTCCCCTAGCACTGACCCCAACCTTCCTAGTTTCAAAACATGCTCTAGTGTCCCACCCCTCCTACCAGAGTACAAGGATCCCAGGTCCCCCCATAATGGGTCCCATTGTCTATGGTGAGAAAAGTCTGCAATATCTGATCGCAGAAGGAACATTGAATTCTAATCTCCAGGTCTGACACTAACTATCTCTTTCCCTCTCTGGGACTCAATTTTCTCCTCCACATGGATGGGTTGGAGAAAGTGATCTATGAACCTGTAATCTATAAGACAACTGGCCTTATTGTGCCCAAGGATCTCTGGGATTAGAGCTGGAAGGAATCTCAGAGACTCATTTTACAAATTGGGAAACTGAGGAACGGTCCTGGCCAACGTCATACAGATGATAGGTACAGAACCTCCTCTGACTCAAGTCCAGAACCCTCAGAGCAGAGTCTGGGCTGCTGATGACAGGAAGGATCCAGCTTTGCATCCACTAGCCCTCAGCTCTGGGCTGTCCCCTTACCCCTCATTTGAGCCCCTGCCAGACACAAGGAAACCCACCTCCCCAGGTCTACTGGGGGAGGGGAGCACTCCTGCTCAACAGACCCACCTTGTTAGTTAAGTGTAGACAAAGGGCGTGCAGATTAGGTCCTTCCTCCTCCCCCTCAGACAAAACCGGTTTGCTTGTCCTCTTGGGATCTGGGGGAGTCTCTGACGGGCTGGGGTGGAGGGAAGGAGTGAAAGAGGATGTTACAAACAGCTTCTAGAAGGGACCTCATTATTGCCCCCCTGTGGCCAAAACAGCAAATAGTTTCTCCCTTACATTTGGCCAAGAGACAAGGTACTTGAAAGGTGATGATGGATTGGTTGAGGGAGGCGGGCAGGGACCCAAACTTGGGAGAGACGCTGGAGCCCATGGGACCTGTGGTCCTTGGCTCTCACGTAGAACTGGTGTCAAACCCTGCCCACAACACCCCGGAGTGCCACCCAACGAGATGAAAATGTAATTGGGAATCGCTGAGCAAAATAAATGAAAGTACAGCCAAACATAGATAGAACTATACTTTAAAACGAAGTCAATAAGTAGCCCACAGGGGTCCTTACGTGTGGTTCATTGGCCTCGTTTCTGTTTGAGTTTGGTACTGCTGGTATAGAAAGCTGTTCTCGGAGTCAGGGAATCTTGGCTTTATAATAATGATAATAGTGACAAGTGGCATCTGTTGAAGCGATTTATTATTTTACATCTATTTTCTCATTTCACACTTCCTAGCCCAGGGACCTTGGGAGTCATTGTCCGTCTCTGAGAATCAGGTCCTTCCGCCGTTAAAAAAAGGATAATAATGAAAATCGCACCGTCTGCTTTACCGGGCTGTTGTGAGGAATGTCCTTTGTAAGCCCCAAAGCGCTACGAGAATACGAGTGTATTCGGAAACATTCAAATATTCTGCCACACTTGTGATCTCATCAGTTTGAGAATTTTCTCCGTCGATGCAGATCACGAGGGCAGCCCCTCCAGTGAGACTCTTGTCCATGCCCTCCCAAAAGTTCATGACTGAGGTTCCATCCGATGTGCTGGATGCCTTCCTCCATTTCTCCCGACATTGCCGGTTTAGTCGTGGAGCCAGTCCACGGTCTGTCTGCCAGTCATCCCCGGCTCAGTCCCACCGTGCCAAGCCTGTCTTTTTAGCTCACCTATTTACTCGTTTGAGAATATTCTTTATTTTGCTTTATATCTGTTACTCCTTGTGTGTGTGACATCTACCACACATTCCTCCACCGCCCTCTGGTTCATCCTCCTTTTCAGTACAGCCGCACTACACCCCGCTCTTCTTCTGAAGCCTCTTCAGAATGTGGACGTGGCCCTGAGTCCTTAAAAACAATGCTAAAGGAACATAAGCTGTAACGACTTCGGCCGTGCTGCTGACCCACGTGGAAGACGTTGGGGAGACTGTTTCTGGGCTGGCATGGGGATGTTTAATGGACGTGTCCTGCTCTCCCAGTTGGGACATGCACAGCCATTCTACGTTCCACACACGATGAGGATACAGCCTGTTGATGGGCTTCACAGCAGGAACCAGGGCGCATAGAAAGACATTAGTCAGTCAGAACCTGACCCCTGGTGCATCTTCTTCCAGCCTGGCCACCCTTTTGGTGCAAGGAGAGAGGCCTCGGGCTCTTGCTATCCCAGGTTGACGTGAGGCCTGTCAGTGCCAGCCTTTGTTCCTGCCCCTTGGCATTTATTCTTCCCTATTTGAAGTGAAGAAGATTGGAGATGGCCGTGATCGTGTGAACTTTGAAAGATCAGGAGAGTGAATCACCAGAGTCTGGGAGCTGGAGATCAACTAGGATATGAAGGAAATGAGATCGGGAGGAGAGAGGTCCAATGCTACTTGTTTGCCCTGGCACTGGGAGTAATGGAGATGCCGACTCATCCAGCCACCGGCCATGCCACATTTGTACCTGAGTGCAGCAGGGCAAAGACCATGGAGAAAGAGAGCCCACTCTTCTGAGGGACCAAGACACACAGTGTGTGCTTAATAAAGGTTCATTCTCTTCCTCTTTCTCTTTCTCTTACCCAAGTGACATTCAGTTTGAGATGTCCAAAAGCAAGCTGGAGTCCAGAAGAGAAGCCAACACTGGGGAGTTAGGGGATCAGAAAGGTTTCCTATAGAAGGTGATACCTGGGCTGAGTCTTGAAGAACAAGGCATTGTAAGAGGTAGAAGTGGGGAGGGAGGGCTTGCTAGGTCGGGGAAGGGGTGGGGGGTGGGGCAGCCACTGCAAAAGAAAGAAGATGGGCGATAGAATGTCATGGTCAAAGAAGAGTAAAAGGGAGAATTGGAATGGATTATAGAGTGTTTGGAGAGGAACAATGTGCAGTGAGTCTGGACAAGTGAGTCGGGGCCAGGACACGTGAGTTCTTTTGGGGACATAAGCCGTGTCTCGGCTTTATTTAAGAAATACCATTTGGGCCTCCAGAGTAGGGGCATAATGATCCCAGAATTCAAGAAAAGGTCTGATACTCAGTTTCTTGTATCGAGCCTGTATACATTTGAGCCCAGAGATGGCATCCCCTTGTGGGCACCCAGTAAGACTCTGAAGACAATATGGAGCCACTGGAGTTTACCGAGCAGGGGAGTGACGTAGTCAGATTTGCAATTTGGGAAAATCCCTCGAGCAAGCTGTGGAGATGAGAGAGAGTCTGGGAGCAGAAAGACCAGTGAGGAAGCTGTTGGGATGGTCCAGCCAAGAGGTGACAAGGGCCTGGACTAGTCTGTTCTAGGAAGAACCGAAATCACTTCGACCTCATAACCTTACTGCCTGTGTGACTTTAGGCGAGTGACTTAGCCTCTCTGTGCCTCAGCTTTCTCATCTGTAAAATGAGGGGGTTAGAGTGGATAATTTTAATGGGCTACTCTAGATTTAAATGCATAATCCTTTACTGGGTGTGTTTCCCAAGGCTCAGTCCTGACCTCTCTTCTCTGTCTATGTTCTGGCTTGGTGACCTCATCAACTCCCTGGAGTCTAACTTTGGTCTCCAAGAGATGACTTCCACATCCACACAAGTCTTTCCCCAGCCTGAGTTCCAGTCCCACATCCCCACACCCGTATTGGACATTTCACTGGATGTCTCATAGGCACCTCCAACCCAACATGTCCAAAACGGAATGCTATCTTTTGCTCCCAAACTCATTCCTCTTCTAAACTTCTGTATTTCTGTCAAGGACGCCCAGTAAAGGGGCATGAAATGAAGGATAGTAGAGTAGAGGAGCCCAGGAAAGAGCAGTCAGGCAGCTGAGGGAAGACCCAAGAGAGAACAGCATCACCAAACCGGAAATGGAGAGAGGTGTTGGCAATGTCAGATACTGCAGAGGGGAGGAGAAGAGGCCTGAGAGGAGACCATCTGAGCCACAGGAGTGCAAAGCAATGGTCCATCCCTTTTCTCCTCCCAGGCAGCAGTCAGGAGGGACAGGAGGCCAACAGTTATCCTCAACAGAGTGAGAATCCAGAACACAGGACACAATATAAGGGCTTGAAGCAACCTCAGACCACTTATTCCATCCCCTTCATACAGAGGAAGAAACCAAGTCACAGAGAGGGAAGGGATGGACTTGAATCGCAAAGCTGGTCAATGGCCGAGCTGAGGTTCCCACCCAGAACTGTTGACTTGTTTGGTGAGTTGTAGATGGAATTCCTTTCCAGTAGGAGTTGGGAGTAGGTGGTCTCTGAAGCCTCTCGAAAATCTCGTTCTCTGATTCTCGGATGCTGGGATCGGGCTTTCTGAGGGGGAAGGGACTTTGGAGGCTGTCGAGTCCACCTGATATCCAAAAGGAATCCCTTCTATACGCTACCTGGCCAATGGACACACACACTCTTTGCTTAGTGGACTCCAGGCAGGACCCAACTCACTAAGGTTAGAGACAGTCATTCCACTGTGAGATGGATCTCATTGATAGGAAGAGTTTCCCATAAATCAAACCTAAATCTGTTTTTTTTTTTTCCCAATTGGAAGGGAATTTGATTCCTCTCAAACCAGTGTTCTTTCCACTCAGCCTCTCAGTGCCTGCTCCTTTCCTTGTCTAGGACTCCATGTCCCAGGTCCCCCAACACACACACACACACACACACACACACACACACACACACACACACACAGAGGCACGCACCCTCTCCACAGCCTTTACACCATTCCTTGCTTACCATCTTTCTGGGCTCCCTGCCGATGGACATTAGAGAAAACCCAGGTTGGGCTAGGTCCAGCTGTCCTAAGCTTCGCCAATGGTCAGGTCCACATCAAGGCTATTCAGAGGAGTGAGTGAGTGAGAGAAGGTACGCAGGACTATTTGTGTAACTACGGGTATCTGGGGACAGCGCCCAAGGCTAGACCCTGCAGGGTTCATGGTTCATAGACGGGAAAATTTAGAAACGGAACAGATCCTATAGGTTACCAAGACATTCTGACAGACTGGACGGAGCCCTAGACGGGGAGACCTTGGTTTGAAACTCACCTCAGACACTTACTCGCTGTGTGACTTTGGGCAAGTGACTGGCCCCTTTAAGCCTCAGTCTCCTCAGCTGTAAAATGAGGCATCTTGGTAACAGTGGCCTCAGGGAGGACCCATGAAATAATGAATGGAAGGCACTTTGCAAATCTTACATCTAATAGGAAGATCATCTATTGCAAGCTTGACCCTCTCTCTTTACAGATGAGAAAATTGGGGCTAAGGGAGGGTTGGTGATTTGTCCAAGGTCTCACAGCTAGTAGGAAGCAGAGAGCTGGGACCAGAACCCAAGTCCTCTGACGCCACTGCCATTACCCCCAGCCCGAGATTATTTCAGGGATTGGGCAGGACCCAGGACAAGGCCCAGACTGTGGAGTTAGTGCAGAAGGCCCTGTAAGGCCAGAACTCTTCCAGAAAAGGCCTTTGGGCCGAAGAACCCAGAGCCTGAAATTAAGGAAATGTCAAGCAAGAGTGACCTGTTCCCACTCGTGCTCTGGACTCCTCCTCCCCGCAGCCAAGATCATCTGGAATCCACAGATGATCCTCAGAGAACACAGGAGGCGTGGGCCCCGTGGAGACACAGAAGGATCTGTAGGAGGGAGAGGAAACGTTATTGATTCCTCAGCTGTCGGTGGCCTGGGCTTTCGTGTACCCAAGTGGGAACATGTTCACAGAACACGCACGCACACACACACGCCTCACAAACAGTCCCACAAACATAGATGCTGTCCCATGAACACATATGTGTCACACCAACATACACACAGAAGCAATTCTTACACACACACACACACACACACACACACACACACACACACACACACACACACACTGGCCCCAGCCCGAGGTGCTTTCTTCTCGGTTGTTCCCGGCATGAGCAGTGGACAGCCGCATGAAATTGTGGTCAGTCAGCGCAGCCCCAGCCCCCAATTTGGAAGGAAGGCACAGTCTGAAAGAAGGTTTTCTAGGAGATCTTGATCCTAGATGAAGCCCTGCCACTCATTCCCTTGGGGCTGATACCAACTGGCAGATGGCAGATATTTTCCCAGGGAGGTTTTCATCATCTTGTTCCCCATGGGAGGGAGCAGGAGATGCAACCATTTGTGTGGGAGAAGGAGGAGAGGAAGAGGATGATTTTACTGTTTGTTTGCTTTTGTGTGTTTTTTTTTGCCTGAATTCAATTATTTTGCAGCCAGATGGGCAGCTTCTTCCATGATCTGGGAATCAATCAAATTCCATACGAGAGAGCATGAACATATATAATTATATTCAGAATAAATATAGTTTGTATTGATGCAGTTTGTGAGGGAGAGTGGACACTTGGAACAGAGAAATCAGGAAAGGGTTTGTAGACGATATCCCTTACTCTGCAGCTGGAAGGAACGGAGGAATCTCGGGAGTGGGTACATTCCAGGCATGCAGGATGATCAGAGCAGAGGCATGGAGGTGGGAAATGAGATATTTTGTGTAACGACCTGAGAAAGGACCAGTTGGGCTGGATCACAGAGCACAAGAGGGAAGTCATGCAAATAGGAATACTGCCTTAGATGCTTGCGCCATGATTTTTCATGATAATAGTTAGCATGCGTGTATAGTGTTTTAAGGTTTGCAAAGCACTTTACAAATATTCATCTATTTATATTCTTACAACAACCTTGGGAGGTAGGTGCCATTATCATTATTATCATTTTACAGATAAAGAAGGGAACAGAGGCAGAGAGAGGCTAGTGAGGTTACATTTGAATTCAGGTCTTTCTGCCTCTTCACTGATGACTACCTCGTATGTTTTTTCAAACACATGACCCCAAACAGTCATATGAGCCTCGGGAAATATCGACGAGCTCCAGAGTCAGAATTCTCAGAGCTTCTAGGGGCCGAGGTAGGAGAGGCTAGGGACTGGATCTCTGGTTTAGTTGGCATACAGACCTCCCAGGTGAGAAAATTCTCTCTGCCAAGCTGGGTCAGTATTTTCTCAGCCATTTAGCGGCTTAGAGTTTCCTTGAGCCTCGGGAGAGGCAAAGTCATGCAGGATTCTGTGCCGTGAGCAGGTATTTCTGACTCCATACCCAGCGCTCTATCGACTGTGCCGCTCAGATGCCTGATTATTGGAGTCTTTGAGTGGAGCAAACAACGCCATGGAGTGATCAAAGCTCTCCTGGTCTAGCCAGAAGAACCATTGACCGATGATGAAGTTTGACTCAAGCCTTTAGAAGAGGCTTGAGCAATGGGGGGACCAGCAAGGGACTGAACCACAATGTGGGGGAGTAACTGAGTAATGTGGATGGTGCAAGTCACATCGACTCTCTGCCATACCTGAGATCTTCTCAATACCAGGAGGATCCCAAACCTTTAAGGTACTATTTCAAGGCTGCAGCCTTCTATAGGTGCTTAGAACGAACCCTTGGTTCATTAACAAGCCCAAGTTACTTTCCTTTCTAAGAGGAGTCCAGAGCCTTAGTATAGCATAGGTTTAATTGGAGGCTTAGGGCCCTCCAGGTGCCTGGGGGGGATATGTGGCTCACTGGAATGTTTGGGTTTGACTAAGATATATGGCCCCTAGTTAGGGCTTCTTGCGACCACTTTGTTTTCTACATTCTTTTTGAAGGACAAACCAAGGGCCATCCTGAATCCACTATGGATTATTACCCTAAATGCTTTCATAGGCTCTCAGCCTTTTTTTTTTTACTCATATCTGTGGAATCCTGGGCAGCAGCTGAACTTTGGGATTATAAGATAAAACTGAAGGGGACAAAGAAAGCCAGATGGAGCATTTAAAAAATAAGACCCCAAGTCTAAACCTGGTCTATGTAAAACCAGAGCTCGGGGGACTGAAACATTGCTTCTGTTCCTCAGGGACTTGAAGGGTCTTCCCCAAATTCACAGAGTTAGCAAATGTTGGAGCTGGCACCCAGATGGGCATTTATTTTGGACTTTTTTTCTTTTAATAGTTCCCCCCCCCCTCATTACACATCAAGACAATTTTTAGCATTCATTTTTACAAGATTTTGAGTTCCAAATTTTCTCCTTCCCTCCCCTCTCCTCTGCCCAAAATGGTAGGCAATTTGATATAGGTTATACATGTGCTATCATGCAAAACATATTTCCATATTAGTCACAGTTGTGATAGAAGAAACAGATCAAAAGGAAAAAAATAAACCATGAAAAAGAATAAAGTAAGTGTAAAAGTATGCTTCGATCTGCATTCAGAGGCCGCCAGCTCTTCATCTGGATGGGAACAGCATTTTCCTTCCTGAGTCCTTTGTACTTGTTCTGCATCATCGTGCTGCTGAGAAGAGCTGAGTCATTCTCAGTTGATTATCACACAATGTTGCTGATACTGTGTGCGATGTTTTCCTGGATCAGATGGGCATTTTTTAACCTTTAATTCTTTCTGTAATACCTTGCTGCCATCAGCAAGTGACCTGGGACAAGTCCCTTTCCCACCCTGGGCCTCAGTTTCCTTATGTGAAAAAGTGGTGAGACTAAGAGTCTCTCTCAGCTTAGAGATCCTAAACCCTATGCCTTGTAAAAGGGGGGAAGGGTGCCATGTGTGGACATACTATACAGAATGTGAAGACGTGTGGACAAAAGAGAATACAATTCTCTTAGGCTCCACTCTTAGGTCCTAGCTATAAGTGATCTCTCCCTTCTAAAATTTCACGAGCCTCCATCTGGTCTCTATACATTTATTATAGTAAGCATGGAGGTAAGTCTTTCCCCTCTTTTTCACAGGGGACTCCCAGAACACACACATTTATCATTCTGTCTGGGCTCACTCCCCCAATTTACATTGGCAGGTTGGGTCTCCAGAAAGGCAACTGTACCTTAGGTTCTAAGGGCAACTCTTTGCATAACTAACCCCAGAACTGCAGTTCATGAGCCCCGATTAGTGTGCTTTTCATTGATAACCAGCCAGAAGATTTAAGTAGCTCTTAGAAGATAATTAATCAAATGACATAGCACTATGAGTTGTTACAAAACATTTCTTCCCAAAAGCCTCTTCCACAAGGACATGTAGACGGGGAGAGAGAGAGAGAGAGAGAGAGAGAGAGAGAACACAAAAAAATGGCCATGACAACAAAGTACACATGTATAAAACACATTTCAGCAAGACACCTTCCAACTCCAGAACTTCAGGATTGTCATTGTCCTCTTTTTCTTTAGAAAATTCTGATGGAGTTCACTTTGTGAGAGGTTATTGGGAAAGGCAGGTGAGTTTTTTTCACTTCTCAGCTAGAATTTGTTCCCAAAAGGCATGATCTCTCAACTTGGTAACTGGTTCAGCTGAACTTGCTTCTCACAGACTTTGTTCTCTGCTGCTAGGTTAGGTCAGGAAGGTTAGCAGGCAGCTGGGCTGACTCCTCATAGAGCACAACCACTACCCAGTTCAGCCAGACAGATTGCTCAGCTGGCTCCTCACAGGGTGAGGCATCTTTGCTGTAGAATGTGCTGGACAACCTGAGCTCGCTTCTGGACAGATAGCTCCAGGTTCTATCATCTCCAGCCTCAGGCTTGTCTAGGTGCTTCCATGCTCTTTCAGTCGGGGGGCGATGCTGCTCTTTTCAGCTGGAGTGCTGCTGTTCTCTTTAAGAAAAAGCAGAGACTCTTAGCTTAGGATTGGTAGGAGCCTCTATAATTTCAATGTTATCATCTGTCACCTTCCAGCCAAGACGAGAGTGGGAGAGACACAACCTTTCTCACTTTACAGTTCTTCCTAATTCAGAGCTAGGTTCTATGGTGAAGGATCTCACCTAACTTATGGTTAAATTCTTGTTGGGTCTCTGCAAATATATAGCTGCAAGAAGCTGAAAGAGTTCCAGAGAACCCACTTCCCCCCACTCTGTCAGAAGAGCAAACCCTTAAACTACATCTCTGCTAGTGGTAGTGGGGTCAGCATACCAGGGAGCCATCCTTCAGGAAACAACCCCAACCTATCCCTTTGTTGGTACTGTGAATCATGTGGACTGTATAGGTTTCTTGATACCCTTTAGGAAGGAGAGAACAGTTTTCCAAGAGGTCAAGGAACATTCTTGAATGCAAATCTGTTCTGTGTTTTTAATCAGGCTAAAAAGATAACAAACCTATCCTTCAATTGAGGTCTTGTTAGCCTGAGTGCTTGTGGGGGACGTGAGAGGTTCTTTTAAAGAAAGCAAATAATCTAGATGCTGATATTTCCATGAGTTCTTTAGGTAGCAGCATAAGACAGAGAACTGTTATGAAAAAGCCCTCCAAACTATTCCTTGCTCTGTCGAACTGGGGATCGAGATCTAATTGCTCCATGAGTCACATCATTTTTTAGCATGTTTGATAGCTATTTAAGTAGCTCCCGTGTAAGAGGCCCATCCTGATAGGCCTATCCCCACCCAGATAGTATGGACACTTCAATATTTCACACCCCCTTTGGGTGTGGTCACTCCTCTCTTCACAAACACGTGACTCAAAGGATGAACAAGTTTATTTACAAGTTAAGAGGAAACAGGTAAAGCTCATATCAAACACATGGAAAATAGAAATACTCACCAGTAAGCAACCTTCCCCCCGGGGGCTCTAGGCTTCTATTTTGTGGATTTCCCAGGGGAAGGGGCATTAGCAGGGAGCACTCTCATCAGCCCACCCTCCCCTTGCTAATTGTGCCCCATGCCTCTCCTGTGGGTTAGCAGATTTGAGCAAATGTCATTTACCCTCACAAGCAGGCTGACTCAGGTGACTTATCATGGTTTGATGTCTTCTCTGCCTCACCGCCTAACCGGTGTGTACCCTAATCAATCAATAACCAATCGGTCAATACGCATTTATCAAGCTTCTGTTATGAGCCAGGCACTGTGCTAAGCACAAATACACAGAATGAAATAATGCCTACCTTCAGGGAGTTTACGCTCTCCCATGTGCGTCTTTACCTCTTTTAGATTAAGAGGTTCAGTAAAGGATCCCTATGGTCTCTCAGGTAACCATGGTGGTGATTGGGAGTGGGGCTGGTGGGAGAAAGAAAAGAGGAAGTTATTCAGATTGCCTGGGCCAGCTCCTCAAACATCTAAGGGAGAGGATGGGAATGGCATCGTCTCTAGTATTTTCCACATTGGGAAGGGAATAATTTGTAATCTCTACATGTGTCTGCATGGCTTCTCCCTCTACCAGACTGTAAGCCTCTTAATTATGTCTGTTTTTAACCCTTGTTTCACCAGTACCCAGTGCAATATCCAGACTATTATAGAACTTGATACTTACTTCTTGGATGGATGTGAACTGAATTAAATTAAATTGAAATGAATTTAATCTCACTGCGAACAAGTTTCTCAGTCAATCCAAAATCCTTAAGAGGTCACTGCTAAGGTCAATCCTTACCTGCTTTCAGGTTCTAGTCTTGGGTCTACCATTAACTTGTAACTTTGAACAAATCCCTAAACCCTCTGGGCCTCAGTCTACTCCTCTGTGAAATGGGAGGAGGGGCTGCAGGAGATGACCTCACAGGTCCCTTCCCATTCCCCATCTTCTGATCTTGTGATTCTTTTTTAATTCTTTCTCTGCTCACAATCTGGTTATTTCATTCATCTTGACAACTGAATCAGATCCAGGTCTCTGGGCCCCCGCGTGCTGCACCAGCTGGCCCTGGCCTGTTTCATTCCCTAGCATTCATGTGTTCTCGACTCTTTTCTCTGTGGCAAATGTCACCCAACCTGTCACCTTTCTGCCACCCTGAGAAGAGGAATGAAAAAGGCCTTGGGTTGAGCTGGGTTCGGTTTTCTCTGGCTCTGACTGTCCTCTCTGGCTCCCACACTTCCTCCTCCTCCTCCTCAACAGCCTGGCAGAGGCTCAGCTTATCTCTCACCCTAAGCTGAAATGCCAGGCTGACTGGGACCAGCTGGTAGAAGGGCTCTGAGGCTGGGTGAGCGTGGGCTCGTGGAAGCAATCACTGTCCTTAAGAGAGAGGGTGATCTGGCCTTAAACGGCTCAGGAAAGTAGGGAGGGAGTCACTCGGTCATTCCCCGAGGATGTCCTTGCCAAAAAGTCAGCTTTCATAGAATGGTAGCACTTCCAATGGGACTAGAACCAGGAGAACCATTTATGTCACAACAACAGTATTGTAGAGATGAGCCGCCTGTAAAGTACTCTGAGCAGCACGATCACCAGCCACAGTTTCAGAGGACTCATGAAGAATGCTGCTCACCTCATGACAGAGGGGGGGACGGACTCCACATGCATGATGAGACACTCATCTTGGGACCGGCCAATGTGGCGATTTGTTTGTTTGTTAGACTACGCATATTTGTTACAAGGATTTTCTTACTTATTTTTCTTTTTGTCAGTGTATATAGGAGTGGGGGTGGGGACAGGAAGAGGAAATAAGTGCATGTTAATTTAAAAAATGGTTAAAAAACCCCCCAAATTAGCCCTGTTGCCTAGGGCGGTGGGCAGTGCGGGAGATGGTCCTGAGCGAGTCCATTGTCCTTAGGGATGAGCCTTCCCTGCTATGAGTTTTCAGACAGCTAGGTGGCGCCACAGTGGACAGAGCACCGGGCTTGGAGTCAGGAAGACTCGTTTTCATGAGTTCAAATTTGGCTTTGGACACTTACTAGCTATGTAAAAAAAAGGCCAAGGAAGACCCGCTTACAGCACCTAATCCTGCGTCACTCTGGCCAAGTCATTCCATCTCTCCGGGAAAGCGTCTGAGCTGAGAAGATGCTGCCCTGTATTGGCAGAGTTCATGTCCTCACCTGGGAGTTCAGCAGACCGACTAAGCCTGAGCCCTCTCCGACCCAGACCCATAGAACCTCTGAGGATTCTGACTCTGGATTGTTTGGGGTCATCGGCTACGAATGCATGTGACGCCCCTTCTAGTGGTGCAGAGGCTGGTCCTGTAGCCGGGGAAACCTGATTTCAAATCCAGTCTCAGACGCTCATTAGCTATGTGACCCCAGACTATTAACTTTTTTTCCATTATGATTTAAATTTTTTTTTTAGTTTTCAACATTCACTTTTATAAGATTTTGAGTGCCAAATTTCCTTCCCTCCCCCCTCTCCAAGACAGCATGCAATCTGATATAGGCTATACATGTACAATCATATTAAACATATTTCCACCTTAGTGATGCTGTGAAAGAAGAATCAGAACGAAATGGAAAAACCGTGAGAAAGAGAAAACAAAACAAAAAAAGGAGAAAATGGTATGCTTTGATCTGCACTCAGGCTCCATAGCTCTTTTTCCGGATGTGGATAACATTTTCCATCATGATTCTTTTGGAATTGCCAGACAATTAACTTAACTTCCCTCAGCCTCATCAGTTTCCTCATCCACCTGCCTCCCAGGATTCTTGTGCACATCAAAAGGGCTATTTGTGAAGTGCCTTATGAGCCTGGAAGCACCACACACCTATGCCAGATAGTATCATGGAAACTGTGGCCCGAGCTTCCAGCCAACATGGCATCGTCACTCATCCTTCTCCCCTTCAGGCTCTATAATTCAGCCCAACTGGCCTTCCCTCTGGTCCTCACATATCTTGCTCTATGTCTGTGTTTTTGCACGAACCACCAATGGTGCCTACGATGCACCCCTAACTGCACTCTGACTCGTCGATTCTCTCATCTCAAAGGCCGACTTACCAAGCCTTTCCTGATTTCCCTCCCTTTCTCCCACATTGTGTTCTATTGAACTTTTGTATTTCTTTCCATTGCATTAATTCTGCAGGAAAGGGGAAGGGAATAAGCATTTACATGGCACCTACTGCGTGTCAAGGACAGTGCTAAGCACTTTGTAAGTGTTACCTATGTCCACATCGGCTTCCCCAATTGAATGGATCCTTCTTTCCAGCAACAATTGTATCATCCCTTGTCTTTGTACTCCCAGAGACTAGGTCAGGGCCCAGCTCACAGTAGATGCTTAATAAATGCTTGTTGATTTGTTGATTTATAGACCATGGAAGAAGCCACTGTTTTGGGTGCAAAATAATCGAATTGAGATCAAATCAGCACAAAAAACAAAGAGAAACCAAGGAATAGAATCATTCTCTTCCTCCCCTTCCTACACTCACATAAATGGATGCAATCTCTTGCCCCTTCCCACGTGGGATGAGGTGATGAAAACTTCGCTGGGAAAATAGCTGCCATCTGCCAACTGGTATTGTCCCCAGGAGAGTGCGTGGCAGAGTTTTGTTTAAAACTGAGGTCTCCCAGGGAAAGAACAAAACAAAACAAAATTAAAAAAAAACAAACCCAAACAAAACTTTTCAGACTCTGCTTTGGGAAACTCTGAATGGGGAACTGAGGCTGCCCCAACTGACGATCTTATCTGATGCCTCAGAGCTTGTGAAAGAAACAGCCAAGGAGACAACATGTATCTGGGGCCAGTATATGGCACGTGCGCGTATGTGTGTGTGTGTGTGTGTGTGTGTGTAAGATTGTGTGTTTGTGTGAATATGATTGATCGTGAAGATCTGTGACTGCATATGTGTGTGTGTTTGTATATAAGTTTGTGGGATTATTTGTAAGTCCATGTTCACGCCTGGGTTTACTAAAGTCCTGGCCAGTGGCACTTCCTCTCCAGCCTCCTTTGCATAAAGTTGATAATCAAACCCTTGGAAACTGATAAGATCATCGGTCTGGAGAGAATCAAGAGAAAACCCACGATAGAGCAGTGAGGGACAGCCATATACAATGGGCATGGCCTGGATAAAGATCCAGCAAAGGAGACTGAGGAGGAGTGGTGAGATAGGTGGGAGGAGAACCAGGAGAGAGCGGTTTGAGGAAATTCTAGAGAGGAGAGAGTACTAGGGAGAAGAGGAGAAGCTAGACAATGTTGTCAGTCTGTAAAAAAGCACTTCCCTGTTGCCAACAACCTCCTTAGAGAACAGAGCTAGGAGGTAGAGCTGGAAGGGACCCAGAAGCTGCCTCAGCTCACCCTCTCATTTTACAGATGAAAAACTGAGGCCCAAGGAAGTTTGCCCAAAGTCACAGAGGTAGGGAGGAGTCAAGGAAGGCTTTGGATGTCCTGAATCAAGAGCCAATCCTCCTTCCACTGCATCAAGTTGCCTCTGAGGAATGTAGGATTAGGTAGTGTAAACAAGGCTTCCTTGGCTTTCTTTTACAAAGCTAGTAAGTGTGTGGATCAAAAAGAATGAACAGTTCAGTAACATTTCTAAAATTCCAATTACTTTCCAAAATGGTCAAACCAACTTACTGCTCTACTGGCTGTGAATTTTCATATCTGTCTTCCTCCAACCCCTCCAGCATTGGGTTTTCCTGTGGTTTCCCATCTTTACCAGCTTGATTTATAGAAGAAAAATCTCTATACTTGGCATTTTAGCCAAAGTCTATCAGATACAATTTATTAATCTTTTTTAAAAATTATTTATTTAATATTTTTAGTTTTCAGCACTAATTTTCACAAAAGTTTGAATTACAAATTTTCTCCCCATTTCTGCCCTCCCTCCCCACTCCAGGATGGCATATATTCTGATTGCCCCTTTCCTCAGTCAACCCTCCCTCCTGTTGCCCCACTCCCCCCCCCATCCCCTTTTCCCTTACTTTCTTGTAGGGCAAGATAGATTTTTATGCCCCATTGCCTGTATATCTTATTTCCTAGTTGCATGCAAAAACTTTTTTTTGAACATTGGCTTTTAAAACTTTAAGTTCCAAATTCCCTCCCCTTTTCCTTCCACACCCAACCCTCCCTAAGAAGGCAAGCAATTCAACTTAGGCCACATGTGTATCATTATGCAAAACCCTTCCACAATAGTCATGTTGTGAAAGATTAACTATATTTTGCTCCTTCCTATCCTATCCCCTTTTATCCAGTTTTCTCCCTTGACCCTATCCCTTTTCAAAAGTGTTTGCTTTTGATTACCTCCTTCCCCTATCTGCCCTCCCTTCTATCGTCCCCCCTTTTTTTATCTCCTTCCTCCTTCTTTCCTATGCGGTAAGATACCCAATTGAGTGTGTATGTTATTCCCTCCTCAGGACAAATTCGATGAGAGCAAGATTCACTCATTCCCCCTCACCTGCCTTCTCTTCCCTTCCTATAGAACTGCTTTTTCTTGCCACTTTTATGTGAGATAATTTATCCCATTTTATCTCTCCCTTTTTCCGTCTCTCAATA
>CM053623.1:454111451-454149735 GCA_028646595.1 Phalanger gymnotis
GTGCCCAATTTCTGCCAGATTGATTTCCAGTTTCCCTAACGATTTTTACCAAATAGTGAATTCTTATCCCTCAAACTGTTCAAACTTAAGGTTACTATATTAATTTAGTACTGTGTATTTGCCCAGGGTCATACAACTGATAAGTGTCTGAGGCTGGATTTGAACTCAGGTCTTCCTGACTTTAAGCCTGGTACTATATTCACTGTACCACCTAGCTACTTCACAATACAAAATACCTGGGAGTATGCCTGCCAAATCAAACCCAGGAATTATATGGACATAATTATAAAACACTTTTAGACAAGTAAAGTCAGATTTAAATAATTGGAGAAATGGTAATTGTTCATGGGTGGGCAGAGCCAATAAAATAAAAATAATAATTCTACCTAAAGTCATCTACTTATTCAATGCCATCCCAATTAAATTAACAAAAATTATTTTGTTGATCTAGAAAAAATAATAACAAAATTCATTTGGAAGAACAAAAGGTCAAGAATATGAAAAGAATTAATAAAAAATGTAAAGGAAGGAGGTTTAGGAGTACCAGATCTTAAACTGTAAGATGTATGCATGTACGTATGTATGTATGTATGGACTGCTTTGTACTTGGGTAATGAGGAAGTGATGTCGAAAGTCATAGCCCTTAGTTCCTTAAGCCAACCAAGTCTTGAGGAATGTTTCAATACCATTTAGGGGAAAAAACAGCCTAATTTTCATGGGAGGAGGGGCTAAGTTACTGGTCCTATCATGCCTTCCCATTGTTCTCCTCTCTACCTTGCACTTTCCTGAGTTCACTTCAGGAGGAGAACTAGCTAGGGAAAGGGAGGAGAACTTTGGGGGAAGTAGAAATGAGAGAAGATAGCAATCTGCCCCCAGCAGCTAAACCCACAGCTGCCTCCCCAGCTGGGCAGGAAGTGAATAGTTCCCCTCCCCGCCCCCAAACTTTAAAGACAACATTTAAAAAAATGGAACAGAAAGCAATGTAGGTGTAGTAGAAAAATCAGTATATTAGGAGGCAAGAGACAGGTTCTATTCCACCACTTCCTGACTATTGTACTCTGAGCAGGTCATTAACATTAACCCCAAAGGGCCTCAGATGCCTTATCTGCAAAATGGAGATTCCTTTTCCTTCTCCGTGATAAAACTTGGCAAGTTAAGAGTTTCAGATGCTCAGATGGTAAACTTATAATTCCGGAAGAACTGAAATCATTGAAGTTTGCCAATACAACCATATCTTCCCCCTGCCAATTTTGTGAACTATCTAATCCATTTCTCTCATCTGGCTGGGGAGTCTTAAATATACATCCAGTATAATATCTCTTTGGTTGTTTCCTCCTTTGATCTTCACCCGCATAGTCTCTGAATCTGGTTTGTAGATTTCTATGCAGGTGTGTCATCTTTCCTTAGGGTGATACTCCACCATCCTCCACTCAGATCTGCTTGTTTTGGCCAAGGTGTAGACCTTATATGCCAATGTCTAAGAGGCCGAGCTGAAATGGCAGTTTCATTGGTAGACAGCTTTCTGAGGCCATATGCCCACTGTTTCTGATGTCCCCTCCTCCTTCCCCACTTGTCTGTCTGTTTCCTCCTATGATTTCCTGAACACTGCCTCCTCTGGCACTCATGGGGATCCTTCTGCCATGTTTTATGCCTGAAGACATTATTGCCATGTCCTGGGCAGCTATTAAGTTTGAGTCCTTGTTCTTGCTAAGCCTGCAAAGGCTTATTATTGTTCCTTCAGTGTCATCTCTAAACTCACCTGAGACGAGAGACCAGGGGGCTTTGAATGTGGGATGGATGACTAGAGCTTGGCTTTCAAATTAGGAATGAAGCCAAATAGTTTAGCAAAGGGAAATAACACTTTTGGGGTGGGGGGCGGGTGGAATCCAAGTGCCCTAAATACATCTTCAGGAACCCAAGGAGACACTGATGATGCTGGAAGCCAAGAACAATATTGCTGCCCTAAGAGATTGTGGGATACAGGTAAGACTCCGGGTTCCTGGAGGCAAACCTGGGTCTGGAGACTTATAAAGCCTACCAATCTGACAGGATTCACAGGGATTCGAGAAGACAGAATTAGACTCCAAGTCAATGACAAATGGGATGAACACTGGAAAGTTAACAAAGGGCCACCATTCAGGAAGTTGGCATAGTGACAAAGCCTATTTATTCTTCAAGGAAAGGCAAGGGAGGCAGTTACAGGTGGGTGGGGGAAGGGCGGGGGTCCTTGGCAACTCCCCCCTCACCCCACTCCACTTCATGTTCAAATGTATCTGGTTGCTAACCAGGCCAACTGTACTTTTCTGGGCAGGCATCCCTGGCAGTTTAGGGCTGAGCAGGAGGAGGTGGGCGGGAAGACCTTTAATGAGCAAAGATATTGGAAAAGTGTTTTGAAAAACCTAAAGACGGCCTAGCCACGTAAGACATTATTGCAGGAGAAACAGAACTATTTCCCCAAAGGGCAGGAAGCCTCCAATTACTCCCATGTATGTATTTGGAATGTGGCCTCATTGGGCAAGGGGAACGCTAGAGCCACACAGAATTTGACTTTGCCTGCACAGTCTTAACAGACAGTGACTAATGGGATCTTATCTCAAGATCGCTGAATAAACAGTTCACTTTCTTCTCTGACCTTTGCTCTCTGTGCAACTCTTAAATCCAGATCTCTTGGCAAGCCACGTCCTGGCTTGGACTTTCTTAGCCCCTTCATTTGTAGTATTTTCCTGGAAGTGGCCAGGTGGCCAGGAAGTTGTTGTGGAGATCACCTCTTGCAGGGCATCCAGCACTTGGACCTAGGAACTCTGAACCTCTCCAAGTCATGATGTAGCTGCTGCCTCTTAAATGTCCATCTCTCAGGATTGCTGTTCCATCAGCCGTGTTCAGGGAAAACAAAGCAGAAGAGGCAGCTAGGGCTTTGAGATTCAATCTCAGGCTTGCCTAGACCAGCACAAGCTCTCACTACCATGTACAAGTGACCACTATAGCTGGTAGGGGGTGGGGTAGAGGGGTGAAAGAGAGGGAGTGGACAGAGTGATCCCCTTCCCATTTGCTGGAAAGTGAGAGCTCAGAATCCCAAGATGTCCAAAAGGCAGGTAGAGATAGAGTGTAGATTCACTCCTTTTAAAGTCAACTGAGTAGATATTTCTTCTGGTTTAGTCACTAATCCTTTTTTGTACTGTCCCTCTTCCCCCACAGGGAAGAAGGAACCAATGGGGAACTTCTGGTTATGCACATCTTTAGCACATATATGTTACTAGAAGTGGCAGATGTAGGTTCAGCTCCATGGGACATTTCCATCCCCAAGCATACTACATTGAGTGGGCTCTGATCCAATCCTTCACTTCACTCCTTTTATCCAAGAGAAATGTTCCCCAGTTCACCAGCCAGTACTCAAAGACGGGGACTTGAGGACCCTCACCATCCCGATTGCCCTCTTCTAGAGACTGTTCAAGAACAGCAGTTACAAAACAATTCTCCTAAACTGAGGACCACACTCTTCCCTTACACACACACACCCAGACAGAGAGAGGGAGAGAGAGAGAGAGACAGAGATAGAGAAGGGGAGAGAGAGGGAGATAAAGACAGAGAGAGAGAGATAAAGACAGAGAAAAAAAAAGAGAGAGAGAGAGAGAGAGAGAGAGAGAGAGAGAGAGAAGGTCCCTGAAGAAGAATGGGTCCAAACTTATGCTAGATGCTAGAGAGATACATGTGTATGGAATATGTATACTGAGGGTACCTTGTGACTCCTGGACCTGAGAATCCTTTTCTTCTTTTGAAGAGTTCCACCAAATTGGCTTTGGGGTGTGGTATTGGCGATGAATGAGTCATTCGTTTGCTCACTTGGGCTGGCTCCTTTTGGATTCAGTGTTTCAGCCGGCAGGTCAGTCTCCTGCTTGATGAGCTAAGTAGGTTACCCAGCTGCTGGACTGGCCCTTCCCAGCCCTTGGCTATTGTTGACATTGTCTCTGGAACCTTGTATGGCTTTATGGATCTCCTGGTCTCATGGGTGACCTGGGCACTCCCATCTCAGAGTATGTAGTCACCTAAGATCAGAAAAAGAAGAAACAAGATGAAACAGTTGCTATGCTCTTGAGGACACATGGCATCCAGGCAGGAGACAGAGAAGTTCATATAAATTTTATCATTACAGCATAATTGGGAGATCATTGATGATACTGAAACCTTCTTCTCTCCTGGGGCCTGCAGAATATGTGTACGCAGTTTGCCTAGATCCTAGCGGGGCTCAGGCTTCTAGAAAGTTTCAGTAAAGTTACCGAGAAAACTTTTAGTGACCTCTTTTCTGCTAGTTGAAATTCTAGAGTCTTCAAGTAGTGTGTGGTGTCTACTTCAGCCCCTCACCTTCTCAGTGAGTAAATCTGCTCCAAAAAATCCCCTAGCAGAACTGAAACATGGATGTCCAACTGGACACGTTCTCCAGGTCAACTGGAAGGCACCTGTTTCAGGACTTCAATTCCATTGTGAGATCTTGGACAAATTACCCCCAAGCTTCAGATTGGGTTCCCTAACCTTCAGTTTGCCCATGTATACAATGGCAGGATTAGATTAAATCAACAGGTCCCATAGTGTGGTCTGGGGTCCTCAAGACTTTTCAAGGGGTCCCTGATATCAAAACCATTTTGATAATGATAAGTACTAAGATGTTTTAATTTTCAATATGGTAAACATCAACAGATATAACACACACATAAACAACATTTCTTGAATGGGGGAGACTCAATAGTTTTTAAGAGTGGGAAGGATTCCTGAGACCAAAAATTTGAGAACTGCTGGCCTAGACAACTATTAAACTCTGATATCTCATGTTCTATGTTTGAAGGGTCTGCTACATATTGACATTCCATGTTCTGTGGTCTCTTCCAGTTCTAAGGGTCCATGCTTCCATCTTGAAATGGAGGTGCTTGTAATCCAAGTAAAACCTCATTGATTATTTTCCTGAACTAGAGTATATACAGTTTCCTTGGTTAATTATAATATGATGTGTAGATGAGCTCTGTGATCTCCCTGATGTTGGCATTCCCTCCATTTGTGCAGATTGTAACACACTCGGGTCTTCTACCATGTGCTGCTCTCATTGCTGCATGCCTCTAATCTTCTACAGGTGACCCTCCTCAATGTGCCAGGGTTTTCCTCTGGGTCTCTTGCCATTACACAGATACCAGGAGACCATGGGAGCTAGCCATTGGCTCTTCTTGCTACATGGCCTGCCTACCTTCTTTTCATTCACTTCCTTCTGATGTGATGCTGACCTCTTAATACTGTTCTTCTTGGATGTTTTCCATAAAGAATGTCAAGATTTCTCCAGTAGTTGGCATATGAGTTGCTTACAGGACAAGGACCTCACATTTAGAATAGCAATAATTAATTAACTGAATGTTTTCTGGTTGGTTGGTTATGTAATTCTTAGGACCCTCTGCCCCTTCTTCTGACTGCTGAAGCACGAAGGGGTCAGTGTCAGTTCGGTTCAAGGGACAGAGACAAAGTCTCACAGTCAATTCATCTAACTTATCAGGTTTATTGAAAGTGTGTAAATTACCAGCAAGGTACTCATAAAAAGAGGATATAGATGATACCACCTCACCTCAGTTCCTAATCTCAGCTGTGTTCTGGTTCTGAGAAATGAAGTCACATACATCACTAAAAGCCAGGAAACTAGTTTTATACAGATAATAGACTGGTTCCAGGTACCCCATACCTGTTAGAGGCTGTGTGGTTTTACAGTGAGGCACACAAGTGGAAGCTCTTGTACATTTTAGGGTAAACGGACCTTGATCACCATTGACCATACCAATCACGAGTGGCTGGGAGAATTCCTTCAAAGTAAGGGGCTACAATTAATAGATTCCATCATCCTGGCCTGTATCAGTCCATATTATATCCTCCTCCTCTCCCTCCCTCTTTCCCTAAGGGAAGAGGTCCAGGATAATAGGACCCTAAGCTGGAACAGCCCTCCAATCCACTTCCCATCCACACACCCAATACAGTCTAATGGACCGTATTAATGCTGTATATCCCTGGGGGCTATTTTGTATTTTTTTTTTTTGATCAACCAGCCATGGCAAAAGAATTCACCAACCGGCCAACTTATGGGTTATGAGTCTCTCCATCCTAAGCTAGATTGGGCCTCAGGGAGCATTCAGTTCTCTGCTGGAACTATTGGTTAAATACAGTAAATATTAATTCATAGAGGGCATTGGTTGAAAGCTAACTCCAGACTGAAGAGTTAGTTAAAACAAAGTTGAAAGCATGGAGGGATGTGAAGTGTGAAGTGTGTCCATGCTCCATGGTCATTCTGACTCTGTTCCAGGGAGCACACACAATACCAGTTTTTCCTACATGTCTTGAGAGCTCTGGGAGAGAAGGGGGAGGGAGCTGGGACTTATTTGATGCTCTGGTTCAGGTTGGCCAAATCTGGCCTGTGAAAAATGCACAAAACATTCATTCTTAGTTCATAGGCCATATAAGAGCAGGTAGCAGGCCAGATTTCACAGGTTCAGGATCATAGGACCCTAGATTTAGAGCTGGAAGGGCCCTCCAATCCCCTCCCCACCCACATATACATTTTATAGATGAAAACACTGAAGTCCAGATCAGACAAATAATTTTCCCGATGTGACCCAAAGGGACAGAACTAGCATCGAGCCTCCCATTCAGGGTTAGGGCTGCATCCGGTCTAATGGATCACTCACTCAAAGCATGTGAGTGCAAACAGTCATTTTTACTAAAAAGCAAAAAACATTCCACTACCCCCTGCTAGAGGAAGCCCAACACAGTTAAAAGCAGATCAGGAAGATAAGAAAGATAAGAACCATCTGCTGGAGTTAAGAGCAGTTGGCAAGCAGGTGCCCTGGGGTCTCAGGGCTCTCTACCATAGATCTAAAAACTGCTTTTAGCTTCTTCTTGTCCCAAGCCCCCACAGTTGGATCCCAGATCAATCTACCTGGAGTCGGCTAACCCTAACTAATCCCACTAAGGGCTTCTAGGTGGCGCTGTTGTTCAAAGAGCACAGGGGGCCCCAACTTTCTGAGTTCCAATCTGGCCTCAAACATTTATCAGCTGTGTGACCTTGGGCAAGTCACTTAAGCCCGATTTGCCTCAGTTTTCTCATCCGTAAAATGAGCCGGAGAAGGAAGTGGCAAAACACTGCCGCATTTTTGCCAAAAACCCTAAAGGAGGTTACAGAGAGTCAGACATGACTGAAAATGACTATAGTAACAGCACAATGAGATTGTGAGCTACTAGACAGCTAGGAATTTCTTTGTATCCCCAGCGCTCACTTAGTGCAGTGCCTGGCACATAGTAGGCATTTAAGAAATTCTAGTTGACCGACCCAACTGCTTCCTTGATAATGACACTCCTAGTTGGTGATGTGAGAAATTGGGAGGTTAACTCCTCAATTCTTCTGGTATCTTCTGGTCTTCTTGCCCACAAGAACCCAAATCGTCTTGACTCCAAATTCAGCACCTTTTGCCATGCCGATCTTTCTGGGCGATCTGGCTCTTTCTTCAGGGATGTAGACAGTAGCTTTGAATCCCAAGAAACTGGAGGAAACTGTCACAAGCCTATCACTAGCTGTGACATTTGGAATTTTTAAAAGCACAAAGGGATTTTCCTTTTTTTCCTCTCTCCCCTACAGTGTAGCTGCCATCTAAAGGTGATAGAGAGTCAGATTCAGGCATTAGTGCAGAAAGTATTACTAAAAAAAAGGAACAAAGAGCTTTCTCTTTATTAAAACGATTAATAACTTGGCTATTGTACAAAACAATAAAAACCTCAACAAAATATAACCTTTTAGAGAAAGAGGAATATTTAACCACCCATATTTCTATAGCAATTTTTTTTTCAAGGCACTTAACTCACAGGAGCCCTGGGAGACAGGGAGGTCAAATATTAGCCTTATTTTATAGCTGGAGAAACCAAGGCTTGGTGGTTATGACTTGCCTAGCAGAATTATTAATTACGGCAATATATATGACTAGGGCGTTGTCCCAAGGTGTTAATATTTATAGGGGGCTGATAACATTTGTATTCTACTAGTTCATTGATTCAAGTCTAGTCAACAAGTATTTATTAAACTTAGCTATATATGCCAGGTACTCCTTGCCCCATGCAGATTAGGTTAGTTTTCCCCTAAAAAGTACTGAGGTATTTCTTGAGACTTGGTTAGCTTAGGAGACAGAGTGTTGACATCACTTGCTCTGAATACAAAGCAGCCATGAGAGTCACCAAGGGCTCTCAGATGCTTGGTTGGTGGATCCTCATGGTAGGGTTCAGACTCACTGGGATCAGGGCAACATAATGGGATGGGAACATGAGAAATAACCATTGAGCTAACCATTGAGAAGTGAGTTTGGGCAGAGTATCGGTGATTAGAAAGAGCTTCATGGATGGAAAGACTGGATTATATTTGACTCTATGGTTCTTCCCTTGAGGTTCAAGCCCAGGGTAGACAGTTGGTCTACCACCTGGGAGGCATTGTCCTATGAGGCCACTGAAACTGAATTTAGCAAGAATAATTAGCTAAAATAAATAATTAGTTAAAATAAGAAATTACTGAATGGTAACTTCCTCTCCCAGGCTGCAGAATCCCAGGTGAGCTCCCTGGCCTGGCTCCAGGATCCTTGAGTTAGGAGCAGCTTCCTAAGTCTGGCTTTATGATGTTCTATATGATTGAGTTTATCATTTTTGCCGGCCTTTTCATATGCAGTTGAGCCATTCAAGGCTCTGATCCCAAGCCAGGGGGTGGAATGCTTCTTTTCATCTTCAGTGGCTTCCCTTCACATTTCAATGTCTGTCTTTGCCCCTTCAGACCTTATGCCTGGCTTTAGTCTAGATGGGACAAAGCCTTACCTAGTAATTTGTTGTCCTCCCGTACTTGGAATTTATTGTCCCTCCTCTCTAATGTATCCTTTTTCTATCTTCTTTATGGATGCAGCTAGGTGACTCAGTGCCTAGTCCACTGTACCTGTAGTCGGGAAGATCTGAATTCAAATGTGGCCTCAGACACTTATTATCTGGGTGACCCTTGCACAAAGGGATTTTCCTTTCTTTCCTCTCTCCCCTACAGTGTAGCTGCCATCTAAAGGTGATAGAGAGTCAGATTCAGGCATTAGTGCAGAAAGTATTACTCAAAAAAAGGAAAAAAGAGCTTTTTCCTTATTAAAACGATTAATAATTTGGCTGTTGTACAAAACAACAAAAATCTCAACAGAATATAACCTTTTAGAGCAAGAGGAATGTTCGACAAGCCATATTTCTGTAGCAATTTGTTTTTCAAGGCACTTAACTCACAGGAGCCCTGGGAGACAGGGAGAGTTTCAGGGGAAGGCAGCACTCATTGAATTTGTGGCAAGTCACTTAACCTCTGTTTGCCTCAATCCACTGGGGAAGGAAATGGCAAACCACTCCAGTATCTTTGCCAAGAATATTCCATGGATAGCATTGGCACGAGATGGTCCGTAGGGTCATGGAGAGTTGGACGTGACTGAACATCTTCGTATGTAATTGTTTGCACTTGTCTCCCCCTTTAGACACGAGCTCCTAGGGGGCAGGGGCCATTTTTCCTTTCGTTTTTTGTATCCCTGTCCGTAGCATAACACCTGTGCTCCATGAACAAAACAGAATTGCAGCAGCACTAAGGAGATCAGAGATGCACAAATCCAGAGACACCTCCATCTCAAATGTTCGGATGGACCATTCGTGCCCAACTTGCGGTAGAGCCTTCTGGACTTGCGGCGGACTGATCTGCCACAGTCAGCACGCTATGCTTTGACCCCAACATTGCGATGTCATCGGTCCGCTTTAAGTGCGTAGGAAGAACAACAGCCCGGCCCATAGAAGGCTTTTGATAAATGCTTGTTGACTGATCTCAATCTACAATCTTAAGGCTTTCTTCCCCCATTCCCTGCCCCCCATATCTTCCTTCTCTTCTTATCTCCTAGGAGTTTCAGATCTGTGCTCAACTAAATTGATTTTGGAGAGCTCTCAAATGCCACCTGATTAACCAGACTCATGACGTGAGACTTCTGTGTCCTGCTGATTTTTCCATTGATGAAAGAAGTTCCTTCAGCCTCCTTCCTAATGGTAAGAGTGGTAATAGCGATGAAAAGCTCACCAGCCATAGACACCTAGGAGCAGGAGGCACAACCATGTGTGTGGTAACAGGATGAAGTGCTTTTCGTCCGTGTCATCCTGTCTGCCGAAGGTACCTTCAGAGCATAGTGGAGGGGGGTAGTGACTTGCCTCAGGACTATTTCTATCTGGACTCTATTGAATAATTCTCAGAATAACAACAACAAAGATTAATAATGATGACAATAATAGCTATCCTTTGTATAATGCTTTAGGATCTGCAAAGTGCTGAATCCCATTTGATCCTCATAGTACATTTTGTAGTCAGTTACAGGTTTTATGCCCATTTTACAGATGAGAAATGAATTTTAGAAAGGTGAAGAGACTGTTTTTGCCTTTCTTTGCATCCCCAGAGTACAGAGGATGCTTAATAAATGCGTATTGCTTGATTGACATGCCTATGGTTACACAAGTACCTATTCCATTCAATTTTTAACAAGAATTTATTAAGCACCTGCTATAGGCTCTTGGCATAGAAAGAGGAAATGAAAAACAGTCTCTGCCCTCAAAGAGCTGACATTAATAAAGAGAGATACAGAGAGGTGAATGCAGGCTACTTGAGGAGGGAGAAACACCACAAAACTGGGGGTCCGGGAAAGGTTTCCCTTAGGAAGGGACCTTGAGTTAAATGTTGAAGGATGCTAAGAGACCAAGGTAACTTGTAGTTAGAGGAAGTGGATTTCAGGCACCTGGGATAGTGTTTGCAGGAAAAAGGCTGTCCAGTCAGAAGGAGCAACCTGGTTGATCTATGAGTGATGTCTGAGTAGTCTCCTCCATCGTCCCACCAAAGATAGGTAACATGGCACCTGAGTCACCAGCCCCTCTCGTGGTCCTTTTACCAGCCAACAGAAGATAGCTTGAGTTGTATGTTCTGTTGTGTTAGTCCTTCGTTCTAGAAGAGGACCAACGACATCCTCTGACAAACTAATTCAAATGAAGAGGAATTTGATTAAATGGCATAGCAGAGTAAGAGTCTGTCATATGTACAGTTACCATGCGACCAGGAGGGGGAGCATATATGCCAGGAACACATATGGCCAGGGAATGCGTGTGGCTGGGAAACATGTCTAGCCAGGAAAACTCATGCTCAGAAGACAGTGTCCCTATGGCAACTCTGCTCTGCTCTCTTTGCTCCCCGAAGGAGCCGTCGATGGGCTCAGGCTGGTAGCTGCTTCCTCAGGAGAGCTGGGCTTGGTGCTCTCTATACTCTGGCCAGAAGCTTTCTGTTACCATCTGCTGGTTTTTCCTACAATGCAGTCTTGTCCTTCATGAGGATGAAGGCTGCTCTATCAACTCTCTTAAATGGCACCCATGAGATTAACTCTTTTTTTTATTTTATTTTTGAATCCTAAGCTAACTTACACACACACACACACACACACACACACACACACACACACACTCACAGCCCTTAGGCACTGAATCCTGTCTTTGAATTCAATCAATCAATGAATCAAAAAGGATTTAGAAATGTTCCCAGGCACTGTGCTAGGTAACCTCATATAAATACAAAAGTGGAGCAGTCCCTGTCCTCAATAAGATTGCATTCTATTGGGGGAAACAACATGTTTATACAAAATATATAGTGCTTCATGTATAAACTATATCAGACTGCCTATCATTTTCAGAAGTGGGGAGGGAGGGAGAAAAATTTGGAACTCAAAATCTTGTAAAAATGAATGCTGAAGATTTTCTTGATATGTAAGTGGCGAAAAAATAAGACACTATTAAATTAAAAATATATAATATATGTATATTTATTCATGTACATGTGTGCATATGTACATGTATATGTGTATGGTATGTGTGTATATATGTATGTATATTGCTTAGCACCATGCCCGACATAGATTAGGTGCTTAATGAATGTTTAATTATGAAATGATTGATTTGTCAAATAAATACAAGGTAATTAGAGGTGAGTGGAAAGAGCTCTAGCAGCTGGGGGATCAAGAGGCTTCATGGAAAAGGCAGCACTCATTGAATTTTGAAGGAAATAGGGAATTCCAAGAGGCAGGGATGAAGGGGGAGAGCATTCCCAGCTTGAGGGGCCACCAGTGCCAGATGTGCGGGGAACAGTGTGGTTAGACCTTAGAGGGATAGAAGGGGAATAACGTATAGCAAAGCTGGAAAGGTGGATTGGGACTAATTGTGAGGGGCTTTAAAACCCCAACATAAAGGCAATGGGGAGCATTCACTGTGTGTGTGTGTGTGTGTGTGTGTGTGTGTGTGTGTGTGTGTGTGTGTGTGTTTCATAGGGGACTCCCATGCAAAGAACTGCCCTGTAGGGAAAGCCTTTTGGCAGTTGTGCGCAGGACAGCTCTGAGAGGAAGACAATGAAAGCAGGGACCCCAGTGATTGCAATTGTCAAAGAAAAGGATATTAATACTGTACTCTGCTTTTTTGGGTACAAGTCTTCCAGAAGCAATTTTAATTAGCATTATTCTAAATTCAGGCATTGTTCTGCTTGGAGAGAAATGTCCAACTTGGCAGACACTCCACGTTTCAGACATCTTGCTGACACAAGACAGTTTGAAGTAACATTTAAAAGAATCTTGAACAAGGCAAATCTCATAGTGTGATGAACCATGATTTGGGGTTGGTATTCTGTTCCATCTAATAGAAGAATAGCCACTCAGTTTTTCTGGAATGCTCTCTGAGAATCATCTTCCAAAAATCATCCATCCTTCTCTGACACTCCCCTCAAGGAATTTCTCCCACTGTCCCCCCTCTCCCAAAATGGTGACTCAAAGTAGTCAAAGGGGTGTCTTCTCTATGGCCAATATCCGATTTAGAATGGGGAAAATGGGTATTGCTCTTAGGTGGGTCATAGCTAAGTGGTTCAGTGGCCTTGGTGTCAGGAAAACTTGAGTTCGAATTCTGTGTCAGGTAAATACTGGGTGACCCTGGGTAAGTCACTGTCTCATTTTCCTCATCTGTAAAGTTGGGCTAGTAATAGCACCAACCTCCCCAGGGTTGTTTGGAGCATCAAATCAGACTACATGTGTAAAACACTATAAATGATAACTGTTCTTAACTCCTGGGCAGCTAGGTGATTTCCTTTTTTTGTTTGGCAAACATCTTGTTGTTAAGCTGTAATTTAACATATGACCCTACGGAATGGAGTAATTTCTAAAACTTTCTAGGCCTTTCCATAAGAATTGCCACAAGAGTATAAAGGCCCCAGACTTCTTAGTTTGAAATTCACTTTTCTTTGGGTGTGAACGTTATGTTTATTCCCATGGAGGAAGTTTTTATTTCTCCAAATTTCAGGGAGGGGAATATCTTTTTCTTTTGAGCAATTTCCCCTTCTGGCTAAGGAACGATTTATTCCTTTTCAGCACCAACTTAGCATCAGTATCAGATATGGGAAAGGGAAGCCATGTACAGGGTGCTCTGGGCACGAGCGCTATAAATGTGTCTGCGTACTGTGTCCTCGGCCAACAAGGAAACTTGTTCATGGAGAGAGATCTCTATTGGGCAGCTGTCCTCAAAACAGCTATTTAAATTTTTCCCAATTCTAATTTTTCTGATAAGAAATATTGTTTCTAATAGATCTGCTGATTAAATAAAATGCAAGGCAACATAGTTTGCTTTGACAGGTTTTCGAGGGATTTTTCTAGGGTTAAATAATTTTCTCTGACACCTGTATAGCCTTGGGCAAGTTCCTTTCTTTCTCCTTTTCAATTATTGTTGTTTGTCCATTCTCAAAGTGGATCAAGGCCTCAGGAAAGTGTTGCCATGATATGCAAGTGAATAGGATTTAAGTGAGAGAGCTCCGTGCAAAGTCACTTTCTCCACTGGAGCCATCTGGGTCCAGTGGCAAGACATAAATCTGGAGACGGCTCTGGTTCCTCCTCAATAAAATAAGGAGGAAGGGGTGGTAGTATATGAATGCAATGTAATGTTATAGTACCGTAAGAAACGACCAATGTGAACCAGTCCGGGCTATCGTTAAAATGGAGAGGTATTTGTCTGGAGAACTCTACAAAATCATACAAGTTATAAGGGTTCAAATCTCCAAGTCTGCTTCAACAGCACCGGTGAAACTGCCCAAGCTATCTAGGGCAAGCCAACAAAGACTTCCCATTAAAGAACAGAGTGCTCCTTTCCAAGGGTGCCATGGCAGAGTTGGCGGGTATACTCAAGTTAACCCACTGGACTGGACCCAGGGCTATGGACCTAAAGAGAGTGCTGGTTTCTTACTGCACACACTGCCTATGCAGAGAATTATGCAGAATTTAAGAGTCTGGAGATGGATTCTCATGCCCAGGTCAACAAGCCTCTGATAATAAGATGTCTTTATGGGGCTTATGGGCAAACCATCTCATATGTGAGTTCCCCCTTTCCGTGTTGAGCTGATACTGAAAAGGAACAAATTATTCCACAGTAAGAAGAGGAGATGCCTCAAAAGAAAAAAAAAACTCCCTCTTCCCAAATTGGAGAAATAAAACTTCTGCTTTTGGAGTCAACATGACATTTTACATGCAAATACATTGAAAATAAAACTAAAATAAAAAGAAATTACAAATCTGAGGACCATTGATTTAGAGCTGGGGGTGGGGCGGGCTGTAGATGAGGACACAAAGTTGCATAAAGGTAAAGTGACTTGCCCAGGGTCACACAACTAGGAAATGCCCGAGGTGAGATATCTGTCCAACTCCAAGCTAGCACCCTAGTCACTGCCCCAGACCCTTTCTTATGCAGTCCTGGGAAGACTTATATGAACTGACGCAGACTGAAGGAAACAGGACCAGGAGAACAAGTCATATAGTGAACACCAACAATGCGAATGAGACCAGGCCAAATCAGATCTGTGGCAGTGGCCCAGGGAGCAGAGGAAGAAGCAGACTCTCCTCGACTTGGTAGAGTGGGTGGAGGGTGAGGGCTAACAGGGCAAGAACTCAGCATATACCATCAGACATGGGCTGCTGGCTTCTCTTGACTGTTTTTCTTGGTCTCATAGGAAGCTTCAAAAGTGGCATAAGGAGATCAGGAAACAAAAGGCATCTATAAAACCTGATAAATAAATAAATAAAATGAGAGGCTTGATGTAGGTATTCTCCAAGGCACTTTCTAGTTGTAAATCTGATGACTCACATTAGCTGTGGCTCAGAAGATCTGCCTTTAAACCTGACTCTGCCCCTTGCTACCCGTGCAATGAGGTAGTCATTAGGTCAGTCAATAAACATTCATGAAGTATTTACTGTGCGTCAGGCACGGTGCTAAGTACCAGGGATACAAAGGTAGTCACTAATATAGTCCCTCAAGGAGTTTACAGCCTCACTGGGGAGAGAGTATGTAAATAACTAAGTACATAAAAGATATATATATATACACACTGTAAATGGGAGGTAGCAGGCACATCACTTGAGTTTTATGGTTCACAGTTTTCTTCCTCTGGGTAGGCTCGAAGGTGTCTTTTGGCTCATGATGTAGAGGAAAGAGATCTAAACTAAATCAGGAGGGACCTGGATTAGAGTCCTCCCTCAGATACTAGCTTGGTGACCCTGGGGAAATCACTTTACTGCAATGAAATTCAGCCTCCTCCTCCATAAAATGGAGGTGATAATACCCCTGACACTACCTGTTGTGAGACTTCAAGGAAATAATGTCTGTAAAGGTCTTTGTAAGCCTTAGCAGGACCTCTCATGGTTGCCGTTGTTACGTCACTGAGGGGTGCACAGAGTTTCTGGAGAAGGTGAAATTGGAACCGAGAAAGACGAGAGAGATTCTGTTGGGTGGTTAAAAAAAATGAAACCATTCTCTTTTGCTATCACAAAACATTAGTGTTAGAGATTGCTGCATGTGGGAATGAGGGTCTTGGATACAGCCTTTCCATGCACCCTGGGATTGTGTCATGTGAGACACAGAACCAGAGGATTTGGGGATTGAGGGTATCAGGGCAACATCAGTTTAGACCTGAAAGGGACCTCAAAGATCAGCCAATCCAATCCCTTTATTTATTTATTCTGAGACAATCAAGGTCACACAGCTAGTAAGTGTTTGAAGTCAAATTTGAACTCAGGTCCTCCTGACTCCAGGGCTGGTGCTCCATCCACTGCATCACCTAGCTGCCCCTCCAATCCTCTCATTTTACAAATGGGAAACTAGCCCCATTGAGGGGTTAGAATTGGCCAAAGATCACCAAGATAGTAAGAGTCAGAGAAACCATTCAATTCAGATCCTTGGAGATCAAACCCGATGTTCTTTCATCTCTGCTGTGCTCTATCCCTCTGTCTCTTAAATTCATCTCCTCCAAGCTTTATTTTCCAGGTGAGGAAGCTGAAGATCTGAGGTGCTGATGGGAAAGGTACTTTCCCCAAGGAGATCCAGCTAGTGAGGATTTGCACTCAAGTCCGATGTTCTTTCCCTCCATTGCTCTCACCGTGCCAGGCATTTGATTCACGGGGAAAGGAAAAATGGGAGACTGCTAGAAGTTCATGGTTCAGTGGAGGGAACCCAAGAGAGATTCTGAGGGCCCAGGTAAAGGGTCAGAGGCCCTGCACTCTACTCTTCAAGGGCTATGGACCAGCCCTGAGGATGTTTCCAGCCCAGGTGAGTCTTTGTTTGGGGGTGGGGTTGGGGGATGCTGGGCCAAGGAATTATAAAAGTTCTTCATTTTCATAGGAAAGATCTGGAATCTCAAGTGAATTAAGGCATGTGAGACAGTGCTTTGTAAACTGTAAAGTGTTCTACTCGGGAAAGAGTGGTTACTATATTTAAACCTGAAAGCTCACATTTGCATATGTAAGAAGGCACATTAGTGCCACATTAGAGAGAAGGGAGAAAAGGAGAGGGATAGAGAAAGGGAAAGTGAAGAGAGAGGGGGAGAGGGAAGTGGAGAGGGAGAGGGAGTGGAGTGGAGAGAGAAGATGGGGGGAGGGGAAGAAGATGGGGGGCAGCGGCAGCCTATTGTTCTGGAAAGGGCATCGAATCTGGAGGTAGAGGGCATGGGTTTGGATTCTCACATTTGCTACCTGTATCAGTCAGCCAGGAAACATTTACTAAGTGCCTAAGTGCCAGACACCTGGGGCATGCTGCTTAATATCTCTCAGCCTCAGTTTCCTCATCTGCAAGATGAGAGGTTTAGACTTGTCAAGGAAACTCCCCCCATCAAAGCCGGTCAGCACTTGCTCTCCAGTTCATGGTCTTAGAAAGGAGAGAGAAAGAGACTTGCCCAGGGTGGGGAAAGAGGCAGGAGCTGGGATCATTAAGATGTCCATCACCAGTCATCTTGACTTTTGTGCTGCCACTGGGCAGTGTAACTCTGGAAGAGTGAGGCTGATGACTTTGGGCAATGCTGCCTCATTTCAATCCAATTCACAAGCAAATCAAGATGTTACCTGTGATGCCATTGGTTCTCTTTGAAAATGAACCCCCTCTACCACACCACTGCCACCACCGCCACCATCACCACCAACACCACCACCTCCACTAGCACCTTCATCAGCACCACCAGCAAGCACCAGCACTAGCACCACCAACACCAGCACCTCCATCACCACCTCCACCACCTCCACCTCCCAATGACATTTTAAGTTTGATGTTCTAGCTCAGCAGTTCCTGTAGCATAGCCTGGGGATGCCCAGGGAACCCCAAAAAATGGTGGCTCCCCATATAAAGTGTGGGATTCAACCAACTGGGCTTGTTAATGCTACACGCTAATTTAGTATATAACATAATATATTATATAACGTAACCCTTATCCCAAAGCCCATTGATATGAGATACTCTCCTTATTGGTGGAAAAGAAGGCAGGGTAGAGCTAGTGAGAAGCAAGATGGATTCTTCAAGCTTCAGGTCTTCCCAGAGTCTTTTCCTTCAGCAACCTGAAGCAGGCTTGGCCTCCTTCATCTTCTCTCTCAAAACTAGAAGTAGACTTGACGAAGACTCTCCTTTGGAGAGCCTTGAAAAGTACTCGGAGGGGACTCTTGTTCGAAGAGTCCTCAAAGGTGGGAATGGTGGATATTTGAAGTTCTTGTCTCCCACCAATTCTGCCCAGCTCTCCCTGCAGGGCGGGACTTTCATTTCCACCATAAGGATACCAATGGGCTTTGGGACAGGCGTTACATGCATCATGTTTTGTTACATATTACATATAATATAATATAATATAATATAATATGATATGATATGATATGATATGATATGATATGATATGATATGACATAACATAACGCAACACAACATAACACAACACAACACAACATAACATAACACAACACAAGACAACACAAGACAACATAACACAACATAACACAACCTAATACAACCTAATACAACATAGTACAACATAATACAACATAATACAACATAATATAACATAATATAACATAATATAATATAATATGGTATAGTATGGTATTGTATTATATTGTGTCATACTGTATTGCATGGCATCTCATCGTACCACATTGCACCGTATCGTATTATATTGTATTGTGTTGTATTATATTGTATCATATCATATCATATTGTATCTGAATTATCAACATTTTTTCCATTCTTTCTTAAGTTCAGACAATCACCAAAATAAAAACATCAAGCCCTACTTTGGAGCCTTTACAGATTTTGGAGGCGTACGTGCTCATACTGAAAACTGAACAATCTCTGAGCCTGGGCTCCGGCTTAGCCCTGTGTACTTCACCTTTTGATAAGGCTCCCCAAGGACCAAACACGATAAAGGCTTGGTTCAGAGCAGGGAGGGGTGAGTCCCCTGAGCCCCTGTGAGTCTCAGCAGTTTTGAGGAGGGAGACCACTAGAAGCTCAGGGGATCAGAAAAGGGGATTTTGCTTGTTTTAATGCAGAAGGGGCTTAACATAAGCTTGGTCTTGAATGAAATGAGGGATTCCAAAAGGTGGGGATGAGGAGAAGAACATTCCTGACCACCAGGAGAAGGCATGAGGATTGGAGCTGAAGAACCCTGCGTATGGCAAAGTGAGGAGACTGGATCATAGACACTAACAAGGGGAGTAATGCCTAGGTATCATTGACAGGTTGGACAAGGCCAGGTCATGAAGCTTTAAATGCCAGAGGAGTTACTATTTATCACAGACAAATATTGAAGCATTATTCCATAAACATTAGGTTTTAGGCACTGTGCTAAGTGCTGTGAATACAAATAGAAGCAAAAAGAAAGACATCCCCTGCCTTTGAGGAGCTTACATTCTAATGGGAGGAAAACACTCCTTAAAAGGGAGTTGAAACTCAGGTTGTGCAGTGGACAGAGCGCCAGGCCTGGAGTCAGGAAGACTCTTCTTCATGGGCTCTAATCCGGCCTCAGACACTTAGTAGCTGTGTGACCCTGGGCAAGTCACTTCACCCTGTTTACCTCAGTTTCCTCATCTGTCAAATGAGCTGGAGAAGGAAATGGCAAACCGCTCCAGTTCTTTGCCGAGAAAACCCCAAATGGAGTCATGAAGAGTTGGGTATGACTGAAGATGGAAAAGCTGTCCTGGGAATCCTGGACTGAACCGGATTTGAAGTGAGCATCTGTTAGATGAGGGGGCTGGATGACACGTGCTGTACTCTTAGGATCTTTTCTCCATCCTATTCATCACTTGACCAAAGCCCTCCCTAAAATGTGACATCTGGAACAGATGGTCTGACTTGGCAAAATAAAATAGGACGGTTACCTCCCTAGTCCTGGACACTAAGCCTATAATACCTGATAAATGTCTTTAAGTATTTAAGGCAGTCATGCTGAAGAAGCATTAAACTTTTTCTTCTTGGCCCCAGAAGGCAGATCTTAAAGCAAGGCGTAGAAGAGGAAAAGAAGATTAAAAAGACAGGTTTGATAAAAGTAAAAGTCATCTTCGCAGTTGTTCAGTTGTGTTTGACTCTCCATGACCTCATTTGGGGTTTTCTTGGACGATGCTGGAGTGATTTGCCATTTCCTTCTCCAGCTCATTTGACAGATGAGGAAACTGAGGCAAACAGGGTGAAGTGACCTGCTCAGGGTCATACAGCTAGTAAGTGTCTAAGGCCAAATTTGAACGCATAAAGATGAATCTTCCTGAATCCAAACCCAGAGCTCTATGGCGCCACCTAGCCACCCCTCATTGTACTACCAGACTGTTTCCCTTAGAATCTGTCCAGCTGGACACAGGCATACAGAAAACATTTCCAGTTTCTAAAATAAATTCTTGGAAACCCACATTTAGAATCTCGTAGGGGAAGTGAGTCTTTATTTCCTAAATAGATTTTGCAGCTGTTTAGAGATAAAAGCCCATTGTGAAAACAGTAGGAAACAGTCCGCTTGGGGAGAAGCGATGAGGCTGGGAAAGGCCTCTGAGGAGAGAGTTTTAGGCAGCTTAGGGCCGCCAAACTGTGTGCTGGGCTTGCAGACACTTTAATGGAATGATGCAGCTCCCAAGGTCTTTTAAATAAAACCTTCACTTTATTGGAGGCCGCTCTTCAACCATTTCTTAGCTTATGCTTAATTCCCTTCAGAGAAAAGGCAGGGAGATTTATAGGGTAAGATAGCAACCGGAAATGTCCTCAAGTGCCAAATGTAGAGGGTGATGACAGAATCTGAAATCCTTCTTCTGTATAGAAACAACAGATATTAGCGTCCAATTAACAAGAATGACTTAGAGGGGTGAACTCTTGGATACTAGCCTGGGGCAAGCTCTTCCCATTCCTACTATGACCTCCCAAGGTCTCTTTCTTCCCACCCTAGCTAGCTTAGTGTCCTGCCTTACACCTTCTGGCTAGGCGCCTACTTCTTGCTGCTTGCCCTGAGTGCAAAAGTCCTAGTTACCGTTTGAGGTGAAGGGTACCTGTGGAAAGGGTGAGGCGTGTCTGTGTTCCTCACTGTCTCCCTCCTATTGTTGAAGAGAAAAAAAAAAAGGCCAATCTTATATGCTGCATTTCAGACACAAGTTTGTCAGAAACTTGTCAATTTTATGAACTTGACATCAATAGCATTCTAAATCCAAGCATCTCTGTCTTAAAGAGAAAAATGTGCGAATTGACAATGAATCCCCATGCCCTTGGCTAGCTTTCTACCCCAAGACAATCTGAGGTGACATTTATAGGGATCTTCAACAAAGAAAAGACTGGATTGTGTTAGAATACAGTTTGGGATTAGCATTCTAGTAGAAAAATTTGTCATTAAATGCTATTCAGTTTCTTCTTTGACCCTTTCTGCCCCCCGCCCAAGTGTTTTCCAGGAGGAATCAGAATACTCTAATCTTCTCCAAAAATGGAAAGAGGCGGGGCAGCTGCGTGGCACAGTGAGTGGAGCACCAGTCTTGGAGCCAGGAGGACCTGAGTTCAAATGTGACTTCAGACACTTGACACACGTACTAGCTGTGTGACTTTGGGCAAGTCATTTAACCCCAATTGCCCTGCCTCCCCCCCCCCCAAAAAAAAACAAACAAAAATAAAAACTTCAAAAAAGAAAGTGGAAAGAGAGAACTACGCTTAGGTTGGTCATAATGCCATCTGGGTGGGGGGAGGGGTGATCTTAGGAGGAATCTCTAAATTGTTCTAAGTTCGGTCACCTCCATTAATCCATTTTCTAGACTTTTGTTCCTTTACATTTTACACATTTTGCTAAAGAGAAAAGCCTGGGAAGGACTCTAGATAAAGAAATATTTACTTATTGTTCCAATTGAAATAAAAAAGAAGTTTTTGATATGCTCGCACAGCACAATATAGAGGTTGGGGATGCAATCTCGCATTCCCTCCCCTCCCCCAAAAGGTGAGAGCTTTGCCTTTGGCATTCCTAAAATGGGATGTTTGTCATTGTTCAGTCATTTCTGACTCTTTATGACCCCATTTTTGGAGTTTTCTTGGCGAAGATACTACAAATGGTTTGCATTTCCTTCTCCAGCTCATTTTACAGATGAGGAACTGAGGCAAACAGGGTGGAGTGACTTGCCCAGGGTCATTGTGAAAATAGCTAATGGCTAACATTTCTGTAGTGCTTACTATGTACCAGGCACTGTGCTAGGCACCTTTTTTTAAATTAAGAATTTTTTTGGATGCAATCTGGATTAAGTGACTTGCCCAGGGTTACACAGCTAATAAGCCCTTGAGGTTGGATTTGAACTCAGCTCCTCCTGACTCCAGGACTCTATTCACTGCAGCGCCACCTAGCTGTCCTAATAAACACTTTACAATTGCTGCCTCATTTGAGCCTCATGATAAAGCTGGGAGGAAGGTGCTATTATTATCCCCATTTTACAGATGAAGAAACTGAGAGAAAACAGAAGTTAAGAGGCTTGCCCGGGGTCACACAGCCCATCAGTGTCTGAGGCTGGATTTGAATTCAGGTCTGACTCCAGGCCAGGTGCTCTATCCACTGGGCCACCTAGTCGCTCTAGCTCTAAGGGAAAAGGCTTTGGGTCTTCTCCACCGAGGCCAGCACATGGTCCTGGGAATGCAATCCCAGGTTCTTTCCCTGATTAAATACTTGTGTTTCCATTTTAGGTAAAGGGAGAGCTACATCCTGGTGTCCCAGTTTGGAAGAGGAGCAAAGGGTGAACGTTGGGATGGTAGCCAAGGTGAGGACCCACCCTGCAGTCATGCCTCGTCTGTGCATGACCTTGGGGGGATCAGTGCTACCGAGAGGCTGAGCCGAGAGGGAGCCCTCTCCCCCCAGACACCGAAGTGGGAGAAAGAAGGGAGAGTGTTGGGGAAGGTTTGCGCTTCGTTATTGCTCTATCGTGAAAGTCAAAATCCCTTTCTTAAAGCCAGTCCAGTCAATGGTTAAATGGAACTGGACTGCTCCTCACTATCACCAAGTAGTGGAGGGAAATCAGCCAATGTGGTCTCAAGTCAGTGAAAGATGATAGAGTAAGGACAGAGTGTACTCAGTACAAATATGTGTACAAGTGACTTTATACAAAGTAAATACCACGTAATTGTATCCGGAGAGAGACTAATGGCATGGTGCTTGGGAAAGGTATCATGTAGGAGGGGCCCCTTGGGCTGGACTCTGCTCCCTACTTACTCTGCATGTCTCAGTTAAGGCCCTCTCTCCTCTCCTCTTCTCCCTTCCCTTTCCCTCCCCCTCCCTTCTCTTCCCCCTTCCCTCCACCTCTTTCTTCTTCCCTCCCTTCCCCATCCTCCTTTTGAAACAAACTATATGTAACAGATGTTCAGTTTCATATACAATCCTCTTTTATATTTTCTCTTTGACAGAAATAATGTCTATTAACTTTCAATAGAAAAATCTCAAAATTCTTGGTTTCCCTTTCTGAACTTTTCTTTTGCTTTCTTCTGTGTTTTTAAATGCTTTATTGATACTCCTTTTCTTTCTTTTTTGCATCTCTACCACCACCTACACCCCAAAGAGAAGCTCTCCCTTGTAATAAATTAGCACAATCCAACAAAACAAGGTAATACATTGGCAGTGTCTGAAAACTGGGGTCCCTTTCTGTACTTCCAGGGGCAGCTGGGTGGTGCAGTGGATAGAACACTTGGTCTTCGGGTTAGGATGACTCATCTTCCTGAGTTCAAAGCTGGCTTCAGAAACCTATTGGCTGTGTTACCCTGGGTGAGTCACTTAACCCCATTTGCCTCGGCTTCCTCATCTGTAAGGTGAGCTAGAGAAGGAAATGGCAAACCACTCTAGAATCTTCTCCAAGAAAACCCCAAATGGGGTCACAAAGAGTCTGCAACGGCAGAACCTCAATAACAAATCTGCCCTTCTAGCCCATCACCTCTCTGCTTCATCATGTTTTAAATCACGACTGATTGCTGCATTGATCAGAATTTTGTAACCTCTGCGTTCTTGTGGTCTTTGTGTAAGCGTTTCCTTGTGGTTTGGCTCATTTTGCCCTGTATTTCCAGGTTTCTCTACAGCTCTCCTATCTGTGTTTCCTCCTAGAGATTTCACAATTTGCTCATTGCTCAGCCGTTCCTCGATCGATGGGCACTGACTCTGTTTCTAGTTCTTTGATGTTGCCACGCATCTTTTTAAACGTCTGGGCCCTTTCCCTCTGCCACTGGTCTCTTTGGGGTATAGTGCCCCCCTCCCCCCCTCTTTTGGCATTTAGTTCTAAATTGTTTTCCAGAATGGCTGGACCAATTCACAGCTCCATCAATAAATAGTGTATTACCGTGCCTTTAATCTTTTTCTGATGAATTAGTCAACGCAAAGGGAACAAAAATGTTTCTGTGAATTTTTAGAGCATTGCGTAGATAGAGGGCAACTAATGCACTGATTTGTTTTTTGGAGCCTTCCATCACTAACTCATATCCTTAGTGGGACTTTGTCGCCACCTGCTGGTGATGTAAAGTTCTTTCGCACCCATTACCCACACATTCTTCTCTCCAGCCATCTTCTGGGATCCTGAGAGGTTACCCTTCCTTTACGCCCTTTCTCTTCCCTTCTTCTCCCTTCCCTCTGACCTCAAGGGCTGAGGGGGAGGGGAGAGCAGACCTGAGCCAACTTTTGGTTTCCATGAGCCTCTATAGAAAGCTGGGCCAGTTCTGAGAGGAAATCTCCCAGAGGAACCACGATGTAATTTAATTAGTCAGTCAACAAGCAGCATGGGTACAGCTTTAGTCTCAAAGCCAGGAAGACATAGGTTCAAGTCCTGCCTGTGACATATACTGGCTATGTGACTCTGGGCAAATCAACCTCTCAATGCTCTAGGCTGATCTCATTTCCTCTTCCAGGAATTGGCCTATGCCAATGAAATCACGGGTCCAATTGCTAACCCAATCGATAAGTACTTACTAATCACCTTATTAGAGTTTACAAAGACAAAAATGAGAGTCTTTGCTCTAAAGGGGCTTATGCTCTGCTATAATCCCAATGGGAATTTTGGGGTTGGCTCATTCAACAACCTCTTCCAAACTCATTGATGACACCATCCAAACTTCCTGGAATTATGAGCACATATTGCTAACATGTCTATTGAATCTATGTGTTCTGCCAAGGTTCTTTCTGTATTGGCCAGTCAGTGTTTGAGTCAAGAGAAAGGATAACAAGGTTTATATAAATGGTAGAAACTTTGGAGAACCTCTGGCCCAATGACTTCATTTTATGAACTGAGACCCAGAGTGGGAAGTGACTTGCCCAGAATCACACAGTCAGTAAAGTGGCAGAACTTAAATTCTCTTTTAAATGTTTTGAAAATTCTGGACTTTATATGCCTCCCCTCCCCTCCAAGTATGTACTCAGAGACTGGCCACTGAGCCCAGCTTGTAATGAGCACGCACAGTGTTGCTAATGCAATTCCTCATGCAGAAGAGTTTGGAGAAACTGCTTCTGGGAATGCTGTGATGACATGTAATGGAAATGCCTTTGAAAGCCTTTGGAGCATAGGCAGACTTGGTCTGCCATGGTAACCATAGGTAGCTGGTCCTGGTTATGAGGAAGAGGAGCCGTGGCTGAACAGCTGGACTTGGGGCTGCACTCGAAAGGCGCTATTTCACCTAGTCTCTATCTCTTGGTTTGAGCTCTTCTCATCCTGTGACCTGCTAGTTGTTGGTGTCCAGAATGAGAAGAGGGATGATGTTGTAAGGGTAGAGTCCACCAGATGGAAGCCCAGCTACCTTCAAGCAGCCTAATCTTTCCCCTTCTCAAGTCTTTCTTTCTCTTGAGCCTTCCGTCAACTAGCTGGTCTCAGGTTTAATGCACGTTTTGTTCTGGAATATACCGCCAAGATGATGAAACATGCAATGCCTATTTTTTCTGACTTATAGATGCCCCACTTCCATGGCTCCCTCAATGAGGAAGCTTCGAATCGATAAGATTCACCAATTTATTGTTAATGCCCATGCAGTTTATTGGCACGATCAAGCATGACATAAAGAATTCAAGCAGGCAGTAATCAGAGGCCTTCCAATAACAAGCTGTGTTCTCTGGAAGAAGCGGAGAATGAAGGCTCGGAACCAGGTGTAACAAAGCGAGTGTTGAAGGGCACCCTGACCAGTCACAACAAGGGAGGATCTCTGGTGGGTAAGACTGAGATTCAGTGATAAGAAGCTGGGTAGTAAAGTACAGACAAAAGAGAATGCAATTCCTTGCCTCATTTGTGATTGCCAAAGGCGTATGAGAGGTGAAAAATGAGAAGGTCAGACTACTAGGAAGTGAACGAGGTCAAACTTGAACTCAGGCCTTCCTGACTGCAGGCCTGCTGCTTTATCCGCTGTGGCGCCACCTGGCTGTCTCCGGAATTCTGCTCTTTTACCAAATTAATTATTTGTTTGGCAATCGTTCTTTACCTTTATCTCATTATTATGTATCTTCAAATCATGCTTTTGCTTATTGTCTTCTTGAGGGTGTGTCTTATTTCTTTGTAGTATTTCTTTTTACTTGATTATAGTTTTTTATGAGCTAGTGGCTTCTTTTTATTATAGTCATTGTGTTTCCTAAGAAATCTTGCATGGTCCACATCTTATATCATTTTAAACATTATTCCCATGTATTACTCTTATCTGTCTAATATTTATTATGCCCTGAGACTCTATACCCTACACCCTGGGAGCAGAGTTCAACACTAACATAAAGTTAACAGTCAAGAAATAGACCATTAAACATGATGAAACAACAGGGTGAGAACCTGACTGTACACAGTTACTATGGTGATACAGAAGATCAGGGTTCAAACTCAGAAGAAGATGATGAAGTCAAAACAGGTACTTATAAAGCTGCAAAGAAAAGTGCAAAATGGTCACAATCCCCCCAAAAAAGAAGTTTTGGAAGAATTTAAAAAGAACTTTAAAAAGAAAATAAGAGAGGTTGGGGAAAAATTGGGAAAAGAAATGAGTAATGCAAGAAAATCAAGAAAATTATGAAAAGAAAGTCAACCAATTGGAAAAAGAGATCCAAAAACTTACCAAAGAAAGTAATTCCTAAAAAATTAGAATTGGGCAAGGGGAAGTTAATGATTTCATAAGATATCAAGAAATAAATAAAATGAAATAAAAATGTGAAAAAATAAAGAGAGGGTGAAATATTTCATTAGAAAAACAACTGACCTGAAAAACAGATTGAGGAAAGACAATATAAAAATTTTTGGACTACCTGAAAGTCATGATCGAAAAGAGTCGAGATGCTGTACTTTAAATAGAAATAGAAATTAAAGTAGAAAATAGAGATAGAAATTGAAATAGAAAATAGAAATTGAAAAAAATTCGCCAATCACCACCTGAAAGTGATCCCAAGATGAGAGCACACAAGAACATTATAGCTAAGTTTTGAAGCTCTCAGGTCAAGGAGAAAATACTATAAGCAACTAGAAAGAAACAACTTAATTTGGTGGAGCTACAGTCAGGATAACACAAGATTTAGCAGCTTCTACATTAAAAGACTGAAGGAGGGATAGCTAGGAGGTGCAGTAAGTAGAGCACCAGCCCTGGAGTCAGGAGGAGCAGAGTTCAAATCCAGCCTCAGACACTTGACACACTTACTAGCTGTGTGACCTTGGGAAGTCACTTAACCCCAATTGCCCTGCCTTCCCCCCTGCAAAAAAAAGACTGAAGGACAGGGAGTATGATATTCTAAAGAGCAAAGAATAACCTACTTGGAAAAGCTGACTGTAATTCTGCAAAGAAAAAAATGGATTTTTAATGAACTAAAGAACTTTTAGGCATTCTTGAGGAAAAGACCAGAATTGAATGGAAAATTCAACTTCCAAGAATCAGGAAAAACATAAGAAGGGAAACATGAAAAATCAATTATAAGGGATTTGATCAGGTTAAATTGTTTACTTCTTATATAGGAAAATGATCTTTAATTAAAAGACATAAGCAGAAAAACTACATCTTATTAAAAGCTACTATAGATAATGAAGTAATATCAATACTAAACATATGTATCAAATGTCATAGCATCTAAATTTATAAAGGAAAAGCTAAATGAACTATAGGTGGAAATAGTGGGGGACTTCAACCTTTCCCTCTTAGAACTAGATAAATCTAACCAAAAAGTAAATAAGAAAGAAGTCAAAGAGGGGAATGGAATCATAGAGAAGCTCCATATGATAGCTATCTGGAGAGAACTGAATGGGACTAGAAAGGAATATTCCTCTTCTCAGTGGTACATGGCACCTTTAAAAAACTGACCATGTATTAGGGCATAAAGACTTCATAATTAAATGCAGAAAAGCAGAAATACTAAATATATCGTGTTCAGATCATACTGCTTTAAAAATTACATTTAATAAAGAATCATGGAAACACAGATTAAAATTTAATTGGAGACTAAATAATCTAATCTGAAAGAATGGGTGGGTCAAAGAGAAAGTCATAAAAACAATAACTAATTTTATTAAAGAGAATGGTAATAATGAGATAACCTACCAGCACTTATGGGATTTAGCAAAAGAATAATCAGAAGAAAATTCATATCTCTAAAATTGATTAAATAGATCAAAATAGAAAAAGAACAGATCAATGAATTGGGTATGCAATTAAAAAAAGAGAAAAAGAACAAATTTAAAATCCCCAATTAAACACCAAGTTGGAAATCTTGAAAATTAAAGGTAAGATTAATAAAATTGAAAATAAGAAGGCCATTTAATTAATAAATAAGACTAGGAGTTGGTTTTATGAAAAAAAAACCAATAAAACAGATAAAGCATTGATTAATGTGATTTTTAAAAAAGAAAGAAGAAAACCAAATCACTAATATAAAAAATTAAAAGGGTGAACACACTACTAATGAAGAGGAAGTTAAAGCAGCTATTGGAAGTTATTTTGCCCAATTATATGCCAATAAATTTAACAGTTTCAGTGAAATGGAAGAATACTTACAAAAATATAAACTGCACAGATGAACAGAAGAAGAAATAGAACATTTAAATAAACATATTTTAGAAAAATAAATTGAACAGGCCTTAAATGAGCTTCTTAAGAAAAAAAAAGCATCAGGACCAGATGGATTTACAAGTGAATTCTACAAAACATTTAAAGATCAACTAATTCCAATATCAAATAAGTTATTTGGAATAACAGGCAAAGAAGGAGTCCTACCAAACTCCTTTTATGAAATAAATATAGTGCTGATATCTAAACCAGAAGAGCAAAAATGGAGAAAGAAAATTATAGACCAATTTCATTAATGAATATGGTTGCAAAAATCCTAAATAAAATACTAGCTAGGAGACTACAACAATATATCACAAAGATTATACATTATGACCAGATGGGATTTATACCAGGAATTCAGGGATGATTAACATAAGGAAAATTATTAACAAATTGATTATATCAACAGGAAAAGCAACAAAATCATGTATCAATAGATAAAGAAAAATGTTTGACAAAACACAACACTCATTCCTATGAAAAACATTTGAAAGCGTAGGTATAAATGGTTTTTTCCACAAAATGATAAGAAGCATCTGCCTAAAACAACCAGCAAGCATTATCTGTAATGGGAATAAGCTAGAAGCTTCTCAATAAAATCAAAAGTGAAACAAGGATGCCCCTTAGCATCAATATCATTCAATATTGTATTAGAAATGTGAGGCATAGCAATAAGAGAAGAAAAAGAAATTGAAGGAATCAAGATGGGCCATGAGGAAGTAGAAGTATCTTTTTTTTTTTTTTTTGGCAGATAATACAATACCATACTTGGAAAATCCTAGAGATTCAACTAAAAATTAATTGAAACAATTAATAATTTTAGCAAAGTAGCAGGATATAAACCCAAATAAATCACCAGCATTTCTATATATTACCAACAAAGCTTGACAGGAAGACATTGTAAGAGATAGTTCATTTAAAATAACTGTAGATGATATAAAATGTTGTTCAGTTGTGTCCAGCTCTTCGTGACCCCATTTGGAGTTTTCTTGTCAAAGATACTGGAATGGTTGGCCATTTCATTCTCTAACTCATTTCATATATGAGGAAACTGAAGCAAACAGGCTTAAATGACTTGCCCAGGGTCATACAACTAGTAAGTGTCTAAAGTGTCTGTATTTGAACTCAGGTCTTTTTGACTCCAAGCCTGGAGTTCTATCCACTGTGTCACTTAGCTACCCCACAATATAAAACACCTAGGAGCATACTTGCGAAGCCAAACCCAGGAACTATAAGAACATAGTAACAATACATTTTTTAGACAAATAAAATCAGATTCAAATAATTGGGGAAATCGCTTATGGGAGGACTGACCCACTACAATAAAAATGACGATTCTCCCTAAAATAATCTACTTATTCAGAGCCATCCCAATTAAACTATTGAGTTAGGAAAATAATAAAATTAATTTGGAAAAACAAAAGTCAAGATTATCAAAGGAATTAATAAAAAAAGTGAAGGAAAAAGGTCTAGCAGTACCAGATCTTAAACTATATCATGAAGTGGTAATTATCAAAACTATCTGATACTAAGAAATACAGTGGTAGATCAGTGGAATAGAGTAGTTCTACAATACACAGTAGTAAATGATTCTAGTAACTTCATATTTGATAAACATAAAGATTTAAGCTTTTGGGACAGGAATTTTCTATTTGGTAAAAATTGTTGGGAAAATTGGAAAGTAGTCTGGTAGAAACTAGGTATAGACCAATATTTTATACCATTTGCCAAGATAAAGTCAAAATGGATACATGACCTAGACATAAAAGGAGATATCATAAGAAAATTAGAAGAATATGTAATGTATTACCTATTAGGTTTATGATAGCAGAAAGATTTATGAATAAAAAGATAGAGAGCTTTGTGATATGTAAAGTGGATAATTTTGATTACATTAAATTAAAATATTTTTGTACAAATAAAACCAATGTAGTCAAGATTAGAAGGAAAGGATAAAATTGGGGAAAATTTTTTATAGAAAGTTTCTCAGATTAAGATCTAATATCTGAAATATATAGAGAAATTTGTCAAATTTATAAGAATATGAGTCATTCCCCAATTGATAAATAGTCAAAGGATGTGACCAGGCAGTTTTTGGAAGAAGAAATCAAAGCTACATATAATCATATAAAAATGCTCTAAATCATTATTGATTAGTGTGTTGGTAAGCAAAATGGCCTTTGTTTTCTTTGAGTGGCTCAGCGTGTTTCTAAGCCTTGCTGGGTGCTAAGCCCCAGGCCCAGAGCCCTGTTGGGTGTGGAGCCTATGTGGGTGTAGATTGATGACTGAGGTGGGGCCCAAGGTGAGGCTGGCTGAGGGGAGGTGTTAACTCCAGAGCCATGCCCTATTAGGTATTGACCTAATCTATGTGGATGTGAGCCTCCCAGGGTCCTACGGGGAGGGGCCAACTCAAGAACCAATAAGCTCTGGTCATTCAGACGATGCTTGATGACATTAAAGGCTCTATGGGAGGAGAGAAGACAGCTTGAAGATTGATTTTCTGTTGGAGTCAGATATAGCTGCGGCTGAGGCTGAAGATAAAGCCGAAGCCGGAGCAGGAGCTGCGGAAGCAGAGTGACCTGGAAGCAGAGCCGACCCGTGTGTGGACCGAGGAGTGCTGATCAAGGACTTGAGGCCAGTGGGCAATCTTCTTACAGGGAGGGGAAGCATAAATATGATTTGGTTTAATACCATCATGTTTTTCTGTGGCCTCCTGGTTACTCTTGTGAGGCAGACTTATTGGGCCTGGAAGCTTTTGATCAAAATATCAAAATGGGGAGGCTGGTTCATGGGTCTGTTACTTTGGAGCCTGAATAAATGCTTTAATTCTTCTGCCTTCTACTTAGAGAATTCCTTATATCCTGCGGTTCTGAACCGTTCAGACATATATATGATTCTCTTTGAAATCATAAATTCTGCCTTCATGATACAATTAGAAAAATGCAAATTCAAACAACTTCGAGGTATTATCTCACACTTATCAGATTGGCTAAAATGATAGAAAGGGAAAATAACAAATGTCGCAAGGGATGTGGGAAAATTGGGACATTAATGCACTGCTTTTGAAACTGTGAACTGATCGAATCATTTTAGAGAGGAATCTGGAATTATGCCCAAAGAGTTCTAAAACTGTGTATACCTTTTAACTCAGCAATATCACTATTAAGTATGTTTCCCAAGGTGATCAGGGAAAAAGGAAAAGAACCTATATTTGCTAAACTACAGCGGCTCTCTTTGTGGTGGCAAAGAACTGGAAATTGAGGAGATGCCCATCAGTTGCGGAATGGCTGAACAAGTTATGGCATGTGATTGTGATGGAATACTGCTGTGCTATAAGAAATGATGAGCAGGTGGATTTGAGAAAAACATGGAAAGACTTGCATGAAATAATGCTGAGTGAAGGGAGCAGAACCAAGAGAACGTTATATAAAGTAACAGCAATATTGTCTGAAGAGTAATTGTGAATGACTAAGCTAGTCTGAGTAATAAGAATATTCAAATTGGCTACAAAGTACCTCTGAAGGAAGATGCTATCCACCTCCAGAGAAAGAACCAATAGATGGAAGTATGTATTGTATGGTTTCACATTTAATGTGCGTCAAATGTTGACCTTCTTTACTGTGGGATTAAGGCAGGGAGAGTGATAGCTCTGAACTCAAAATACAACAAAAATAAGTATTAAAAATATTTGTTATGCTCTATGAGAATAATATGTTAATTTGAGGAATAGGACGCTCCTTCTGTCTACTCTCTGCATGTACCTGGCAAGGTAGTGCTCCGAGGATGCAGGGCTAGCCCTCCCTCACAGCTTGGGCTGGGCTTTTACAGCTTCTCTTTCTGAAGTTATGCCTTCTTCAGTTTATTCTACCAGGCTGTCTCTCTTCTCTTAATCCCTCTTTGCAAAAAGAGCTTGGGAGTCAAGGCCAGTCTTTCTACTTCAAAAGATAACGCAGACATCTTTGTTTGTTTGTTTGTTTGTTTGCTAGACCTGTGAATAATTCACCACCAATCCACATCAGCATTTGCTCTGTAGAACATACAGGCTTAGGAGGCTGCCTGGGGCTTGTTCAGGGTTTTACTTCTAGTATGCGTCAGAAGAAGGGACTTGAACCCAGGCCTTCCTGACTCTAAATCCTATTGTCTACTCATTCTGCCATATTGCCTTTCATAGGGGCTGTGCCAAAAGTCTTAGGGCAGGTTTAAAATTGAAAACTTATCATGTGATGATTTTCTGGGTCATGGTGACTCATGAAAAAGTACAGAAATACAGAACAGCCTCCTTCCCATTCTGCTTAAATTGTTGGGGAGTGGTAGGGCAATGTGACATGAGAAGAATTGCAAAGACCATGAGTAATCATTAATTTGACTACTGATTCTCCTGAGGTGTGCTCTTTGTCCAAAGAAAGATTTAATACATGACTGGAGGACCTGGACATTATATGGAACACTAACTAGGGCTTTGCCTCCAGGGTCCTGAAATAGAGATGGCTAAGACGGCTAGAGTGCTTACAGCAGAAACCACTGAACTTGGCATCTAGGAAGCAAGAATAATTAGCTCAAACAGGAGGCTGCCAGATGGGACCTGCTCTTCCCTCACCACCATCCCGCACCTCATTGGCCTGGCCATACCCAGCTGCCCTTGTCTTCTCCTACCCTCCCAAGCTCTGGTGTTCCACGGTTTCTATCTCCTCCCACTCAAAAGAATTTAACTTTAAAGGCTAATTTCAGGACACGAGTTCTGATGCATGTCCCAGGTGCCAAAGCTACTCCTTATGCCTCTGACCAGGCAACACTTGATTGGCAGTTATGGTTAAGCTACTGAATGCCCTAAGAATGAATCTGTTACATCCACCAGGACTGGTTGTCCTCCTTCCTTTCTTCCTCTTCCATGAGTTTGAATTAAGGAGATTTTTCACAGGACTCAAGGTCCTCAAAACACACCTTGGTGAGGTTCCAAACACTCATTTACATTGCCTGCTTGGAATTCAAAATATGGGTTCCCATGGAAACCATTCTACACAGCTCAAACCATATCTCCTAAATTCTCAAGCCTGATCATCAGGGGCTTTTCACCTCACAATCTGGCAGAAATCCTGGAATGGCACCTGGGGTATGGCCACTTGGGTCATGGACCAAGACTCAACAAATGAAATCCAATGAGGAATATTAAAAAACTTATTTTGTATGTCAGCACTTGAGGAGAAAGAGATTCCAATGGACATGGGAGGGAAAGTCTATAGGGAAGTCCCTGGGAATTTTAAGTGAATCCTAGATGTTTGGGGTTTGACTGGAACTACCATGACATCAAAACTTTGCCTCCTCTCTTTCCAGAGAACCTGCAGTAGCTGGGATCATTGGGCTTAGAACTGAGAGAGACATTAGAGGTAATCTTCTCAAAGCCCCCTTTTTATCAGGAAGGAAAATGTTGCTTAGAGATAGGCAGGGATGACATACTGGTTCTAAGTGCCAGAGTCAGGATTGGAATTCAGGTCCAATGCTCTGTTGCCCAGATGCTGGGGCACCAGGAAGGGGCAGAGAAGGCAGGGGCCCCTTCTGACCTTAGCCAGAGGCTCCCAACCCTGTATCTCAGCAGCCAGGCAATGTAACTGGAGTAAGGAAAAAGGAGGGGATCTGGCAGCTTTTAGGCCATGGCTTGGCTCCTTGGAGGGTGAGGACATGGAGAGAGAAGACAGAGAAAAGGCACTTTGCTCCCCTCCCCACGACTCTGGGGCAGGGAAGGAGGAAAGGAATAAGCATTTATTAAGTGACTGCAGTGTGCCAGGCATTGTGCTAAGCACATTACAAACTTCCTCTTACTTGATTTTCACAATAACCCTAGGAGGTGGATGCTAAGAAGAGAAAGACAGAAGGAGAGAAGGTAGGAGAAAGTAGAGAAACAATGAGGGAGGAAGGGATGTGGAGGGGAAAGAGTGAGTGAGAAACGGAGGCAGGCAGAGGGATGGAGGAAAGAGAGGACATGGGGAGCGACACAGACAAAGAAAGAGACAGAGAGGGAGAAAGGGATGAGAGAGAGAGGGAGAGAACAAGGAAGACAGTGGGAGGCAGAGACAGCAAGTGAATGAGAAGCAAAGAAAGAGAGAGTCTGGAAGGTTCTGAGAGTAGAACCTGCTTTCTTCTTGCTTTTGTGTCTCTAGTGCTTAGCGCACAGTAGGTGCTTAATGAATGCTTACTATGTAGGGAGATTTTTGCTGGTCAAAATATAGCACCAAAGCACTCAGGTTTTGCTGTTGACCAACAGACATAATAAAGACAAGAACTGAGGTTAGAGAACACTGACCTTGCTTCCTTATCATCCTGTCTTTTGGTCTGCTCAAATCTGTCTGCAACTAATCCAGAGAGGATCTTGGGAATGTGTAAGATTAGCGGAGCCTTAAGCTCACTGTCTGTAACATTAGGCTTTGATTATAGAAGAGGAAAAGCCAAACCCATTTAGAGGATAATTTGCCAGACTTTGGTTAGCTGGATGTGATTGAGGTAATGATCAAATAATCAATAAACATTTATTAAGTGCCTACTATGTGCCAGGCACTGTGCTAAGCACTGGGGATGCAAGAAGAGGCAGAAGTCAGTCCTTACTCTTAAGGAGCTCACGATTTAATGGTGGATGTGACATGCAAAGAAATATGTACAAAAAAGCTATATACAGGATGAAAAGGAAATAATTAGCAGAGGGAAGGCATTGAGATTAAGAAAGGTTGGGAAAGACTTCCTGTAGAAGGTGAGGTTTTAGTTGGGGCTTAAAGGAAGCCAGGAGGTCAGTAGTCAGGATGGAGGAGGGAGAACAGTTCCAGCATAGGGGATGGGGAGAGAAAATGCACAAAATCAAGAGGTGGAGGGTCTTGTTCATGGGATAGCCAGAAGGCCAGTGTCACTGGGTTGAGGAATACATGGTGGGGAGAAAGGGGTAAGAAGACTGGAAAAGTAAGAGGGGGGCTAGGTTATGAAGAGCATAGAATGCCAAGCGGAGCATTTTGTATTTGTTCTGGGAGACAATGGGAACAGACTGTATATCAATACAGCTACAAAATGCTTTCATGAAGCAGAACTAAATATTTGGAGAATTATTTGTTGCTTATCAATAAGTCAAGCAAAAACAATAAAAATGACAATACTTCCTAAATGATTTTACTTATTCAATGCAGTGCTAATCAAATTATCGAACTAGAAAAAATCCCAACAAAATAGAATAAAACATAAATGATATATTTATTATGAATGTATAAATAATAATAAAAGAACAAATATCAAGGGAACCAGTGAAATAAAAAATGGGAAGGAAGGAAGGAAGAGAGGAAGGGAGGAAGGAAGGGGGATGAGTAGTACCAGATCTCAAACCACTCGAGCTGTAATGATCAAAACAACTGGTACTGGGTAAGAAGTAGAGAGATTGATCAGTGGAGCATATTAAGTACCCAATATACTGAAGCAAATGATTGCAGTAATCTATGTTTGATAAACATAAAGATCCTGGCTACTGGGGAATGAACTTACTATTTATTCAAAACTGTTGGGAAAGCCGGAAAGTAGCTTGGCTGGAACTAAGCAAAGAACAAAATACGTGTGTATCTACACACACACACACACACACACACACACACATATATATATATATACACACACATATACATACATATACACACATGTATATATACATACCCATCCATCCACATACACACATATATTTATGCATACACATGCCATATACCAAGGTAATAGTATCAAATTGGGTATATGATTTAGATATAAAGGGTCAGACTATAAACAAATTGTTGGAGTATGGAAGAAATTACCTGTCAGAACTATGTATAGGGAAAAAATTCATGACCAGACAAGATAGAGAAGTTTACAGGAAATAAAATGGATAATTTTGATTACATAAAATTTAAAAGGTTTTGTAAAACAAAACCATACATGTAAACTTAGAAGAAAAACATGAACTAGGAAAATAAAATCTTTGCAGCAAGTTTTGCTGAGGTCTCTTTTCTAAAATATACGGGGGACTGAATCAAATTTACAAGAATAGGAATCACACCCCAATTGAAAAGTGGTCAAAGGATTCAAAGAGGCAGTTTTTAAGGGAAGAACTCAAAGCTATCAATAGCCATATTAAGAAACGCTCTAAATCACAAATAATTAGAGAAATGCAAATTAAAACAGCTCTGAGGCACCACCTCACACTTTTCAGATTGACTAACATGAGAGAAAAGGAAAATGACAGGCTAGAGGAGATGTGGGAAAATAGGTATGCCGATGTACTGTAGGAGGAGCTGTACACTAGTCTAACCACTCTGGAGAACAATTTGGAACTATGCCCCCAAACAATTTAACTGTACATACCCTTTGGTTGACTGATACTGCTACCTTGAAAGAGAGCAAAGAAAGGGGGAAAGAATCTGTAGGTATAAGAATATTTATAGCAACTCTGTGGTGACAAAGAATTAGAACCTGAGGTTATCTTGATCAATTGGGGAACGGCTAAACAACTATGGTTCTGTAAGAAAGGATAAAGGGGAAAGGCTTTCAATAAAAACCTAGGAACATTTATGTGAACCGAATCAAAGTGAAGTGAGCAGAACCAGAAGAATATTTTATACAGTAACAGCAAAATTGTAGGAACTCTGATCAACACAATGTCTCAACACAGTTCCAAAGGACTCGTAAAAGTGCTATTCACCTTCAGAGAGCTGATGGATTCAGAGTGCAGACTGAAGCAGATTTTCTTCTATATCTGCACCTGCTCTCCATGTTAACTAGTGAGCACTAGCTTTGAGATCTCAAGTCGCATTAAGGAAAGGAGAATGCTTGGACCCAAAGGCAAACACCTCCCTGATTCTTCTGGGCTGACCACAAGAATATGGCTGGTTCCTTCAGTTAAATATAATAAAGATTAATCAATATGGTGCAGAGGTTAACACTGAACTTCAGATTAAAGAAGGATAAAAGATGATTATTTCAGACATAGGGGAATGCACTTCGTAAAATATTGACTTGAACAGATTAGTTTGAGGTTTTCTGGGACAACAGGGAGGGAAATTAGGCTCACCAGATACTCTAGAGCTGAGGTAAGACCTGAGTTCAAATCTAGCTTCAGACACTTACAAACTGTGTGACCTTTAGTAAGGCATTTCACCTCTGTCTGCCTCAGTTTCCTCATCTGTGAAATGGGGATACTTGTACTTACCTGTGAAGTACTATAGGTATGTAGTAGGAAGGCCGAATTTATGATCTCAAATATAATCATGTATATGTTTGAATGGTCTGAAATCGCAAGGTATGAGAGATTCTCTAAGGAGAAAACAACAAGAAATTTATTTAGGCCCCACCGCAGCAAAAACTT
>CM053623.1:454150235-454177166 GCA_028646595.1 Phalanger gymnotis
CTGACAGGGCCCTGGGCCTGGGGCTTAGCACTTAACAGCTGAAAGTACTTCCACTCAAAAGAAACAAAAGCCATGCTAATGAGACAATTTTGCTTAACAACACACTCCACCCCTTGTTCTAGGATACAAGGTATTATTGTCCTTCTTTTACAGGTGAGGAAACTGAGCCTCAGAGTGGTGAAGTGATAACAACAATGGAGAAGTGTATTGCCTTCCTGGAGTATGTACCAAAAACTTAACAGAGAATTTCCCAATATTCATTGAGACAAATGATCCCAACTCCCTTATGGTGACATCCATGGGATCATGAATGGTACCAAAATGACTAAGAGTACAAAGTCTTGGTCAAGGAAAGGAAGAACATAAACATACCGGTTTGTTTTCCTCATGAGCGCCCACAGTGGAGATATTGCCCCTTGAAGGAACTCTGCAAACAGCAAGGACAGGTTCCCAGAGGATTGCCTTCCCCAGGTTCAAGGTCTTCTGTGGAGATACATGTATAAATCTAGAGCTCACAGGTCCCCACAGATGGATTTTTTTCCAGTCAGGACCTAGCCACAGGATGCAATTAGCTCAAAGAAAACTTACTAACCTGAATAGCATAGCCAGATCTAATGTAGAACATATTTTCCCTCCCACTCCCAGTGAAATCAGAGCACATCCTTTTGCACTCATATGCACCATTCATGAACAAAAGAACAAGCACAGAGGTCAGGCAAGAGGGACCCACAAGAGGGGACACATCTGCCTGAGAACTCACATCTCAGAAGCTGTGCAGCCCCTGGGTCCTTTCTGAGACATCTGTCAGGGAGGGCTGCCACTCTGCTGGACTCACTGGGCCTCCTCTCTGAAGGCTCCACTGCTGTGCTTGGCGGGTGATGGTCTCTGTAGCCTCCAGCTTCTGGTGAAACAGAAATCTTTGGCAGAAGCTTCATTCTTTCTTTCACTCTTTCTTAGGACTAGCATCCCAAGACTACTGTGTTGGAGTCTGGGCTCTGCGGCTTGCCATCTCCTGAGAAGCAGAATACCAGCTCCTGGTGCCAAGCTTTCTCTTCTCAAATCGCTCCATTGATGGGGTGGTGGTGCAGGAAACAATATTCCCCTGTCCCCCTTTCAGGTGGCCTTTTTCCCACAGCCATACACTTTGGCTCCACGCCACTGGAAGAGTCCTAAGGGCAGAGGAGATTCTTGAGCTCATCGTTATATTGACCATCTCGGAGAGGCACTAACTTGCTCTTCACATGGGCCACAAGAGGTGGGATTGTTCCTCTAGACCAGTCATTCAGCGTTGCCTGGGCCTTATGTATTACTTTCATCCAATGTCTAATGCCCCATTGACCGACACTTCTTCAACTCGACCAGTGACTAAAAGTGGCTGACATAATTTGAGGCTCTCAGATTGTTTAGGAAATTATTCAAGCCAGAGTTATTAGGTTCTTTAGGAAAACTCCCCAATTAGATCAGGAGCTTCCTCTGATCTACCTATTTTGTAAAGCGAAGAAATGCAGAAAATAAAAATGGATTTGGGAAGTGAACAACCAGCTGAGAAGGGGGTGTCAGAGAATGAAATTTGGACTTCAGACCATGGCTTAAAATATAAGTATGATAGATCCTGGACCAGGGTTCAAGTACAATCAAGTCCATTCCCTCTCGCTTCTAGTGCCTTCTTTCTCTCTTAATTCTTTCCTATTTATCCTGTCTATAGCTTGTTTGTACTTACTTGTTTGCTTGTCATCCCCCTCATTAGACTGTGAGTCCTTTAAGGGCAGCTGTAGGGGTCTCTCTTACCCCATACTCCCAGGCCTTTGTCCAGCAAAGGCCTGATCTCGCGGGCAATGAAGAGGCAGGAAGCAAAGATGGTTAACAGCTCCGTTTTATAAAGTCAGTGACCAGATTTTATAGCCTTTATTACGTAGTACTAGGACTGCCTTGGTCCGCCTACTCTCCGCCTACTTTCCTCCTATTCTCCTCCCCTTTCTTTCCCGCGCTCTCCCCACGATTCACCTGTGCACAGGTAAATCCGGAAAAGAACCCTACACCACGTTGCCAACAAGGGCGAGACCCTTCCTCCAGACTCCATCTTGTTCCTCCCATACCTCAGAGCCCTGAGGCTATCTCAGCTGGTTCTGGGCGTGGAGGTCCAACGATAGCTAGGGTAGGCTCTAACTTGTCCCGTTACAGGGAGCAATTGTCTTTTGCCTCTTTTTGGATCTCCAGTGTTTAGCACTGTAGTAGGCACTATAAAAATATTTATTGACTAACCGACAACTAAGAAAGAATTGGCAAGTCTATCAAAAGGGCTTTAAACTAAAAAGGACGGGGAAAGATGAAGTGGCCGAGGGCTGTCCACTGAGCTGGACACCATAATAAATAGCAAAAATGAAGAAGACCAGCAGTTCAGACTCTCATGACTTCACAGCAGACAAAAATCCAAATACAGAGCCAGTAGTAAAATCTGTAGCTTCAAAGGTTTAAGGACAAATATCCGAAATTTAGAAAATGAGAAAAAGGAATCAGAGGTTGTCATGTAAAGGAGGCAAAGCTAGCATCCTAAGTGCAGGGCAGTTGGTCTTTGAAAGAGCAGGACCTAATGATGTCAAAGGGGCCAAGGAGAAGGTATTAAACTGACTGTAGATTCAGGCACTCCTTCCTGAGGTGCAGGAAAGTTCATTGACTGAATGAGAAGTCCCAGAATCAGTGAGTTCAAGTGAGGCCAGGCAGAAACCATTGGCCCTAGGGGCATTTCAGAGAGGGAGAGCCAGGCTGAGGGAAGTTGCAAGGAAAGGAGAGCTCTTTCCGCAACTGCCCCTCAAGATGCCTGTCTATCCGCAGACATCATAACATGGAAGAGATCAGAGAATATAGAAAACAGTTAAACTAAACTGACAAAATGATCAGGACTGATTCCCTAAGCACCATTCTGACCCCAAGTTCTTCTGCCCCTTATATCTCTGTAGAAAACATGGAATTGGGATCTAGTAGTCTGGGTTTGGCTGCCTGCCAGGGATATTGTCATTTTTATTAGTTTCCTCATTTTATGAATTATTGACCTAGTCCTACTTATTTCATTGTGCATTTGGTTACTACAAATTTTCCCATTTTCTCTGAATTCCTCATATTTTTTTATTTCTTACATAGTCCAGGTTCTCTGCACAGACCCACCCTCCCATTGAGACATTACTGTGCTGGCTGGATTGGGACCAAGTGTTTGCACATAGGCACCTATGCATTTCACCAAGCTGGCTTTCGATCTTGAGGGATCTTCTTTGCAGGAAAGGTGAGTCAGAGAAGGCAGGCAGTGAAGCCCAGCAGAGAGATGACTACATGACAACATCCTGTCCCGTGATCTTCCATCTAAGCAAATAGAGCATGTAAGGTGGGTGTCCAGCCCTTGTGTTGAAGAGGACAGGGAACAAGAGAAAAGAATGGGCCAGGATCTGAAGTGGGGAGCTGGCCACAAATCAGAATGAGAAAGCCATGAGTGGACTTGCACAGGGGAACAATGATGATGAAGATGATGACGATGATGATGATAGCTATCATTTTTATGGTGCTTTAGGATTTGTGAAACATGTGGCAAAAAAGATCTCATTAGATCCTCAGAACAACCCTGAGAGTAAGTGCTGTTATTATCCCAATTTTACAGATGAAGAAACTGAGGCAGACATAGCTTAAGTGGGAGTGAAATGATTATTAACAACCAAATAAAGTTGGGGATGCAGAGTTTTTTCCCTTCCAGTTTCCTCAGTAAAAGCCCAGTTGTTGTAAATGACATGGCTGATAATAAGATTGGCTTAATATTCTTCTCAATCTTGGGTGGGACCCTACCCAACTGATAAAGCTTACTCTAACTTCTAGCCCATTGTTCGATTCCATATGTGGTCTGGGTGGAGGTGAGACACTTTGTCTAAGAGTGACATAACCATGAAGTGCAGATTACAAATCAGAACAAGAAAGCCTAGGCACACATGTACAGGCATCTGGGGTAGGGGAATGATAATAATCCTTATTATATTAATTGCTAGCATTTCCATAGTGCTTCAAGGTTCGCAAAGTGCTTTGCAAAGATCTCCTTTGATCTTCACAATAATCCTGAGAAGCAGGTGCTGTTATCCTCATTTTACAGATGAAGAATTCAGAGAAAATGTGAAATTTGTACTAACCAAATGCACATTGGAGTAAGCAAGACTAGGTCAACAATTCATGAAATGAGGACACTAATGTAAATGACAACAACACTGGAAGGCAGCCCAAACCACATGAATCCCAAAGCCTTGATCTGCTTGCTTCAGAGGAGATAAGCACAAACAGTAGAAGTCACAAAGAGACAAATTTGGGTTCAATGTCAGGAAAAGCTTCCTCCAGATTGGGGCTGCCCCAGGGCTGGTGGCTCCTTCTGCTGGGAGGGCTTCAGGCAGAGGTTACATGATAAGTTAGTGAGGATGTTCTCAGGGGATTCCTTTCATCGATGGGCTGAAGTGGAGGTTGCTGAGATTTCCTTCCAACTCTCACATTCAGGAATTCAGGGATTCAGGGAGATGAACATTTTTTTCATCACACTCACACCCAGAATGCCCTCCTTCCTCCTATCTGCCTCCTGGAGTCCAGGGCTTCTTTCAAGTCCCAGATAAAATCTTCCATTATACCCCTTGTGTTCCTTACACACTAGTATTATACTCCAAGGTTGTGCCCTCTTCTCACTGGTGCTGTGAGCAGCCATGGGAGAGTGCGTTCCGGCTTTGTGGTTGGTATGGGAAAAAGTTCTATCTGTGAAGCCAAGTATATAAAAGCCACTGGTGGGTTCTTTGGGGCACAAGGCGTTGGCTGGGTCTATACTCCTAGAACCCAAGAATTGGAATGAACCTCATAGGTTATCTTAATGTCCTGACCATGCCTTTTCTCTCCAAATACATGGGGCTGATGCTGGAACCTCCTCCCTCAATGACAAGGGTTGTGGTGGAGACATTTGAGTTATAGGTCTAATTGTCAATCTAGTTGTAAAGGTCTCACCATTGACATTCAGCACTGAGCCATTTGGCTCTAAGGGCTGCCACTGTGGGTATGGGAACCCACTTACTTTTACAGTCCAGTGGGGCAGAGAAGCTCAGGAGCATTCCAGGCTGAGGTTTCCAGGGCCCTCAAAGAAGACGGTGTCATTGTCAGGAATTTCCATCTCACTGCCTGGCAGCAGTGAAGTTTTCCAGGGGTTTATTGCTAATGATCAACAGTCAGGGAGAACAGCGGACATCTCCGTAGGCCACTAGCAAGACCAAAGAGTTCAGCAAAGGCCACAAAGTCAGGTGAACCCAAGTAGAGACTTGGCAAAATCCTTGGCAAAGACGGGCTCTGCTGGAAACCTTACAAGATTGTGCTTGATGAGGAGAGCTCGTTTTGGTTGCCTGAATGCCTGCTCAGTGGACTGATGCTTCTTTCCATCTGCACCTGATCTCCAAGTTAACTAGAGAGCACCCAGCTGCGAAATCTTAAGCCACATCAAGGAAAGGAAAGTGCTTGGACCCAAAGGCAAACACTTTCCTGATTCTTCTGGGCTAACAAGAAGAACATGGTTGGTTTCGTCAGTTAAATATAACAAAGATTAATAGATGTGGTGCAGAGGTTAACCATGAACTTCAGATTAAAGAGGTTTGAAAGATGACTGTTTCAAACAGAGGGGAATGTGCTTGGTAAAATATTGACTTTTGTTAACTCAGCATTTGCTTCAATAAAGATATAGATTAGCACCAGTTCTTTAAGGACAACAGGGGGGAAAACTAGGCTAAGCAGACATTCTAGAGGTGAGGTAAGACCCAACTTTTAATTTGACACTTACTGTGTGACCCTTTCCAAGTTACTTCACCTTTCTCTGCCTGAAATGGCAATAATTTCACTTACCTGTGAAGTAAGTACTACAACTATTATTGTCCTCATTTTACAGATGAGGAAACTGAGGCTCTGAGTGGTGAGGTGATAACAGCAGGGAATGGAGAAGACATTAATGTCTTCCTGGAGCACATGCCAAAAACATAGAGAATTTCGCAGTATTCATCAAGACAAATGACCCCAACTCCCTTCAGGTGAGATCCATGGGACCATGAATGGTGCCCAAATAGGTGCCAAAAGTACAAAGTCTCGGACAAGGAAAAGAAGAAGATGAGCATGCAGATTTGTTCTCCCTATGAGTGCCCACTGAAGAGGTATTGCCCCTTGAGGGATTTCTGCAAACCACAGGGAGTTACCCAGGACCCAAGTTGCTCTGTGAGTATGCAGGCATAAATCTGTAGCTCCCAAGTCCCCACAGATGGATTTTTCCCATCAGGATTGAGCCAGAGGACACAATTAGCTTAAAGAAAAAAATACTGACTAGTATAGCATAGCTACATTTAATGTAGAACATATTCTCCCTCCTGCCCCCAGTGACCTCAGAGCATATCCTCTTGCACCATCCATGAACAAAAGAACAACTATAGAGATCAGGCAAGAGGGACCCACAAGAGGGGACACCTGGGAACTCACCTCTCAAAGGCTGCGGAGCCCCTTGATCCTTTCTGAGACATCTGTGAGTTGTTCTCTCTGGGCAAGATGTGTCAGGGAGGGCTGCCGCTCTTCTGGGCTCACTGGGCCTCCTCTCTGAAGGCTCCATTGCTGTGCTTGGTGGGTGATGGTGTCTGTAGCCTCCAGCTTCTGGTAGAATAGAAATCCTTGGCCTGAGCTTCACTAGAAAACTAGAGACCAATGTCCCTAATGAATATGGACGCAAAAATTTTAAATGAAATACTAGCAAGGAGAGCACAGCAACATATCACGAGGATCATATGCTATGATTAGGTGGGAGTTCTACCAGGAATGCAGGGCTGGTCCAGCATTAGGAATACCATCAGTGTAACTGACCACATCCAGACCCAACAGAAATCATGATAATCTTCATAGACACAGAAAAAGCTTTTGACAAAATGTGCCAATTCCTATTAAGACATAAACACACATGAAAGCATAGGAATAATTTGCCAATCAGATCTTTGGATGAGGAAAGAATTTATGACTAAACAATAGATAGAGAGCATTACAAGGTATAGAAGGATGGTTTAAATTGCATTAAGTTAAAATTCAGACTCCATAATTCTTTCTCTGGATGTGGATAGCTCCCTCCATCATGAGTCTTTTGGAATGGTCTTTGAACATTGTATTGCTGAGAAGAGCCAAGTCTATCAAAGTTAGTCACCACAGACACTGTATGTCTGTAATCGTGTATAATGTTCTCCTGGTTCTGCTCCCCTCACTCAGCATCAGATCATGTAGACCTTTCCAGGGTAGTATGAAGTCTTTCTGCTCCCCATTTCTTATAGCACAATATATCCCATATATACCACAACTTGTTCAGCCATTCCCCAATTGATGCGCATCCCCTCAATTTCCAGTTCTTGGCCAGCACAAAAAGAGCTGCTATAAATATTTTTGTATATACGGGTCCATTTCCCACTTCTATGATTTCTTTGGGATACAGCCAAGTGATATTGCTGGGTCAAAGGATATGCACACCTTTATAGCTGTTTAGGCATAGTTCCAAATTGCTGAAGAGCAATTTCAAACTATGGCTGAAGGGCTATAAACCTGTGCATACCTTTGATCCAGCAATATCACTACTAGGTCGTATCCCAAAGAGGTTTTTTTCAAATGAAAAGGATCTATATATACAAAAATGTTTATAGCTGCTCTTTTTTTTGTGGGGGTAGAAAATCAGAAAGTGAGAGAATGCCCGTAAATTTAGGAATGATTGAGTAAGTTGTGGTCTATGATTGTGATGGAAAATAATTGTGCTGTACCAAATGACAAACAGGATGATTTCAGATAAACCTGCAAAGATTTACATGAACTGATAGAGTGAAATGAGCAGAACCAGGAGAACATTGTACACAGTAACAGAAATACTGTACAACGATTAACTGTGAATGACTCAGTTATTCTCAGCAATACAATTATGAAAGAAATTCCAAAGGAAGCATGATAACAAATGCTATCCACTGCCAAAGAAAGAACTGATGGAGTCTGAATGCTGATTAAAGTATACCATTTTTCACTTTCTTTATTGTGGTTGTCTGGTTTCATTATGGCTTTTTTGGTGTGTTTTTTTATTTGTAAATTTTAAACTTAAATATAAAAGAAGAAAAGAAAAAAGAAGCTTAATAAAAACTAAAATAATACAAAATAAGAAAAGAAAACAAGCATTGCCACATGCACTGCAGAATGTGACAAAAGATTCAAAATATACAGCAATATATTTCCATTTCAAGAAAGCCTATGTAATAAATACCATGCATTATATTAAGAGCTGTCCATCTTTTCTTTGCTTACTTGTAAGTTTTCTTTTGTTCTCTGCTGTGTACTTTTTACTCTATTCTTTTTTCTCCCTCCTCCTCAAAGGCTACAATTAAGCATGTATATGTATGTATGTACACACACACATATGCAATTCAAACATCCATACATACACGTATGGATATATACATACAAAGATCTATACACGCACACACATATACTAGTATATACATTTACAGATACACATACTCAGATATTGGTGATCATAGTCATATATAGACATATACATTCATATACATTCATATGCATCTATGTAAGACTGTACTATACTTATTTTTCCCCTGTTTCTCTGAGAGTGGATAACCTCTCACCCTTTAGAAGTTCAAGTCTTTCCACATTTTTCCAAGTCCATGAACTCATCACTTCCTACACCACAGCAATATTCCCACCTTATATTGTCTAGTTGTTTTAAATTGTCCAAAACAACGTTGATAAATATGGCTGACACATTGTAGTTTCCCCATTTTTCTCTTTTGATTAAATCTATCTTAGCTTGAACTTTATCTGAGATCATGATCACCATTGCTCCTTTTCCCCTAACAAATTCTACTCCTGATCTTTATTCGATGTTTGTGCTTATCTTTTATTTCCCATCCCTTCTGACTGCTCTACTTCTACCCACTACTTTGTCTTCCTATTACTTAACCTACCCTGCCTCCAAGGATCCTTCCCTTATCCTCCTATTCTCATTAATCTCAACACTCTTCTATACACCCCTTACACCTTTTCCCTCCACCTCTCCTTTAAAGACCCCTCCTTTATCCTCTCCCCCTCCCTATCCCCTTAGCATTTTATTTCTTTCTGAATTTAGAAGACTTTCATGTTCTTCTAGATGTATCTGTATTATTCCCTCTTGAACTCATTCCTGATGAGAGTAACTTTCCAGAACTACCAGCCATCATCTCCCATCTAATTCCTCTTTGTTGGTTCTTCTTTGGCATCTCATTTGCATAAGATAATTACTCTTTTTACCTGTTCCTAAATGGTTTTACTTTTTGAAATCATATCATGCACAGGTCTACCTGAATCTTTCTTACAAACTACCCAATTACTACTAACAGTCTTAGACATATGTTTTACATTTTACATACATAAAAGGTAAACAGACTGTCCTTATTGGGTTCCTTGTCTTTGGCGCATACCTTATATTTCTCTTTGTTCTTGTATGTCAAATCTATTAAGTTCAGGTATTTTTTTTTATCCTGAAATTCTGACAATTCATTAAATGTCCATTTTTTCTATTCGGGATTATGCTTAGCTTTGCTGGCTGAGATATTTTCAGCTGGAACCCAATTCTTTTTCTCTTCAATATATAGCAGGCTTGCACAACATACCTTCCATGGGCTATATATTGTGCAGGCCTGTTATATAGTGCTCCAAGACCTGTGATCTTTTAGTGTCACCTCTGCTAGGTCTTGTGTGATTCTAATTGTGGCACCACCATATTTAAATTTAAATTTCCTTCTTGCTCATAATATTTTATCCTTGAGCTGGGGGTGTCCAAATTTGACTATGATATTCCTGTGGGTTTTCCTTGTAAAATCTCTTTCAGGTGGTTATCAGTGGATTTTTTGTCTATTTCTGCTTTCCTCTCTTGTTCTAATGTTTCAGCACAATTTTTTTGATGATTTCTTGTATTGTTGTATCAGGATTCTTTGTTTTGATCATAGCTTTCAGATAGTCCAATTATTCCTATGTTTTCTCTTCTTGATCTGTTCTCCAGATGGGTTGTTTTTCTTATGAGATGTTTTACATTCTCTTCTATTTTTTCATTCTTTGTATGTCATTAGTTCTTTCTCTCTTGTAACTTTGCTGGCTTTCCCTTGCCCAATTCAGATTTTCAAGGAGTCATTTTCTTAAGATTCTGGATCTCCTTTTCTAATTGGTTGACTTTCTTTTCATAATCTTGTTTTTCTTGGATTCTTCTTATTTTTTTAGTTTTTTTCTCAATCTCTCTCATTTGATTTCTAAAGTTTTTTTAAAGTTCTTCCATGAATTATTTAGGGGCAGATGACCATTCGACATTACTTTTTGGGGTACAAGAGGGTTTCTTTGCTTCAGTAAAGTCCTCTGAAGATGAACCCAGTCTTCTCTATTCCCATAGTAACTCTCTGTGGTTGGGCTGTTTTTTCTTTGCCTGTTTATTTTTTTTTTTGATAGCAGCTTATTTTTTTATAATCACCTCTAGTCTTGGAGTATGGGAGATGGTGCTACTTACCCCAGATCTTCAGTTCTCTTCTCTGGCCTGGAATTGAAACCAAGACCCCCCAGCCTCCTGTAAGTGCCCACAGTCAGCACAGTCTGTGCCCCACTGCTTCTTCTCTCACCAGGCATGTGCTGGTTCCTCCTCAACCTTTGCTGCCTCTCCACAGCACTGCTCAGTCTGGCGTTCCTTGTCAGCAGAGGTTGTCTTGATTTTCCCTGGCTCAGACTCCCAACTCCCCTCACTCTCCCAAGGCAAAAGGTTCTGTGGCTGGGGCCAAAGCAGCTTCCCAACACAGCTAAACCCAGGGCTAACTGCTTGTTGTTTAAGTGAATCTACACTGGAGGTGTTTACTCTTCACAGAGACAAACTTTGTCCTGGGATTTTTCTTCAGATCTTCTCTGATCACCCCAGGAGGAACATTGTTTTGTCCTTACTTTTATTTATTTTTACCACTCTGTGTTTTCCCTGAGGTGCTATTATTATCTTGTTTGTGGGGGAAATCTTGAGAGCTCAGAATCTTCTGACCTACTCTGCCATCTTCCCAGAATCCTCCATGTGTTTTCTTTAACGTCATGACCAACATTGATCTATGTTTTGCATGACTACACTCATAACACCTATATCAAATTGCTTGCTATCACAAGAAAAAGGGAGAAAAAGGAGGGAAGGAGAGAATTTGGAGTTGAAATTTTTTTAAAAATGTTAAAAAAATTTTCCATAAAATTGGAAAAATATTATTCATAAATAAAATAAAATATGGGAATGACAGATCCCTGACCAAGATTGAGGAACAATCTCTCTTGATTCCAGGGCCTTGGCTCTTTGAATTATTTTCTTTTTTATCCTATATATAGAATATACATATTGTACATACATTTTTGCTTGTCATCTCTCTCATTGGGTTGTGAACTCCTTGAGGGCAAGGACTGTCTTTTGCCTCTTTTTGCATCTCCAGTGTTTAGCATTGTAGTAGACACTATAAAAATGTTTATTGACTGAGTGGCAACTAAGAATGAATTGTAAGAATGCATCTGGCATGTGTATCAAAAAGTATGAAATTAAAAGGGATGGGGAAGGAGGAAGTGGCTGAGGACTAGCCACCGGGGTGGGTACTATAATAAGTAGCTAAAATGAAAAAGACCAGCAGGTGAGACCCTCATAACTTCACAGCAGACAAAATCTAAGGAAGAAGCCAGTAGTAAAATCTGTGTCTTCAAAGGCTTCTACGCAAATGTCCAAAGTTTAAAAAAATGAGGAAAAGAAATCAGAGGTTGTGATGTAAAGAGGCAAAGCCAGCCTCCTAACCGCAAGGCAGTTGGTCTTTGAAAGAGCAGGACCTAATGATGTCAAAGGGGCCAAGGAGGAAGTCTTAAACTAACTGTAGATTCAGCCACTCCTTTCTGAGGTGCAGCCACGTTCATTGACGGAGTGAGAAGTCCCAGAGTCAGTGAGTTCAGGTGAGCGAGGCAGAAACCATTGGCCCTAGGGGCATTTCAGAGAGGGAGAGCCAGGCTGAGGGAAGTTCCAAGTAAAGGAGAGCTCTTTCCACAGCTGCCCCTCAAGATGCCTGTCTATCCGCAGACATCATAACACGGTAGAGATCATAGAATATAGAAAAACAATTCAACAAAACTGACAAAATGATCAGGTCTGATGCCTTAAGCAACATTCTGACCCCAAAGTTCCCCCGCCCCCTATAGAAAGCATGGAATTGGGATCTCTTTGTCTGGGACCAAGGCTGGCCTTTGTAATTTACCTGGGTTTGTCTGCCTGCCAGGGTTATTGTCGTTTATATTAGTATCCTCATTTTTTGTATTGTTGATCTAGTCCTGTTTATTTCATTGTGCATTTAGTTACTAAATATTTTCCCATTTTCTCTGAATTCTTCATATCTTGTTATATCTTACATAGCCCAAGGCTCTTGCACAGACCCACCTGCCATTGACCCATTATTGTGCTGGCTGGATTGGGACCAAGTGTTTGCACATAGGCACCCATTCATTTTACAAAGCTGGCTTTTGATCTTGAGGGAACCTCTTTGCAGGAAAGGTGAGTCAGAGAAGGCAGGCAGTGAAGCCCAGCAGAGAGATGACTACATGACAACATCCTGTCCCGTGATCTTCCCTCCAAGCAAATAGAGCATGTAAGGTGGGTGTCCAGCCCCTGTGCTGGAGAGGACAGGGAACAAGAGAAGAGAATGGGCCAAGATGTGAAGTGAGGAGCTGGCCACAAATCAGAATGAGAAAGCCACGAGTGGATGTGCACAGGGGAACAATGATAATAGTAGTGATAATGAGAACCATCATTTGCATAGTTTGTCAAGATTTGTGAAACACTTTGAAAAAAATCTCATTTGATCCTCACCACAACCTTCAGAATAGGTACTATTGTTATCCCCATTTTAGAGATGAGGAAACTGAGGCAGACATATGTTCAGTGACTTGCCAAGGTCACACAGCCAAGGAGTAACTGGGGCTTCCTTGTGGACTCAAGTCTTCTTGACTCCACATTGAGTGTTCTATCCGTTGAGCCATGTAGATTCTGCGCAGAGTTCAGACAGACAGACAGACAGAGAGCTAGGGCATATTTCACACAAAGAGAGAAGGACATGAGTCAAAGCAAAAGAGACTTAAGAAAGGGAGATCAGACAGAGCAGAGGAAAACCAGGACTGAGCTATGTAAGGAAAGCCATGGTGAGAGACAGTATTCAGGGGGAGGGAGTGGTCAACTTATTTCAGAAAGGTCAAGGAAGATGAAAACAGAGAAAATCCATGAAGAGATCTTCACAAACATTGGTGAATAAACTGGCCATCTGGTCGACATTTACTGCAACCTGTCAAGACAAATGCAGGAGGTATTCTCACTCCCATTTTAGAAATAAAGAAACTGAGTCTCAGAGTGTTCAACTGTTTTAATCTTGGTCACAAAGCCAGTAATGCTCAGAGTGGGAACTCAAACACAGTCTACCCTGACCTCCTGCTCAGCCATTGTGGCATCCATGACATTGCCTATAAGTTCCCTAGGACCTCAACCACAATGAATCAGTCAATGTTTCCTACAGTACTTTCCACTGGCTCTCAACCAACTCGGCCATGCCAAAGCTACCGATCTTTAACCTGAAGTTGATATTCAACCAATGCATTCTGTAAATTCATCTTTGTCATACTTAATTCATAAAATTGGCACTACTCTGTCTCTGGTTTACAATGAAAACATTTCTTTTTTTTCTGGAAATATCTGGGACTCTTTTTATGAGTCTTCGTGTCATCACCTTGGTCTCCATGTTCAGGTTGTTGCTCTACTATGAATCCTCTGAGCATAGGTGCTCCCATAGAATGGGCATTTAAGTGCCCAGGCTTGGTGCTGATATATCCTTTCAGCTAGATATTAAACCTGTACCAGTTTTTCTTCATGAATGGTCTTAAATATTTTGGCATCCTCAACAGCACACAGACCTGAGAACATTCCCTGACTACACTGTTATATAAAAGTGAGGTGGAAGGTTCTGGGGGAGGGTCCTCATTAGTCTAAACAATACGTCCCATGTTTTGTTCCAGTCAAATGACTACTTTCTTCACTCAGTAGCTCTCTGAAGAAATTCTCTTCTTGGGGCCAACATTCCAGTCCTGATGGCCTTTGAAGATCTCCTACCTGAAGTTGGAGATAAGGGAAGATTCCAGATCCTTCAGGTCATTTCTTTTGCTATCCCTGTAATATTCATAGGTAGCCATTTTCTGATAGAGAACTTCACTGCCTTTGTCCCTGAGCACTGGTGCTGGGTTCACTTCCTTGACAATACCTCAGATTTGCTCAATGTCAGTGGGGATCTTAATTTTAGTTCCCTGCTAAAGCTTTCCATCCCCCTGGATTCCAGTGGGAAACTAGAGAGGTGTCGCTGATTCTTCTGGCCACAGGGACAGCCCTTGGATCCAAATGTCACAGGACAAAACCTGAGCCACCTGGAGATGGAGCCGTGTGTGGATGGCTGGGTCTATGACCAAAGCCTCTTCACTTCTTCCATTGTGACTGAGGTAAGGGGTTCTTCCTGCTGCCACATTCCCATCTCAGAAGATTTCAGTTTCCTCTTCAAAAGGTCCCACTGATTCAGAACTTGATTCCCTTGATGAATGACAAAATTGGATTCCTCTCCTCATCCAACCCTCCTGCTCACAGCTCCCTTTGCAATCAAAAATTATTGAGTTATCCATTGATCAGGCCCTGCTACCAAATGGCAAATGAACAATAAAGAGAAATTTATTCTACAAGTTTTCTTCATGCTCAAAATGCAGGCTCATCTGTATAGGAAAAAGTCAGAGAGCTGAGAGCTTCAGCAGCCCTATATAGAATATCAAATACATAAGCAGTATGAGTGCAGTGGAATTTTACAGAAAGCAGGAGGGGAAGGTCAGGGTGTGCACATCAGAGGAGGAAAGATAAGCATGTCTGCATCAGGAAGGTCAGGGTCAAAATGAGCTTGAAATTGATGTCCCAAGTTCGACTGTACAATGTAGGATTGTATGAGGAAGACAGTGTCCTCTTCCTATCATAGTGGGACAAGAAATCCGAGCCGGAGTCTCTTTCCCATCATAGTCTTTCTCGTGCCACATTGGGAGCAAGAGTCCTGAGCCTGAAATTCTTTTCTCACTTTAAGATCTGATGCTTTTATCTTCCTTTTCAGTGGGACCTGGTGTGTGACTCCCAGACACTGAAGTCCTTGCCTCAGTCAATATTCTTTGCTGGGATTCTGGTGGGATATCTCACATGGGGCTATCTCTCAGACAGGTCCGTCTTACCTGGACGTAGATGTTCCTGACACCCAGGGAGCTGAGGCCTATAGAGGTAAACTTTGGAAGTTGATACTACAGATCATTTGCTCCGTCCCACTTATTTCACAAAGGAGGAAGCCAAGGCATAGGGAAGTACAGAGACTTGCCCAAGGTCACACACCTTAGGGTCAAAAGCAGAATCAAATCAAGGACTTTCTTTTTATTTCCATGCTATGCTAAAAGTCCACAATAACAGGGAGAAGATTCATAGCTAGATTTGGAGGTGTGAGTGGAGGTGGGTCTATGACTGGAAAGATTCCAATAAGAAAGGCAGGCTGGTGATGGGCTGAGCATGAGACAAAGGTCAGTAAGTCAATAGTCAGTCAATAAACATTTCTTAAACACTTAACATGTACCAAGAACTGGGCCAAAAGCTGGGGATAGGAAACAAAACAAAAACAGTCCCTGCCTTCAAGGAGCTCACATTCAGTGGGGGAAACAACATGTAAACAACTCTGCACATTCATGACACATACACAATAAACTGGGGGTAGTCTGAGGGGGAAGGCACTGCCCTGGCATTAAGGATTGAGGAAGGCTTCTTGCTAAAGATGGAATTTTAGCTGAAACTTAACGAAGCCAGGGAGACTAGGAGGAAGAGATGAGAAGGAAGGCATTCCAAGGAGGGCGGATAGCAATGAAAACAATGCCCAGTGTGGGCTGCAGGTGGAAGATGACATTATACCTCTTTCCTGGGGTCACAGCCTGTGGTTTCCCATGATGTAGGTTTCAGAGAAAAGGGATGCTGCCTCCAAGTTACCTCATGGTGGCTGTTTCTAGCACTAGGGCAGCCTTTGCCCGGTCATTCCCAGTTTACTGTCGTCTTTGATTCCTGCTTGGGTTTTGTGCCAGTAAGGCAAAATGGGCTTAGTTTAATGGGTGCCCTTGAGGAGTTTGGCTTTTGTTTATTTTGTTTACTTTGAGTGGAAGGTACTTCAGGAGTTTTGGCTTTTGTTTACCTTGAAAGTACTTTCAGCTGTTAAGTGCTAAGCCCCAGGCCCAAAGCCCTATCAGGTGTGAAACCTGTGTGGGCATAGATTAATGACTTAAGAGGGGCCGACTCCAGAACCAAGGGTCTCTGGTCTCTGGTCATTGAGGCGGGGCTTGAGAATGCCAGAGGCTTGGCTGCGAGGAGAGGCGAGAAACTACAGCTGAAACCAAAGCAGAGCCGACCCGTGTGTGGACCCAGGAGTTCGAGCGAGGACTTGAGGCCAGTGAATATGACTTATGCCATCTTATTTTTCTGTGGCCTTCTGGTTACTCTTGTGAGGCTGGCCTATTGGGCCTGGAGGCTTGTGATCACAATATTGGAATGGGGAGGTTGGTTCATGAATCCATCACTCTGGGGCCTAAATAAATGTTTTGATGCCATCTACTTAGAGAATTCTATATACCCAATGATTTCGAACCATTCAGATATATATATGATCCTTTTTGAGATCATAAATTCGGCCTTCCTACTACAGGTTTTCAATATCAGGAGCCACACTTGTCAGTGGGACCCTTGGTAAGTCTCCTCTGTGGGGCTTCTTCAACATTTGCACATCTTCTCTGAGATCTCACCTGTGTCTGAAATTAATTCTGTTCTGGGGTTTCCTTTCAGTCCTGGAATGGACCACCAGCCAGTACCGGCCCCTGGTAGTAATCATGTTTAGTGTATGCATCAGCCTTGGCCAACTCTTTATTGGGGTTCTGGCCTATGGCATCCAGGAATGGCGGAAACTCCAGCTGGTAGTGTCTGCTCCCTCTTTTGCCTTCTTCTTGGCTACTTGGTAAGTGCCCCCGGGGCTTATGTTCTCTCTCTGAGAGGCTGGAGATGGAGGGGAACAATCCCAAACTCCTATGGGAAAGCATTTCAGGATGTTTCAGATCTCATAAGCAAATGGGAATGTTTCCCATAATTGGACATGGGTGCCAGTCAGGAGTTAAAAACCATTCATTATGAGATAGCCTTGAATCCAGATGTCTTAATCAAATTTTGTCTGAGTAGTAAGAGCGAATAAAATGAAAGTTATTAGTGATGAACAAACTTTTCCCAAAGTACCAAAAAGAATATCTTAAGACACAAGAGATGGGTTAGAAAAATCATTTAATTTCAAATCAGAAGTCATGAGTTCAAATCCCACCTTCGATCCTTATTACGTGAGTAACCTTTCACAAATCACTCACTCTCCCCATGCCCCAGTTTCTTCCTCTGTGAAATGGGGAGACTAAGTGATCTTTGGGATCCATTCTAGCTCTAGGAGGAGCTAGCTTTTGCAGGGGATGGAGTACTGAACTTGGAGTAAGGAAGACTCTTCCTCATGAGTTCAAGTCTGGGCTCAGACTCTAACAGCTGTGTTACCTTAACCCTCTTTGATTCAGTTCATCATCTGTAAAAATGAGCTGAATAAGGAAATGGCGAACCACTCCAGTACGTTTGCCCAGAAAACCCCAACTCACATCAGGAAGAGTCAGACATTACTGAAATGACTGAACAACAACATCCTACTGGAATTAAAAAATGGATCTTTAATAAAATAGAAGACACTCATGCATTTCCAATGGAAAGATTAAAGTTGAATAGAAATATATTTATGTTTATATACAGGCATTTGTGTAAATGTGTTTTTATCTTTATGTGTTGACTTTCCATTAGAACGTGAGCTCTCTGAGGGTGTGCACTATTTTTGCTTTTTCCCTGTATCACCACCATTAGCAAAGGGCTTGGCACATAGTAAGCATATAATAAGTGCTTATTGATTTATTAAGATAAAGTTAAGAGAATTACACCCCAAAGGCCTCTCCACCATCTTTCTGTCTTCTGCAGCTTCTCCCCAGCCATGATGTGAAAACAGTCTCTTCAATTTCTCTCAAGCCCTTCCACTTAACAGTCTTTCTCTAGACTCACTCCTCATCCAATTACCTTTATAATACTTCACAAAATAACAGTTTAAAACAAGAAAGTGGTTTCTCCTCATCTTATTTTGTCTTCTCAATAGCTTATCTCACAAATCCTCATAGATCTAAATCAAACTCGTATATGATCCCCCTGACTCCATAGGGAAAATTATCTCTTAGGATGACAATTGCATTGATTACTGCATTTTACCTTCTCTGTTGCTAAAGAGTTTCTACAGTCTATGTAGGAGAGGCTTTTGAAATAACCTCTCATGAATGCTTCGGAGGCTGCCTATAAATAGCACAAGAAGACTTCCTCTCTACCAACATCTTGGCATAATGCACGATTCAGGCTGCCTACAGGTTATTCCTCACTTATGCTACATAACTTTTCTAGTGACACCTTTTGAGCCAACTTTTCCATCTGTGCCCACCATGAATTTCTCCATAGCTCTCTGGAGGAGCCACAATTTCAATTCTAAAGATATTGTTGCAATCCATATTCTGTATAATGTCACATAAAGAATAGCGGTATCAAAGATGTTAGGGTTAAAGTTTCAAAGAGAACTTGTATTTAGGTAGACTTTGGAAAATCAATTTCATTTCTACTCTGGAAGCTATTGAGAAATACATATTCATGGGCCTGACAGTGGTAGCAGGAAGCAGGAGGATCTGAGAAGATTCTAGCTTTTTAATGTGTGGAAACAGGAACAAAGGATAAGATAGAGCAAACACTTGAGAGGATGAAGGAGCGTGAGTAGAGCTGGGACTCGCAGGGGAACAAGGAATTCGGGTTGTCTCCACTTTCTTTTCTTTTTAAAAATTAATTTATTTTTAGTTTTCAACTTTAGTTTTCAATTTTTTCCCCTTTTGAGATTTTAATTTTCTCTCTTTCCGCCCCCCTCCCCAAGATGATGTGCAATCTTATATAGGTTCTACATATACATTCATATTAAACATATTTTCACATTAGTCATGTTGTAAAGAAGTATTAGAACCAATGGGAGGAGCCACGAGAAAGAAGAAACAAAACAAAACAAAAGAAAAAAAAGAGACCAAATAGTACACTTTGACCATCCACAGGTCTTTCTCTGGATGTGGACAACATGTTCCATCATGAGTCTTTCAGAGTTGTCTTAGATCCTTGCATTGCTAAGAACAGCTAAGTGTATGAAAGTCAGTCATCACACACTGTGGCTGTTACTGTGCACAATGTTCTGGTTCTGCTCACTTCACTCAGCATCAGTTCATATAAGTCTTCACAGCTTCTTCTGAAATCTAACTGCTCATCATTTCTTATTGCACAAAAGTATTCCATTACATTCATATACCATAGCTAGCTCAGCCATTTCCCAGTTGATGGGCATCCTCTCAATTTCCAATTTTTTGCCACCACAAAAAGAGCTGCTATAAATATTTTTGTACGTGTGGGTCCTTTTCCCATTTTTATATTCTCTTTGGGGTACTGACCTAGAAGTGGTATTGCTGAGTCAAAGGCTACGAACAAAATTTGGGTAAAGTTCCGAATTGCTCTCCAGAATGGTTGGATCAATTCACAACTTCACCAACAATGCACAAGTGTTCCAATTTTTCCTCAACTTCTCCAATATTTATCATTTTCCTGTTTCGTCATGTTAGCCAATCTTATAGTTGTGATGTGGTATCTCAGAGCTGTTTTGATTTGCATTTCTCTAATCAATAGTGATTTAGAGCATTTTTTCATATGACTATAAATAGCTTTAATTTCTTCACCTGAAAACTGCCTGTTCATATCCTTTGACCATTGATCAATTGAAGAATGACTTGTGTTATTATAATTTAACTCACTTCTCTCTATATATTTTAGAAATGAAGCCTTCATCAGGGACACTGTCTGTAAAAATTGTTTCCCAGGTTTCTGCTTACCTTCTAATCTTGGTTGCATTGTCTTTGTTTGTGCAAAACTTTTCAATTTAATCTAATCAAAACCATCCACTTTGCATTTCTTAACGTTCTCTCTCTCTTGTTTGGGCATTCTTCTCTTCTCCATGCATCTAATAGGTAAACTATTCCTTGCTCTCCTACTTTGCTTATAGTATTAGCCTTTGTATCTAAATCATGTGCCCATTTTGACTTTATCTTGGTGTAGGGTATAAGATGTTGGCCTATGCCTAGTTTCTGCCATACTATTTTCCAGTTTTCCCAGCAGTTTTCATTAAATAGTGAGTTCTTATCCTGAAAGTTGGAGTCTTAGGATTTATGAAACAGTAAGTTACTATAGTCACTGACTATTGTGTCTTGCGTACCTAATCTATTTCACTGATCTGCCACTCTATTTCTTAGCCAATACCAAGTCATTTTGATAAGATCTGGTACAGCTAGGACATCTTCCCTTGTTTTTCTTTTCATTAATTACCTTGGTGTTCTGGAGCTTTTGTTCTTCCAGATGAATTTTGTTATTATTTTTCTAGCTCTATAAAATAATTTTTGGTAGTTTGGTTGGTATGGCACTGAATAAGTAAATTAATTTAGATAGAATTGTTATTTTTATTATGTTAGCTCAGTCTACCCATGAGCAACTGATATTTTTTCAATTATTTAGATCTGACTTTATTTGCATGAAAAATGTTTTAAAATTGTGTTCATAGAGTTCCTGGATTTGTTTTAGCAGGCAGACTCCCAAATATTTTATAATGTTTACAGTAACTTTAAATGGAATTTCTCTTTCTAGCTCTTGCTGTTGGAATTTGTTAGTAATATATAGAAAAGCCAATGATTTATGTGGGTTTATTTTTGCTAGATTTGTTTATTATTTCAAATAATTTTTTACTTAATTCTCTAGTGTTCTCTAAGTATACCATTATCATCTGCAATGACTGATAGCTTTGTTTCTTCTTTGCTTATTCTAATTCCTTCAAATTCTTTTGTTCTCTTATTGCTAAAGCTAACATTTCTAGTATAATATTGAATAACAGTGGTGGACATCCTTGTTTCACCCCTGACCTTATTGGAAATACTTCTAGCTTATCCCCATTACCTATAATGCTTGCTGCTGGTTTTAGATAGATGCTACCTATCATTTTTAAAGAAGACTCCATTTATTCTTATATTCTCTAGTGTTTTTAATATGAATGGCTGTTGTGTCTTGTCAAAAGCTTTTTCTGCATCTACTGAGATAGTCATATAGTTCCCATTAGTTTTTTTGTTGATATGATCAATTATGCTGATAGTTTTCCTAATATTGAACCAGCCCTGTATTCCTGGTATAAATCCTACCTTGTCATAGTGTTTTATTTTGGAGACAAGTTGCCATAATCTCTTTGCTAATATTTTATTTAAAATTTTTGCATCTATATTCATTAGGGAAATTGGTCTAGAATTTCCTTTCTCTCTTTTGACTCTTCCCAGTTTAGGAGCCTGCACCATATTTGTATCATAAAAAGAATTTTCTAGGACTCTTCCTTTGTCTATTTTCCCAAATAGTTTATATAGTATCGGAATTAATTGTTCTTTAAATGTTTGATAGAATTCATGTGCAAATCCATTTGGCCCTGGAGATTTTTTCTTAGGGAGTTCATTGATGGTTTGCTTAATTTCTTTTTTTTTTTTTTCAAAATGGGGTTATTTAAATATTTTATTTCCTCTTCTCTTAATCTGGACAATTTATAATTTTCTAAATATTTATCCATTTCACTAAGATTGTCAAATTTATTGGTACACAGGGGGAAAGTAGCTCCTAATTACTGTTTTGATTTCCTCTTCATTGGTGGTGAATTCACCTTTTTTATTTTCGATGCTGGTAATTTGGTTTTCTTCTTTCTTTTTTTAAATCAAATTCACCAAAGGTTTATCTATTTTATTGTTTTTTTCATAAATCCAGCCCTTAATTTTATTTATTATTTCAATAGTTTTCTTAATTTCAATTTTATTAATCTCTTCTTTGGTTTTCAGTATTTCTAATTTGTTTTATAATTGGGGATATTTAATTTGTTCTCTTTCTAGCTTTTTTTAGTTGCATGCCTAATTCAATGATCTCCTCTTTCTCTATTTTATTCGTAAAGCATTGAGAGATATAAAACTTCCCTTAAGAACTGCTTTTGCTGAATCCCATAAGTTTCGATATGTTGTCTCATCATTGTCATTCTCTTGGATGAAGTTATTGATTGTTTTTATGATTTGTTGTTTGACCCACTCATTCTTTACGATTGGATTATTTCATTTCCAACTAATTTTTAGTCTATCTTTCCATGGCCCTTTATTACACATAATTTTTGTTGCACCATAGTCTGAAAAGGATGCATTTAATATTTCTGCCTTTTTGCATTGGATTGTGAGGTTTTTAATACCCTAATACATGGTCAATTTTTTTTGTGTAGATGCCATGTACCACCAAGAAAAAGGTATATTCCTTTCTATTCCCATTCAATTTTCTCCAGAGGTCTATCATGTCTAGCTTTTCTAAAATTCTATTCATCTCCTTAACTTCTGTCTTGTTTATTTCGTGGTTAGATTTATCTAGTTCTGAGAGGGAGAGGTTGAGGTCCCCCACTAGTATAGTTTTGCTGTTTATTTCTTCCTATAACTCCCTTAACTTTTCCTCTAAGAATCTGGATGTTATACCACTTGGTGCATATATGTTTAGTAATGATATTCCTTCATTGTCTATTGTGCCTTGTCTATTGTGCAGGATGTGGTTTCCTTCCTTATCTCTTTTAATTAGATCTATTTTTGCTTTTTATTTGCCTGAGATCAGGATTGCTACTCTTGCTTTTTTTTTTTTTTACTTCAGCTGAAGCATAATATGTTCTGCTCCAGCCTTTTACCTTTACTTTGTGTGTATCTCTCTGCTTCAAATGTGTTTCTTGTAAACAACATATTGTAGTATTATGGTGTTTGACATACTCTGCTATCCACTTCCATTTTATGGGAGAGTTCATCCCATTCACATTCACAGTTATGGTTACTATCTGTGTCTTTCTGTCCAGCCTATTCCCCCCACCCCCACTTATGTTCTTTTCTTTCTTTTCTCCCTTTCCCTCCTCACTAGAGTTTAGCTTTCAACCACAGCCTCCCTCAATATGCCCTACCTTCTATTATCCCCCTCTCCTTTCTTTCCCTTTTCCTTTACTACTTCTTCCCTCCCTTCTTTCTGTCACCTCCCTTTTCATTCCCCTTTTTCCTCCTACTTCCTATAGGGTAAGTTAGATTTCTATATCTAACTGATTATGTTATTTCCTCTTTGAGCCAAATGTGATGAGAGTAAGGTTCAAACAATGCTCATCTCCCAACCTTCTTTCCCTCTACTATAATACAGTTCTTTGTGCCTCTTCATAAGATTTTACTGTTTTCTGCCTACTCCTTTCCCCTTCTCTCAATACAATCCCTTTCCATCACTTAGACTATTTTTATCATCACATCAAAGTCAACTTATGCCCATTCCCTCTCTCTATGTATACCCCTTTTAAATGTCATAATAAAGATATATTTCTCAAGAGTTACAAATGTCATTCTCCCTTGTAGGGATGTAAACAGTTTACCCTTATTGAATAACATGTTTTTCCCACTTTCCTATTTACCTTTTTATGTTTTTCTTGAGTCTTGTGTTTAAGGATCAAATTTTTCTGTTGAGCTCAGTTCTTCTCATCAGGAAGGTTTGAAAGTCCCATATTTTATTGAATATCCATCTCCTCCCATGGAAGATTATGCTCAATTTCACTGTGTAGCTGATCCTGGGTTGTAGTCCAAGCTCCTTTGACTTCCAGAATATCATGTTCCAAGTCCTCCAATCTTTTAATGTAGATGTTGCAAGGTCCTGTGTAATCCTGACTGTGGTTCCATGATATTCAAACTCTTTCTTTCTGGCTGGTTGCTGTATTTTCTCTTTGACCTGGAAACTTTGAAATTTGACTACAATATTCCTTGGTGTTTTCATTTTGGGATCTCTTTTAGGAGGTGATCAGCAGATTTTTTTTTGATGATGATTTTACTCCCTGGTTCTAGGACCTCAGGGAAATTTTCCTTGATGGTTTCTCGGAAGATACTGTCCAGGCTTTTTTTCATCATGGCTTTCAGGTAGACCAATAATTTTTAAATGATCTCTCCTGGATCTATTTTCCAGGTCTGTTGTTTTTCTAATGAGGTATTTTACATTTTCCTCTATTTTTCATTTGATTTGATTGATTCTTGCTGTCTCATAGAGTCATTGGCGTCCACTTGCTCAATTCTAATTTTTAAAAAACTGTTTTCTTCAATTAGATTTTGTGCTCTCTTTTCCATTTGATTCATTTTACTTTTAAGGAGTTCTTCTCTTCAGTGAGTTTTTGTGCCTCCTCTTCCATTTGGTGAATTCTGCTTTTTAAGGACTTGTTTTCTACAGTCAAATTTTGTCCTTACTTTTCCAAGCTATTGACTCTCTCTGTTGCATACCTCTCATTTCTTTCTCCAATTTTTTCTACCTCTCTTATTTGACTTTTAAAATCCTTCTTGGGCTCCTCCAAGAAGGCTTTTTTTTGGGCTTGAGACCAGCTCGTAATCTCCTTTGAGGTTTTGGGTGTGGGTATATTGACATATATATTTAGTTGTCCTCATTTGAATTTGTGTTTTGATCTTCCCTGTCCCCATAGTAAGAATCTATGGTCATTATCCATTTCTGCTTTTTGCTCATGGTGTTTGCCTATTTCCTGGCTTTGTAAGTTGAGCTCTGCTGCTGTAGCACAAGGGGACTGATTCAAGCTTCTTGTGCTCAGGTCCAGGGACATGGTCAGTCTCTTTGTGATTTGGGGCCTTAGGTGTTGGCAGCTGGATCCTATAAGGGTCTGGCAGCTTACGTGGTGCTGAGCTGGGGTTAGCAACATTGTAGCACTTGGGGTGTGGAGTTTGGCCCTTGGAGGACTCCTGCTCGCCCATGTTGCTTTGAAGCACTGGAATGTTTCATTGCTGGAGGATGCCTGCCCACCTGGAGTTGTGCCTCCTGGAATTGTGCTTCCTGGAGTTGTGCTAATGGACTAGGAGATTTGTCTGCTGGAAGATGCTGCTGGTGCACATGGTGATTTTCCAAGCTGGAGTCTACCAGTTCCCCTTCCTGTGCCAATTCACCTAGGGGGTGCTGGTGTTGGTGCTTGCTTGCTCCACCACCCTGGGGATCAAGATCTTCCCCTGGTTTGCCAGGGTGGGGCTCACTACTGGCTTGCTGGAACACCTCCCGCCCTGTACTACTCCCCTTCCACCAGAGTGCAAGGGACGTTTCCTGTTAAACCCCCAAGCTTCCTGGGCTACAAGACTGCTGTACCCCATCTTTCTGCTGTTCAGCTGTTCCAGGGTTTTTCCTGGGGTGATGTTTTCTGGGTTTTTAGAGGTCAGTAAGGGAGGGTGGGAATGACTTACTTCTTATTCCACCATCTTGGCTCCTGGAAGTGTTGTCTCCACTTTTAAAAAACGTGTGATTAATGCCTTTTGTTTTTGATATCACAATCATTTCCTCCTTCCTAACCCAGAATTGGACCATCCCTTGTAACAATCAATCCAATCTATCAATCAATACCCTTCTATTTGTTTCACATTAAACTGTATCAATGATCTCAAAATTCTGTGTCAGAGATTTGATCAAACTGTTTCTCTTTAAAAATTACTGATTTTAAAAACTAATAACTTAAATCTGCTATGAAATAAAAGGTCCACAAAACATTCCTTTCCTCATGAAGCTTTTTACAATGCACTGCAATCATTAACCAACCTTTTACTTTTAAAGTTAAATGGCCAACTGAGATGAACAGTTCTGAGACACTCCTTCCAACACTGATTAAAATTGGGGTAGCGGGGCAGCTAGGTGGTGCAGTGAGTAGAGCACTGGCCCTGGAGTCAGGAGGACTGAGTTCAAATTTGGCCTCAGATACTTGACACACTTACTAGCTGTGTGACCTTGGGCAGGTCACTTAACCCCAATAGCCCTGCCTTTCCCCCCTCCAAAAAAACCAAAACCAAAACCAAAAAATACTGGGGTGGGAGGTGTTGTGCAGAATATCCCTTTAGCCTTCTGGGCAGATTTCGTGAACTTGCCAGCTCCAGTAGACTCCTTGTCAACTGCCTTGATCACACCAACTGCAACAGTCTGCCTCATATCAGGAACAGCAAAGGACTCAAGGAAGGCTAATCAGAGAAGCTCTCTGGGTTTTCCTTTAACCACGTCACCAGATTTCAGGAGTTTAGGGCCATCTTCCAGCTTCTTACCAGAAAGACCATAAATCGATGTGAGCAGTGTGACAATCAAGAACAGGTGCGTGTGGTTCAGATTAATGACCTGTGCAGTGAATCCAGCCATTTCCGTAGGTGGGTCATTCTTGGTATCACCAACCACATTACCATGGCAGATATCTTTGAGAGGCATATTGGGTTTTTTTTACCCTTTGACAGACACATTGTTGACATTGAAACCAACATCATCCCTAAGCAGAGCCTCACTTAAAAGTTTGCAGTATATTTCAACAGACTTTACTGCAATGTCAGTTGCAACATTGACTGGGGCAAACGTGGATTTAGAACACCAGGTACAGCACCAATACCAACAATCTTTTTTTTTAAATATTTTTATTTTTAGTTTGCAACAAACAGTTCTACATAATTTTGAGTTGCAGATTTTCTTCCCTCTCTCCTCCCCCCCCCCTCCTGAAG
>CM053623.1:454177666-454193908 GCA_028646595.1 Phalanger gymnotis
AAAATCCTCCTTTACCTCTTCCAGTAATGCTTTTTGGGCTGGAGACCAGTTCACATTACCTTTTGAGGTATCAGATGTGGATATAGTGTCATTGTTATCCTCTTCCAAATTGGTATTTTGATCCTGTCTGTCTCCATAAAAAGAATCAATGGTCCTTGGTTTTCTTGTGTTCTTCATGTTGGTTAGCCTTTTCCTGCCTTTGCAATAAATTTCTGCTTTTGGGGCTCAGGGCTCTCTGTCTCAGCTTTCTTATTCTGGGGATTGTGAGACTAGTTGTTGGCTTTGTGAATTATAGCCTTCAGTTTCCTGAGGTGTGGGGGAGGGGTTCTGGCTGCCCAAAATCTCCTCTTTCCTTGGGGTTGTTTTCCAGCACTGTTGCTCTTCAGCAATGGTCTCAGCCCTTTGTTGTTCGAGCTGGGTGTCTGGCACTTCCCCTGGGGGAGCAAGAGTATGTCTGGGCTCCTGGTGTTGACCCCTGCTGGCTCTGTCCCTCTGGGACTCAGGTACTCCCACTACTCGGCCACTGAAGCCCCACTTCTGTCTCCTCTATTCCTGCTTTTTTTTTTTCCTTTTTTCCCTCCGGGGAATTCTCTGGGTGGTGAGGGGAGGGATTAGAGCCATTTTACCTGGCCATTATGTCTCCCGGAAGTTCGAGAAGTGTCCTTTGGGCTGCAAGCCTTGGGAGCTGGTATCTCACGGTTGGTGGCATCGCGCTGCCTCTCGTTGCTTCCACAGAGTGCCATCCTGTGTTGGGAGGCCTGGGGATCTCTGCCGGTTTCAAGCACCCGGCTTTCTCCCAGCCCGTCTCTCACGTCAACACCATCAATCTTGCAGGCATCTTGGAGAGGCAGACATTGAGGTTTCTCAGTTGGATGAGTTGTTGACAGAATGCAATCCAAAGCTTCAAGCAGAACAGTTCCATTAGCATTGCTAACCTTACAAGTGACTTTCCATCCATTGAACCAAGGCATATTAGAGTTTGGATCCAGCGTGTTGTCACCATTCCAACCTGAAATTGGTACAAAAGCTACTGTATCAGGGTTGTAGCCAATTAATATAGGTCCTGACTTCCTTGACAATTTCTTTATATCTCTTCCAGTTGTAGGGGGGCTCAGGCATAATCCATTTTTTGACACCAACAATCAGTTGTTTCACACCAATGTACAGGCCAGAAGGCATTCTAATGAGTTTGTCCATTTTTCAAGATACCGGCTTCAAATTCACCAACACCAGCAGCAACAATCAGGAAAGCAGAGTCAGCCTGAGATATGCCTGTAATCACATTTTTGATAAAGTCTTTGTGTCCTGGAGCATCAGTAATGGTCCCATAGTACCTACTGGTTCAAATTTCCACAGGGAAATATCAATAGTGATGCCACACTCACATTCAGCCTTCAGTTCATCCAAGAACCAGGCATATTTGAAGGAGCCCATTCCCATCTCAGCAGCCTCCTTCTCATACTTCTATAGCAGTAAGGCTAAATTCATGACCTTGGAGAAGTTCATGGACATGCCTGAGTGGTTCAGAAGTGTGAAGTGTAAGGAATTCTCTAGGTAGAAGGCAGGGGAAGTATAATATTTATTTAGACTCCAGAGGATCAGATCCAAGGACCAATGACTCCAATTTGATATAGTAGCAATAGTATTCCCAAAACGGTAAACCTACCTCACTGTAGTAACAAGGAGATTATAACAAAATATTATAGCAAGGAACCAAAGCATACTTGTAACTTCCCCTTGCTGCTAGGGCGTTCCTATAAGAGACCACTCACAAATCCTAACTCTCCACTCAGCACTCTCTCTTGCAGCTCTGCTGACTCCAAGTTCCTTCATCTTTGCAACTCTCTGTTGTTCAACACTCTCCACTCTGCACTCTCTCTCGATGCTGACTCTCTGCTTCTGGATCTTGCTGCTCTCAGCTCTGCTGCTCCCGGGTGTGGGCTTTCTTTTTATACAGTCCTAGCTGTCATCTGATTGACTAGAACTCAGTACACAATGAGTAGAACACTGGTCCTGGAATCAGGAGGACCTGAGTTCAAATCCAACCTCAGACACTTGACACATTTACTAGCCGTATGACCTTTGGCAAGTCACTTAATCCCTTGCCTTAATCCTTAATTGCCTTGCCTTCCTCCCTCCAAAGAAAAAGAAAACAAATCAGTACTCAGTCCACATACCATTGGCTCTGGTCTTAGCAACTCTCCTTAGGGCCCTGAGAGCTTCATACCTCTCACAAACTAGCAAACTAGTTTTCTAACTAGCCTAGGGTCTCGCATCTAGTCAGTGAAAGGGTGTGGGCCTGTCTCTAATCAGGCCTCCCTTTGGTGGCCCCACCTGAAGCCTATTAAGTGGGGGTCAGTGGGAAAGATCTTTCACTTACTGATTGGCTTTACAACTTCTCAATGGTTCTCTTATCAACTTTACTTCATTTGTAGATGAGGTGGCCAGTAGTGGTGGACTCCCCAGAGTCTACTTGTCCAATAATGACAATGTTATAATGTGAGTCTTCTCCTTGCCCATTTTTGTAGATGGTTTTCACAACACCTGTGTTCTGGCAGCAAACCTCTTGTGAAAAAAACCCATATGCTCTTATTTTAGGTGTTGTACTAGTCTAGGAACAAAAATATAAAAATTAACAAGCTCTGCCCTGAAGGAGATAATATTATCGGAGGAGATAACAAATATCTATATCTATATCTATATCTATATCTAATCTATGTCTATATACACACATACATACATACACATATATACATATATATGTATGTAAAGTATGTATACAAAGTAGTCCTGCTTTTAACCAAAAGGTGGGTCTGCCTCTGACCAAAACTGTCTGTGTGACTTATTGTTGGTGTCAACAAAATGGATTCTGCTTGAACCCTGATACAGTGAAAAGAGATATGAGGAAATTGTCAAGGAAGTCAGTACCTATCTTAAGAAAATTGGGGGGGCAGCTAGGTGGCACAGTGAGTAGAGTGCCGACAGTGGAGTCAGGAGGACCTGAGTTCAAATCTGGCCTCAGACACTTGACACACTTACTAGCTGTGTGACCTCGGGCAAGTCACTTAACCCCAATTGCCCTGCCTTTGCCCCTCCAAAAAAAAACCAAAATTGGCTAGAATCCTGACAAAGTAGCTTTTATACCAGTTTCAAGATGGGCAAGTCACTATACTTCTCAATGCTCTAAGCAACCCACTCAGACAAAATTGTAGTGGTAGAGAGATTTTCGCAGTCTGGTAGTTACCTATTCCAGTGAAATCATAGGTCCAGTCCTTATCTCTATCTTTCACAGACTTAATTACAGAAAGGGGGCATTTTTGAAGTCAGAAGATCTGGGTTAGAACCCTAAATGTGGATTCTTAGAAAGCCTCCTGCTCCAGGAACCCTGGCTTCTCTTGCCTACTCTCTGTGTCAAGTGGGCTCCTGAGCATGCTGGATAGTGACTCCTACATCCAGCTGGCCCATTACCTCACGCAGGACATCTAGAGTGATAAGATCAAGAGAAGTTATTGAAGAAATGCTGCACCTTGTAAATTTGAACCCTCTCCTTTTACACAACTAAGGAAAAGATCTATGAACTCTTAGGCAAGAGTGGTGACAGAAAGGAAATCATCATGGATGTGAAGAAATTATGTGGATACTAGTTTGTCGAATTCAGCTACAGAGCAGATATCAAAAATCCCATGAAATACTTTAATGGAACTTAGTGGGAGAATGGAATCATCTGCACAGATGAGGATACAAGTTCCTAAGAGGGCAGACAGGGAAGATCCATGGCCAGGGCCAAGATGAGGATCAGAAAGACTATGATGACAGGAGAGGGGGCTGTGGGGAAATGGACAGAATCAATGAGTGATGAAAGCCCATCATTTAAACAAGAAAACTTTGGCTGGTTGACAGATCCTATAAAGAGCATCACTGCAGTTCTGAACACAGTTTACTTATAACAGGCTCTCATTTATTTCTCTGACTTGGCTTTCCATCCTGAAAATGATTACATGTCAGAACCTAAGGCAGTGACTTTGGTCTTGGTGTTGCAGCCTTGAGGTCTTGTCTGCTTGTCAGGAGGACTGACTATCACCTAAGGAACGGTCAGTGATGGAGCAGATCTATTAAGAGACATTAATGCAATAAAGCACAGCTTTCCTCGAAGCGAGATTGAGAAAGTCTTACTGAATGATTATGGTATTGTTTATGGCTTCACAAATTGGAGGGGTCATTAAAAAACAGTCCTAATGAATCTTGTATGGAATTAATTGAATGATCTATGCTCTGGTATCAATAATGTATAAGTTAGAATCATTTTGTTTCTAAGTTTTTTAAAATTTATCTCATCTCCAAAGAGACTGATAACTCACTAAGCCATGAAAGTTTGTTAGAAAATTCTTAAAATGGTTCAGCCTTTGCACTAACGATCTTACAATCCCAGGGAGAGTACCCTACTCTGATGCTCTCAATGGATGGTCTAGAAAGAAACTTGTGTTTACAATGTTAAGGGGGCTCATTAAATACATATTTCATCTTTCTAATAAAGACTGTAGTGAAGCAATGTTAGATAAATTCAAGAAGCATTTGTTTTAACCTTGAAATTTTGAGAAGCTGAGGCTAGACCTGTTGTATTTATTTTTTTCTTTTGCTAGAGCAATAAGGGAACAGAGAGGGTTTAGAAGGAAGCTTGAAAATCAAGAAAACAAATTATTTCTAATAGAAAAGATAAGATAAACATCTCTTAGGATGGATGGAAATGTCCATTTCCTGGTCAGTGAATCAAAACATATTCAAATGATGTAATTCTCCTATGTGCATTTGCCTTGCTGATACAAGAATTGAATTCCTGCTGAGTTGTGCACCTGAGATGATTACTCCCATGGGACAGAGAAGAAGGAAGGGATTTGCTTCCATTTAGAGCTTCAAGGAATGAAAGGGTGATTTAAATGGGGTCTAGTCTATTGACAATTGCAGAAGTTTTTCCTGACAGGTCTATAAGAACATCTATTGGGGAAGACAGATTTGAGCTAAAACTAAAACCTGACCTGACTCATTTACAGAATTTTTATTTAAAGGGAAAAAGTAAGAAGGACTTTAGTTGGCCAGCAACTCTGGCCAACTTGTTAGAGGTCTGTGGCATAACTGGGGATGAAAGCTTTTACAGGAGAACCTTCTTTTGCATATTAAGTGATACCAAGATGTAGAATTAATAATAAGAACCCAAACTCTGCTACAAACAAGAAGTGTGATTTTGAACAAGGAGAAATTGGAGAATTAATTATATCCATCCTGCACTATATAATTAGGTGGCTGCCAGAGACTGCTAGATGGCTGATTGTCCACAACAAATATGACGATGCTTTAAAGGTGCTCAGGAAAGTCGCAAACATCAATGGAGTAAAGGATGAGACCCTGACTATAGAGATGAGATGGGAAGGAGGAGCCAGGGCTGGGTGTGGGAAATGGGGCTTTTCAAGTCAAGCCCAGTAGCCAGGGGCCTACCAAGAGGACAGACCAATTTCTGATGATGCTTCTCCAACTCTCAGTGGGCCAGGGAACAGTAAAGATACTTTAATTCATACTGAAGGTATGAAAGGTGGATACTTTAATTCATACTGAACAAGAATAGGGACTCAGTGATGGAGAGTCCTTGGAGGCTACAGTAAACTTGACTCTTTGAAGACATCAATCTTTCAGGCTTCCTAGCTGTGTCAGATAGAGAAATCAGAGTTGGGGAGGAGGTACCTGAAGTATGGGATGGTGTGAGGATCCCTTTGTGGAGGTGGGGGGTGGGGAGAGAGTTTCTCCTCTGGTTTAAGAAGATCTCTACAGCCCTCTGCCCTTCTCCCCTCCTGTCTCTCCATATTCCTTCTTGTCTGCTCTTTCTGCTTTTTTTCTCCTCATTTCTTTCTTTGCTCAGTGGTTTAACCTGTTCCCTGACATTCCATAAGCAGACAATGTAAAATGGTTGATGAGACAATTATATAATGAATATTAAACGAGATTTTATTTGTAAAACACTTAGCACAGTGCTTGCCTTCTATATAAAGGTTCTTCATTAAGTGTATATTTCCTGCCTCTCTCTGGCCCCAGAGCAGTCTTGACAGTGGCTGAGCCTAGCAAGGATCACCTATTCACACAGGGCAAAATTATAAAAAATGTCTTAATAAAATTCTCCTGAAATGAATTTAATGATTTGTGCTCTAGTAACTTACAGGAGCACAAGGTAGGTACAGAAGCCAGCCCCTGAAGGCAATGTGGATGGAACACTAGATTTTTCAGTCTGGAGACATGAGTTTGAATCCTTCCTCAGTCAGGTCCTGGCTGGGACACATGGGCAAGTCCCTTAATCTCTGAGGCCTCAGTTTCTTCATCTATATATAGCTTCCATGGGAATTTCCCCAACTCATAAGTGGGTTACCCAAACAGGACCACCCCTGGTTCCTACATTTTGAATTTCTATGGGACCAAATTCACATAGCAGCTGAAAGAATATTGCCCCCTGTTCAAGATAAAGCCTCAACCTTCAGTCCTGCTGCGAGGAGAGGAAAATGTAACAGAAGCATGGTATTCTCTCTGTGGAGCTACATCCTCTCAAAACCATAGCTCACGAGCCCCCAGTAGTAAGGTTGCCTTTATTGTTCAGCCAAAGAGCGCAAACCAAGCAAAGGTATTTAATGAAATAATATAGTAAGAAATTATCAATAGTTTCCCCATAAACCTGGTGAACACTTTCAACAACTGTAATCTGTAGTGATAGACATGAGCACAGCCAGTGGTCTCTGCTGATCTTGCATGACTTGAGGGTTGGCAATGGTACTCCTTTGATCCTTGTATGGCTCCACTGGGCATGTTGTAATAGAACTTGCCATTGGGATAAGGAAAGGCTTAACAAGACTTTTGGGTCATAGCCAATGAATTCTCATTTGGACCCAGTCTTTGTGTAGAATCTCTTACAAACTCAATCCTTCTTGCTCCTTTCTTCTGTTCTTCTATACTCTAGTCTCCAGATTGACTCTATCCTGGGTTCTTCTCCTTAAAGGCTTTGAGATCCACTGTGGAAATGGGGCCACTTGCAGCAGAGATCCATTATACCATGTTGGATTTGATCCGCTTACCCATTCTGTGTACAAGAATCCTCTGTTTGTCCTTTGCAGGGTAGGTTCCCTATAATGTATGAGGAATATTAAAGGCTACAAACACCCCCAAAAGAATCTCTCAGGTAGACACAGTAAACACGTGGTAAATAAGGACAGGCTGATCTGCCATTTCCTATGATTCACAGAATTGTAGAATCTTAGAGCTAGGTGGCGCTGCAATGGATACAGTGCCTGCAATCTGTCATCTTTCTGAGTTCAAATCTGGCCTTAGATACCTGTGTGAGCCTGAGCAAGTCATTCTACTCTGTTTGCCTGAGTTTCCTCATACATAAAATGAGGTGGAGAAGGAAATGACAAGCCACTCCAGTATCTTTACCAAAAAAAAAAAAAGTCCAATGGGGTCATGAAGAGTCAGACAGGACTGAAACAACCCAGTGACAACAAAGAGTTGGAAAAGCCTTCGAGATCATCTAATTAAACCTAAATTTAAGGAATTAACTCACCAGTATTCCTCACATTAGGCCCACTAACAATTATCCAGTTTCTGTGTAAAAATCTCTATGGAATCCACTAGCTCTTGGCATGGCTCATTCTACCTTCAGCCTGCTCTAACTATTATGATGTTGTTTGTTACATAGAACCTAAACCTGCCTCTCTGTGACTTCCACCTTGGCTCCTCATTTTGCCTCTGGGGCCATGAAGAGAATATGTTTACTTTCTTCCATATGTCAGCCCTGCAGGTCCTTAAAGTCAGAACTAAACAATTGAAAAAACTTTAATCGCTCATGGTTAGAGCAAGCCAATATAATGAAAATGACCATTTCACCTAAATTAGCTTACTTATTCAGTGCCATACCAATGAAATCAACAAAAAATTATTTCATTGATCTAGAAAGAAATAATTTCCAAAATTCATCTGGAAGAACAAAAGGTCAAGAATATTAAGGGAATCAGTGAAAAAATATGAAGGAAGGTGTCCCAGCCTAACCAAACCTCAAACTGTATTTTAGAGTGGTAATTATCAAAACAATCTGGTGCTGTCTAAGAAATACAGTGGTGGATCAGTAGAGTAGAGTAGGTATCCAAATACATTGTAGTAAATGACTAAAGTAATTTTGGGTTTGACAGGCTCAAAGATCAAAGCTTCTGGGACAAAAACTCATTATTTGACAAAAACTGTAGGAAAAACTGGAAAATAGTCTTTCAGAAACTAGGTATAGACCAAAATCTCACATTGTGTACCAAGATAAGGTCAAAATGATTTACACATAAAGGGTGATTCCCTAAGTAAATTAAGAGAGCATGGGATAGTTTTCCTATCAGATCTGTGGATAAGAGAAGAATTTAGGACCAAACAAGATATAGAGAGCATCGCAAAATGTAAAATGGATAATTTTGATTACAGGAAATTAAAAAGGTTTTGCAAAAACAAAACCAATGCAACCAAAATTAGAAGGAGAGCAGAAAACTGTGGTGGGGGGATTTGCAGCAAATATCTCTGATAAAAGTTTAATTTATCAATTATATATAGAAATCAGTCAGATTTATAAGCATACCAATTATTCCCCAATTGATAAATAGTCAAAGAATATGACCAGGCAATTTTCAGACAAAGAAATCAAAGCTATCTATAGTCATATGAAAAAATTCTGTAAATTACTATTTATTAGAGAAATGCAAATTAAAACAATTCTGAAGTACCAACTCACACCCATCCGTATCGCCAAGGCAACATTCACAGTGATTGCTATTGTTATGAGTATGCCAGCATGGTTCTGAATTATAAAATATAATAGACTCTCCATATAGAAGACAGAAGCAAAACATTCATTCAGACACCAGAAAGCCAAATCCTAACACCAGTACACTGAATCCATCATAGCAAAAAAGAAGATAAAATACATTATCACTACAGAGAGCAGTTCCATTCCAAAGCCATCTCCCTAGCACAGCTAGCTTGCCTCCTGTCTCTCTCTCAGCTCTAATCCCTCTGACTAACTTCCTTCCTGCTCCATCCTTTCATGTTCCACTTGTTTAGCAAGCTCCTCCAACCACATGTAACTTATGCTTCCTGTGATGTAAGCAGGTCACATGGGCCTATTAAGAGATGGGGAAGATCTTCAAATTTACATTACCATTACACCATCAGATTGGCTAATATGACAGAAAAGGAAAATGATACATTTTGGAGGGGATATGGGAAAAGTGGGATACTGATGCACTGTTGGTAGAGCTGTGAAATGATTCAACCATTCTGGAGAACAATTTGGAACTATGCTTAATGGGCTATAAAATTGCACATACCCTTTGATCCAACAATACCACTACTAGGTCTGTATCCCCCAATTTTTTTTTAAGAAGGGAAAAGAACCTATTTTACAAAAATATTTATATGAGATCTTTTTCTTGGTGGCTAAGATCTGGAAACTGAAGGGATGTCCAAGAAATGGTGTATGACTGAACAAGTTGTGGTATATGATTGTGGTGAATATTATTGATGTAAGAAATGCTGAGCAGGGTGCTTTCAGAAAAACCTTGAAAAATTTATGTGAACTTAACCGAAGTAAAATGGGCAGAACCAGGAGAACATCGTACACAGTAACAGCAACTTGAGTGATGATCAACTATGACAGGTCTGCCTCCTCTTAGCAATGTAATGATCCAAGATAATCCCAAAGGCCTCATGTTGAAAAATGCTGTCTGCCTCCAGAGAAAGAACTGATGGAGTTTGAATGAATATCAAAGCATATTATTTTCTTTTCTTTCCTTCCTCCCTCCCTCTCTCCCTCCCTTTCTTCCTTTGTTCCTTCCTTTCCTCCTCTCTTCCTTCCTTCCTCCCTTCCTTCCTTCCTCCCTTCCTTCCTTCTTCTTTCCTTCTTCCTTCCTTCCTTCCTTCCTTCCTTCCTTCCTTTCTTCCTTCCTTCCTTCCTTCCTTCCTTCCTTCCTTCCTTCCTTCCTTCCTTCCTCCCTCTCTTTCTTTCTCTCTCTTTCTTTCTCTCTTTTTCTTTCTTTCTTTCTTTCTTTCTTTCTTTCTTTCTTTCTTTCTTTCTTTCTTTCTTTCTTTCTTTCTTTCTTTCTTTCTTCCTTCCTTCCTTCCTTCCTTCCTTCCTTCCTTCCTTCCTTCCTTCCTTTCTTTCTTTCTTTCTTTCTTTTCTTTCTTTCTTTCTTTCTTTCTTTCTTTCTTTCTTTCTTTCTTTCTTTCTTTCTTTCTTTCTTTCTTTCTTTCTTTCTTTCTTTCTTTCTTTTCTTCTACCAAATGACTATGGAAACATTTCACATAATTTTACATGTATAGCCTACATAAGATTGCTTATCATCTCAGCAAGAGGGAGGGGAGAGAGGAAGGCATGGAATTTGGAACTCAAAACTTTAAAAAATGAATCAAAAATTATTTTCAGTATAGTTGGAAAAATATCATTGAAGAAAAATATCACAGCCTTCCCTACTTTCTATGTTACAACCCAAATGACTTTCTTGATGTTTCCTGAACCAGGGAGTCCATCTCCCACTCTATGTCTTTGTATGTGCAACTGCTCATATGTGGAACACACCCCCTCATCACTTTTGCCTTCTGGAATCCTTGGCTATCTTCAAGGCTCAGCCTCATGCACCAGCTCCTAAAGAAGCCTCTTCTGAAGTCACCCCACTTAGTGATCCTCTTGCCATCCTGAATTAATCTGGCATTAACTTAACTGTATTCATGGAGCATCACCAACCCCAACAGAATATGAATTCCTTGAGGGGTTTGTACAGACCTGGGCACCCAACATGTGTTTATTTGTTAAAATGAAGTGCATTTAATGGTGAGCTCTGGACTCCAAATGTGATGTATTCTCTCTGCTTTCCCCACTGTCTGCTACAGTTTCACAACAAGAATGCTTTTTTATGGGCTCTCTCTGGATCTTCAGAACCTGGGGAGCAATATTCAAATGCTCCAGGTTCTTTTAGGAGCTTCTGCCTTCCTAAGCAGGGTTGGGGGCTTGTTCGTCATGAACTGCCTTGGCCATCGAACAATAGCAGTGGCCTACCTCCTTCTTGCTGAACTATTCATACTTTCCAGTGTGTTTCTGCCTCAAGGTAAGAGAGTGGGATTTGGGGAAAGGGGGGAAGGGAGTAGGAGTAGCATAGCATTAGAAGCAGCTAAATGGCCCAGTGGATACAGCAGAGGCAGCTAGGTGGCCTGATAGAGACTGGTTATGGAGTCAGGTGAGTTGAGTTCAAATCCATACTCAGATACTTCACAGCTGGGTGACCCTGGGCAAGTCACTTGCCCTCCGCCTGCCTCCATTTACTCATCTGTATAATGGGGATAATAATAGCACCTACCTCAAGGGGTTTTATCAGATAATATTTGTAATGTGCTTAGCCCAGTGCCTGGCACATGGTAGGATTTAAATACACATCAGCTATAGTATTTTTCTTAATTGTCATTTTTGAAGAAATGTTCCTTTCCCATCTTTAAGGCTGAGTTGAATGTGGCCTCCCTGGGCTGGTCAGACCTCCCCCTCTAGCTCTCACTTTGGAGCAAAGGGACAGTGAAATGAATCTAGGATTCAGGGTCTTGATTCTTCCAAGGAACAAAAGGGGGAAAGGCTGTACCTCTGGTTGTGTTCATTAAACCCTCAAACTTAGAGCACAGAGATCTTAGAGCACGGATGAATGGTCACTATGGGCTCCTTGAGTGTTAGGACCCTAGAGGCAAAGTAGATGGAGATCTGCTCTCAAAACCAGAAAGAGCCTCCCATTTATACTGTGTATCTCTTATATGCCTAGTTGTCTGCATGTTGTCTCCCTCATTAGAATGTGAGCTCCTCATGGGCATGGACCTTGTTTTTGCTCTTCTTTGTATCCCCAGCACTTAGCGCAGTGCTTGACATATTGTAAGTGCTTAATGAATATTTCTTAACTAATGGAGTTCAAGTCTTGTCTCATACCTTACTGTCTGTGTGACCCTGGACAAGTCACTTAACTGCTCAGTATAGTAGTAATTTATAGACTATAGATTGCAGAGAAAAGACCAATCTGAGTTAGTAGAGTGAATTTCTTTACCTCGTGTTCCCTGCACATCTGTATAAGAATGAAATGATAGTTCCTATCCCTATCCCCGGTGAAAATTAGGACTAAAAGTATGAGACCCCTGACTCATAGTATCATACATATAGAGCATAAGTGACCTCAGAGGCCATCTAATTGAAATCCCATTTTTTACAGATGAGGAAACTGAATCCCGGGGAACTGAAGTGACTTTCTCAAGGTCACACAAATAGTGTACCTCAGAGGTGGAATTTGAACTCAGGTCCTCTGGTTTCAATGGCATCACTCTTTCCAGTGTGCCATGGTGCCTCCCTAACTTTCTCATTTTAAAGAATAGGAAATAGGCTCAAAGAGGAGATACAATTTGCCTAGTGTTGTAGAGTTAATAAATGGTGAAAACGGGCCTCAAACTCAGGCCAGGACAGATGAGTAGACAGAAATAAATGATGGGTAGATAGATAGATTTATCTATCTAGCTAGAGACAGATATAGATGGATACATAGATGGATAGATAGATGAATGCATAGATGGATAGATAGATAGTTATGGATAGAAGGAAGGATAGATAGGTAGAAAAATAGATGGATGAGTGGATAGACAGATAGAGATGGATAGACAGTTGAATAGGTTGTTGTCCTTCATTCTCAAAGAGGACCAAAATGATATCACTATGCTTGGGTCAAGATTCAATGTGTCTGACTGTGACTGATCAGGCCAATATGAGCTTGGAAGGCTCTACCACAGGTCAGGCACAAATAGCGTGTGTGAACATTTGGGGTGGATGTTCCCAACTTGCACATGCTGAATTTCCTTTGAGCTGTCTCAATTCTGCTTTGCTCACAGAGCACAGCACCTTCTCTGATGTGGGAAAGGCATGCTGAATGGTCCTGTGCCAGTGTTTCCCATGTCACACAATCAATTCCAAAGTTCTTGAGAGAGACCTTGAGAGTGTCCTTGTATCTGACCACCATGTAAACGCTTGGCCTGGGTGAGTTCTTCATAAAATAGTCTTTTTGGCAAGTGTACATTTTACATTCGAACAACATGGCCAGCCCATTGGAGTTGTGCCCTCTGAAGCAGAGTTTGAACGCTTGGCAGTTCAGCTCATGTAAGGATCTCAGTGTCTGGTACCTGATTCTGACAGGTGATCTTCAGAATCTTCCTAAGACAATTCAGATGGAAGCCATTCAGTTTCCTGGCATGGTGCTGGTAGACTGTCCCGGTTTCACAGGCATATAACAATGAGGTCAGCACACCAGCTCTGTAGCCCTTCAGTTTGGTAATCAGTCTAATACTTCTTCTTAATCATACTTTCTTTTGGAGCCTCCCAAACACTGAGCTAGCTCTGGCAATACATGTGTCAACCTCATTATCAATGTGTACTTTCCTGGAAAGTACAATACCAAGGTAAGTGAACTTATCCACAGCATTCAAAACTCCTCCATTTGCTGGAACTGAAGGTTCCACATATGGATGGTGTGGTAGTGGCCAGTGGAGTACCTGTGTTTTCTTGATGTTAGTTGTTAGGCCAAAATTAGCACAAGCAGCAGAGAATTGATCTATACTTGATTGCACCTCAGTTTCAGAGGATGCATTGAGTGCACAATTATCTGCATACAGAAAACCATGCACCAACACTCCCTCCACTTTAGTCTTAGATTGTAACCTTTTCAAGAAGAATTTACCATCAGTTCAGTAGCTGACCTTGATGCTGTGTTCATCCTAATTGAAATTATTTGACAACATGGCTGAAAACACCATTTTAAAAAGCATGGGAGTGAGCACACAGGCTTGTTTCACTCCATTGGTGACTGGGAAGGCACGAGAGCATTGCCCATTATCTAGAACCCGGGCAAGCACGCTATCATGAAATTGACATACAATGCTGATGAACTTCTCCAGGCAACCAAATTTTGACATAATTTTCCATAAGCTTTAATGACTAACATTATCAAAGGCTTTGGTCAGATCTACAAACATTGTATACAGATCTTTGTTCTGCTCCTGGCATTTCTCCTGGAGTTGTGGGGTGGCAAACACCGTATTGATTTTTCTTCAGCCCTTTCTGAAGTCACACTGGCTCTCAGGTAGATGACCATCTTCCAGGTGAAGGATCAGCCTATTAAGCAAGACTGGCAAGAATCTTGCCAGCAATGACTAACAGAGAGACACCTCTGTGATTGTCATGGTACAATGTATTTCTTTTACCTTTATGAAGATGGACAATGGAGGTATCCTTGAACTCCTGGGGAATAACCTCCTCTTGCCATATAACCTGGAAAATTTCACTCAGCTTTTGTATGAGCAATCAACCCCCTACCTTGTAAATCTTAGCTGGAATAGAATCAGCACCAGGTGCTTTGCCACATGAAAGTAGCCCAATAGGCATTCAAAACCTCTTCAGTTGGAGCTTCAGCTAGGTAGGGAATGACTTCAGCCTGAAGGAAACAGTCAATGGTTTCAGCATTGATTGGTGAAGGTCTGTTGAGAACACCATGGAAGTATTCGGCCCATCTCTCCAGGATCATGTCCTTATCACTAATCAATGTGGCTCCATCAGCACTGAGGAGTTGAGATACACCATAGGTCTTTGGCCCATAAATAGCCTCCAGGGCATCATAAAAGGATTTTGGATTATTACTATCACCATAAAACTGAATTTCATCCACCTTCATACTGAGCCAGGAATCCTGCATCTCTCTAAGCTTTGATCGTACTTTACTTTTGATGGAATTAAATGCTGCCTTCTTAGAGATGGATGAGCTATCCTGATTGTAAACCCTGTGGAGTTCCCATTCTTCATTTAGCAGCTTCTGAATTTCCCCATCATTTTCATGAAACCAGTCTTGGTGTTTGTGAGTGTTCTGACCCAGATGAGGAAATGCAGTGGTATATACCAAATCTCTGAAAGCTGCTCACTCCTTTTCTGCTCCACTGTTGCAACTATGTGTTGGCTCAATATTCCTTTCAAGTTAGCAACAAACTGTTCCCACTCAGAGAAGAGCTCTAATTTATTGACATTAATTCTTCTGGTACTCATTTTGCCTTGGGGGTGCTGCTTTTGCTGAATGCAAATATTTAGCTTGGAAAGGATAAGTCTATAATCAGTCCAGCACTCTGCACCACATATTGCCTTCATCACTCTCACATCCTGTCTCTTCTCCTTACAGTCACATAGTCTATTAAATGCCGATGTTTGCTGCGAGGATGGATCCATGAAATTTTATTGCATTTTGGTAAATGGAAGACAGTGGTGGTGATAAGAAGGTCATGAGACGCACAAGTCTTCAGTAGTAAGTGACCACTGCTGTTGCTGTTTCCAACTCCATTCTTCCCAAGGACTCCCTATCATGCCTGGCAGTCTGAGCCTACTCTAGCATTAAAGTCATCCAGAATGGTAAGCTTGTCCTCTTTTGGCACATTGATGATGAGGGTCTCCAAGTCTTCATAAAATTTTTCAATGACCTCATTAGGGTTCGTCATGGTGGGAGCATAGGCATTGATGATGGTGGCATGATTTTTTTTTTTACTTTTGAACATCTATTTTTTTAAAACCTTGAGTTCCAAATTCTCTCCCCTCTTCCCTTCCCATCCACCCTCCCTAAGAAGTCAAGCAATTCAACATGGGCCACATGCTTAACATTATGTATAACCCTTCCACAATACTCATGTTGAGTATTGTGTCTCTTTTATTTTGTATTTTGAGTATTTTGAGTCTCTTTTAGAAAGACTAACTATATTTTGCTTCTTCCTAACCTATCCCCCATTATTGAATTTTCTCCCTTGACCCTGTCCCTTTTCAAAAGTGTTTGTTTTTGATTATCTTCATCCCCATCTGCCCTCCCTTCCATCATCCCCCCTTTTTTATCTTCTTCCTCCTTCTTTCCTGTGTGGTAAGATACACAACTGTGTATGTATAGTATTCCCTCTTCAGGTCACATCTGATGAGGGCAAGATTCACTCATTCCCCCTCACCTGCCTTCTCTTCTCTTATTCCTCTCTCATCCCTTATTCATCTTCAGCTCATCCTATGCCCACTCTCTCTCTCCGTGTGTATATATATACACACACACACACACACACACACACACACACACACATATATGTATATATATACAC
>CM053623.1:454214054-454249736 GCA_028646595.1 Phalanger gymnotis
CTGATTCCCTCCTAATCTTTGTTGCATTGGCTTTTTTTGTACAAAAACATTTCAATTTAACATAATCAAAATTATCCATTTTGCATTTTGTAATGCTCTCTATCTCTTGTTCTGTCATGAATTCTTTTCTTTTCCATAAATCTGATAGGTAAACTATTCCTTGCTCTCCCAAATTGCTTGTAGTATCAGCCTTTATTCCTCTATCGTGAATCCTTTTTGACTTTATTTTGGTGTATGGCGTAAGATATTGGTCTATGCCCAATTTCTGCCCTATCATTTTCCAATTTTCCCAGCAGTTTTTGTGAAATAGTGAATTCTTAGCCCAGAAGCTGGATTCTTTGGGTTTATCAAAGATTAGATTGCTATCATCGTTGACTTCTCCATCTTGTGTACTTATCCTATTCCACTGATCCATGACTCTGTTTCTTAGCCAGTACCAGATAGTTTTGATGACTTCTGCTTTATAGTACAGTTTAATATCTGGTATTGCTAGGTCACCTTCCTTGGTATTTCTCTTCATTAATACCCTAGATATTCTAGACCTCTTGTTCTTCCAGATGAATTTTGTTATTATTTTATCCAGTGATCTGAAGCCTTCTAAATTGAGATTCTGGGTTTTGGAGAGTAGCTGTTTGGGTGCCCCAAATACCTCTTCCCAAGTTGAGATCAGGGAACGTGAGAGTAGAGAACACCAAAACAGGCCTTTGAAACATAGCCACACATGACATTATCCAAGAAAATTGCCCCCAGGTACATGATCTGATAAATCTGCTTTAGGTGACTGGGAGGGAGTCACATATCAGGTTCTACTGGAAGAGAAGGGAAGAAATTCAGTGGAGAATGATGATGAAAGCTAAGAATGGCTATGGGAGGGTCTATGGGTGTGGCCTTGACTGAGACAGGCCAGGAACTAATGTCTTCACCATCCCATGTCCTCTCCAAAGTCCTGGGGCTGCTGCTGGAGTCTCTTACTTCACTGACAATGGTGAAGGTGAAGACACTTGAATTATAGGTCTGTCAGTATAGTAGTCCAGATATGACTCACTGATATCCCATGCTTAACCATTTGGTTCTAAGGGCTTCTACTGTGAGTATGAGAACCCACTTGCTTTTTAAGTCCAATAGGGCAGAGATGCTCAGCGACATTCCAGGCTGAGGTTCCTGGGGCCCTAAAAGAACATGGTGTCATTATCAAGAATTCCACCCCCTCCTCCACTGCCTGGCAGCAGTGAAATTTTCCAAGGGCTTGTTGCTAACAATCAACAATCAGGAAGAGTAACTGACATCTCAGGCCACCAGCAAGACCAAAGAGTCCACAAAGGCCACAAGGTCAGGTAGACTCAAGGAGAGAAATCTACTTGGCAAAATCCTTGGGAAAGATGGGCTCTGCTTGAAACCTTACAAGATTGTGCTTGATGGGGAGAGCTCACGTCAGTTGTCTGCCTGCTCAGTGGACTGATTGAGTCCAGAGGCTTCCTGCCACCTGCACCTAATCTCCAAGTTAAGCAGAGGGCACCAACTATGAAAGCTTAAGCCACATCAAGGAAAGGAAAGTGCTTGGACCCAAAGGCAAACACCTTCCTGATTCTTCTGGGTTGACAAATGAAACATGGTTGCTTTCTTCAGTTAAATATAATAAAGATTAATCCATATAGTGCAGAAATGAACACTGAACTTCAGATAAAAGAGGGTTAAAAGATGACTATTTCCAACAGAGGGGAATGTGTTTGGTAAAATATTGACTTTTGGTACCTCAGCATCTGCTTCAATACTTGAGTAGATTAGCTCGAGGTCTCTGGGGACAAGAGTGAGGAAAACTAGTACTCACCAGATACGGTAGAGCTGAGGTAAGACCTGAGTTCAAATCTGACACTGTGTGCTGCTTTACAAGTCACTTCACTTCTGGCTGCCTGAAATGGAAATAATTTCACTTGCTTGTGAAGTAAGTACTACAGATATTATTGTCCTTGTTTTACAGATGAGGAAACTGAGACTCAGAGTGGTGGGGTGATAATAGCAATGGAGAAGATATTAATGTATTGGGGCAGCTAGGTGTCACAGTGAGTAGAGCATTGGCCCTGGAGTCAGGACTACCTGAATTCAAATCCAGCCTCAGACACTTGACACATTTACTAGCTGTGTGACCTTGGGCAAGTCACTTAACTCCAATTACCCTGCCTTCTCCCTTTCAAAAAAAGACATTAATGTCTTCCTGGAGCATGTGTCAAAAACATAATAGAGAATTTCTCAGCTTTCATCAAGACAAGTGACCCCATCTCCCTTAAGGTGAAATCCATGTGACTATGAATGGTGCCCAAATAGGTGCCAAAATTACAAAATGTCGGACAAGGAAAGAAAGAAGGTAAGCATACAGGTTTGTTCTCCTCATGAGTGCCAACTGAAGAGGTATTGCCCCTTGCTGGAATTCTGCAAACTACAGGGAGAGATCTCCAGAGGGTTGGCTAGGACCCAATATTCTCTCAGAGTATGCAGGCATAAATCTGTAGCTCCCAAGTCCCCACAGATGGATTTTTCCCATTAGGATTGAGCCAGAGGATGCAATTAGCTCAAAGAAAAAAACATACTGACTAGAACAGCATAGCTAGATTTAATGTAGAATTTATTCTCCCTCCTACCCCTAATGAAGTCAGAGCACATCCTCTTGCAGTCATATCTGCCATCCATGAACAAAAGAACAAGTACAGAGATCAGGTAAGAGGGTGTGTTGGTAAGGCAAAATGGGCTCCTTAGCACTTCAGGAGTTTGGCTTTTGTTTACTTTGAGTGAAAGGCACTTGAGGAGTTTGGCTTTTGTTTACTTTAAGCGAAAGTACTTTCAGCTGTTAAGTGCTAAGCCCCAGGCCCAAAGCTCTGTCAGGTGTGAAACCTGTGTGGATGTAGATTAATGACTTAAGAGGGGCCAACTCGGGAACCAATGGTGTCTGGTCTCTGGTCGTTGAGGCGGGGCTTGAGAACACCAGAGGCTTGGCTTCGAGGAGAGGCGAACTAAGAGACAACGACAGCTGAAGCTGAAAAAAGCCGAAGCAGGAGCTGCGGAAGCAGAGCTGACCTGTGTGAACCCAGGAGTGGGAGCAAGGACTTGAGGCCAGTAAATATGAATTGGTTAAATACCATCTTGTTTTTATGTGGCCTCCTGGTTACTCTTGTGAGGCAGGCCTATTGGGCCTGGGGTTTTTGGTCAAGATGTCGGAATGGGGAGGCTGGTTTGCGGATCTGCTGCTGTGGGGCCTAAATAAATGTTTTGTTGCTTTCTACTTAGAGAATCCCTCATACCTTGTGATTTCGAACCATGCAAACATATACATGATTATATTTGAGATTATAAATTCGGCCTTCCTATTACAGAGGGACCCTCAAGAGGGGATACACCTGCTTGGGAACTGATATCTCCGAAGCTGTGAAGTCCCTGGATCCTTTCTGAGATGTCTAGGAATTGTTCTTTCTGGGCAGGATGTATTAGGGAGGGCTGCTGCTCTGCTGGGCTCACTGGGCCTCCTCTCTGAAGGCTCCATTACTGTGCTTGGTGCGTGATGGTCTCTGGAGCCTCTAGCTTCTGTAGAGTAGAAATCCTTGGCCAGAGCTTCACTAGAAAACTAGAGGCCAATGTCCCTAATGAATATAGATGCAAAAATTTTGAATAAAATACTAGCAAGGAGAGCACAGCAACATATCATGAAGGTCATACTCTATGACCAGCTGGGAGTCATACCAAGAATGCAGGGATAGTCCTGTATTAGGAAAATTGTCAGTGTAACTGACCACATCCATACCCAAACCAACAGAAATCATGATTATCTTAATAAATATGGAAAAAGCTTTTGACAAAATATGCCTTTTCCTATTAAGACACACCCACCCACACCAGAAAGCATAGGAATAATTTGCCTATCAGAACTTTGGATAAGGAAAGAATTTATGAGTAAATAATGGAGAGAGCATTATAAGGTATATATAAAGTTAAAATTCAGACTCCATAATTCTTTCTCTGGATGTGGATAGCTGCCTCCATCATGAATCTTTTGGAACTGTTGTTTCAACAATCCCGCTAGCAGCTGTTGTGGGGTGTAAGACCAACCCAAGTCCAACAACAAGAATGCTACCAGCACGCTGCAAAAGCACAGGTTCTTTTGATCTGCTTAACTAAGGAAAGCAACGTGAAGGGGTTGACAAGCTTACTTTAATTCAGCATACAAGTATCATTCACTTAGTTCAGGGGAAAAAGCCAGCACCCTGAACTTCAGAACAAATACAAACAAATTACAAACAGCAACAGACAGATCTTGTCTGATTCAAATCCCAATACACAGTTACCAGAGTTTAACAAAGTCTCAACATCTGGGTTTATGAGCTGGAGGGCTTCTTAGCTACAGCTGCCTGGGAGTCTCGAAACGCCACCGAGAGTGAGAGCCCTGCGCAAATGGCTCTGTCTTTTCTTATAGGGTTTCAGACGTCATCTACGTCATCTGAATGACCAGAACTTAGGCTGCTATGATTGGCTCTTGAGTTAGCCCCTCCTTTTGGGACCCTGGGAGGTTCACATCCACATAGGTTAGGTTAACACCTAATAGGGGTTAGAGCCTTGGGCTTAGCACTTAGTAAGACTCAATGAAATACACTGAATTACTCAAAGGAAACAAAAGCCAAACTCTTCAAGGGCACTTGTTCAACTAAGTGCTAAGAGCCCATTTTGCTTACCAGCACAACTGTATTTGAACCTTGTATTGCTGAGAAGAGCCAAGTCTATCGAAGTTAGTCATCACAGATACCGTGTGTCTGTAATCGTGTATAATGTTCTCCTGGTTCTGCTCCCCTCACTCAGCATCAGATCATATAGATCTTTGCAGATTAGTATGAAGTCCTTTGCTCCCATTTCTTATGGCACAATAGTATTCCATTATATTCATATACCACAAACTTGTTTAGCCATTCCTCAATTGATGAGCATCCCCTTGATTTCCAATTCCTTGCCAAAGAGCTGCTATAAATTTTTTGTGCATATGGGTATGTTTCTCACTTCTATGATCTCTTTGGGATACAGCCGAAGAAGTGGTATTGCTGGGTCAAAGGGTATCCACATCTTTATAGCCCTTTAGACATAGTTCCAAATTGCTGAAGAGCAAGAAATCTGTGACCTTTGACCCAGGATTACCACTACTATGTCTGTATCCCAAAGAGATTTTTTTTTTAAATTAAAAGGACCTATACGTACAAAAATATTTATAGCTGCTCTTTTTTGTGGGGGCAGAAAATCAGAAAGTGAAGGAATGCCCATCATTTTGGGAATGGTTGAGTAAGTTGTGGTCTATGATTGTGATGGAGTATGATTGTGCTATACCAAATGACAAACAGGATGACTTCAGATAAACCCAGAAGGATTTATGTACACTGGTGCAGAGTGAAATGAGCAGAACCAGGAGAACATCGTACACAGTAACAGAAATACTGTACAATGATTAACTGTGAGTGACTCAGTTATTCTCAGTGATACAATTATCAGAGAAAATCCAAAGGAAGCATGATGAATGCTATCCACTGTCAAAGAAAGAACTGATGGAGTCTGAATGCTGATTAAAGTGTACTATTTTTCACTTTCTTTATTGTGGTTGTCTGGCTTCATTATGGCTTTTTTGGTATGTTTTTTATTTGTAAATTCTAAACTTAAGTATAAAAGAAGTAAATAAAAAAGAAATAAGCTTAAATAATAAAACTAAAATAATACAAAATAAGAAAGGAAAAAAAATCATTGCCATATGCACAGCAGAATGTTAGAAAGGATTGAAAATATACAGCAACATATTTGCATTTCAAGAAAGCCTATATAATAGATACTGAAAGCTGTCCGTGTTTTCTTTGCTTCCTTGTAAGTTTTCTTTTGTTCTCTGCTGTGCACTTTTTACTTTATTCTTTTTTTCTCCATCTTCCTCAAAGGCTACAATTAAGCATAAACATGTATGTATGTACACACTCACATAGATACAAATATATATATATACACACATACACACATACATATGTGCATACATACATACACATATGGATATATACATACAAAGATCTATATATACATTGACACACATGTACTAGTATATATACTTAAACATACATATACTCAGATATTGGTGATCATAGTCATATATAGACATATACATTCATATACATTCATATGCATCTATGTAAGACTGTACTATACTTATTCAGCCTCTGTTTCTCTGAGAGTGGATAACCTCTCACCCTTTAGAAGTTCAAGTCTTTCCATATTTTTCCAAGTCCATGAACTCATCCCTTCTTACACCACAGCAATATTCCCACCTTATATTGTCTAGTTGTTTTAAATTGTCCAAAACGACGTTGATAAATATGGCTGACACACAGTATAGTTTCCCCATTTTTCTCTTTTGATTAAATCTGTTTTAGCTTGAACTTTATCTGAAATCATGATCACCATTGCTCCTTTTCCCCTAACAAATTCTACTCCTGATCTTTATTTTATGTTTGTGCTCATCTTTTATTTCCCAGCTCTCCTGACTACTCTTCTTTACTTCTACCCACCACCTTGTCCTCCTATTACTTAACCTACCCTGCCTCCAAGGATCCCTCCCTTATCCTCCTATTCTCATTAATCTCAACACCCTTCTATACACCCCTTACACCTTTTCCCTCAACCTCTCCTTTAAAGACCGCTCCTTTATCCTCCCCCCTCCCTATCCTCTTAGCATTTTATTTCTTTCTGAATTTAGAAGACTTTCATATTCTTCAAGATATATCTGTATTATTCCCTCTTGAACCCATTCCTAATGAAAGTAACTTTCCAGAACTACCAGCCATCGTCCCCCATCTAATTCCTCTGTGTTGGTTCTTCTTCTGGCATCTCATTTGCATAAGATAATTACTCTTTTTACCTGTTCCTAAATGGTTTTACTTTTTGAAATCATATCATACACAGGTCTACCTGAATCTTTCTTACAAACTACCCATTACTAATAACAATCTTAGACATATGTTTTACATTTTACATACCTAAAAGTTAAACAGACTGTCCTTATTGAGTTCCTTGTTATTAGTCTTTGCCATATACCTTATATTTCTCTTTGCTTTTGTATGTCAAATCTTCTATTAAGTTCAGGTTTTTTCTATGTCCTGAAATTCTGACAATTCATTAAATGTCCATTTTTTTCCATTCGGGATTATGCTTAGCTTTGCTGGCTGAAATATTTTCATTTGGAACCCAATTCTTTTTCTTTTCAATATATAGCAAGCTTGCACAACATACCTTCTATGGGCTGTATATTGTGCAGGTCTGCTATATAGTGCTCCACGACCTGTGGTTTTTTAGTGTCACCTCTGCTAGGTCTTGTGTAATTCTAATTGTGGCACCACCATATTTAAATTTAAATTTCCTTCTTGCTCATAATATTTTATCCTTTAGCTGGGGGTGTCCAAATTTGACTGTGATATTCCTGTGGGTTTTCCTCGTAAAATCTCTTTCAGGTGGTTATCAATGGATTTTTTTTGTCTATTTCTGCTTTCTTCTCTTGTTCTAATGCTTCAGCACAATTTTCTTTGATGATTTCTTGTATTATTGTATCAAGATTCTTTTTTTTCATCATAGCTTTCAGGTAGTCCAATTATTCTTATGTTTTCTCTTCTTGATCTGTTCTCCAGATGAGTTGTTTTTCTTATGAGATGTTTCACATTCTCTTCTATTTTTTCATTCTTTGTATGTCATTAGTTCTTTCTCTCTTGTAACTTTGCTGGCTTTCCCTTGACCAATTCGGATTTTCAAGGAGTCATTTTCTTCCTTAAGATTCTGGATCTCCTTTTTAATTGATTGACTTTCTTTTCATAATCTTTTTGTTTTTCTTGGATTCTTCTTAATTTTTTAATTTTTCCTAACTCTCTCTCATTTTATTTCTAAAGTCTTTTTAAAGTTCTTCTCTGCATTCTTTTTGGGCAGATGACCATTTGACATTACTTTTTGGGGTACAAGAGGGTTTCTTTACTTCAGTAACCTCCTCTGAAGATGAACCCCAGTCTTCTCTATTCCCATAGTAACTCTCTATGGTTGGGCTGTTTTTCCTTTGCCTGTTCATTTTTTTGGTAGCAGCTTAGTTTTTGTCTTGGGTTTTGTCTTAGGTTATGGGAGATGGTGCCTCTTACCCAGATCTTCAGTTCTTCCCTCTGCCCTGGAATTGAAACCAAGACCTCTAGCCTCCTGTAAGTGCCCACAGTCAGCACAGTCCGTGACCCACTGCTTCTGCTCTCACCAGGCATGTGCTAGTTTCTCCTCAAACTTGGCTGCCTCTCCACAGTGCTGCTGGGTCTGGTGTTCCTTGTCAGCAGAGGTTCCCTTGATTTTCCTTGGCTCAGACTCCCGACTCCCCTCATTCTCCCAAGGGTAAAAGCAGCCTCCCCACCCAGCTAAGCCCAGAGCTCACTGCTTGTTGTTTTAGTGGATCTACACTGGAGTTGTTTACTCTTCACAGGGACCAAACTTTGTCCTGGGATTTTTCTTCAGATCTTCTCTGATTGTTCCAGGAGGAAGACTGTTCTGTCCCTACTCTTATTTATTTTTACCACTCTATGTTCTCCCTGAGGTGTTATTATTATCTTGTTTGTGGGGGAAATCTTGACAGCTTGGAATCTTCTGACCTACTCTGCCATCTTCCCAGAATCCTCCATGTGTTTTCTTTAACACCTTGACCAATATTGATCTATGTTTGGCATGACTGCACTCATATCACCTATATCAAATTGTTTGCCATCACAAGAAAAAGGGAGAAAAAGAAGGGAAGGAGAAAATTGGGGACTGAAATTGTTTTTTAAATGTTAAAAAAAATTTCCATGAAATTGGAAAAATAGTATTCATAAATAAAATAAAATATGGGAATGACAGATCCCTGACCAGAGTGGAAGTACACTCTCTCTTGACTCCAGGGCCTTGTATCTTTGAATTATTTTCCTTTTATATGTAGTCTGTACACACATTTTTGCTTGTCGTCTCTCTCATTAGATTATGAGCTCTTTGAGGGCAGGGACTTCTTTTAGCTCTTTTTGGATCTCCAGTGTTTAGCATTGTAGTAGGCATTATAAAAATGTTTGTTGACTAAGTCACAACTAAGAATAAATTGCAAGAGTCCATCTGACATATGGATCACATTCACGAAGAGATTGTTGCAAACATTGGTGAATAAACTGGCCATCTGGTCGACCTTTACTGTCACTTGTCAAGACGAATGCAGGAGATATTCTCACCCCCATTTTAGAAATAAAGAAACTGAGTCTCAGAGTGTTCAACTGCTTTAATCTTGGCCACAAAGCCAGTAATGCTCAGAGGCGGAACTCAAACACAGTTTACCCTGACCTCCTGCTCAGCCATCGCAACATCCGTGACATTGCCTGTAAGTTCCCTAGGACCTGAACCACAATGAATCGGTCATTGTTTCCTACAGTACTTTCCACTGGCTCTCAACCAACTCAGCCATGCCAAAGCTACCCATCTTTAACCTGAAGTTGATATTTAACCAATACATTCTGTAAATTCATCTTTGACATACTTAATTCATAAAACTGGCACTACTCTGTCTCTGGTTTACAATGAAAACATTTCTCTTTTCTGGAAATATCTGGGACTCTTTTTATGAGTCTTCCTGTCCTCACCTTGGACTCCATGTTCAGGTTGGAGCTCTGCTATGGATCCTCTGAGCATAGGTGCTCACATAGAATGGGCTTGTTGCTAATATATCCTTTCAGCTAGATATTAAACCTGTACCAGTTTTTCTTCATGAATGGTCTTAAGTATTTTGGCATCCTTGACAGCATACGGACCTGAGAATACTCCCTGACTACACTGTTATATTAAAGAGAGGAGGAATGTTCTGGGGGCGGGTCTTCACTAATCTAAACAATACGTCCCATGTTTTGTTCCTGTCAAATGACTACTTTCTTCACTCAATAGCTCTCTGAAGAAATTCTCTTCTTGGGGCCAGCATTCCAGTCCTGATTGCCTTTGAGGATCTCCTACCTGAAGCTGGAGGTAAGAGAAGATTCCAGATCCTTCAGGTCATTTCTTTTGCTATCCCTGTAATATTCATAGGTAGCCATTTTCTGATAGAGAACTTCACTGACTTTGTCCCTGAGCACCGGTGCTGGGTTCACTTCCTTGACAATACCTCGGCTTTGCTCAATGTCAGTGGGAATCTTAATTTTAGCTCCCTTCTAAAGTTTTCTATCTCCCTGGATTCCAGTGGGAAACTAGAGAGGTGTCACTGATTCTTCTGGCCACAGGTGTAGCCCTTGGATCCAAATGTCACAGGACAAAACCTGAGCCAGTCTGAGATGAAGCCGTGTGTGGATGGCTGGATTTATGACCAAAGCCTCTTCGCTTCTTCTGTTGTGACTGAGGTAAGAGGTTCTTCCTGCTGCCCCTTTCCCATTCCAGGAAGATTTCATTCCCTTTTTTAAAAAGTACCACTGATTTGGAACTTGATTCCCTTGATGAATCACAGAATCAGATTCCTCTCCTCTGCAAGACCTCCAGCTCATAGCTTACTTTGTGAAAAAAATTAGTGAGGGATCCATTGATTTGGTCCTGCTGCCAAATACCGAACTCACAATGCAAAGAGCATCATCATGCAGATTTTTTAGGTTTAAAACACAGACTCATGTGTGTGGGTGAAAATGTCTAGGAGGCCCGAGCTTTGGTAGCCTTTTATGGAATGCGAAATACATAAGCAGTATGGGTATAATGGAATTTTACAGAATGGAGGAGAAGAGAAGGATATACATGTCAGAAGGGGGAAGATAAGCATGTCTGCATCAGGAAGGTCAGGGTCAAAACTAGCTTGAATTTGCCCAAGCTTGACTGTACAATTGGTATGATGGAGGCAGTGTCTTCTTCTTATTATCATAGTGGGGCAAGAAGTCCTTTTTTCCCTTCATAGTTTTTCTTCTTCATAATAGCAGCAAGGTTCCTGAGCCCTAAGTTTTCTTGCTTCACTTTAAGATCTGAAGCTCTCATCTTCTCTTCCAGTGGGACCTCATGTGTGACTCCCAGACACTGAAGTCCTTGCCTCAGTCAATATTTCCCAGTGGGTGTCTGTTGGTGTCTCGTATGGGGCTGTCTCTCAGACAGGTGAGTTTTCCCAGGACACAGATGTTTCTGAAACCCAGGGTGCCCAGGGCCACAGAGCTTAAAGTTGGAATACTATACTAGAGATCATTTAGTCCAGCCCATTTATTTGACAAAGAAGGAAACAAAGGCCCACGGAAGTACATAGACTTGCCCAAGGTCACATAGGTAGAGTCTAAAGCAGATTTCCAACCAAGGTCTCTTTGCTTTTAAGTCTAGCATTATTTCTATATATTACCAATTGCCCCAAATAACAGGGAGGACGATCGGTGCTAGATTTGGAGCTGCGGGTTGAGGTGGGTCGAATGCTGAAATAGAACCCAGCAAGATAGGTTGGTGATGGGCTGAACTTAGGGCAAAGGTCAATGGGTCAACACTCAGTCATAAGCATTTCTTAAACTGTTACTATGTGCCAGAAACTCTCCTAAAAACGTAGGACAGAAAGAAAAACCAAAACAGTTCCTGCACTCAAGGAGCTGACTTTTTGTGGCAGAGACAGCATGGGAACAATTGTACATATTCATGAAACATTTGGCTGAATAGATTACAATACATGATTGTGATGGAATGCTATTATGCTATTAAGAATGACAAGCAGGATCTCTCAGAAAAACCTGGAAAGACTTACATGAACTGATGTAAAGTGAAATGAGCAGAACCAGAAGTACACTGTACACAGTAATAGCAATATTGTACAATGGTCAATTATGAATGAATTAGCTATTCTCAGCAATACAATGGGCCAATTCCAAAGGATTTATAATGAAAAAATGCTATCCACTTCTAGAGAAAGAACTGATGGAATCTTAATGCAAATCTAAACATACTGTTAAAAAAATTCCTTTATTTTTCTTGTTTGTTTATTCTTGTCTCATACTCTTTGACAACATGACGAATATGGAAATTTTTTGCATGAGTGCATATGTATAACCTGTATTATACTGCTTTCTCTATCAGGAAAAGGAGAGGGTAAGTAGGGAGGGAGAAAAATTGTTACTCAAAATTAAAAAAAAACAATTTTGAAAATTGTTTTTCCATGTAATTGGGTAAACTAAAATATTAAGTTAAAAAAAAGAAAAAGGCTTGGAAAGCCCTCATACCAGAGGTGTGAATGCTCCCTCCAGCCATACTCCCATTCATCTGAACTAGTGAAAAGAAGAAAGACTACACAGTCATAGTGTTGGGTACAGAAAGATGCTTCACTCAACAGGAATAAAAGGTAGGAAAGTGGAGACAGAAGTGATGGAGAATTAGACAGAAGGCAAATAAAGGAAGAGCTTGGTTCTATGTACAAAAATATTGATGGCTGTTTTGGAGGTGAGAAAGAATGGGAATCTGGGGGAAGTCCATAAACTTGGGAAGGGATAAACAAGCTATGGTATATAAATGAGATGGACCCCTTTTCAATGAAAGCACCAACCAGGATTCTGCAGGACTAGTGATATAGCATGCTACCCACCACCTGGTAGAGAAGTGAAGGACTCTGAGTATAGAATGAAACTTTTTTTTTCTGGAAATGGACAGTATGGAAATTTGTTTTGATTGACTATACATGTTTAAAATGGGTTTTATTTTTCTCATGACCTTAATTCTGTGGTGGAGGAGGGCAGCAGAAGTGGGAGTGTGAAAAGGTGGATGATCAAAACAAATACAATTAAAAAAGAATAATAAAATTTGGAAGAGGGGAAGGTTTGGGGGGATAGATAATGAGATTTGCTTTGGACATGTTGAGTTTAAGACATCTATAATGTATCAGTTTGAGATGCCCAATGGGCAGTTGGAGATGCCATACTGGAAGGCAGGAGAGATATTAGAGCTGGAAAGTAGAACAGAATAGTCTGCATAGAGGTGATCATTCATGGGAGCTGATGAGATCACCCAGTGTAATAGTACAGAGGGAAGAGCCTAGGGGGCACCATGGTTAATTACCATGACATGAAGGAAGATCCAGCAAAGAAACCTGAGGCAGAGAGTCATACAGGTAGAAGGAGAACCAGAGAAAAGTGATGTCAGAAAAACCTAGAGAGGATGGAGTGTCAAGGAGGAGTGATAAACAGTATCAGAGCCTGCAAAGATGTCAAAGAGAATGAGGTTTGAAGAAAAGGCCATGGGACTGGCAAGTGAAGAGACCATTGGGAGCTTTGGAGAGAGTAATGTTTTATTGAAATGATGAAGTCAGAAGCCAGACTGTAGAGTGAAGAAAAGAATGAGAAGAAAGGAAGTGAGGAATCCATTGGTTGTAGACTTGGCCTGCTCAAGGAGTTTAGCCACAAATGGGAGGAAAGATCTGGGATATGAACTATTAGGGGTAGAGGGATCAAAGGAGGACTTCTGGAGGATGAGGGAGACATGGTAACTTTCATGATATAGAGGGTTAAGGTTTGTTTGTAGAAAGCAGGAAGCAGCCAGTGGATAAGAAGAGATTAAAGATAAATGTGTGTGTGTGTGTGTGTGTGTGTGTGTGTGTGTGTGTAGAAATCTCCTGGAGTGAATCTAGTACAACCATCTCATTTAATGTATGGAGTGGTAAAGTGATTCCTCCTTGTTCCCCCAGAAGGCAGGTAATAAGCAGCAGAGTCAAAATTGGGACCCAGGTCATCAGATTTCAAAAATCATCATCCTTTCCATCTATATTGATGGGTATTTTTTGCCCTGGGAAAAATTTGGAATCATTTAAAGAATTTTGCATTTCAAACAAGCATTCGTTAAATGCCTACTGTGTGGAATATAGTGTGCTAGACATTAGGGGACAATACCATCTGTGACTTTTCGTTTGGGGGTGTGTGATCTCTTCCTTCACATAAAGTTGTAAGGGGAGGGATTGATCCGATGGTCAGTCAGTCAACCTGCTCCACCTAGGGATGCTATATGCCCTGATATCTTCAAGTGAGAATATCTCTGAGGAATCTATCTATCAAAGGTACAGCCTAGGTGGGAGAAAGTTCCAAATCTATTTGGAAGGAGTGAAAGCCATCGGATGGAATGAGATCATGCTATAGAGGCAGCTAGCTGGCTACGGTGGATAGAATTTTGGACCTGGAGTCAAGAGAATCTGAATTCAAATTCTGCCTTAGATGAGTGATCTTGGGTAATTCACTTGATTTTTATCAGCCTCATTTTCCCCCAATTACAAAATAAGGACAATTATAGTACCTACCCCATAACATTATTGTGAGGATCAAGTGAAATTTTATAAAGTTCTTAGCACAACAACTGTATGCCATAGGGGCTTAATACACATTTGGTCCCTTCCCCTTCTTACCCCTCACACCACTTCCATCTTCTAGCTCTCCAGAGCCAGCCTTCTGCCATGTTAGGGGTACAAAAAACAGATTAACTGTCACTCAAGGCTTTTTGTTTGGTACTTCATATATTGGGGTATCTTGAGACACTTGAGACTCCCTATGAGATGGGCCATCTGGCCCTTCTTGGTGGCTATTACACATGGCCTTCAAGAAACAAGGATATTGTCAAGAGGGAGGATCTGGGTTTAGATGCTGTATCCGACACTCTCAGGGGGGACTTTGAAGTCACTTAACTCTTTGGGACGCAGTTTCCTCTTCTGTAAAATGAGGAGGTTGGCCTAGATGGCACCTAAGGACCTTTCCACACCCAGATCTATGGTCCTATGATGTCTACATTAGCAGGTTTGTTGGAGAACCCTTCACTTAGTAGAAGCCAAATAACACTTTGTTGTTTAATTTAGTGGAATTGAGCTGAACTGAAAGGTCAGCTAGCCCAGTCACTACTGGCATCTGTGCCCTGGGTCTTGGCAAAGGAAGGCACATGGGGAAAGGGTGAATGATCAGGCCTGAAGTCCAGAAGGATATCAGGGGCGTGCTGGGTGGAGAGGACATTATGCCTCAGTTCTGAGGTCACACTCATCTGGTTTGTCATGATGTAGGTTTGGGCGAAAACGGATGCTATCTCCAAATTATGTCATGGTGGCTGTCTCCAGCACTGTGACTGCCTTTGCCCAGTCATTCCCAGTTTACTGTTGTTTTTACTTCCTGTTTGGGTCTTCAGTATCAGGAGTCATACTTGGCAGTGGAGCTCTCTGTAAGTTTTCATTGTGGGACTTCTTCAACGTTTATATTTGTTCTTTGGGGTCCCATCATTGTCTGGAATTAATTTTGAGCTGGAGTTTCCTTTCAATCATGGAATGGACCACCAGCCAGCACTAGCCCCTGGTAACAGTCATTTATACTCTGTATTTCAGCCTGGGCCATCTGTTTCTTGGGAATGTGGCTTATGGCGTGCAGGAGTGGTGCAAATTCCAGCTGGTATGTCTGTTCCTTTCTTTGCTTTCTTCTTGACCTCTTGATAAGTCCCCCAGGGGCTCCTGTTTTCTGAGAGGCTGCAGATGTGGGTGAAGAATCCCAAGCTTCTTTACATAGGAAAGCTCATTTTAGGATGTTTCAAAACTAGTAAGAGGATTGGAATGCTTCCCGTCATTGGACTTGGCTTCCTGTCAGGACTTAAAACCCATGTATGGATGAGATAGCCTTGAAACCAAATATCTTCTTCAAATTATCTCTAGGTAATAAGAAATAAGGAAAATAAAATAAAGTTATTATTGTTCAACAGACTTTTCCCAAAAAGAACATCCTAAGACACAAGATGTGAAATAGAAAGTTCATTAAACCTCAAGGCAGAAGTCATGAGTTCAAATCCCACCTTTGCTTCTTATTAGGTGAATGACCTTGGTCAAATCACTTATCCACCCCTCGTGTAAAGTGACTAGGTCAGACTAAGTGATTTTTAGGATTCCTTCTAGTTCTAAAGCTACAATGACAAGTGAAGACGGGCTCTGAGCTTCCTCCTTAGTCTCAATCTATGTTTCTATGACCCTTGCAATGAGCATGAATAGGTAAGTTTCCTCTCTGTCTCCTAGGCAGGAGACTCTAGAGGGCTGGCTTAGAGTCAGGAAAAATTCACTTCATATCCTACCTCTGACACTTACTAGCTGTGAGACCCTGAGGAAGTCACTGAACTTCTCAGTTTCAGTTTTCTCATCTCTGAAATGGGTAGAGAAATAACACATTCTTCCCTGGGTGGTTGCGGGGATCAGTTACAATTAAACTCATGGTAATCTCCATAGGGCACATTTCAAGAAAATTGAGAATGAGTCAGAGTGCAAGAAGTCAATACTTATTTCAAAATGTGTAAGCCCATGATATAATAATTCTAGATAAGAAAATGACCTAAACCAGGGCTGTCCGAAATGCAGCCCATGGGCCACGTGTGGCCCGCCTACAAGCATAGAAATTTACGCAAATGCTTTAGTAAAGGAAACTGAGCTACTGCAGAGATCTCACTAAAATGGCAAATCAAAATATATTGTCTATTGTTTCAATAAAAAACCTAATTTTGGACACCCTGATCTAAACCTTCCTTTAAGAAGGCAGACAATAGTTTCTTGGGCAATAGTAGGAAGAACGAAAGAAAGGATGGAAGAAAGGCAGAAAGAAGGAAGGGATGAAGGAAATATAGCTTACCTGTGTTGCTATTAAAAATAAAAGCATGGTGTGTGTGTGTGTGTGTTTATGTGTGTGTGTAAAAGGCATTTTATTGAGTAATTATCCCCATCCCACCTAAAGTAAGTGATAAAATGCTATGTCATCATACCTTAACTAGATGGGAAGGAGTCTCCATTTAACCAAATCAATCAATGAGATTCCAACTTAGTGTGAAAAGGTCTTGATTAATTTAGCTGTCTCTAATGAGCCACTGGATGAAATGGAAGAGACATGGAAGAGTGTTCAGACTGGCTAAGGAAACTAGGTCCTGTTCTAAGGCTCATCTGTAAAATATCAAGCCATTTATGGGTCTATAGAGATTCAGATTTCAGTAAATGGCAAGTAAGGAGAGAGTGTTCCAGCTAAAAGTCCTGAGAGGAAAAGGCCTTGGTCTGCCTCTTCTTCTTCCTCCCACCCTCCAGCCCCCTATATGCCTGAGTCCTGAGGTTCTAAGGAGGACCTTTCTTTCCTTTCTTTTTTTATGAATTATTTTCCTATTTTATTTTCCCCAATTACACGTGAAAACAATTTTTAACATTCGCTTTTAAAACTTTGAGTTCCCAGCTCCCTTCCTTCCTTACCAATCTCCTCATTGAAGGCAAGAAATTTGATACAGATTATATATGTGTGGTCATGCAAAACATATTTACATATTAGTCGTGTTGTGAAAAAAACATAGACTAAAATTCTCAAGAAAAATAAAGAAGTTAAAAAAGTAAGCTTCAATCTATATTCAGACATGATCAGTTTTTGGAGCTGGATAGCATTTTTCATCATAAGTCCTTCAGAGTTGTCTTGGGTCACTGTGTATTGAGAACAGTTTAGTCATCACCAGTTGGTCATCTTACGATATTGCTGTTTCTGTGTATGATGTTATTCTGGTTCTGCTCATTTCATTTTGCATCTGTTCATTCAAATCTTTCCAGGTTTTTCTGAGAGCACCTTGCTCATCATTTCTTATAGCACAAAAGTATTTCATCACAATCACATATCACAAGTTGTTCACGCATTCCCCAATTGATGGACATCTCGATTTCCAAGTCTTTGACACCAAAAAAGAGCTGTTATAAATATATTTGTACATATGGGCCCCTTTCCCTTTTGTTTTTTATCTCTTTTTGGATACAGACCTAGTAGTTGTACTGCTAGGTCAAAGGGCATGCACAGTTTTATAGCTCTTTGGGCATAGTGAGGAGGACTTTCTAACCAGTCATCTGGAGGATTTCCCATCTCCCCATCAACATCCCCTCAGTGTCCCTGGAACAGCTGGCAGTTAAGTCATCGGGATCAGAAGCCAAATACAGACTGCATGTAGATTCATAGCCCTCAAAGATCTCAGAAGAAGTTACACCTAGCTTAAGGAGATCTTAAGCAGCCCATGAAGGGGAGCTACATATGCTCTCCAAGCTGGAGCCCATTTCCCTTTGGACTGTCATGTACTTGTGGGAAAGGTATCCCATCCCCAGAGAACAAATTGATGGAGTTTGAATACAGATCAAAGCATCTTTTTAAAAACTTTATTTTTCTTGGGGGTTTTCTTTTGGTCTGTGTTTTTCTTTTTCATTTTCTTTTTGGAGACAAGAAGGCAGGGCAATTGGGCTTAAGCGACTTGCCCAAGGTCACACAGATAATAAGCATGTGAAGTGTCTGAGGCCGGATTTGAACTCAGGTCCTCCTGACTCCAGGGCCAGTGCTCTACTCACTGCACCACCTACCTGCCCCCTGTGTTTTTCTTTTATGACACAACTAACGTGGAAATATGATTTGCCTTCTCAATGAGGAGTGAGGGGAGAGAGGGAGAAAATGTAGAACTCAAACTTTTAAAGAAACAAATGTTAAAAATTTTTTATATGTAATTGGGGAAAATAAAATATGAAATAAAAAGGTATAGCAAGAGCAACAACAAAAACATGAAAAAGAAACCAATGCTATTCCCGCTCTCCCCTAAGTGTCTTGCCACCGTACTAGGGAGATAACGTAGAACAAAGAAGAGACACAGCCGAGCCTTAGTTTTAAGAAAGGTGTTCTCTCCTTGTTTCACTTTGTCTAAACTTTGTGTTACTGATCTGTGTACACTTCACATCCTTCTGGTAGAATATAAGCTCCTTGAAGGCAGTGGCTGTTTGATTTTGGTCTTTGTATCCTCAGCACTAGTACAAGACCCAGAACATATTAGGAACTTAATAAATGCTTCTTGATCTGAATTTGAATCGGCCCCTGGTTATTCTATCCTGGAAAGCAAAATGTTTAAGGAGCTCTATACCCTTTTCTTTGTGGGGTTAGGTGGGAGGAAGAGGAAATATTTAATTCTAGATTCAGGGAACACTTGAAATTTAACTTTTATTTCTAACGTAAGTTCTAAATGTTGGGAGACATACATGGCACAGGCCATGTGGTCCCACAGGTTTTAATAATGTTCTCAGCTCTGACATACCATGTTTTAATGTCTTCTCTGATCATGTCAGTCTCAGAGATGGGATGCCCCTCCATGGGGGGTTTCAAGCAGAGGTTGGGTAATTCCCTTTTGGCAATGTTGGAGGAAGGATTCCTCTTTGGGCAGAGGTTGGACCATGTCACCTTTGAGGCCTTTTTGTACTCTGAAGTGCTATCAGGGCAGCTAGGTGTTGCAGTGAGTAGAGCACCAGCCCTGGAGTCAGGAGGACCTGAGTTCAAATCCAGCCTCAGACACTTGACACTCTTACTAGCTGTGTGACCTTGGGCAAGTCACTTAACCCCAATTGCCCTACCTTCCTCCCTCAAAAAGCCCCCAAAAGTGAAATACTATGCTTTGTATCCCCAGTACTAAGCACAATTCTTGATAAAGAGTACGTGCTTAATAAATGCTTGTTGACCTACTAGTCGATTCTATAAACAGAGGTCTAGGCATCAAGATCCCTTGGTTGTTAAGGAAACTCCCCCTAAGACAGAATCTCAGAACTGGATAGAACCTCAGAGGCCTTGGAGCATAATCTAAACCTAAAGAAGATCCCTTCTACAACATTTCCAGCAAGAAAATGGCCTTTTCACATCCCTTTACCACTTGTCCATTGGGGAATAGCTCTTGTTCTTAGGTTTTTATTAATTGCATATATACCATGGATAATAGATGAATGATTACAAAACACATGGATCTGGATAACAGACACATTTGCTCTGAAGGTCGTTTTTCTTATTGGCAGCAACTTGTTTTATTGCAGTTGCATTGACTTTGGGCAAAAGCTCTTGAATTACATGTAACTAAAACAAATTTATATTTTTTTCTTTAATGATTCCCTCTAGCCCTTCTTTGGTTAAAATCTCTCTCTCTCTCTCATTAGCACAGTGCCTGGCATACAGTAAGCATATAATAAATGCTTATCAGTTTATTGAAGATAAAGTTAAAAAATTGCACCCCAAAAGGCCTCTACCATCTTTCTGTTTTTTCCAAGTTTCTTTCCAGCTATGATGGGAAAACAGTCTCTTCAATTTCTCTCAAAACCTCCCACTTAATAGTCTTTCTCTAGACTCACTCCTTATCCAATGACCTTTATAATGCTTCTTCATAAAATAATAGCTGAACCATATTCAACAAGAAAACAATTTCTCAGAATTTTATGTCTGCCTTCTCCATAGTTTATCTCAGAGGTCCTCACAGATCAAAATTAAGCTGACATATTATTCTCTCCCTGACTCCATCTCCTAGGATGACAATTGCAGTTGTTATTTCATATTACCTTCCCTGCTGTTAAAGAAACAATTACAGTTTCTATAGTCTCTGTAGGAGGGGCTTTTGAAAGGACCTCTCGTGAATCCTTTGAAGACTGTCCATAGATACCACTGGACGACTTCCGCTCTTGGCATGATGTTGGTCCCCACGCATGATGCAGGCTGCCACAGGTTTTTCCTCACTTATGTTGCATAATTTTTCTGGTGATGCCCTTTGGCCCAGCTCTTTAGTCTATACCCACCATGAATTTATCTGTAGTTCTCTAGGGGACTCACAATGTCAATTCTGAAGATACTGTGGCAGTCTGTATTTTTTATAGCATCCTGGGAAGAATAGCAATGAGAAAGAAGTTAGGGCTTGGTTTGAAGGAGAATTTTTATTGCTACTGATTTTGAAAATTGATTCCATTTCTACTCTGTGGACAATTGGAAAATATATGTTCATGGACACATCTTGGTGGTACTCAGTAGAAGGGTGGAGAAGATTCCGGTTTTTTAATGAATGGAGACAGGACCAGAGGGTCAGGTAGAGCAGACACTTTAGGGGGTGAATGAGTATTAGCAGAGCTAGGACTCTCTGGGGAACATGGAATTCAGGTCTTTTCTCCATTTTCTTCTTTGAAAAATAAGTTGGTTGATGCATTTCATTTTTAATGTCATTTCCTTCTTCCCAACCCAGAACTGTATCACACTTTGTAACACTCAATAAATCATTGAGCTCTTATCATAGGTGCTATGCACTATACTAGGCTGGGGATACAGATACTCAGATTAACAGGACCAACCCTCAAGGAGCTAATACGATCAGAGGAGCTAAGAGGTACACGTATAAGTGCATATAAGAGGTGGTCCTGCCTGTCACCCAAACTATCTGTGTGACCCTGGGCAAGTCACTATACCTCTCAATGCTCTAGGACAACCACAGAGAAAATTGCAGTAGTAGAGAGATTTTCACCTACTGGGAATTCCCTCTTCCAGTGACATCATAGTTTCAGTTCTTATCTTTATCTTGCGTGGACCTAATTACAGAAAAGGGACAGGATTTAGAGTAAGAAGGTCTGGTTTGGAACTCTAACCTTCACCTGTCTTCAAGCACCCCCGCCTCTCCTTCCCACTTTCTGTGTCAAGTGGGCTCCTGATCATGCCGGACAGCGACTGCTACATGCAGCTAATCCAATACCTCACCCAGCCGTGTCTAGAGTGACTAGACTAAGAGAAGTTATTGAAGAAATGCTGCACCTTGTATGTTGGGAACCTTTCCTTTTACACAGCTGAGGAGGAGATCTATGAATTCTTTGACCAAAGTGGTGCAATAGAGAAAGTCATCATGGGCATGGATAAAGTACAGAAAACAGCATGTGCATTGTGGTTTGTTGAATGCTCCTGTAGAGCAGATGCTGAAAATGCCAGTTTACTTATAACTGGCTCTCATTTATTCCTCTGCCTCTTTGTGAGAATTAAGCCTGAAACTTTGACTTGGTTTTCCATTCTGAAAATCATTCAATGTCAGAACCTAAGCCAGTGACTTTGTTCCTAGTGCTGGGGCCTTCAGGTCTTGTCTGCTTGTCAGGAGGTCTTCCTATCACCTGAGGAACAATTGGTAACTAAGCATATCTATTAATAAATATTAATCCCGTATAGGACAACTTTCCTTGAAGCAAGATTGGGAAAGTCTTATTGTATGACTATGTTACTATCATGACTCAGGACTTGGAGTGATCATTTCATAAAAGCAGTCCTAATGAAATTTGTATGAAATGAGTTGAACGATCTATGCCCTAATATCGATATTCTAGAAACTAGAGTGGTTTTATTTCTAAGCCGTTTGAAGTTATAACTTGTTTCCAAGGGACTTCTAACTCATTAAGGTATAAAAGTTTGTTAGAGAAATCTTAAAATGGTTCTGCCTCAGCACTAGTGATCTCACAATCCCAGGGAGAGTACTCTGCTCTCATGCTCTCAATGGATGGTCTAGAAGGAAACTTATATTTACAATGATAAGAGGGCTTATTAAACACATATTTAATCTTTCTAATAAAGGCTGTGGGGAAGAAATATTAGATAAATTCAGGAGGCTTTCGTTTTAACCTCGCAATTGTGACAAGTTGATGCTAGGTCTGTTGTATTTATTTTTTTTGGAAACAAAACATTTCTAAAGGAACAGCTTAGATAAGCTTCACTTAGAATGGAGGGACATGTTTATTTCCTGGTCAGTGAATCAAGACGTATTCAAATGATATGATTCTTCTATGTATTTGCATTCTTGATACAAACATTGAATTCTTGGTGAATTGTGTACCTGACATGATTACTGTCATGGGACAGAGGAGGAGATTTACTCCCACTTAGAGCTTCCAGGGTGATTTAAATGCTGTGTAATACATTGATTTAGAATTTTTTCCTGATAGGTCTACCTGAACACCTATTGGGGAGGACAGATTTGAGCCAAAAGCAACAACCCGTCCTGAGTCTTTTAGAGAATTTTTGTCAAAGGGGAAAAAGCAAGAAGGGCCACAGTTGGTCAGTAACTCTGGTCATCTTGTCTGACGTGTGTGACCTAGGATAATGAGGGATGAAAACCTTTACCCTTTTTTGCATGTTAAATACCACAAAGTATTTAGTTGCAGAATTAATAAGAAAAACTCAAGCTCTGCTATACATAAGAAAGGTGACTTTGAACGAGTAGACAATGGAGAATGGACTATATCCGTCCTGCACTATTTACTTAGGTGGCTGCCAGAGTCTGCCAGATGGCTGATTGTCCACAACAAATATGACGATGCCTTAAAGGTGCTCAGGAAAGTCGCAAAAGTCGATGGAGTAAAGGCTAAGAGCCTGACCGTAGAGGTGAGAGGGGAAGGAGGAGCCAGGGCTGGGGGATGGGAAATGGGGGCCACTGAAATGAAGCCCGGTAGCCAGGGGCCTACCAAGAGGAAAGTCCCATCTCTGATGATCTGTCTCCAGGCCTCAGTGGGGCAGGGAATACGTAAAGGATTGGAGTGGAGGGAGTACTTTAATCCATCCTTGACAAGAATAGGGAGCCAGTGATTGAGGGTCACATCGGGCCATAGTGAACTTGCCTGTTGAAGACACTGATCTTTGGGACTGCTGAGCTGCGTCAGAGAGAGAAACCAGAGTGGGGAAGAGGTACCTGAACTATGGGAAGGTGTGAGGATCCCCTGGGGGAAGGAGGAGGAATGAAGAGGAGGGAAGGAAAGGAGAGGGGAGAGAGGAGTGACGGGGAGGAGGGAGGAGGAGGGAAGAGAGAAGGGGAGGAGGGCTGAGGGGGCAGACTCCCGTTACCTCTGGTGTAAGAGCGTCCCTGCAGCCCTCTGCCCGTCTGCCCTCCTGTCTCACACATCATTCTCCACGGCCCTTCCTGCTGGCTCTTTCTGCTCTTTTCTCCTCATTTCTTTTTTTGCTGAGTGTTTTAACCCCAACCCTGCCATTCCATAAGAAGACAATGTGAGATGGTCAATGAAACGATTAAATAATAAAGATTAAATGAGTTTATACATGTAAAGCACTTAGTACTGTGCTTTCCACACAGTTGGGGCTGAATAAGTGTTCATTCCCTGCCTCCCTCTGGCCTCAGAGCAGCCTTGACTGTGACCGAGGCTCCCAAGGATCAGCTACTCACACGTGGCAAATTTAGAAAAGGAGTCTCAATGAAATTTGTTTGCAATGAGTTTAATGATTTGTGCTCTAGTGACTTACAGGAACACAAGGTGGGCACCAAAGCCAGCCACTGTGGGCAATGTGGATAGATTTTATTGTTCACGAGACATGAGTTTGAATCCTTCCTCAACAGCATCCTGGCTTGGTCATCATGGGCAAGTCTCTTAATCTCTCAGGCCTCAGTTTCTTCATCTATATGTAGCTTCTAGGGGAATTTTCTTAACCCATATGTGAGGTACCAAACCGGACCACCCCTGGTTCCTACATTTTGAATTTCAATGGGACCAAATTCAAGCAGCAGCTGAAAGAAAAATGTCCCTGTCTAAGCTGATGCTTCAACCTTCTGTCTTTCTGCAAGGAGGAAGCACAGCTGTCTCTCTGTGGAGCTACGTCCTCTCCAAACAGTAGCTTGTGAGCTCCCACTGGTATGATTTTATTTACTATCCAGCCAATGAACACAAACCAAAGCGAAGGCATTCAATGAAATATCAAAATAAGAAAGTTTCAGCAAAACATTGTCCCCACAAACCTGGAAGGAAGGCCCTTCTCAGGGTTCTTGTTGAAGGGGCTTCCTTGTTGAAGGGGCTTCCTATCCACCCCATCTATTCTTAGAGCTGCTGTGGACTCTGTCATTTGACTGGCCTTCAAGACTGCTCTGAATGGGCAGAACCAATCTGGATAAGCTTTTACCTCATCCTTTTCTTTATGCACACACACACACACACAGAGTAATCAATAACCAGTTTTAGCATTAAAATAACCCAAATATATAATTTTCATAAGTGAGAGCCAAGTTGTTTTAGCTGCAACTTCCTCTTAACTACAGGCTAAGGTGAAAACACCCAATTTTCTAAATGGCATTTACAAAACATTATAAGACAGGGTTAGCAGAGAAACAATTTTTCCACTATCTTTTTAGTTTCATTCCATACTCTAATAACATCCAAGTTATGAAAACTTGCTTTACATAACTGACACAAAAGTTTACCAGTTTGAAACTTGAAACAAACTCATTACCAATTAGATGACTTCGATCTTGTTGAATGCATTTCCAAATTATTTTACACAGAAAATTGGCATCTCATCATTAGCATGTTAAAACTACAACTTTGAAAGACTGGGCTTTCCAAGCAGAGGCTGGCTGGCTTCTTACCTCGTGCTATTTTGACCCATCCCACTTTCCTCTCTCCCCGTGACTGCTGGGGGTGTGGTGGGTGGTAAACAGGATGTACTGAACCTAGATGATACTTCCAGGTTTTCTGGGCCAGCTACAGGGTGCCCAGGAGCCAGGGCCATTGCCAATGGGGCCCTGCTGTAGCTGCTGCCCCTTCCCCATCCTTCCTTTCATTAGGTGGGAGAGGGTGAATTCAAAGGTGGGGGAGGAGGTGATATAAATTCCCTATTGTTCTTCAGCACTCTCTTCACTTAATCTGATCTGAGATGAGAAGGGTTAACAGGAAAATAGGGGCTGTTGCAATTCCTGAATTGAGATACCCTCCTGACTCAGGGGAAAGGAGTGATTGAGATGGTAAGGAGGTGTTTCAAAACTCCTTCGTGATCAATTTCAAAACCTCCAGAATCTGCTAAGATGTTTTTTAACTATTCTAAGTTTTCACTGTAGCCTCAGCCTGGTCAGAACCAGGAACCAAAGGGAAAAGAATTTTAATTTTTTGGGGGGAATTTTTACCCAAAATAAACTTTACTTCTACGTCTACCCTTAAAAAACTTGAGAGTGGGCATTGAACTTTCTCCAGGTGAGTCAGGACCTCTGGAAAAAAATCCGGCTGGAACCTAGTCCCTTCTCCCAGGTACTGGGGACCTTCAAAGCTTCACTTTTAAGGTGTCTCTTTTTAAGATCTTGTAAACTGAATTTGTTCCCATTTTTCAGGAGACTGCCTAGTGGGAGTCATGTTACACAAAAGCTTTTCTCTTTAGGTGATGTAGGAAATGGTTAAGTACTAGGCGACCTGCCTCTTTTTGATCAGAGGGGAAAATGTTCCCCCTTTCTTTTTCCTTTTTCTATCATTCCACACCCAGAACTTGGCCAGAGTTTGAAGGGGGAGAGAGAGAGAGAGAGAGAGAGAGAGAGAGAGAGAGAGAGAGAGAGAGAGAGAGAGAGAGAAAGGGAGGGAAGGAAGGAGGGAGGGAGAAGGAGAGAGGGAGAGAGTGAGGGAGTGAGGGAGAGAGTTTTTAATCAACAACTTTTTTTTCTTTCCAAAAGTTTCCAAACTATTTACTCTCAAAGCCTCTATTCACACTGTTCAAACAAATAGATTAGCATTTCCCTCTACCCATTCTCCTCTCATTCCTATATACTAAAACTTTCTTGCCTTTCCTTCTGTCTACTTACCCCTCTGGTGGATTTTGATTAAAGCCCTTTTAAAATGGTATCTCTTTCTAATTCTGATCTGACCCTTCTCTTACCTTCTTTTATTTGCCTTTATCAATCATATAACCGAAGTAATAAAGTAATTTTCTTTTTCTTTCTCTTTTTCTTTCTCTGTCTCATCCTCCTGCTCCTCTGAGGCTGCTGCATTCAGGGAGGGAAGGGAAGAGAGAGAGGCATTCCACAGAAAAGTCTAGCTACCACCCTTAGAGGCTTCTTTTGCTGGCTTGCTGATTTTAACCCTTGCAGGGTTTCAGATTTCTCATAGACACTCACTCACATCATACATGGACAAAAACAGAATGACAGGTTGATATAGATAATGATGGGGAAAATCCAAAAGCTCAGAGGGGCTTGTCAGAAATTCCCTGCATGAATCAGACAAATTTTCTTGGTCCTCTAGAACAGGGCTGTCCAACCATAGATTTTTAATGAAACAATAGACAATATATTGTGATTTGCCATTTTAGTGAGAGCTCCGCGGCAGCTCGGCTTCATTTACTAAAGCATTCATATAAATTTCTACGCTTGTAGGCGAGCTGCATAAATTGCACTGTGGGCCGCATGCGGCCCATGGGCCTGCTGTAGATCATATTGAGGCCAGGGACAAAACTTCCTTTTCAAGATCTTGGAGACCAAGTTTTTTTCAGTTCTGTAAATGATAACCCAAGGGCAAATCTCAGGAAGTCCCACTGAGTGCAGTTACAAGGCTGAGGATCTGGGGGCCATGAGGCTGGATGAGAAGGGGATCTGGCAGGCATGCGCATGGGGACTGGGAGTCCCTCCATTAAGGAGGACCTTGGGGTGTAGAGGGAGTAAGCCTCAGGAAACTAAAGCACCTGCAGTTTCTCAATTCCCTAGTGTCCTAGGGAATGAGAGAATTGGGTATATGCTTCCAGATGGGATGTTCCCTATGCAGTGGAAGGTCTTCCCAGCTCTGAGGTGGCCTTGAACCAAACCATCTGGCCTGACTGGAGTCTGAGATAGGCTCAAAATCATCTCCAAGCCTTCCTAGGTGCTTGGAGAGTGACCTCAACTGCAGAGTGAGAAAGGGATAGAGAGGGGAGACTTACATGCCTTCTGGTTTTGACTGGAGGAGGGCTTAGAGCATCCTGTTTTTCACTTACTGCGTGTGTGTGTGTGTGTGTGTGTGTGTGTGTGTGGTTTTGTTATCTTTTTTTTTGGTGTGTGCTTTCTTTAACAGCATGACCAATATAGAAATATTTTCATGATTGCACAGGTATTACCTATATAATTTGCTTGCTATTTGAAGGAAGGGAAAGAAGGAGGGAAAGAGAGAAGTTGGAATTCAAATTTCAAAAAGTTTAAAAAATTTTACATGTAATTGGAAACATATTCAACAATGAAATAAAATATGAGGATGACAGATCCCTGACCAGGGTGGAAGTCCAATCTCTTTTGATTAAAGTGCTTTGCCTCTTTCAATTCTTTCCCATGTATCCTGTTTACAGCTTGTTTGTACATAATCATTTGTTTGTTATTTCTCTCAGTAGATTGTGAGCTCTTTGAGGGCAGGGACTATCTTTTGTCTCTTTTTGGATCTCTAGTGCTTAGTAGGCACTTTAAAAATGTTTATTGACTGACAACTAAAAAGAATTGTAAGAATACATCTGGCAAGTCTGTCAAAAGAGTTTTAAATTAAAAAGGATGGGGAAGGAGGAAGTGACTGAGGACTATCCACCAAGCTGGACACCATAGTAAGTAGCTAAAACGAAGACCAGCAGGTGAGACTTTCATAATTTCATAACAGACAAAATCCAAGGAAGGAACCAGTAGTAAAATCTGTGGTTTCAAAGGTTTAAGCACAAATGTCCAAAGTTTAGAAAACAAGAAAAAGGAATCAGAGGTCATGATACAAGGAGGCAAAGCCAGGTCTCCTAAGTTCAGGGCAGTTGGTTTTTGAAACACCAGGACCCAATGATATCAAAGGGGACAAGGAGGAGGTATTGAACTAAGTGCTCTTTCTGAGGTGCAGCCAAGTTCATCGAAGGAGAAATCCCAGAGTCAGCGAGTTCAGGTGAGGCTAGGCAGAAAGCATTGGCCCTAAGGGCATCTCAGAGAGGAAGAGCCAGGCTGAGGGTAGTCCCAAGCAAAGGAGAGCTCTTTCCACAATTGCCCCTCAAGATGCCTGTCTATCCACAGACATCATAATACAGCAGAAATCATAAAACACGGAAAACAGTTCAACTAAACTGACAAAATGCTCAGGACCGACAACTTCGGCAACATTCTGACCCCAAAGTTCCCCTGCCTCCTATATCTCTATAGAAAGTGTGGAAGTGGGATCTAGTTCTTTGGGATCAAAGCTGGCCTTTGGAATTCACCTGGGTTTGGGAACTCCGAGGGGGAACTCAAACACGGTCTACCCTGACATCCTGCCCAGCATCATTGCCCCCAAGTGGCCTCTCATTGCCCCTGGAGCTGAACCTCCATGAATCTGTCAATGCTTATAGCAGCACATTCCACCTGGCTCTCAAATAACTCAGCCATGTCAAAGCTACCAATCTTTAACTGAAACTTGATTTTTAACCAATATATTCTGTAAATTAATCTTTGTCATGCTTAACACATACAACTGGCACTGCTCTGTCTCTGGTTTACAGTGAAATATCTGGAAGTCTTTTTATGAGTCCTCTTGTCATCATCTCGGACTCCATATGCTGGTTACAGCTCTACTAGGGATCCTCTGGGCATAGGTGCTCCCATGGAATGAGCATTTAAGTGCCCAAGCTTGGTGCTGATATATTCTTCCAACTAGAGACTAAACCTGTGCCAATTTTTCTTCATGAAAGGTCTGAAGTATTTCGGGAATCCTCACCTCCACACAGACCTGAGAACACTGTAAACCTACATTGCATCATCAAAGTGACGAGGAAGGTTTTGGGGGAGGTATCCTCACTGATTTAAAAATACATCCTATGTTTTGTTGCAGTTGAATGACTACTTTCTTCACCCAGTAGCTCTCTGAAGAAATTCTCTTCTTGGGGCCAGCATTCCAGTCCTGATGGCCTTTGAGGATCTCCTACCTGAAGTTGGAGATATGGGAAAATTCCAGATCCTTCAGACCTTTTTTCTTGCTATCCCTCTAATATTTGTTGGTAGCCATTTTCTGATAGAGAATTTCACAGCCTTTGTCCCTGAGCACCGGTGCTGGGTTCACTTCCTTGACAATACCTCGGATTTGCTCAATGTCAGTGGGCATCTTAATTTTAGCTTCCTACTAAAGCTTTCCATCCCCCTGGATTCCAATGGGAAAGTAGAGAGGTGTCGCCGATTCTTCTGGCCACAGGGACAGCCCTTGGGTCCAAATGTCACAGGACAAAACCTGAACCAGCTGGAGATGGAGCCGTGTGTGGATGGCTGGGTCTATGACCAAAGCCTCTTCACTTCTTCCATTGTGACCGAGGTAAGGGGTTCTTCCTGCTGCCACATTCCCATCTCAGAAGATTTCAGTTTCCTCTTCAAAATGTCCCACTGGTTTAGAACTTGATTCCTTTGATGAATGACAGAGTCAGATTCCTCTCTTCAGCCAGCCCTCCTGCTCACAGCTCCCTTTGTGATCAAAAATTAGTGAGTTATACATTGATTAGGCCCTGCTTTATGCTCAAAATGCAGGCTCATCTGTATAGGAAAAAGTCAGAGAGCTGAGAGCTTCAGCAGCCCTATATAGAATATCAAACATATAAGCAGCGTGGATGCAATGGAATTTTACAGAAAGCAGGAGGGGAGGGGCAGGGTGTGCACATCACAGGAGGAAAGATAAGCATGTCTGCATCAGGAAGGTCAGGGTTAAAACGAGCTTGAAATTGATGTCCCAGGCTTGACTATACGATTTAGGATTGTATGAGGAAGGCAGTGTCCTCTTCCTATCATAGTGGGACAAGAAATCCAAGCCGGAGTCTCTTTCCCATCATAGTCTTTCTCTTGCCACATTGGGAGCAAGAGTCCTGAGCCTGAAATTCTTTTCTCACTTTAAGATCTGATGCTTTTATCTTCCTTTTCAGTGGGACCTGGTGTGTGACTCCCAGACACTGAAGTCCTTGCCTCAGTCAATATTCTTTGCTGGGATTCTGGTGGGATATCTCATATGGGGCTATCTCTCAGACAGGTCAGTCTTACCTGGACGTAGATGTTCCTGAAGCCCAGGGAGCTGAGGCCCATAGAGCTAAAATTTGGAAGTTGATACTATAGAGAATTTGCTCCATCTCACTTATTACACAAAGGAGGAAGCTAAGGCACAAGGAAATACAGAGTCTTGCCCAAGGTTATATACCTATAATCAAAAGCAGAATTCAAATAAAGGACTTTCTTTTTATTTCCATGCTATGCCAAAAGTCCACAATAACAGGGAGAAAATTCAGGGCTAAATTTGGAGCTGTGGGTGGAGGTGGGCCTAAGACTGGAAAGATTCCAATAAGAAAGGCAGGCTGGTGATGGGCTGAACATGAGACGAAGGTCAGTCAGCCAATAGTCACAAAGCATTTCTTAAACACTTAGCATGTGCCAAGAACTGGGCCAAGATCTGGGGATGGGAAAAGAAGCCAAAACAGTCCCTGCCTTCAAGGAGCTCACATGCAGTGGGAGAGACAACATGTAAACAACTCTGCACATTCAAGAGATACACACAATAAACTAGGGGTAGCCTTAGGAGAAAGGCACTGCCCTGTCATTAAGTAGGACTGAGAAAAGCTTCCTGCTAAAGGTGGAATTTTAGCTGAAAGTTAAGGAAGCTAAGGAGGCTAGAAGGAGGAGATGAGGGGGAAGGCATTTGAAGGAGGGCGGATAGCAATGAAAACAATGCCTAGTGGGGGCTGCGGGTGGGGAGAAGACATTATGCTTCTGCACTGGGGTCACAGCCATCAGGTTTCCTGTGATGTAGGTTTGGGAGAAAATGGATGCTGCCTCCAAGTTACCTCATGGTGGCTGTCTCTAGCACTGGGGCTGCCTTTGCCCAGTCATTCCCATTTTACTGCTGTCTTCGCTTCCTGCTTGGGTTTTCAATATCAGGAGCCACACTTATCAGTGGGACCCTTGGTAAGTCTCTTCTGTGGGGCTTCTTCAACATTTGCGCATCTTCTTTGAGATCTCACCTGTGTCTGAAATTGTTCCTGTGTTGGGGTTTCCTTTCAGTCATGGAATGGACCACCAGCCAACACCGGCCCCTGGTAACAGTCATAGTTGGTGTATTCACCATCCTGGGGCATCTCTTTATTGGGGTTCTGGCTTACGGCATCCAGGAATGGCGGAAACTCCAGCTGGTAGTGTCTGCTCCCATCTTTGCCTTCCTCCTGACTACTTGGTAAGTGCCCCCGGGGCTTATGTTCTCTCTCTGAGAGCCTGCAGATTGAAGGTGAAGAATCCCAAACTTCTGTATATGGGAAAGCATTTCAGGATGTTTCAGATCTCATAAGCAAATGGGAATGTTTCCCATAATTGGACATGTGTGTCAGTCAAGAATTAAAAACCATGCATGGATGACATAGCCTTGAATCCAGATGTCCTCATCAAATTTTCTCTAGGTCATAAGAAACAGAGAGAACAAAATGAAAGCTATTAGTGATGAACAGACTTTTCCCAACGTACTAAAAAAATATCCTAAGACACAAGAGATGGCTTAGAGAAATCATTTAATTTCAAATCAGAAGTCATGAGTTCAAATCCCACCTTTGACCCTTATTGCATGAGTAACCTTAAGAAATCACTTACCCTCCCCATGCCCCGTTTCTTCCTCTTTGAAATGAATAGGTCAGACTAAGTGACTTTTAGGGTCCCTCCTAGCTTTAGGGGGAGCTAGCTTGTGCAGTGGATGGAGTACTGAACTTGGAATAAGGAAGACTCTTCCTCACGAGTTTACGTCTAGCCTCAGACACCAACAGCTGTGTGACCCTGGGCAAGTTACTTAACCCTCTTTGATTCAATTCCTCATCTGTAAAAATGAGCTGAAGAGGGAAATGGTGAACGTCTCCAGTAGTTTTGCCCAGAAAACCCCAAATCACATCATGAAGAGTCAGACATTACTGAAATGACTGAACAATAACATCCTACTGGAGGAAAAACGGGTCTTTAATAGAATAGAAGATGCTCAAGCATTTCCAATGGAAAGACTAAAGCTGAATAGAAATATATTTATATTTATATATAGGCATTTATCTAAATATATTTTTGTCTTTATGTGTTGACTCTCCATTAGAACATGAGCTCCCTGAGGGTTTGCACTGTTTTTGCTTTTTCCCTGTATCACCACCATTAGCACAGGGCCTGGCACATACTATAATAAGTGCTTATTGATTTATTGAAGATAAAGTTAAGAGAATTACACCCCAAAGGCCTCTCTACCATCTTTCTGTCTTCTACAGCTTCTCCCCAGCCATGATGTGAAAACAGTCTCTTCAGTTTCTCAAAATCCCTTCCAATTAATAGTCTTTCTCTAGACTCATTTCTCACCCAATTTACCTTTATAATGCTTCTTCATAAGTTTAAAACAAGAAAGTGGTTTCTCCTCATCTTATTTTTGTCTTCTCAATAGCTTATTTCACAAATCCTCATAGATCTAAATCGAACTCATATATGCTCTCCCTGACTCCATAGGGAAAAACATCTTTTAGGATGACAATTGCATTGATTACATTTTACCTTTTTTGCTGCTAAAGAGAGTTTCTGTTTACACAGTCTATGTAGGAGAGACTTTTGAAATGACCTCTCATGAATGCTTCAAAGGCTGCCTATAAATAGCACAGGAGGACTTCTTCTCTGGCAACAGCTTGGCATGATGTTGGTGCTCATGCACAATGTAGGCTTCCCACAGGTTATCCCTCACTTATTCTATATAACTTTTCTAGTGACACCCTTTGGACCAACTTTTCGGTCTGTGTCCATCATGAATTTCTCCATAGATCTCTGGAGGACCCACAATTTCAATTCTATAGATATCGTCCCAATCCATATTCTGTATAATATCACATAAAGAATAGCAATGTCAAAGATGTTAGGGCATGGTTGCAAAGAGAATTTTTCTTTAGACAGACTTTTGAAAATCAATTTCATTTCTATTCCAGAAGCTATTGAGTAGTACATATTCATGAGCCCAACACTGGTGGCAGGAATGTGTGGAGACAGGAACAAAGGGTAAGGTAGAGGAAATAGTTGAGGGGATGAAGGAGTGTGAAGAGAGCTAGGACTATCAGGGGAACATGGAATTCAGGTTGTCTCCACTTTTTAAAAAAATTAGTTAATTAATTTTTAGTTTTTAACTTTAGTTTTCATTTTTTTCAGCTTTTGATATTTTAATTTTCTCCCCTCCCTTCCTCTATCCCCTCCCCAAGATAGCATGCAGTCTTATATGGGCTCTACATAGACATTCACGTGAAACGTTTTCACACTAGTCATGTTGTAAAGTAGTATTAGAACCAATGGGAGGAACCACGAGAAAGAAGATACAAACCAAAAGAACAAAAGAAAGAAGCGATCAGATACTTTTATCTGCATCCAGAATCCACAGGTCTTTCTCTGGATGTGCATGGCATGTTCCATATTGAGTCTTTTAGACTTTTCTTAGATCTTTGCGTTGCTAAGAACAGCTAAGTCTATGAAAGTCAGTCACGACACACTGTGGCTGTTACTGGGAACAAGGTTCTCCTAGTTCTGCTCACTTCACGCAGCATCAGTTCATGTAAGTCTTTAAAGGTTTTTCTGAAGTCTGCCTGCTCATCATTTCTTATAGTACAATAGCATTCCATTACATTCATATGCCATAACTTGTTTAGCCATTTCTTGGTTGATGGAATCTCCCCAATTTCCAATTCTTTGCCACCACAAAAGAGCTGCTATAAATATTTTTGTACATGTGGGTCCTTTTCCCATTTTTATGATCACTTTGGGGTACTGAGCAGAAGTGGTATGGCTGGATCAAAGGCTATGGATGGTTTTATTGTCCTTTGGGCAAAGTTCCAAATAGCTCTCCAGAATGGTTGGATCAGTTCACAACTCCATCAACAATGCATTAGTGTTCCAATTTTCCCACAACTTCTCCAACATTTATCATTTTCCTGTTTTGTCATATTAGCCACTCTGATAGGCATGATGTGGTACTTCAAAGTTGTTTTGATTTGCATTTCTCTAATCAATAGTGACTTAGAGCTTTTTTTCATATGACTATAGTTAGCTTTAATTTTTTCATCTGAAAACTGCACGCTCATATCCTTTGACCATTGATCAGTTGAAGAATGACTTGTATTATAAATTCAACTCAGTTCTCTCTATATTTTAGAAATGAGGCCTTTATCAGAGACACTAGCTATAAAAATTGTTTCCCAGGTTTCTGCTTACCTTCTAATCTTGGTTGCATTGACTTTATTTGTGCAAAACTTTTCAATTTAATCTAATCAAAACCAGCCATTTTGAAGTTCATAACATAGTCTATCTCTTGTTTGGTCATAAATTCTTCCCTTCCCCATACATCTGACAGATAAACTATTCCTTGCTCTCCTAGTTTGCTTATAGTATTAGCCTTTATATCTAAATCGTGTACTCATTTTGACTTTATCTTGGTGTAGGTTGTAAGATGTTGGTCTATGCCTAGTTTCTGCCATACTGTTTTCCAATTTTTGTAGCAGTTTTTGTTAAATAGTAAGTTCCTCTCCTGAAAGTTGGAGTCTTAGGATTACTATAGTCATTGACTATTGTTTCTTGTATACCTAACCTATTCCAGTGATCTACCACTCTATTTCTTTTCTTTTTTTTTTGCTTTTACAAACCCAGATATTTACTGAGAAGATATAACAACAACAAAGTTTTCAAATCATTTCCCACCTCCAACACTTGAGGGCATGCTCTCCTCTATATCCCGTAAGTCTTTGAGGAGAGTAGGCCAAGATTTAAAGTAGCTACCCTGAGCATTCACCCTCACTTTCAAATTTGTCATTACTGTTGGCTAAGTCAGCTTCTTAGCTACTGCTGGGCTTGACTCCCACTTCTTAAGGCTATGCTGGTGACTTGGCTCATAGTAAATGCTGACTTGGACTCCTGTCACTGGACTTCCAATATTTCCAAACTCACAATATGCTCCAAAATTCTTTCTCCTTTTCATGCTTCCCTTGATTCTTGTGTTTGAAAGTCAAATTTTCTACTCAGCTCTGGTCTTTTCACTGAGAAACCTTGAAAGTCCTCTATTTTATTGAAAATCCTTATTTTGCCTTGGAGCATAATACTCAGTTTTGCTGGGTAGGT
>CM053623.1:454249836-454282954 GCA_028646595.1 Phalanger gymnotis
GCTCTGGAATTTGGCAACAATATCCCTAGGAGTTTTCTTTTTGGGGTCTTTTTCAAGAGGTGATCAGTGTATTCTTTCAATTTCTATTTTGCCCTGTGACTCTAGAATATCAGGGAAGTTTTCCTTGATAATTTCTTGAAAAATGAATACTAGGCTCTTTTTATGATCATAGCTTTCATGTAGCCCAATAAATTTTAAATTATCTCTCCTGGATATATTCTCCTGGTCAGTGGTTTTTCCAATGAGATATTTCACATTGTCTTCTATTTTTTTCATTCCTTTGGTTCTGTTTTATAACATTTTGATTTCTCATAAAGTCACTAGCTTCCACTTGCTCCAATCTAATTTTTAAGGTAGCATTTCTTCAGTGGTCTTTTGGACCTCCTTTTCCATTTGGCTAATTCTGCCTTTCAAGGCATTCTTCTCCTCATTGGCTTTTTGGAGCTCTTTTGCCATTTGAGTTAGTCTATTTTTTAAGGTGTTGTTTTCTTCAGTATTTTTTGGGTCTTCTTTAGCAAGTCATTGACTTATTTTTTCATGGTTTTCTTGCATCACTCTCATTTCTCTTCCCAATTTTTCCTCTACTTCTCTTACTTGATTTTCCAAATGCTTTTTGAGCTCTTCCGTGGCCTGAGACAAATTCATATTTTTTTGGAGGCTTTTGATGTAGGCTCTTTGAATTTGTTGACTTCTTCTGGCTATATGCTTTGATCTTCTTTGTCACCAAAAAAGGATTCTAAAATCTGAGTCTGGATGTGAGTCCATTTTCACTGCCTGTTCATGTTCCCCGCCAATTACTTGACCCTTGAGTTTTTCTTTGGGGTATGACTGATTGTAGAGTAGAGCGTACTTTGTCTCAAGCTTTAGGGGCTGCACTGCTGTTTTCAGAACTTCTACACAGCGAGCTCTGCCACAGCAGCGCTCCTCCTCCCCCAGTAACCTCCCAGCTCTGTGCAATAGATCTTACCCAGCGACCATCTACGCTGTCCTGGGCTGGAGCCCTGCTTCCCTCTGTTATTTTCTGGTTTCTGCAGTTCTAGAATTTGTTCAGAGCCATTTTTATAGGTGTTTGGAGGATCCTTGGGGTCAGCCCTAGGCAAGTCTCTGCTTTCCATCTTGACTCCATCCCCCAGGAAAGTCTTATTGAATGATTATGATATTGTTTATGGCTTCACAAATTGGAGTGGTCATTAAAAAAAACAGTCCCAATGAATCTTGTATGGAATTCATTGAATGATCTATGCTCTGGTATCAATAATGTATAAATTAGAATCATTTTGTTTCTAAGTTTTTTAAAATTTATCTCATCTCCAAAGAGACTGCTAACTCACTAAGGCATAAAAGTTTGTTAGAGAATTCTTAAAATGGTTCAGCCTTTGCACTAACGATCTTGCAATCCCAGGGAGAGTACCCTGCTCTGATGCTCTCAATGGATGGTCTAGAAAAAACTTGTATTTACAATGTTAAGGGGGCTCATTAAACACATATTTCATCTTTCTAATAAAAACAGTAGTGAAGCAATGTTAGATAAATTCAGGAAGTATTTGTTTTAACCTTGAAATTTTGACAAACTGATGCTAGACCTGTTATATTTATTTTTTTCTTTTACTGGAGCAATGAAAGAATGGAAAGAGTTTAGAAGAAAGCTTGAAAATCAAGAAAACAAAATATTTCTAATAGAAAAGATAAGATAAACATCTCTTAGGATGGATGGAAATGTCCATTTCCTGGTCAGTGAATCAAAACATATTCAAATGATGTAATTGTCCTATGTGCATTTGCCTTGCTGATACGAGAATTGAATTCTTGCTGAATTGTGCACCTAAGATGATTACTCCCATGGGACAGAGAAGAAGGAAGGGATTTGCTTCCATTTAGAGCTTCAAGGAATGAAAGGGTGATTTAAATGGTGTCCAATCTATTGACAATTGCAGAAGTTTTTCCTGACAGGTCTGTAAGAACATCTATTGGGGAAGACAGATTTGAGCTAAAACTAAAACCTGACCTGGCTCATTTACAGAATTTTTATTTAAAGGGAAAAAGTAAGAAGGACTTTAGTTGGCCAGCAACTCTGGCCAACTTGTTAGAGGTCTGTGGCATAATTGGGGATGAAAGCTTTTACAGGAGAACCTTCTTTTGCATATTAAGTGATACCGAGATGTAGAATTAATAATAAGAACCCAAACTCTGCTACAAACAAGAAGTATGATTTTGAACAAGGAGAAATTGGAGAATTAATTATATCCGTCCTGCACTATCTAATTAGGTGGTTGCCAGAGTCTGCTAGATGGCTGATTGTCCACAACAAATATGACGACGCCTTAAAGGTGCTCAGGAAAGTCGCAAAAATCAATGGAGTAAAGGATGAGACCCTGACTGTAGAGGTGAGATGGGAAGGAGGAGCCAGGGCTGGGTGTGGGAAATGGGGGCTTTTCAAGTCAAGCCCAGTAGCCAGGGGCCTACCAAGAGGAAAGTCCAATTTCTGATGATGCGCCTCCAACTCTCAGTGGGCTAGGGAACAGTAAGAGATTGGGGTGGATACTTTAATTCATACTGAACAAGAATAGGGACTAAGTGATGGAGAGTTCTTGGAGGCTACAGTAAACTTGACTCTTTGAAGACATCAATCTTTCAGGCTTCCTAGCTGTGTCAGAGAGAGAAATCAGAGTTGGGGAGGAGGTACCTGAAGTATGGGATGGTGTGAGGATCCCTTTGTGGAGGAGGGGAGCAGAGGGAGTCTCTGCTTCTTTCTGGTTTAAGAAGGTCTCTGCAGCCTTCTGACCTTCTCCCCTCCTGTCTCAAACTCCATTCTCCCTATTCCTTCTTGTCTGCTCTTTCTGCTTTTTTCTCCTCATTTCTTTCTTTGCTCAGTGGTTTAACTTTTCCCTGCCATTCCATAAGCAGACAATGTAAAATGGTTGAGACAATTATACAATGAATGTTAAATGAGATTTTATTTGTAAAACACTTAGCACAGTGCTTGCCTTCTATATAAAGGTTCTTCATAAGTGTTTATTCCTTGCCTCTCTCTGGTCCCAGAGCAGTCTTCACTGTGGTTGAGCCTAGCAAGGATCACCTATTCACAAAGGGCAAAATTTAAAAAGAGTTTTAACAAAATTCGCATGAAATGAGTTTAATGATTTGTGCTCTAGTAACTTACAGGAGCACAAGGTAGGTACAGAAGCCAGCTCCTGAAAGCAGTGTGGATGGAACACTAGATTTTTCAGTTAGGAGACATGAGTTTGAATCCTTCCTCAATCAGGTCCTGGCTGGGACACATGGGCAAGTCCCTTAATCTCTGAGGCCTCAGTTTCTTCATCTATGTATAACTTCAATGGGAATTTGCCCAACTCATAAGTGGATTACCCAAACAGGACCACTCCTGGTTCCTATGTTTTGAATTTTAATGGGACCAAATTCACATAGCAGCTGAAAGAATATTGCTCTCTGTTCAAGCTAAAGCCTCAACCTTCAGTCCTGCTGCAAGGATGGGAAAATACAACAGAAGCATGGTGTTCTTTCTGTGGAGCTACATCCTCTCAAAACCATAGCTCATGAGCCCCCAGTAGTAAAGTTGCCTTTATTATTCAGCCAAAGAGCACAAACCAAGCAAAGGTATTTAGTGAAATAATATGGTAAGAAATTATCAATAGTTTCTCCACAAACCTGGTGAACACTTCCAACAACTGTAATCTGTAGTGACAGACATGAGCACAGCCAGTCATCTCTGCTGACCTTGCATGACCTGGGGGTTCTCAATGGTACTCCTCTGACCCTGGCATGGCTCCACTGGGCATGTTGTAATAGAACTTGCCATTGGGATAAGGAAAGGCTTAACAAGACTTTTGGGTCATAGCCAATGAATTCTCATTTGGACCCAGTCCCTGTGTAGAATCTCTTATCAACTCAATCCTTCCTGCTCCTTTCTTCTGTTCTTCTATACTCCAATCTCCAGTTTGACTCTATCCTCGGTTCTTCTTAAAGGCTTTGAGATCCACTGTGGAAATGGAGCTGGTTGCAGCAGAGACCCATTACACCATGTTGGATTTGATCCGCTTACCCATTTTGCGTACAAGAATCTTCAGTTTGTGCTTGGCAGGGTAGGTTCCTTATAATGCAAACACCCCCAAAAGAATCTCTCAGGTAGACATGGTAAATAGGTGGTAGATAAGGACGGGCTGATCTGCCATCTCCTATCTGTGATTCACAGAATTGCAGAATCTTAGCGCTAGGTGGCACTGCAATGGATAGAGTGCCAGTCCTGGATTATGTCATCTTCCTGAGTTCAAATCTGGCCTCAGATACCTGTGTGAGCCTGAGCAAGTCATCTTACCCTGTTTCCCTGAGTTTCCTCATACATTAAATGAGGTGGAGAAGGAAATGACAAGCTACTCCAGGATCTTTGCCAAGAAAATGTCCAATGGGGTCATGAAGAGTCAGACAGGACTGAAACAACTCAGTGACAACAAAGAGTTGGAAAAGCCTTCGAGATCATCTAATTAAACCTGAATTTAAGGAATTCACTCACCAGTATTCCTCACATTAGGCCCACTAACAATTATCTAGCTTCTGTATAAAAATCTCTATGGAATCCACTAGCTTTTGGCATGGCTCATTCTACCTTCAGCTCTAACTGTTATGATGTTGTTTGTTACATAGAACCTAAACCTGCCTCTCTGTGACTTCCACCTTGGCTCCTCATTCTGCCTCTGGAGCCATGCAGAGAATATGTTTACTTTCTTCCATATGTCAGCCCTGCAGGTGCTTAAAGTCAGAACTAAACAATTGAAAAAATATTAATTATTCACAGTTAGAGCAAGCCAATGTAATGAAAATTACCATTTTACCTACATTAAGTTACTTATTCAGTGCCATACCAATGAAATTAACAAGAAATTATTTCATTGATGTAGAAAAATGATGCCAAAAATCATCTGGAAGAACAAAAGGTCAAAAATATTAAGGGAATCAATGAAAAAATATGAAGGAAGGTGGCCCAGCCAAACCAAACCTCAAACTGTATTTTAGAGTGATAATTATCGATACAATTTGGTACTGACTAAGAAATACATTGGTGGATCAGTAGAGGAGAATAGGTATCCAAATACATTGTAGTAAATGACTAAAGTAATTTTGGGTTTGACAGGCTCAAAGATCAAAGCTTCTGTGACAAAAACTCATTATTTGACAAAACTGTAGGAAAAACTGGAAAACAGTCTTTCAGAAACTAGGTATAGACCAAAATCTCACATTGTGTACCAAGATAAGGTCAAAATGATTTACACATAAAGGGTGATTCCCTATGTAAATTGAGAGAGCATGGGATAGTTTTCCTATCAAATCTATGCGTAAGGGAAGAATTTAGGACCAAACAAAATATAGAGAGCATCACAAAATGTAAAATGGATAATTTTGATTACAGGAAATTAAAAAGATTTTGCACAAACGAAACCAATGCAACCAAAATTAGAAGGAGAGCAGAAAACTGTGGTGGGGGGGATTTGCGGCAAGTATCTCTGATAAAGGTTTAATTTATCAATTATATATAAAAATCAGTCAAATTTATTAGCATACCAGTTATTCCCCAATTGATAAATAGTCAAAGAATATGACCAGGCAGGTTTCAAAGAAATCAAAGCTACCTATAGTCATATGAAAAAATTCTGTAAATTACTATTTATTAGAGAAATGCAAATTAAAACAACTCCAAAGTACCAACTCACACCCATCTGTATTGCCAAGGCAACATTCACAGTGATTGCTATTGTTATGAGTACGCCGGCGTGGTTCTGAATCATAAAATATAATAGACTCTCCATATAGAAGACAGAAGCAAAACATTCATTCAGACACCAGAAAGCCAAATCCTAACACCAGTAAACTGAATCCATCATAGCAAAAAAGAAGTTAAAACACATTATCACTACAGAGAGCAGTTCCATTCCAAAGCCATCTCCCTAGCACAGCTAGCTTGCCTCCTGTCTCTCTCTCAGCTCTAATCCCTCTGACTAACTTCCTTCCTGCTCCATCCTTTCATGTTCCACTTGTTTAGCAAGCTCCTCCAACCACATGTAACTTATGCTTCCTGTGATGTAAGCAGGTCACATGGGCCTATTAAGAGATGGGGAAGATCTTCAAATTTACATTACCATTACACCATCAGATTGGCTAATATGACAGAAAAGGAAAATGATACATTTTGGAGGGGATATGGGAAAAGTGGGATACTGATGCACTGTTGGTAGAGCTGTGAAATGATTCAACCATTCTGGAGAACAATTTGGAACTATGCCTAATGGGCTATAAAATTGCACATACCCTTTGATCCAACAATACCACTACTAGGTCTGTATCCCCAAATTTTTTTTTAAGAAGGGAAAAGAACCTATTTTATAAAAATATTTATAGGAAATCTTTTTTTTTGGTGGCTAAGATCTGGAAACTAAGGGGATGTCTAAGAAATGGTGTATGACTGAACAAGTTGTAGTATATAATTGTGGTGAATATTATTGATGTAAGAAATGTTGAGCAGGATACTTTTAGAAAAACTTCAAAAAATTTGTATGAACTTAACCAAAGTAAAGTGAGCAGAACCAGGAGAACATTGTACACAGTAACAGCAACTTGAGCGATGATCAACTATGGCAGATCTGCCTCTTCTCAGCAATGTAATGACCCAAGATAACCCCAAAGGCCTCATGATGAAAAATGCTGTCTGCCTCCAGAGAAAGAACTGATGGAGACTGAATACAGATCAAAGCATGCTATTTTCTCTTCCTTCCTTCCTTCCTTCCTTCCTTCCTTCCTTCCTTCCTTCCTTCCTTCCTTCCTTCCTTCTTTCCTTCCTTCCTTCTTTCCTTCCTTCTTTCTTTCCTTCTTTCTTCCTTCCTTCCTTCCTTTCTCTTTCTCTCTCTCTTTCTTTCTTTCTTTCTTTCTTTCTTTCTTTCTTTCTTTCTTTCTTTCTTTCTTTCTTTCTTTCTTTCTTTCCTTCTTTCTCTCCTACCAAATGACTATGGAAACATTTTATATGATTGCACATGTATAAGCTACACAAGATTGCTTATAATGTCAGTGAGAGGGAGGAGAGAGAGGGAGGTATGTAATTTGGAAATCAAAACTTTAAAAAATGATTCAAAAATTATTTTTCAGTACAGTTGGAAAAATATTGTTGAAGAAAAAAATCACAGTCCTTTCTACTGTCTACGTTACAACCCAAATGACTTTCTTGATGTTTCCTGAATCAGGGAGTCCATCTGCCACTCTATGTCTTTGTATGTGCAATTGCTCATGCATAGAACACACCCCCTCCTCACTTTTGCCTTCTGGAATCCTTGGCTGCCTTCAAGGTTCAGCCTCAGGCACAATATCCTTTTCTGACCTTTTCTGGTCACCCCACTTACTGATCCCCTTGCTCTCCTAGATTTATCTGGCATTCACTTAACTGTATTCTTGGAGCATCCCCACCTCCCACAGAATATGAACTCCTTGAGGGATTTGGGTCTTTGAGGGGTTTGTACAGACCTGGGCACTCAACATGTGTTTATTTGTTAAACTGGAGTGCATTTAATGGTGAGTTCTGGGCTCCAAATGTGATGTATTCTCTCTGCTTTCCCCACTGTCTGCTACAGTTTCACAACAAGAATGCTTTTTTATGGGCTCTCTCTGGATCTTCAGAACCTGGGGAGCAATATTCAAATGCTCCAGGTTCTTTTAGGAGCTTCTGCCTTCCTAAGCAGGGTTGGGGGCTTGTTCGTCATGAACCGCCTTGGCCGTCGAACGATAGCAGTGGCCTGCCTCCTTCTTGCTGGACTATTCATGCTTTCCAGTGCGTTTCTGCCTCAAGGTAAGAGAGTGGGATTTGGGGAAAGGGGGGAAGGGAGTAGGAGTAGCATAGCATTAGAGGCAGCTAAATGGCCCAGTGGATAGAGCAGAGGCAGCTAAGTGGCCTGATAGAGACTGGTTCCGGAGTCAGGTGAGCTGAGTTCAAATCCATACTCAGATACTTCCCAGTTTCATGACCTTGGGGAAGTTGCTTAACCTCTTCCTGCCTCCATTTACTCATCTGTAAAATGAGGATAATAATAGCACCTACCTCAAGGGGTTTTATCAGATAATATTTGAATGTGCTTAGCCTATTGCCTGCCACATAGTAAGATTTAAATACACATCAGCTATAGTATTTTTCTTGATTGTCATTTTTGAAGAGAAGTTCCTTTCCCATCTTTAAGGCTGAGTTGGATGTGGCCTCCCTGGGCTGGTCAGATCTCCTGCTCTACCTCTCACTTTGGAGCAAAGGGACAGTGAAATGAATCTAGGACTTGGGCTCTTGATTCTGACAGGGGATAAAAAGGGGAAAGGCTGTATCTCTGGTTTTCTTCATTAAACCCTCAAACAGAGCACAAAGATCTTAGAGCACAGATGAATGGTCACTATGGGCTCCTTGAGTGTTAGGACCCTAGAGGCAAAGTAGATAGAGATCTGCTCTCAAAACATGGAAGTGCCTCCTATTTACACTGTGTATCTCTTATATGCCTAGTTGTCTGTATGTTGTCTCTCTAATTAGAATGTTGTTCCTTATGTGCAACGACCTTGTTTTTGCCCTTCTTTGTATCTCCCTGACATATTGTAAGTGCTTAATGAATGCTCCTTAACTAATGGAGTTCAAGTCTTGTCTCATAACCTACTGTCTGTGTGACCCTGGACAAGTCACTTAACTGCTCAGTATAGTAGGCAACTTATAGACTATAGATTGCAGAGAAAAGACTAATCTGAGTTAGTAGAGTGAATTTCTTTACCTCGTGTTCCCTACACATCTGTATAAGAATGAAATGATAGTTCCTATCCTTATCCCCGGTGAAAATTAGGACTAAAAGTATGAGACCCCTGACTCATAATATCATATATAGAGAGCATAAGTGACCTCAGAGGCCATCTAATTGAAATCTCATTTTTAAAGATGAAGAAACTGAGTCCCAGTGAATTGAAGTGACTTTCTCAAGGTCACACAAATAGTGTACCTCAGAGGTGGAATTTGAACTCAGGTCCTCTGGTTCCAATGGCATCACTCTTTCCACTGTGCTGTGGTGCCTCCCTAACTTTCTCATTTTAAAGAATAGGAAATAGGCTCAAAGAGGAGATACAATTTGCCCAGGGTTGTAGAGCTAACAAATGGCAGAAACAGGCCTCAAACTCAGGCCAGGACAGATGAGTAGATAGGGAGGAATGATGGGTAGATAGATTTAGCTAGCTAGCTAGAGATAGATATATATGTATAAAGAGATGGATAGATAGATGTATGGATAAATAGTTATAGATAGAAGGAAGGATAGATAGGTAGAAAATAGATGGATGAGTTGATAGGGATGGATAGATAGTTGAATAGGTTGTTGTCTTTCGTTTTTGAAGAGGACCAAAATGATATCACTATGCTTGGGTCAAGATTCAATGTGTCTGACTGTGACTGATCAGGCTAATACAAGCTTGGAATGCTCTACCACAGGTCAGACACAAATGGTTTGTGTGAACATTTGGGGTGGATACTCCAAACTTGCGCATCCTGAATTTTCCTTTGAGCTGTCTCAATTCTTCTTTGCGCACAGAGCACAGCACCTTCTCTGATGTGGAAAAACCATGCTGAACAGTTCTGTGCAAGTGTCTCCCATGTCACAAATCAATTCCAAAGTTCTTGAGAGAGACCTTGAGAGCGTCCTTGTATCTCTTTGTCTGACCACTATGTGAACGCTTGCCCTGTGTGAGTTCTTCATAAAATAGTCTTTTTGGCAAGTGTACATTTTACATTTGAACAACATGGCCAGCCTATTGGAGTTGCGCTCTCTGAAGCAGAGTTTGAACGCTTGGCAGTTCAGTTCATGTAAGGATCTCAGTGTCTGGTACCTTATCCTGCCAGGTGATCTTCAGAATCTTCCTAAGACAATTCAGATGGAAGTGATTCAGTTTCCTGGCATGGCACTGATAGACTGTCCAGGTTTCACAGGCATATAACAATGACATCAGCACAACAGCTCTGTAGCCCTTCAGCTTGGTGGTCACTCTTCTCTCCCATACTTTCCTTCAGAACCTCCCAAACACTGAGCTACCTCTGGCAATGCATGCATCAACCTCATTATCAATGTGTACATCCCTGGAAAGTACAATACCAAGGTAAGTGAACTTATCCACAGCATTCAAAACTTCTCCATTTGCTGGAACTGAAGGTTCCACATATGGATGGTGTGGTGGTGGCTAATGGAGCACCTGTCTTTTCTTGGTGTTAATTGTTAGGCCAAAACTAGCACAAGCATTAGAGAAGTGATCCATACTTTATTTCATCTCAGTTTCAGAGGATGCATTGAGTGCACAATTATCTGCATACAGAAAATCATGCATCAACACTCCCTCCACTTTGGTCTCAGTTTGTAGCCTTTTCAAGAAGAATTTACCATCAGTTCAGTAGCTGACCTTGATGCTGTGTTCATCCTCATTGAAAGCACTTGACAACATGGCTGAAAACATCATTATAAAAAGCCTGGCAGCAAGCACACAACCTTGTTTCATTCCATTGGTGAGTGGGAAGGCACGAGAGCATTACCCATTATGTAGAATCTGAGCAAGCATGGCATCATGAAACTGACATACAATGCTGATGAACTTCTCCAGGCAACCAAATTTTGACATAATTTTCCATAAGCTTTAATGACTAACAGTATCAAAGACCTTGGTCAGATCTACAAACATTATATACAGACCTTTGTTCTGCTCCTGGCATCTCTCCTGGAGTTGTCGGGCAGCAAACACCATACTGACTTTTCCTCAGCCTTTTCTAAAGCCACACTGGCTCTCAGGTAGATGACCATCTTCCAGGTGAAGGATCAGCCTATTAAGGAGATCTCTAGTAAGTATCTCACCAGCAATGACTAACAGAGGGACACCCCTGTGACTGTCACAGGATGATCTATTTCTTTTACATTTATAGAGATGGACAATGGAGGCATCCTTGAACTCCTAGGGGATAACCTCCTCTTGCCATATAACATGGAAAATTTCAGTAAGCTTTTGTATGAGCAATGGACCTCCTACCTTGTAAATCTCATCTGGAATAGAATCGCCACCACATGCTTTGGCACATGAAAGGAGCCTAATGGTATTCAAAACCTCTTCTGCAGTTGAAGCTTCAGCTAGGGAGGGAATGACTTCAACCTGAAGCAAACAGTCAATGGCTTCAGCATTGATTGATGAAGATCTGTTGAGAACCCCATGGAAGTATTCAGCCCATCTCTCCAGGATCATGTCCTTATCACTAATCAATGTGGCTTCATCAACACTGAGTAGTGGAGATGCACCATAGGTCTTTGGCCCATATACAGCCTTCAGGGCATCATAAAAGGATTTTGGATTATTACTATCATCATAAAACTAAATTTCGTCTGCCTTCATACTGAGCCAAGAATCCTGCATCTCTTTAAGCTTTGATTGTACTTTACTTTTGATGGAATTAAATGTTGCCTTCTTAGAGATGGATGAACTATCCTGCTGGTAAACCCTGTGGAGTTCCCATTTTTCATTTAGCAGCTTCTGAATTTCCTCATCCTTTTCATGAAACCAGTCTTGGTGTTTGTGAGTGTTCTGACCCAGATGAGGAAATGCAGTGCTATATACCAAATCTCTAAAAGCTGCTCACTCCTTTTCTGCTCCACTGTTGCAACTGTGTGTTGGCTCAATTTTCCCTCCAAGTTAGCAACAAACTGTTCCCACTCAGAGAAGAGCTCTAATTTGTTGACAGGAATTCTTCTGGTACTCATTTTGCCTTGGGGGTGCTGCTTTTGCTGAATGCAAATATTTAGCTTGGAAAGGATAAGTCCGTGATCAGTCCAGCACTCTGCACCACATATTGCCTTCATCACTCTCACATCCTGTCTCTTCTCCTTACAATCACATAGTCTATTAAATGCTGATGTTTGCTGCGATGATGGATCCATGAAATTTTATTGCATTTTGGTAAATGGAAGACAGTGGTGGTGATGAGAAGGTCATGAGATGCACAAGTCTTTAGTAGTAAGTGACCATTGCTGTTGCTCTTTCCCACTCCATTCCTCCCAAGGACTCCTTGCCAAGTCTGGTAGTCTGAGCCTACTCTAGCATTAAAGTCATCCAGAATTATAAGCTTGCCCTCTTTTGGCACATTTATGATAAGGTTCTCCAAGTCTTCATAAAATTTTTCATTGACCTCATTAGGGTTCATCATGGTGGGAGCATAGGCACTGATGATGGTGGCATTACGTTTTCTTGCAAGTGGCAATCACATTGTCATGAGCCTGTAGTTCACTCACTTTGGCAGGCATACAAGCTTCTTTAGTAGATTAGTTTTGATTACAAAACCTATGCCACCTTCATCTCACTCCCCTTCACAGTGGCCACTCAAGAAAACCTGTATCCAGCTCTGACTTCAGTAAGCTGGCCTTCGTTTGACAACCTCGTTTCACTCAGGGCTGCTATTTGGATGCAATACCTACTGAGTTCTCTTGCAACAAGAGCTGTTTATCTTTCAGGTCTATTGGATTTTGTGTTGCCTAGAAGTGTGTGCACATTCCATGTGCCAATGGTGAGCGGAATTGTCTTTGCATATGGTTGTGTACATTTCTTTGTGTTTCAACTGCAGAGTGGGATTCCTCACCTCCAGCAGTAATCAGGCTAGGGTTGGGTAAGTAGACAATTTTAAGGAACCTTTTCTAGCCCCTTCCTCACATGAGGAGGCAAGCAGTGTGGTCCTGAAAAGGCTGCTCAGACACCCAGGGGGCTGCTGAATCCCGCTGCTGCTTCCAGTGAGAAATGACCCTGTGACCTGGGCTGCCTGTGGGCAAGATTGTGACTACAGCTCCAAGTGTATCCTCACCTGTTGCTTCATCATTTGCGTGTCACCTCAGAACTTTGAGATAGGTATAATGGTAGAATGGTATGGGTGATGGGTTTTGATTTGTGTGTAAATTGGATTTAAGTGAGGTAGAGTTGTACAAAGTCGTCAGACTCACTCTTCTCCAGAGTCCTCACGGTTCAGTGGCAGAACATAATCAAGACAACTAACTGGTGAAGGCTCAAGTTGCAGGCGATGTCCTTGGTGTCACTGATGTCTAACCAAGTTCTAAGTGCTCCACAGCGCCTGCTTCAGCTGTCTTCATGGCCATTGGAACAAATTGTCCTCATCTGCCCATTCAAACAGAAAAAGTCTTCACATGCTTGGGGTAGACATGCCTCTAACTCATCAATGGGTTTGAGACCCTTTAGTTACCCTCAACCTGGTTCAGCCTGTCTGCCAAAATGGTTTACCAGGGTGCTGGTTTGCACATGCTGCAGCTTCTTGGAGCCACAGGTGAGAGTTGGGTGGAACAGGTAGACACCAAAGGTGGAAAGCAGGCCTGAAAAGGGCTCAGCAGCCATCCCACTAGAGGTACCAGTCCTCCCTGAACACATCCTATACCCTATAGTTCAATAGATGGATGAGTGGATAAACACATAGATGAATAAGATGGATGGATGGATCGATGGATGAATGGATAGATAGATGGGTGGATGGATGAATAGATAGAAAGATAGAAAAATGGATATGTGGTTAGATACATAGATAGATGGATGGATAGATGGATAGGTGGGTAGACAGGCAGAGAGATAGAGAGATAAAGAGATGGATCAATAGGATGAACAAGTGAATTGAATGAATCATGAATAAATGGCTACTGTATGGTTTGAATTCAGCTTTATAGAGTTCCTTAAAAGAAGAGATTGTTGAATTCTTTTTTATCTTATCCCTTTAGCATTTAGCATGGAGCTTCACCCATGGTCAGGATGCAATAAGTATTTATCATTTGTTAGATGAAACGAAGAAATAACAGTTACCATTTAGAGAGCACTTTAAGGTTTGCAAATTACTTTACATGTATCGTAACATTCATGTCTCACAAAAACCCTGGGGGCCAGATGCCAAGATCCTCATTTTACAGATAAGGAAACTGGCCTGAGACAGGTTAAATGACAGGGTAAATTGCCCAGAGTTAACCAGCTAATAAGTTTATGAAGTCAGATCTTCCAGACTTTAAGCCTAGCACCCTATTTTATGCCACTTAGCTGCTTCTAATAAGAAATATTATTAGGATAAATGGATGGATGGGTATGTAGATGAAGGGAATGAAAGAATAGAGGAATAAACTGGGGGATGAGTATGTGGATTAATATGTGATGTGGTGACTAAATGAAAGAACGGCTCCAAGATGTGTTGAACTTCGATTTATTGATATTATGGGTTCTTCTGCTTTATAGGAATTTTGCGTGTGGTTTTGGCAATACTAGGAATCAGCTGTACTGTGATCTGCATTTCCAGTAATGCTGTCTATTCTACAGAGCTCCTCCCCACAGTAGTCAGGTAGGACAGAGAATTTGGGGATAAAGTAACAGCCATTGCCATTTCTGGGGAAAGGGGGAATGAGGAGAGACTCAATAGACTAGATCCCCCAGGAGATGTGCCAGGGAGATTTCCTGTGTCTGGGGCTCTCTCTGACATAACCAGGCTCTCACCTGAAACGTTCAGTGACACCCGCCCCCCACCAATATCAGCTCCTCTCAAACTTAGATCATTCTCTCAGACCTTACTTCGCCTCTGGACAAAAACTTCCACCTTCCTTGAAAGCAACCTGGTCATTGGCAATCTGAAATCATCTAAGCTGGTTCTCAGACAATAAAGGCAGAGATCACCCCTGGAGTCTCACAGGAATTCTCTCCAGCTCAGTAGGGGCTGCCATAGCTTCTGTCTCCTGGCCTTTGAAGACCCAGAGTCTCTTCCATGTCCCAAGGAGGTCTCAGAGGAGAACTTGGGGTGAAGCGCATGGAGCTGTTTCTCTAGAAATAGGATTAGAGCCAATCTAAAGAATTAGCCAAGCTAAAACAACAGCAGCTGTAGCTATACAGAGTGAACTAGTAGGACAGACGGGCAATGCCAACGAGCCTGTGGGCATCAGGAAATTTGATCTCTCTCTTACCTCCACCTTGGTTTGAACATGTACTTGAAATATGTGTGTGAGGACAAGCCAGCATCCTGGGATAATAGTAGCTAGCATTCATTCAGCACTTTTAAAGTTTCACAATGGTTTAGGCATGTCATTAGGGGTACCTTGGTTGTGCAACAGGAAAGCACTGAACTTCGAGCCTGGAAAATCTGAGGTCAAATCTAGCCTCAGATGCTGACCAGCTGTGTGACTGTGGGTAAATCCCTTAACCCGTCTTTCCCTCAGGTTCCTCATCTGTAAAATGGGAATAATAAGAGCGTCTACCACCCAGAGTTCTTAGGAGCACCAAATGAGATAACGTATGCAAAGTACTATAGGAGCCTTAAAGCCTAGTCATTATTGTCATCATGGTGTGAAAGAAGAGATAATAAATAGGGCCTGGCCAATAAGAACTCTGCCCTTATGAGCATGCGCAGTACCCTCAGTCTGATACAACCACACAGGTGAGTGTCGGAGCATGGGCAGTTGCTCTGTGACTGCATCCAGATGGCTCACATGGTTGTCTTTGAATAGTCATTGATCCAATGGTCAGAGTGTAGGCCAATGACTCCTCAAAGGGACTGCTTCTTTTCTGGAGAGCTTTTTGCCAAATACTGGCAAGCAGGCCACTGGCCGTCCCCAAGAAAAATAAGGGACATCAAGGGAGCAACTTGCATGCCCTTGATGAATTCAAGTGACTTGGCCCAGATGACCTGCATCCTGGGGTCCTGAAAGAACAAGTCAAGATAGTGATGGCTGAGCTTAATCAGTGATTATTGAGGATGACAGAAAACAGGAAAGGTGCCATGAGTTTACAGAAGGAGAAACGTTTGAATTTTGAAAAAGGGAAGGGAACAGAACCTACAAACCCTAGGTCAATGAACTTAACTTCGATTCCAGGAAAATTCTAGAATGAGCCATTAAAAATATGGTTTGTGAATATTTAGAAAGGGAAGCATTGATTATGAAGAGGCAGACTTAGCTAAGAGAAGGGAAGGGGATAATTAATAGGTGTTGAGTCTAGGACTTGTATAGAACCACAGAATCTGAGAGTCAGAGCCTCAATGGTCATCTAATCTAACTCGTGAATGAAGGAATTGCCTCTACTATGCCCTCCAAAAATGGCTGTCCAGCATGTTTGAAGACCTCCAAAGAGGAGAAACATCTTGAGGTGTTGAGTCTAGGACAATCAGATTTCCTTTGCCCTGACAGGAACACATGCAAGGGATTCATTTTCACGGGAGATAGAATTGGGGCAATGCTGGCCCCATTAGTGAACACACTCAGGCACAGCATTGCAGCCCTGCCTCAGATCATCTTTGCCATCATAGCCATCACTGCTAGCCTTGTGGTCTTCTTCTTCCTCCCTGAAACCCAGAACCAGCCAATGCCTGACACCATCCAAGATATAGAATGTGGGTGAGTACTGCCTGTGGAATCTTGACAAGATATCTTAAACATCTCAGTTTCATTTGCTTCATCTGTAAAAGGAGGAAATTGGACTAGATGAATGAATGCAAATCACTGGCCTGGAAGAATGTTTTGGTCTGGAGAGTCACAGGGAGGGTGCACAGAAGCACAGGGGAGTCTATTGACAAGGCCTTTCCAGGAGCAATGGCAATATTGTTTTCAGTATCTTTCCAGAGCTGGAAAGGGAGTGAAGGATGGGCATGGGTGGTGAAGTGAAGCGGGTGTAGAGATTGCCACCAGGTAGCACTCTAAGACATAGAGTCATCATACAAAAAGACAATGATATCTATCAAATAGCCAACAAGATTCTCCTGGCCCCCCAAGTCAAATAAGTTTCTTCTCCCTCAATCAAATGAGGTAATCTTTGTAAAAGCACTTAGCACAGTGCCTGACACATAGTGGGTGCTTCAGGAATGCTTATCCCCTTTCCTTCCCTCCACCATATGTACTCAAATTCGTTTTTTTTGTTTCCGTTCATTCATGGGAAGACATTCAAAAGAAGAAGCAAGACCGAGAGAGGAGGGTGACCCTGCAGTGAAAATAAGCCAGTTTTAAGATTGCTCCAGGAATCTCACTGAGAAGAAAACAACTCTAGTCTAATCTGGGCTTTCCTCTCTTCTCCTGGTGGGGAGGCCATGAGTCCAGCATTTAGAGCACCAGGGGTCCTGTTTGGACTCCAGGCTTGCAGGAAGTTTCAGTACTGTGACTCCATCAACAAGCTTTAATTAAACACTTCCTAAGTGGTAGATGGTGGAGATTCAAAGCCAAAAACCCAGCAAGCTTTGCTCTCTAGGAGCTCAGACTCTACCTGGGGAGACAACACAAACCCAAATAAATAAATACAGAATGTAATTAAAGCAAAGAGTCTCAGAGAATACTTCTCAGGGGACCTGTGCCCATTTACTTGAAGGTGCCCTGACCCCAAAGCTTAGTTCTCATGATTCCCTTTATCACACCTCCGTTCCAGCCAAGCTTGTCTTCCAACTTCCCAATTATGTGCCTTTGCACAGGCTGTGCCCCTATGCCCAGGTCCTTTTACCAACTTGCTTTTCCCTCTGACAATCCTTAGGTACCAACTCCAGTGGAAAAAGGTTTTCATTGTCCTAGTTGTTAGTGATGTTTCCGTCCTCAAATTGCCTGCTGTATTCATTCCTTTATATGTACTCTGTCTGCCTTTTGCCCTAGAATGTAAACTGTTGGAAGGCAGAGACTGTTTTTGTTTGTTTTCTCTCTGTGTCCTCAGCACCCAGAATGGTGTCCTGTCTTCTTGGGCCTTAATAAATCTTTATTGCATTGAACTGCTCAAATTGAATTATTAAAAACCAATATGAAGGGAAGTCAACAAAATCTGGCAGTTGGCATGAAACCAGGTGGAATTCACAATGTAAAACCTCTGGGTTTGGTATATTCATGTACAGGGCAATGAGACTCTTACGTATAACAGAATTACCTGGAAAAAAGGAGAAAGCCACGTTGCTTTCTCCAATTGATAAATCTAATTAACAAATTCATATCAAAGAATATGAATAGACAATTTTCATTTTGAATATTTTATTTTTTCCATTTACGTGTAAAGACAATTTTTTACATTCATTAAAAAAATTTAGTTCTCCATTCTCTCCTTCCCTTTCTCCTTCCTACCTGAGAGAGTAAGCCATTTGATATCAGTTATAAAATGTGATCTCGCAAAACATATTTCCATAATAGTCATGTTGTGAATGAAGATAGAGACCAAAGAAGAAAAAAACAGAATCAAATAAAGAAAGTGTAAAACAGCATGCTGTGATCTGCATTGAGATTCCATCAGTTCTTTCTCTGGAGGTGGATAGCATTTCTCATTATAAATTCTGTGGAATTGGCTTGGATCATTGTACAGCTAAGTCATTCACAGTTAAGTATTTAACTATATTGCTATTACTTTGCACAATGTTCTCCCGCTTCTTCTCACTTCACTTTGTATCAGTTTACATCTGTCTTCCAAGATTTTTTCTGACACCATCCCCCTAGTCATATACCCCAACTTGCTCAGTTACTCCCCAATTGGTGGGCATGTCCTCAATTTCCAATTCTTAGCCATCGCAAAAAGAACTACTGTAAGTATTTTTGTATAAATACATCCTGCCACCTCTCCTTTTAATCTCTTTGGGGTACAGACCTAGTAGTGGTATTGCTGGATCAAAGAGTATGTACAGTTTTATATCCCTTTGGGGATAGCTCCAGATTGCTCTCCAGAATCGTTGGATCAGTTCATAACTCACTAACAGTGAGCAAGTGTCCCAAGTTTTCCATATTTTCTCTAACATTTGCCATTTTCCTTTTCTGTCATATTAGTCAATCTGATAAGTTTGAGGTGGTGCCTCACAGTTGTTTTAATTTACATTTCTCTAATCCAATAGTCATTTAGAGTATTCTTATATGACCAAAGATAGCTTTGATTTCTTCATCTGGCAACTTCTTGTTCATATCCTTTGATGATTTATCAATTGGAGAATGACTTGTCTTCTTATAAATTTGATTCAGTTCTCTCTATGTTTGAGAAATGAATCCTCTATCAGAGACACTTGCTAAAAATTTCCCCCAATTTTGTGTTTTCCTTCTAATTTAGGCTGCATTGGTATTGTGTAAAACTATTTAAATTTCACATAATTAAAATCCATTTAACATCTTGTAATGGTATCTCTCCTTTGGTCATAATTTTTTTCCCTATCCATAGACATATCAGGTAATTTGTTTCATGTTCTCCTTGTTTGCTGATGGTGCCACCCTTTATGTCTAAGTCACATACTCATTTTGACCTTAGCTTGGTATATGGTGTGAGATGTTGGTCTATGTGTAGTTTCTATAAAACCGCTTTCCATCGTTCTTAGCAGTTTTTGTCAAATAGTGAGTTCTTATTCCAAAAGCTACAATCTTTTGGTTTGTCAAACATTAGATTACTATGGATATTACCTACTGTGTATTGTGTACCCAATCTTGAATAAGCTGTTTTCCAAGGGAAAAATTTTAGCTGCAGATGATAAAGATAACACCAACAATTTTAGTGATGATGATAAAGGTAACACCAATAATAAAAGCTAGGATTTCCACAAAACTTTAAGGTTCACAAAGTGCTGCCTTACAAATATTATTACATTTATTCTTACAGGAACTCTGTGCCCAGGGTCACATATCTAGTGTCTGAAACAGGATTTGAACTCAGGTCTTCCAAACTTCACATGTAGTGCCCTATCCACTGCAGTTCCTAGGCACCAACATGTGAAAAATGCTCCAAATCTCTAATAAGTAAAAAATGTGAATTAAAGCATCTCTGAGGTTCCAGGTGACCCCCATCAGATTAGCGAAGATGACAAAAGGGAAAATGAGAAGTCTTTGAGGGGCTGTGAGAAAACAGGCACATTAATGCACTCTTGGCCAAGCTAAAACTGGTCTAGCCATTCAAGAAAGCAAAGTAATTATGCCTCCAAAGCCCTCACACTATGCAAACTCTTTGACTCATCAATATCACTATTGGGTCTATATCCCAAAGAAATAAAAGACAATGGAAAAGAACTCATATGTGCTGAAAATATTTATAACACCTCTTTTCATGGTGTCAAAGAACTGGAAAGTAAGCAGGTATCTGGAAAATGGGGAATAGCTAAAGAATTATGGTATTTGAATAGGATGCAATATTATTTCACCAGTAAGAAATGATGAAAGGCACAATTTCAGAGAAAGGTCTGCTAGCCCTTTGAGAACTGACACAGAGTGAAGTGAGTAGAACCAGGAGAACATTTTTTAACAAACAAAATCACATTTTAGGGACAAACAACTTTGAAAGACTTAACAACTCTGTAATGAGCAAATCTGATTCCTCTTGACAAAAAAGTGACGTACTCAAGATGCAGAATGAGACACATGTATTTAGACGTGTCCAATTGGGGAATCTCTTGCGCTTAACTATGTGTATTTGTTACAAGGGTTTACTTTTCTTTTATTCAATGGAGGGAGAGGGTCAGTGAGGTAGAGAGGCTAGGGATAAAGTTTCCAAATCCCTCCTCCCAAACAAATGAGGGAAAAATGGAAAAGAACCAGAAGGAATCCAAGATAAGCAGGACACCTTTGAAAGTTGCATGTCGAATGTATTAGAAACTTAGAAGGAAAAGCAATCTTTATTCATAATAGAGATTCACAGTTTTGTGTTCTGTTTTACAGTGATTTTTAATTGGAAATTTGAAAATTTTCTTTTCAGTCAGAAGGTCAATAAAAATTTGTTGAGTGCCTACTATGCATCAGGTGATGTGCTAAATACTACGGATGCAAAAGAGGCAAAAGACAGTCACTGTCTTTAAGGGACTCACAATGAAATGAGATAGACAACACCCACCTGCATATCTATATGTATATGTATATGTATATATGTATATGTATATGTATATGTATATGTATATGTATATGTATATGTATATGTATATGTATATGTATATGTATATCTATATGTATATCTATATCTATATCTATATCATCTATATCTATATATGTGTATATATGTTTGTGTATGTGAATATCTATATCTATATCTGTCTATCTATCTATCTATCTATCTATCTATCTATCTATCTATCTATCTATCATCTATCTATCTATCTATATCATCCAGGAAATAAAAGGATGTCACCAGAATTAAGAGGGGTTGTAGGAGGCTTCCTGGAAGGAAACTAGGGAAGCCATTAGGCTGAGATGAGGAGGGAGAGATTTCCAGGCATGGGGAATGGAGAATGGGATCACAAGAATGTGGTTGGTTTCCTCAGTTAAATATAATAAAGATTAATTGATATGGTGCAGAGGTTAACCTTGAACTTCATTGTAAAGAGGGTTAAAAGACGACTATTTCAAACAGAGGGGAATGTGCTTGGTAAAATATTGACTTTTGGTAACTCAACGTCTGCTTCAATACATGTATAGATTAGTGCAAGTTCTTTGGGGACAACGGGGAGGAAAACTAGGCTAACCAGATACTCTAGAGCTAAGCTAAGACCTGAGTTCAAATTTGACACTTACTGTGTGACCTCTTACAAGTCACTTCACTTCTGTTTGCCTGAAATGCCAATAATTTCACTTACCTGTGAAGTAAACACTACAGGTGTTATTTTCCTCATTTTACAGATGAGGAAAGTGAGGCTCAGAGTGGTGAGGTGCTAATGGCAATGAAGAAGACATTAATGTCTTCCTAGGGCATGTGCCAAAAACATAGCAGAGAATTTCCCAGCATTCACCAAGACAGTTGATGCCGACTCCCTTAAGGTGAGATCCATGGGTCCATGAACAGCATCCAAATAGGTGCCAAAAGGACAAAGTCTTGAAGAAGGTAAGGAAGAAGATAAACATGCACGTTTGTTCTCTTCATGAGTGCCCACTGAAGAGGTGTTGCCCCTTGAGGGAATTATGCAAAACACAGAGAGAAATCTCCAGAGCATTACCTAACCCAGGACCCAAGGTTCTCTCTGAGTACAAAGGCATAAATCTGTAGCTCCCAAGTTCCCACAGATGGATTTTTCCCATTAGGCCTGAGCCAGAGGACACAATTAGCTCAAAAATTGCTGACTAGAATAGCATAGCTAGATTTAATGTAGAATTTATTCTCCCTCCTACCCCCAGTGAAGTCAGAGCACATCTTCTTGCACCCATATGCACCATCTGTGAACAAAAGAATGAGTACAGAGATCAGGCAAGAGGGACCCACAAGAGGGGACACACCTGCCTGGGAAGTCACATCTCAGAAGCTGTGGGGCCCCTTGGTCCTTTCTGAGGCATCTGTGAGTTGTTGTCTCGGGAAGGATGTGTCAGGGAGGGCTGTCACTCTGCTGGGCTTGCTGGGCCTCCTCTCTGAAGGCTCCATTGCTGTGCTTGGTGCCTGATGGCCTCTGTAGCCTCCAGCTTCTGGTAGAACAGAAATCCTTGGCTAGGGCTTCACTATAAAACTAGAGACCAATTTCTCTAATGAATGTGGATGCAAAAATCTCAAGTAAAATGCTACCAAGGAGAATTCAAGAACACATCACAAAGATCACACTCTCTGACCAGGTAAGAGTTCTACCTGGAATGCAAGGCTGGTTCAATATTAGGAAAAGTATCGGTGTAACTGATCATATCCATACTCAAATCAACAGAAACCATATGATTATCTCAATAGCTGCAGAAAAAGCTTTTTGGCAAAATATACACACTCCTGTTTTAAAAAAAAAACACTAGAAGGCAGCAGCTAGGTGGCTCTGTAGATAAAGCATCACTGCTGAAGTCAGGAGGGACCTGAGTTCAAACCAGGTTTCAGATACTTACTAGGTGTGTGACCCTGGGCAAGTCATTTAACCCCCATTGCCTCAAAACAAACAAGCAAAAAACCTACACCTACACACACACATACACACACACACACAAATAGAAAATATGTAAATGAATAGAGCTTTCCTTAAAATGACTCATAATATCTATCTAAAGCCATCAGTAAGCATTATCTATAATAGGGATAAGCTAGAAGCCTTCCCAATAAGGTCAGGAGTGACATAATGATGCCCACTACCAGCACTATTATTCAATATTGTACTAGAAATGCTAGCTGTAGCGATAAGAGAAGAAAAAGAAGTCTAATGAATTAGAATAGGCAATGATGAAACAAAACAATCACTTTGCGGATGACATGGAATACTTAAAAAATCCTAGAGAATCAACTAAAAATTAGTTAAAATATTTAACAATTTTAGCAAAGTTACAAAATAAAAAATAAACCCATGCAAGTCATCAGCATTTCTATATACTACCAACAAAGTTCAGCAGCAAAAGACAAAAAGAGAAATGCCTTTTAAAATTACTTTAAATATAAAATATTTAGGTCTACCTGCCAAGACACACCCAGGAACTATGTGAACACAATAACAAAACACTTTTCACACAAATAACATTAGATTTGAACAACCGGAAATATTTTTAATTGCTTGTGGATAGATCGAACCAACACAATAAAAATGACACTTCTGCCTAAATTAGTTTAATTATCCAGTGCCATTCCAATCAAAATAGCAAATAATTATTTTATAGAGCTAGAAAAAAATAATAACAAAGGCCATCTGGAAGAACAAAAGGTCAAGGATATCAAGGCAATTAAAGAAAAAAAATGTAAAGGAAGGTGGCCTAGCCCAATGGGATGTCAAACTGTGTTTTAAAGTGGTAATCATTAAAGCAGACTGATATTGGCTAAGAAATAGAATGTTAGATCATGAGAACAGATTAGGCACACAAGACACAGTAGTAAATGATCCTAGTAACCTAGCGTTTGATTAAACCCAAAGAATCAAACTTTTGAGACAAGAACTCTCTATTTGACAAAGCTGCTAAGGAAACTTGAAAACAGATTGGCAGAACGAAGGTATAGAACTTGATTCTAGGTAAAAGCAGAACTAGGTATAGATGAACAGCTCACATTATACATCAAGATAAGGTCAAAATGGGGGCATGATTTAGACATAAAGGATAATACCACAAGAAAATTAAGGGAGCATGAAAAAATTTGCCTGTCAGAGTTTTGGATAAGGAAAGAATTTTTGATTAAACAATAGCTGGAGAGCATCATAAGGTATAAAAAGGGTGGTTTGGATTATATTAAATTAAAAAGGGTTTGTACCAACTAAACCAATGTAGTCATGATTAAAAGGAAAGCAGAAGGCCAAGGGAAAAATTTTTTTCTACCACAATGATTCCATTCTTTTCTTTTTAGTTTACAACACTCAGTTCCACAAGTCCTTGAGTTCCAGATTTTCACCCCCTCCCTCTCTTCCCCCCTTGTCCCCCATGACCGCATGACATCCAATAGAGGTTCTACATATACCTTCACTTTGAAGAACCGTGAGGAAGACACAAAACCAAAAACATTAAAAAAGAGAGAGCAAATAGTTCACCTCAATGTGCATTCAGACTCCATAATTCTTTCTCTGGATTTGGATAGCCTTTTCCACCATGAGTCTTCTTGCAAGGGAAAAAAATTTACATGCCAAAGGCTTCATTTCTCAGATAGTTGGAGAAGTGAGTAAAAGTTAAGAATACTAGTTATTCCCCAGTTGATAAATGGTCAAAGTATGTGAACAGATAATTTTGAGATGAAGAAATCATAGCTATTTATAGTCATCTAAAAATTATAATTGGTTAGAGAAATGCAAATTAAAACAACTCTGTAGTACCACTTTATACTTGTCAGATTGGCTAATAAAAAAATGATAAATGTTGGAGGGGATGTTATTCTTGTTGAGATTGTAAACTGATCCAACTGTTCTGGAAAACAATTTCAAACTATGGCCAAAGGGCAATAAATCTGTGCATACCCTTTGACCCAGCAGTACCACTTCTAGGTCTGTATTCTAAAGAAATTTTTAAAAAAGAAAAAGGACCTCCATGTAAAAGAACATTTGTAGCAGCTCTTTTTGTGGGGATGGAGAATTAGAAAGGGATTCTCATCAACTGGGGAATAGCTGAACAAGTTGTGGTATAGGAATGTGATGAAACACTATTGTGCCATAAGAAACAATGAGCAGAATGTTGTTTTTTTTGCAGGGGGAAAGGCAGAGAAATTGGGGTTAAGTGATTTGCCCAAGGTCACACAGCTAGTATGTGTGTCAGGTGTCTAAGGCTGGATTTGAACTCAGGTCTTCCTGACTCCAGGGCTGATGCTTTACTCTCTGTGCCACCTAGCTGCCCCAAGCAGAATGTTTTAAAAAACTTACATGAACTGATGCAGAGTGAAGTGAGCAGAACCAGGAGAACATTGTGCACAGTAACAGCTACAGTGTGTGATGATTAACTGTGAATGACTCAGTTATTCTCAGCAGCACAATGCTCAATGGACTCATGATGAAAAATGCTCCCCACCTCCAAAGAAAGAATTGATGGAGTCTGAATGCAGATTAAAACTCCCTATATTTCACTTGCTTTATTTGTGTGTGTGTGTGTGTGTGTGTGTGTGTGTGTGTGTGTGGTTTTGTTATCTTGTTTTTTTGGTGTGTGTTTTCTTGACCCATATGGAAATGTTTTCACGATTGCTCAGGCATTACCTATATCAATTTGCTTGCGATTTGAGGAAAGGCAAAGAAGGAGGAAAGGAGAGAAGTTGGAACTCAAATTTCAAAAAGTTTAAGCAATTTTACATGTAATTGGAAATAATGTTATTCAAAAATGAAAGAAAATATGGAGATGACAGATCCCTGACCAGGGTGGAAGTCCAGTGTCTTTTGATTAAAGTGCCTAGTCTCTTTCAATTCTTTCCTATGTATCCTGTTTATAGCTTGTTTGTACATAATCATTTGTTTGCTACTTCTCTCAGTAGACGGTGAGCTCTTTGAGGGCAGGGACTGTCTTTTGTCTCTTTTTGGATCTCTAGTGTTTAGTAGGCACTTTAAAAATGTTTATTGACTGACAACTAAAAAGATTGTAAGAATACATCTGGCAAGTCTATCAAAAGTTTTGATTTAAAAAGGATGGGGAAGGAGGAAGTGGCTGAGGACTATCCACCAAGCTGGACACCATAGTAAGTAGCTATAATGAAGAAGACCAGCAGGTGAGACCTTCATAACTTCACAGCAGATAAAATCCAAGGAATGAGCCAATAGTAAAATACATGACTTCAAAGGTTTAAGCAAAAATATCCAAAGTTCAGAGAGCAAGAAAAAGGAATCAGAAGTCATGACATAAGGAGGCAAAGCCAGCCTCCTAACTGCAGGGCAGATGGTTTTTGAAAGATCAGGACCCAGTGATATCAAAGGGGCCAAGGAGGAGGTATTAAACTAACTGTAGATTCAGCCACTCCTTTCTGAGGTGCAGCCAAGTTCATTGACTGAAGGAGAAATCCCAGAGTCAGTGAGTTCAAGGGAGCCTAGGCAGAAACCATTTACCCTGAGGGCATCTCAGAGAGGAAGACCCAGGCTGAGGGAAGTCCCAAGCAAAGGAGAGCTCTTTCTACAACTGCCCTCCAAGATGCCTGTCTATCCACATGCATCATAATGTGGCAAAGTTCATAGAATATAGAAAACAGTTCAATTAAACTGACAAAATGATCAGGACTGACACCCTAAGCAACATTCTGACCCAAAAGTTCCCCTGCCCCCCCATATCTCTATAGAAAGGATAGAAGCAGGATGTAGTTCTCTGGGATCAAGGTGGCCTTTGGATTTCACCTGTGTTTGGGAACTCAGAGAGGGAACTCCAACACAGTCTACTCTAACATCCTGCCCAGCATCATTGCCCCCACGTGGCTTCTCATTGCCCCTGGAGCTGAACCTCCATGAATCAGTCAATGCTTCCAGCAGCACATTCCATCTGGCTCTCAAATAACTCAGACATGTCAAAGGTACTTATCTGCAGTCACAAGCTGATTTTTAACCAATGCATTATGGGAATTTAGCTTTCTAATTCATCACAGAAAACTAGCATTGCTCTGTCTCTGGTTTACAGTGAAAACACTTCTCTTCCCTGGAAGTATCTGGAGCTCTTTTTATGGGTCTCCCAGTCCTTACCTTGCACTCTACATGCAAGTTGGACCTCTACTAGGGATCCTCTGGGCATAGGTGCTCCCATAGAATGAGCGTTTAAGTGCCCAGGCTTGGTGCTGATATATCCTTCCAGCTAGATACTAAACCTTGTGCCAGTTTTTCTTCAGGAATGGTCTGAAGTATTTTGGCATCCTCAACAGCACACAGACTTGAGAACACTGCATACCTACATTGCTTCAACAAAGTGAGGAGGAAGGTTCTGGGAGAGGGTCATCACTCATCTAAACAATAAACCTTGTGTTTTGTTGTAGTCAAATGACTACTTTCTTCACCAAGTAGCTCTCTGAAGAAATTCTCTTCTTGGGGTCAGCATTCCAGTACTGATGGCCTTTGAGGATCTCCTACCTGAAGCTGGAGATATAGGAAGATTCCAGATCCTTCAGGTCATTTTTTTTGCTATTTCTCTAATATTTATTGGCAGCCATTTTCTGATAGAGAATTTCACAGCCTTTGTCCCTGAGCACTGGTGCTGGGTTCACTTCCTTGACAATACCTTGGATTTGCTCAATGTCAGTGGGGATCTTAATTTTAGCTTCCTACTAAAGCTTTCCATCCCCCTGGATTCCAATGGGAAAGTAGAGAGGTGTCGCCGACTCTTCTGGCCACAGGGGCAGCCCTTGGGTCCAAATGTCACAGGACGAAACCTGAGCCAGCTGGAGATGGAGCCGTGTGTGGATGGCTGGGTCTATGACCAAAGCCTCTACACTTCTTCCATTGTGACTGAGGTAAGGGGTTCTTCCTGCTGCCACATTCCCATCTCAGAAGATTTCAGTTTCCCCTTCAAAAGATCCCACTGATTCAGAACTTGATTCCTTTGATGAATGACAGAGTCAGATTCCTCTCCTCAGCCCTCCTGCTCACAGCTCCCTTTGTGATCAAAAATTAGTGAGTTATACACTGATTAGGCCCTGCTACCAAATGGCAAATGAACAATGCAGAGAGACTTGTTCTACAGGTTTTCTTCATGCTCAAAATGCAGGCTCATCTGTATAGGAAGAAGTCAGAGAGCTGAGAGCTTCAGCAGCCCTATATAGAATATCAAATATATAAGCAGTGTGGATGCAATGGAATTTTACAGAAAGCAGGAGGGGAGGGGCAGGGTGTGCACATCAGAGGAGGAAAAATAAGCATGTCTGCATCAGGAAGGTCGGGGTCAAAACGAGCTTGAAATTGATGTCCCAAGCTCGACTGTATGATGTAGGATTGTATGAGGAAGACAGTGTCCTCTTCCTATCATAGTGGGACAAGAAATCCGAGCCAGAGTCTCTTTCCCATCATAGTCTTTCTCTTGCCACATTGGGAGCAAGAGTCCTGAGCCTGAAATTCTTTCCTCACTTTAAGATCTGATGCTTTTATCTTCCTTTTCAGTGGGACCTGGTGTGTGACTCCCAGATACTGAAGTCCTTGCCTCAGTCAATATTCTTTGCTGGGATTCTGGTGGGATATCTCATATGGGGCTATTTCTCAGACAGGTCAGTCTTACCTGGACATAGATGTTCCTGACACCCAGGGAGCTGAGGCCCATGGAGCTATAAGTCAGAAGCTGATACTATAGATCATTTGCTCCATCCCACTTATTTCACAAAGGAGGAAGCCAAGGCACAGAGACTTACCCAAGGTCACACACCTTAGAGTCAAAAGCAGAATTTGAATGAAGACTTTCTTTTTATTTCCACGCTGTGCCAGAAGTCTACGATAACAGGGAGAAGATTCAGGGCTACATTTGGAGCTGTGGGTGGAGGTACGTCTAAGACTGGAAAGATCCTAATAAGAAAGACAGGCTGGTGATAGGTTGAACATGAGATGAAGGTCAGTCATTGAATAGTTGGTCAACAGACATTTGTTAAACACTTAACATGTGCCAAGAACTAGGCTAAGAGCTGGGGATGAGAAACAAAACAAAAAGAGTCGCTGTCTTCAAGGAACTCACATTCAGTGGGGGAGACAACATGCAAACAACTCTGCACATTCAAGACACATACACAATAAACTGGGGGTAGTCTGAGGCGGAAGGCACTGCCCTGGCATGAAGGACTGAGAAAGGCTTCTTGATTAAGATGGAATTTTAGCTGCAACTTAAGGAAGCCAGGGAGGCTAGAAGGAGGAGATGAGGGGGAAGGTATTCCAGGGAGGGGGGGATAGCAATGAAAACAATGTCCAGTGAGGGCTGGGGATAGGGAGATGACATTATGCCTTTTCCGTGAAGTCACAACCATGAGCTTTCCTATGATGTAGGTTTGGGAGAAAACCGATGCTGCCTCCAAGTTTCCTCATGCTGGCTGTCTCTAGCACTGGGGCTGCCTTTGCCCAATCATTCCCAGTTTACTGTTGTCTTTGCTTCCTGCTTGGGTTTTCAATATCAGGAGCCACACTTGGCGTTGGGATCCTCGGTAAGTCTCCTCTGTGGGGCTTCTTCAACATTTGCACATGTTCTTTGAGATATCACCTGTGTCTGAAATTAATCCTGTTCTGGGGTTTCCTTTCAGTCCTGGAATGGACCACCAGCCAGCACCAGCCCCTGGCAGCAGTCATGTATAGTGTATTTATCAACCTGGGGCAACTCTTTATTGGGTTTCTGTCCTATGACATCCAGGAATGGCGGAAACTCCAGCTGATAGTGTCTGCTCCCCTCTTTGCCTTCTTCCTGACTACTTGGTAAGTGCCTCTGGAGCTTATGTTCTCCCTCTGAGAGGCTGCAGACGGAAGGGGAAGAATCCCAAACTTCTGTATATATGGGAAAGCATTTCAGGATGTTTCAGATTTCATAAGTGAATGGGAATATTTCCCATAATTGGTCATGGGTGCCAGTCAGGAGTTTAAAACCATGCATGGATGACATAGCCTCGAATCCAGATGTCTTCATCAAATTTTCTCTAGGTCATAAGAAACAGAGAGAACAAAATGAAAGCTATTAGTGAACAGACTTTTCCCAACGTACCAAAAAGAATATCTTAAGACCCAAGAGGTGGGTTAGAAAAATCATTTAATTTCAAATCAGAAGTCATGAGTTCAAATCCCACCTTTGACCCTTATTACATTACCTTTCACAAATCACTCTCCCCATGACCCAGTTTCTTCCTCTGTGAAATGGTGAGATTGAGTGACCTTTAGGGTCCCTCCTAGCTTTAGGGGGAGCTAGCTGGTGCAGTGGATGGAGTACTGAACTTGGAATAAGGAAGACTCTTCCTCACGAGTTCAAGTCTAGCCTCAGACACTAACAGCTGTGTTACCTTAACCCTCTTTGATTCAATTCCTCATCTGTAAAAATGAGCTGAAGAAGGAAATGGCGAACCTCTCCAGTACTTTTGCCCAGAAAACCCGAAATCACATCACGAAGAGTCAGACATTACTGAAATGACTGAAAAACAACATCCCACTGGAGTTAAAAAATGGATCTTTAATAAAATAGAAGACATTCATGCATTTCCAAATGAAAGACTGAAGCTGAATAGAAATATATTTATGTTTATATATAGGCATTTATGTAAATGTATTTTCATCTTTATGTGTTGACTTTCCATTAGAACATGAGCTCTCTGAGGGTGTGCACTGTTTTTGCTTTTTCCCTGTATCACCACCATTAGCACAGGGCTTGGCACATAGTAAGCATATAATAAGTACTTATTGATTTATTGAAGATAAAGTTAAAAGAATTACACCCCAAAAGGCCTCTTCATCAGCTTTCTGCCTTCTGCAGCTTCTCTCCAGCTATGATGTGAAAACAGTCTTTTCAATTTCTCTCAAGCCCTTCCACTTAACAGTCTTTCTCTAGACTCACTCCTCATCTAATCACCTTTATAATGCTTCTTAATAAAATAACAGTTCAACAAGAAAGTGGTTTCTCCACATCTTATTTTGTCTTCTCAGTAGCTTATCTCACAAATCTTCATAGATCAAAATGGAACTCATATATGCTCTCCTTGTTTCCATAGGGAAAACTATCTCTTGGGATGACAATTGCATTGATTACTACATTTTAATTTCTTTGCCGCTAAAAAGTTTCAGTTTCTGCAGTCTATGTAGGAGAGGTTTTTGAAATGACCTCTTGTGAATGCTTGAAACAGTAAGGCAATAAACACAACATCAATGATAATCATGAATATGCCTATGTAGTTCTGTATCACAAAGTATGAGACTCTCCATAATGAAGGTAAAAGAAGCATAACATTTATTCAGACACCAGAAAATCATATCCTATAACCAAATGTTCAGCTCTCCTGGCCAGTAAGCCCACTTTATCATAACAGCAAGGAACTTAAAATGCTATGTCACAGGCTGGAAACTCGGCATCCTAAAATCTCTCTAACCCCCTGCTGGGGTCTTCCTCAAAACAAACTCATAGTACAGCTAAGTCAGCCTGTTCAGTTCTAACATTCACGAGGGCAGCCACTAGCAGCCACCAGCAGCCATATTCTCTCTCTCTCTCTCTCTCTCTCTCTCTCAGCATTTTCTGTGACATAACTTTTTTTTCTGTCAGGAAGCTCCTCCTACCACGTAACTTAGGCTTCCTGTGATGTAAGCAGGTCACATGGCCTATTAATGGGTGGGAAAGATCTTCAAATCAGAATTGCTAATACAATGCTTCAAAGGCTGCCTATAAATAGCACAGGAGGACTTCCTCTCTGGCAACATCTTGGCATGATGTTAATATCCATGCACAATGCAAGCTGCCCATAAGTTATCCCTTGCTTATGGTACATATCTTTTCTAGTGACACCTTTTGGACCAACTCTTCAGTCTGTGCCCCCTTGAATTTCTCCATAGTTCTCTGGGGGGACCCACAATTTCAATTCTTAAGGTGTTGTCACAGTCCATATTCCATATAACATCATATGAAGAATAGCAATGTTCAAGATGTCAGGGCTTGGTTTCAAAGAGAACTTGCTTTTAGGAAGACTTTTGAAAATCAACTTCATTTCTACTTTGGAAGCTATTGAGAAATATATATTCATGGGTCAGACACTGGTAGGAGGAAGCACAAGGGTTGAGAAGATTCTGGCTTTTTAATGTGTGGAGACAGGAACAAAGCATAAGGTAGAGCAAACATTTGAGGGGATGAAGGAGTGTGAGGAGAGTTAGGACTCTCCGAGGAACATGGAATTCAGGTTGTCTCAATTTTTTTCTTTTTTTTTAAAATTTATTTATTTTTAGTTTTCAACTTTAGTTTTCACTTCCTTAAGCGTTTGAGTTTTTAATTTTCTCCCCTTCCTTCCCCAAGATATCATGCAATCTTATATAGACTCTACATAGACATTCAGATTAAGAGTATTTTCACAGTCATATTGTAAAGAAGTATTAGAACCAATGGGAGGAACCACAAGAAAGAAGAAACAAAACAAAACAACAACAAAAAAGCGATCGAATAGTCTGCTTTGACCTGAATTCAGAATCCGTAGAGAGTTCTTTCTCTGGATGTGCATGGCATGTTCCATCATGAATCTTTTAGAGATCCTTGCATTGCTAAGGACAGCTAAGTCTATGAAAGTCAGTCATCACACAATGTGGCTGTTAGTGTGTACAATGTTCTTCCAGTTCTACTTGCTTCACTCAGTATCATATAAGTCTTTACGGGGTTTTTTGAAGTCCACCTGCTTATCATTTCTCATAGCAAACTAGTATTCCATTACATTCGTATATCACAACGTGTTCAGCCTTTTCCCACTTGATGGGCATCCCCTTGATTTCCAATTCTTTGCTACTACAAAAAGAGCCGCTATAAATATTTTTGTACATATGGGTCCTTTTCCCACTTGTGTGATCTCTTTGGGATACAACCCTAGAAGTGGTATTGCTGGGTCAAAGGGTATGAACATTTTTTTTATAGCCTTTTGGGCATAGTTCCAAATTGCTCTCCAGAATAGCTGGATCAGTTCACAACTCCACCAGCAATGTAACAATGTTCCAATTTTCCCACATCCTCTCCAGCATTTATCGTTTTCCTGTTTTTTTATTTTAGCCAATCTGACAGGAGAGAGGTGGTATCTAAGAGTTGTTTTGATTTGCATTTCTCTAATCAGTAGTGATTTCGAACTTTTTTCATGTATCTAT
>CM053623.1:454283454-454297804 GCA_028646595.1 Phalanger gymnotis
GGCCGCCATCTTGGCTCCGCCCCGATTGTGGTTTCTTAAATACTCTTGTAGAGCAGATTTCACAACTCCCATGCAATACTTATTGGAACTCACCAGGAGAAAGGAATCATCTGCACAGACAGGGACTCAGGTTCCTAAGAGGCCAGACAGAACAGACAGGGAAGATACAGGGTCATGTACAAGATGAGGAATTGAAAAGATTATGATGCCAGAGAGGGGGCTATGGGGAAATGGGCAGTATTAATGATTGATGAAAACACATCATTTGAATAAGAAAGTTTTGGTTGGCTGAAAGAATCTGCAAAGAACATCACTGATGTCCTGAAAATGGTTTACTTATAACAGGCTCTCATTTGTTTCTCTGCCTTATGGTTTGCAAAATACTACATACGTATTACTTCATTTGCTCCTCAGAATAGCCCTTTGAGATAGGTGCTATATATTATCCTATTTAACAGAGGAGGAAACTGAGGCAGACTTCCTTAGGGTCATACAAGAAGTATTTGAGGCTGAATTTGAATTCCAGAATTCCTGGCTCCAGATCTAGCACTCTACCCACTGTGCCACTCAGTTGTCAATCTTCTTCTAGGTCTCTTCACCTTTCCTAAGTATTAGTGCAACACTTGGGCAGCCCAGCTGTTTATTCCTCACTCTCCCTACGTGCAAGGTCCTATCATGCATCATCCTGAATATACCTTTTATGCTACTTCACTAGTTTTTAAAATTTTACTTTTGGCACCGCTTTCCAAAAAGAATATCTTTTACTCTCTTTATTATCCAGCTTCTCTTTCTGTTTACTCTAGACCCTTACTCTCTGCTTCATAACCCTCCTAATGATATAGTTTCTCTCTTTCATCTATATCTGTTTTGAAATTGAAGCCTCTAAAAGATCCATTCTTATGGTTCTTCACTGTAGGTGTTTTTTTCCCTTGTAAGATTTACCCTATAGATTCCCTCTTTCCATTGTGCCTGCTTCCCAGAACAATGCCAGTTATTACAGGTGTCGGAGAGTACCTTGCCACATGGTAGGGATAATCCCCACTACTGTTGGACATGCTTTTCTTCATTTTCCTGGATATTTCCTTCACGTAGTCATGCTCTCTGAAGCCTCCAGCTTCCACTTGCCACCAGTAATTCTAACTCTGCCCCACTCCCATGTAGACTCTTCAAGCACCATACCCCCATGATTCATGCAGTGTAAGATCTCCATCTCCCTCTCTCCCTATGTCTCTTCCCTCATATTAGCATTCATGAGTGGAACCCTGCCAGTCTCCAAAGTAAGTCCTCCTTTTTGCCCTCCTTCCCACCTCAATCTTTCCCTCCAACTCTGCATCTATTTCCCTGTAGGCTCTCTTCTTCCTGAGACCAGAGAGGTCACCTTCTCCTCATAACTAGCCCTTGATTAGATCCCAGTGCCCCTCACATTATTCTCTATTCCCCTGCTCCCCTCTCTCCTTGCTACGTACCTTTAAAACACTATTTAAATGTTAGCTGCTATGATGGTGATGATGATCATAAATATTATTATGGTTTCCCTAATCAGCTACTGTAGTGATCCTACCAGGAAGGTAAAGGAGTTCAGCTGGGCATGACTTATTCTTTCTAAATGTCATTTAAAATGTCATATTTTTATTATAAACTTGATTACCACCAACAAAAAATTTGAAACAAATATATGAAATGAGATCAAAATCTGAAATAGTTCTGTTAATATTTAACAAATTAGAACCCAGCAAATGAACAAAAATAACTGGGGAATATGTTTGCCCTGTGTCCCCTTCCAAGCCCAGATCAAGGTCTTCTCCCTTTGGCTTTGTTTTCCGTTTCTATGCGCAGTTGTGGTCAATGTGGGGACTCTTCTGATTCTGCTGATCTTGCTTTGCATCCTTTCTTGTAAATCTTTCTAAGTTTCCTTGGATTCTTCATATATACCTTTTTAATAGCATCATAATATTCTATTACATTAGTAGAATGGAATTTATTCTACTGTTGTCCAATTGATCACTCAAGGTTTTTTTCTCCACTTTTTTGTGATCGCTATTAAAGCAGCTGTGAGGATATTTCTGTAGATAGGTCTTCTTTTTCCATCTTATTAAATTTTTCAAAATGTAGTCATAGGGCACAATCAATTTTGGGATTCATTGCTCTAAAAAAGTTTCTAGAAGTCTATAATCCCACTAACAACTTTTTGGAATTTTCATTTACCCACACTCTTATAAACCTGGAACCATATTTTTCTCTACTTTTTTTTTTACCATGCTAATGAGCGTAAGTTGAAATCATGACTGTCTTGCTTGGCATTGTCAAATGAAACCATGCTGGCTCTTTGTGATCACTGTTTCCCTTTCTAAGCATTCACAAACCTTCCTTTTAATGATATTTTCTTGGATTTTTACCAGGCATTGACATTACCCTCATCGGTTTATTGCTTGCAAATTTCTTTGTCTTTTTTTGAAAATTGAAACATTATCGGTCTTTTTCAACTCTTGAAATACATTCTTCACAGCATTGTAAAGTTTCCTGACAGCAGCTCAGCATTGACATCTGCTGACATCTGCTTTTAGTATATTGCAGTGTGGTTCACCTGGGTCGAGTGTCTTGATGCAATTTGGACAGTGAAGTTCTGGCTTGCCATGGCTTCATACATCTTCATTTTCTATCTCCTATGAATACATTAATATGTTTAACTTCTCCCCAATCAAAGATTATTCTCATTAGAAGAAAAAAATAGAAAGTAGGTTGATGAGGTCAGCCTTCCTGCTGTTGACCTTTTTGTGGTCCTTAAAATTCATCCCCAGCATCAACTCACCCTGTGGATTAGCAGTCCAAGTACTATTCTTGTAGCTCTGTGTCCCTTTGTCTTCATCTTTTTTCCCAAGTTCATTTCCCTTGCTTTGTTTGTAGTCAATGAGTTTCCTGCACAGATTCAATGGACTCTAGGCAGCACATTACTTTTCTCTTTTTATTGTCCCAATTTTGAGAGAGAGGGGTGGGGGAGGGAGAATAGAGTCTGCAAACTATAGGCCAGTGAAGTTGACTCCAATTCCTACACTTGGGCACACAAAAAAGAAGCTTTACTGGTAGAAGATATGGCAGACATGAATAGAGAGCAGTTGACTTGGACAAAGATCTGGGGATTTTAGTGAACCAAAAGCCCTACCTGAATGAGGAGTGGGATGAGGCAACAATAAAAGGCAGCAATAAGTTAGAAAAGATTTAGAAGAGAGCATGCACAGCCTTGAAAGGCCTTCAGTCCATTACATATGACTATCAGTAGAAGCAACTGACCTTGTTCAGTCTGAAGAACTGAAGATTCAGGGAGATGCTCTAGCTGGGTGTAAACACCTGAAGGAGAAACCTGTGCAGAAAGAATTAGGCTTGACCTTCTTGGTCCAGAGGAGAGAATCAGAAAGAGTAGAAGTAACAAAGAGACAAATTTGGGCTCAATGTCAGGAAAAGCTTCCTCCACATTGGGGCTGCCTCATGGCTGGTGACTCCCCTTACAGGGAGGGCTTCAGGCAGAGGTTCCATGATGACTTAGCTCTAAGGGGATTCCTTTCACAGCCTGAGATTCTCTTCCAGCTCTCACATTCAGGGATTCAGGGACATGAACGTTTTATAATCACACCCACACCCAGAATGCTCTCCTTCCTCCTCTCTGCTTTCTGGGCTCCCGGGCTTCCTTCAGTCCCAGCTAAAATCTTTCATTATACTGCATGTGTTCCTTACACACTATTAGGTTGTATGTCCTCTTCACTCTGGTGCTGTGTGCAGCCATGGGAGAGTGTCTCCCAGCTTTATGGTTGGTGTGAGGAAAAGTTCAGTCTGTGGAGCCCAGGATACACAATGCACAGGCTTTGGATGGATCTGCACTCACAGGGCATAAGACTGGAATTGGGCAAGATCTCATAAACTTTTTTATGAATGAAGAAAGTTAGGGTAACCCCATAGTGGCTTGTCTAAGGCACCATACTGGATGAGAAACCATGACCACATTCAGGTCCCTTTTTCCTTCTCCCCAAGGAACTGAGGCCCTGGAAATGCTTTCTTCTTCTCTCCAGTGTTCTGAAGCCTTCTAAAGTGAGATTCTGGGCTCTGGAGAATAGCTGTTCAGGTACCCCAAAGACCTTTTCCCAAGTTGAGATCAGGGATGTGAGAGCAGAGAACACAAAACAAGCCTTTGAAGCATAGTCACAGGATGACATTACCCAGGAGAATTGCCACTAGGTACTTGGACTAATAAATCTGCTTTAGGTGACTGGGAGTCACATATCAGGTTCTACTGGAAGAGAAAGAAAAAATACAATGGGGCATGATATTAAGAGATGGTAATAGGTATAGGAAAGTCTATGGGTGTGGCCTTGACTGAGAGAGATCAGGAACCATCCCAGCTCAATGTCTTGACCATTCCTTCTCCTCTCCAAACACCTGGAGCTGATGCTTGAACCTCCTAACTCAGGGACAATGACAGAGGTGAAGACACTTGGGTTATAAATCTGACAGTCAATATAGTCATTCATATCTCACCCATTGAAATTTAGCACCCAGCCATTTGGCTCTAAGGGCTCCCACTGTGGGTATGGGAACCCACTTGATTTTTCTGTTTCTTGGGACAGAGAAGCTCAGGAGCATTCCAGGCTGAGGTTTCCTGGGCCCTAAAAGAAGACACTGTCATCGTCAAGAATTTCCATCTCACTGCCTGGGAGCAGTGAAGTTTTCTAAGGGGTTGTTGCTAATGATCAACAGTCACAGAGAGCAGCGGACATCTCCTTAGGCCACCAGCAAGACTATAAAGTCCTGCAAATGCCACAAGGTCCGGTGGACTAAAGCAGAGACTTGGCAAAAGCCTTGCAAAGATGGGATCTGCTTGAAACCATACAAGATTCTGCTTGATTGGGAGAATTCACTTTGGTTGTCTAAAAACCTGCTCAGTGGACTGATCTGAGCCCAGTCTTCCTTCCACATGCACCTGCTCTCCAGTTAGTCAGAGGGCACTAGCTTTTGAGATCTTAAGCCAACTCAAGGAAAGAAAAGTTCTTAGACCCTAAGGCAAATATATTCCTGATTCTTCTGGGCTGACAACAAGATTATGCTTGGTTTCCTCAGTTAAGTATAATAAAGATTAAGAGATATGGTGCAGAGGTTAACACTGAACTTCAAATTAAAGAGGGTTAAAATATGACTATTTCAAATGTAGGGGAATGTGTTTTGTAAAATATTGACTTTTGATGCCTCAGCATCTGCTTCAATACTTGAATAGATTAGCTTAAGGTCTTTAGGGACAACAGGGAGGAAAACTAAGGCTAACCAGATACTCTAGAGCTGAGCTAAGCCCTGAGTTCAAATCTGACACTTACTGTCTTTGCAAGTCACTTCACTACTGTCTGCCTGAAATGGCAACAATTTCACTTACCTGTGATGTAAGTACTACAGGTATTATTGTCCTTGTTTTGTTTTGTTTTCCTTTTTTGAGGGAGGAAGACAGGGCAATTTGGGGTTAAGTGACCTGCACAAGGTCACAGAGCTAGTAAGTGTGTCAAGTGTCTAAGGCCAGATTTGAACTTAGGTCCCCCTGACTCCAGTGCGAGTGCTCTACTCACTGCACCACCTAGCTGCCCCTATTATCCTTGTTTTATAGATGAAGAGACTGAGGCTCAGAGTGGTGAGGTGATAATGGCAATGGGGAAGACATTAATGTCTTCCTGGAGCAAGTGCCAAAAACATAATAGAGAATTTCTTAGCGTTCATCAAGACAAATGACCCTGACTCCCTTAAAGTGAGATCCGTGGCACCATGAATGGTGCCCAAATAGGTGCCAAAAGTACAAAGTCTTGGACAAGGAAAGGAAGAAGATAAGCATACAGGTTTGTTCTTGTCATGAGTGCCCACTGAAAAGGTATTGCCTCTAGAAGGAATTCTGCAATGCGCAGGGAGAGATCTCCAGGGGGTTGCCTAGCCCAGGGCCAAAGCTTCTCTCTGAGTATGCAGGCATAAATCTGTAGCTCCCAAGTCCCCAAAGATGGATTTTTACCATCAGGATTGAGCCAGAGGACACAATTAGCTCAACAAAAAATACTGAATTGAATAGCATATCTAGATTTCATGTAGAACATTTTCTCCCTCCTACCCCCGATATAATCAGAGCACATCCTCTTGCAGTCATAAGCACCATCCATGAACAAAAGAACAAGTACAGAGATCAGGTAAGAGGGACCCGCAAGAGGAGACCCACTTGCCGGCAACTGACATCTCTGAAACTGTGTAGTCCCTGGATCCTTTCTGAGATGTCTAGGAATTGTTCTCTCTGGGCAGGATGTGTAAGGGAGGGCTGTCACTCTGCTGGGCTCACTGGGCCTCCTCTCTGAAGGCTCCATTGCTGTGCTTGCTGGGTGATGGTCTCTGTAGCCTCCAGCTTCTGTAAAGCAGAAATCTTTTGTCAGAGCTTCACTAAAAAACTAAAGACCAATGTCCCTAATGAATATCAACCCAAAAATCTTAAATAAAATGGTAGCAAGGAGACCACAGCAATGTATCACAAGATCATACACTATGACCAGGTGAGAGTCATACCAGGAATGCAGGGCTGGTTCAATATGAAGAAAAGTATCAGTGAAAATGACCACATCCACACCAAAACCAACCAAAATCATGGCATTATCTCAATAGATGCAGAAAAAGCTTTTGACAAAATGCAATACCCATTCCTATTTTTTAAAAAGTGCTAGAAAAATAGGAATGAGTAGAGCTTTCCTTAAATGTGTAGTACCACTTATATGTCTATATCCCAAAGAGATCATAAAAGTGGGAAAAGGACCTACACGTGCAAAATATTTATAGCAGCTCTTTTTGTGGTGGACACAAATTGGAGATTTAGGGGATGCCCATCAATTGGTGATGGCTGGAAAAATGTGGCATATCAATGTAGTAGAATACTATTGTTACATGAGAAATGATGAGAAGGCAGAAAAACCTGGAAAGACTTACATGAACTGTTGCTGAGTTAAGTGAGCAGAATCATGAGAACATTGCACACAGTAACATCCACATTGTATGATGACTACACAGTACAATGAGTTGATAGGTGATGGACTTAGCTCTTCTCAGCAATGCAAGGATCTAAGACAATTCAAAAAGACTCATCATGGAAAATGTTATCCACATCCAGAAAAAGGATTGTGGAGTCTGAATGCAGAGAGAATCATGGTATTTGGTCTCTCTCTCTCCCTCCCTCTCTCTCTCTCTCTCTCTCTCTCTCTCTTTCTATTCCTCTTTCTTGTGGTTCCTCCCATTGGCTCTAATTTTTCTTTACAACATGACCAATGTAAAAATAAGCTTAATATGCATGTAAATGTAGAGCCTGTATCAGATGGGATGCCGTCTTGGGGTGGAGAGGGAAGGGAGGGGGAGAGATTTTAGAATTTGAAATTGTATGGAAAGAGTGTTGAAAAAATTAATTAATATTTTAAAATGATTTGTAGTATCTATCTAAAAACATAAAAAAATATAAATGTTAAAGGGGATGTGGGAAAATTGGGACTCTGATTGACACTCCAGGTGGAACCGTGAACTTTTCCAACGTTTCTGTAGAGCAATTTGAAACCATGACTAAAGGGCTATAAATCTGTGCACACATTTTGACTCAGCAATACTACTACTAGGTCTGTTTCCCAAAGAGATCTTTTAAAAATAAAAAGGACCTATATGTACAAAAGTATTTATAGCAGCTCTTTTTATGGGTGCAAAGAACTAGAAAGTGATGGGAACTGGAGAATAGCTGAACAAGTTGTGGTATATGATTCTGATGGAATACTATGCAGCATAAGAAATGATAAGCAAGATTTTTAAAAAAAAGAAACCTGGACTTACATGAACTGATGCTGAGTGAAGTGAGCAGAACCAGGAGAACACTGAACATAGTAATAGCAATATTCTATGATGCTTACTTGTTAATGACTCAGTTATTCTCAGCAATACAATGATCAAAGACTCATGATGAAAAATGCTATCCACCTCCAAAGAAAGAACTGATGGAGTCTGAATGCATATTAAAGCATACTATTTTTCACTTGCTTTATTTTGTGTGCGTGGTTTTGTTTTTTGGTATATAATTTCTTTAACAGCATGAGCATTATTTAAGTATGTATTCATGATTGCACAGATATTACCTAAATCAGAATGCTTGGTATCTGAGGGAAGGGGGAGGTAAAAGAGGGAAGGAGAGAATTTGGAACTCAAATTAAAAGAAAGTTTAAAAATTTTACATGTAATTGGAAAAAAAAACTATTCAAAGCTGAAGTAAAATATGGGGATGAGAGATCCCTGACCACAGTGGAGGTACAATCTTCCTTCATTCCATCGCTTTGTCTCTTTTAATTATTTTCTATTGATCCTGTATGTAGCTTGCTGTTCATACTTGTTTCCTTATTGTCACTCTCAGATTGTGAGCTCTTTGAGGGCAGGGACTTTCTTTTGCCTTTTTTTCTATCTTGAGTGTTTAGCCCTGTACTAGGTATTTGAAAATGTTTATTGACTAACTGAAAATTGAGGAAGAATTATAAGAATACATCTCATGAGCCTATCAAAATAGTTTTAAATTAAAAAGGATGTGGAAGGAAGAAGTAGGCAAGGACCATAGCCATGCTGGACACCATAATAAATAGCTGAAATTAAGAAGACTAGCAGTTGAGACCCTCATTAACTTCACAGCAGACAAAATGCAAGGAAGGAACCAGTAGTAAAATCCGTGGCTTCAAAGGTTTATACAAAGTTTCTAAAGTTGAGAAGTGCAGGGCAGTTGGTCATTGAAACAAGAGGACCTAATGATGTCAAAGAAGCCAAGGAGGAGGTAGTAAGCTAACTGTAGATTCAGGCACTCGTTTCTGAGGTGCAGCCAAGTTCATTGACTGAAGGAGAAGTCCCAGAGTCAGTGAGTTCAAGAGAGCCCAGGCAGAAACCATTGGCCCTAAGGGCATCTCAGAGAGGAAGACCCAGGCTGAGGGAAGTCCCAAGGAAAGGAGAGCTCTTTCCACAACTACCCCTCAAGATGCCTGTCTATCCACAGACACCATAACACAGCAGAAAATCATAGAATATAGAAAACAGTTCAATGAAACTGACAAAATGATCAGGACTAATACCCTAAGCAACATTCTGACCCCAAAGTTCTCCTGCCCCCTATATCTCTTTAGAAAGCATGGAATTGCAATCTAGTTGTCTGGGATCAAGGTTGGCCTTTGGATTTCCCTTGTGTTTGGGAACTCAGAGGTGGAATTCCAAACACAGCCTAGCCTGCCCAGCTTCATTGCCACCACATTGCTTCTAATTTCCCTTGGAGTTGAACCCCCATGAATCAGTCAATGCTTCCTGTGGCACAATCTACCTGGCTCTCAAATGACTCAGTCATGTCAAAGCTACCCACCTTCAATCTCAAGTTGATTTGTAACCAATGCATCTGTAAAATCATCTTTGTCCTACTTAACCAATAAAACCGATGCTGCTCTGTCTGTGATTTACAGTGGAAACACTTCTCTTTCCTGGAAGTATCTGGAGCCCTTTTTGTAGGTCTCCCTATCATTACCTTGGAGGCCATGTGCGGTTTGGAGATCCTTTGGGCACAAGTGCCCCCATAGAATGTGCATTTAAGCATGCAAGCTTGGTGCTGATGTATCTTTCCAGCTAGACAGTAAACTTTGTGCCAGTTTTTCTTCATGAATGGTCTGAAGGACTTTGGCATCCTCAACTGCACACAGACCTGAGAAAATTGCCTACCTACATTGCTCCATCAAAGTAAGGACAAAGCTTCTGGGGGAGGGTGCTCACTGTGCTAAAAAAAATAAATCATGTGTTTTGTTGCAGTTGAATGACTGCTTTCTTCACTCAGTAGCTCTCAGAAGAAATTCTCTTCTTGGGACCAGCATTCCAGTCCTGATGGCCTTCGAGGATCTCCTCTCTGAAGTTGGAGATAAGAGAAGATTCCAGATCTTTAAGGTCATTTCTTTGGCTATCCCTCAAATATTTATAAGTACCCATTTTCTGATAGAGAACTTCACTGCCTTTGTCCCTGAGCATCGGTGCTGGGTTCAGTTGCTTGACAATACCTCAGCTTCTCTCAATATTAGTGGGAACCTTAATTTTAGTTCCCTTCTAAAGCTTTCCATCCCCTTGGATTCTAATGGGAAACTAGAGAGGTGTCGCCGATTCTTCTGGCCACAGGAGCAGCTTTTGCGTCCAAATATCACAGGACAAAACCTTAGCCAGCTGGAGATGGAGCCGTGTGTGGATGGCTGGGTTTATGACCAAAGCATCTTCACTTCTTCCATTGTGACTGAGGTAAGAGGTTCTTCCTGCTGCCCCTTTCCCATCCCAAGAAGATTTCATTCTCCTTTTGAAAAGGTACCACTGATTTGGAACTTGATTCCCTTGGTGATTGACAGGATTAGATTTCTCTCCTCTGCCAGCCCACAGCTCCCTTTGTAGTAAAAAAATCAGTGAAACACCTATTGATTAGGACCTGCTGCGAAATACAAATCAATAATGCAGAGAGTGTTATTCTGCAGATTTTCTTTATTCTAAAGTACAGGCATAATCAGTCAGGAGAACACAAGATTTAGCAGCTTCTACATTGAAGGATCATAGGGCCTGGAATATGATATTCTGGGGAGCAAAGGAGACAGGAATGCAAACAAGAGTCACCTATCCAGCAAAACTGAGCATAATCCTTCCTGTTGAAAAATGGATATTTAATGAAATAGAGGATTTTCAAGCATTCCTAATTAAAACACCATGGCTGAATAGAAAAATTTACTTTCAAATACAAGACTCAAAAGAAGCATAAAAAGGTAAACAGAAAAGGGACATCATGAGGCTCAATTAGGGGAAGATGATATTTGTAACTCATAAGAACTTTCTCATTGTTAGGGCAGTTAGAAGGAGTGCATATATAGATAGAGGGCACAGGTGTGAGTTGAATGTGATGGGCTGATATCTAAATAAATAAAATTAAGGGGTGAGAAAGGGGAATGCCCTGGGAGAAAGGGAAAGGGAAAGATAGAATGGGGTAACTTATCTTACATAAAAGAGGCAAGAAACTGCTTTTGCAGTGGAGGGGAAGAAGGAGGTGGCAAAGAACCTTTGCACTTCACTCAGTTAACTCAAAGAAGGAGTAACACACACTCTGGCATAAGGAAATTAGCTTATCCTATGGGAAAGTAGGAGGGAAGGGGGATAAAAGAAAGGGGATGGGACTGACAAAAGGGAGTCCATATTGAAGTAAGCAATACTCAGAGGTACATTTTGTTGGCTAAATGCTGCCTCATTAACTTGGGGTTTACTGGCTAGATTTCTTTCTCAAAGACCGAGCCTTAAACCCAAATCACTATGAAGCTCATAGATTGGACAGCAATAGGTCCCTGCCCTCTTAGCACAGAGTGAATGCAAATAGTAAATGGTAACTGTTTCCCTTTTAGCTAGCAACCCTGAGGATCTTTCCCTCTCAGTTTGATTTTTTTTTTGATTAAAGGGGCCATCCTTTGACTCACTTCTTAAAGAGGCCTAATCAGTGAATGGGCGTTACCTCACTCAAAGTGAAAATGTGGTAAGGCCTGATCCCCAAAGGGTCAGGGTCTCCCATTAGATCCTGGGCTATCTGCAGTCGTCTTGATGAATATCAGACCACTGGACTCAAATGGCTCTGGAGGAGAAAGTGAGGCTGGTGACCTTGCACAGCCTTCTGTCACTAAAATCCAAGTCAACTGCAAGTTATGTCATCATTCTCTGGTGTCATGGTACAAATACAATCAGATGTAAGACACTTTTGAAGAGGGATAGGTTGAAAGCAATCAAATAAACAGAGGGTAAGCAGGAGAGGGGAAACACAGTTAGCACATAACTGTGAAAAAAATTTTGAAGCAAGTTTATCTGATAAAGGCCTCATTTCTCAAATATATAGAGAATTGAGTCAAATTTAGAAAATAAGAGATATCCCCAAATTAATAAAGATGTGAACAGTCTGTTTTCAGGTGAAGTAATAAAAATTATCTATAGTAATATGAAAAAAATGCCCTAAGTCTCTATTGGTCGGAGAAGTACAAATTAAAACAATTCTGAGGTACTATCAGATTGGCTAATATGACAGAAAAGGAAAATGACAATTGTTGACAATGACAGAAAAGGAAAATGACAAATGTTGGAGGGGATGTGGAAAAATGGAGACACTGCTGATGGAGTTGTAAACTAATTCAACCATTAAGCAGCACAATTTGCAACTATGCCAAAGGTCTAGAAGACTATGCCTACTCTTTGATGAAGGAATACCACTACTAATTTTGTATTACAAAAGGATAAAAAATGAAGGAAAAATCCCAACATGTACAAAAATATTTATAGCAGCCCCTTTCTGGGGGCAAAGAATTGGAAACTGAAGGGATATCCATCAATTGGGGAATGCCTGAAATCATTGTGGCATATGAGTGTAATGGAATCCTGATGTGCTATGAGAAATGATGAGCAGGATGTTCTCAGCAAAACCTGGAAAGACCTACATTAAATGACAAAAAGTGAAATCAGTAGAGCCAGGACAACATTATACACAGTAACAGTAATATTTTAATATGGTCAGCTGTGAATGACTTCTCTGTTCTCAGCAATACAATGATCCAAGACAACTCTGAAGGACTTAAATATGAAAAATGGTATCTATCCCCAGAGAAAGAACTGACAAAAATGCAGTACAGATCCAAGCACACTTTAAGCATTATTTTTCTTGATTTTGAGGGTTGATGTTTTCTTTCACAAAACAAATAATATAGAAGCATGTTTTATGTGCTAAACAGGTATGAACTATATCAAATTGCTTGCCTTCTCAATGGGGGATGAGGGGTTCAAGGGATACGGAGGCAGGGAGAGAATTTGGAACTCAAACTTTGAAAGAAAAGTGTGAAAATTATTTTACACATAATAGGGGATTTTTTAAAAGAAGTGTTTCTCTTAGAAATAAGAAACTACTTTAATTAAGAATATCATGTATAAGTAAATGTATAGGTGGTGTTCATCTGTTTTCTGTTCTTTAGATTTCTGTGTTATTAATATCACCATATATGAGGCAAGCAAGAGAATTTCTGAATTAAAGCTATAGATCAGTTGATATTAACTAAGTCCCTTTTAAATGTGCTTCTTTTCAGTGTTTTACTCTCTGTAGAAATAAAGACCATTTTTAAGAATTTAAAGCACAGGTTCATTTGTATGGGCAAAAAAATCTGAGAGCCCCAGAGTTTGAGCAATCTTAGATGGAATATGAAATATGTCACTTTATGGGCACAATGGAATTTTGTGGAAAGCAGGAGGGGTGAGTCAGGGTGTACACGTGACAAGGGCAAAGATAAGGATGTCATCTATGATCTCTAATCTTTTTTTTCATTTCAAATGTCTATTATTTTTATTTTTTTCTTTTATTTTTTTTATTTTTAGTTTACAACACTCGGTTCTACATAATTTTGAGTTCCAGATTTTCTTCCCTCCTTCCCCCACTCCCTCCCCAAGATGGCATGGAATCCCATATAACTTCCATGTATAACTTCACATTGAATTAATTTACACACTAGTCAAGTTGTGGAGAAGAATTATGACCAATGGAATGAATCATGAGAAAGAAGAAATAGAACCAAAAAAAAACCCAACCCCAAAACAAAAACAAAAAAGAGAAAAAAAGGGGGCGGGAAGGCGAGCATGAAGTGTGCCTCAATTTGCATTCATATTTCATAGTTCTTTCTCTGTATGTAGATAGCATTCTCCATCATGAGTCCTTTGGAGTTGTCTTTGTACCTTGTGTTGCTGAGATGAGTAAAGTCTGTCAGGGTTAGTCCTCACAGAATCCATATATCTGTCGTTGTACATAATGTTCTCCTGGCTCTGCTCTGCTCACTCAGCATTATGTAGTGTAGAAAACGTTTTTCCAGGCTGTCATGAAGTCCTATCATCCCCATTTCTTATAGCACAATAGTATTCCATTACCTTCATATACCACAGCTTGTTCAGCCATTCCCCAATTGATGGGCATCCCTTTGATTTCCAATTCTTAGCTACCACAAAAAGAGCCGCTATAAATATTTTTGTACATATGGTTCCTTTTCCCACTTGTGCGATCTCTTTGGGATACAACCCTAGAAGTGGTTTTGCTGGGTCAAAGGGTATGAACATTTTTATAGCCCTTTGGGCATAGTTCCAAATTGCTCTCCAAAATGGCTGAATCAGTTCACAACTCCACCAGCAATGTAACAGTGTTCCAATTTTCCCACATCCTCTCCAGCATTTATAATTTTCTTGTTTTGTTATTTTAGCCAATCTGACAAGAGAG
>CM053623.1:454297904-454313132 GCA_028646595.1 Phalanger gymnotis
AACATTTGTGCATGTTATTTGAGATCTCACCTGTGTCTGAAATTAATCCTTTGCTAGGCTTTCCTTTCAGTTATAGATGCATCAGGAAGGTCAGGGTCAAAATGAGTTTGAAATTGCTGTCCCAAGCTTGACTGTATAATGTATGATGTATAATTGGATGATTGCATGATAGAGGCAGTGGCCTCTTCATATCACAGTGGGGCAAGAAGCCTGAGCCCGAGTCTCTTTCCCACCATAGTTTTCTCTTACCACATTGGCAGCAAGAGTCCTGAGGCCAAATTCTCTTGCCTCACTTTAAGAACTGATGCTCTCATCTTCTCTTTCAGTGGGACCTGGTGTGTGATTCCTGGAAACTGAAGTCCTTCTGTCAGTCAATATTCCTTGCTGGGATTCTGGTGGGATACCTCCTATTGGGCTGTATTTCAGACAGGTCAGTTTCACCTGGACACAGATGTTTCTGAAACCCAGGGAGTTGAGGGCCATGGAGCTAAAACTTAGAAGATGAAATTAAAGATCCTTTAGTCCAACCCAGTCATTTCAAAAAGGAGGAAGCCAAGGCAAAGGGAGGCACAGAGACTTTCCTAAGGTCACGTGCCAAGAGCCAAAGCAGAATTTGAACATTTTTTTAAACACTTAGCAGTGCCAGAAACTGCACTAAGAGCTGGAGATAGGGAACAAAACAAAGGGGTCCCTGCCTTCAGGGAACTCACATTCAGTGGGGGAGTCAACATGCAAGCAACTTTGCCCATTCATGAGACAAACACAATAAACTTCCTCTCAGGATGCAAGCTCTGCCCTGGCTAATGCCAGGACTGAGGAAGGCTTCTTGCTAAGGTGAAATTTTTGCTGAAAGTTAAAGAAGCCAGAGGGGGTAGAAGGAGGAGATGAGGGGGAAGGCATTTCAGGGAGGGGGGACAGCAATGAAAATAGTGCCTAGTGAGAGCTGCTGGGTGGGAGGATGACATTATGCCTCTGCTCTGGGGTCACACCCATATGGTTTCCCATGATGTAGGTTTGGGAGAAAACGAATGCTGCCTCCGGCTTACCTCATGCTGGCTGTCTTCAGCACTGGGGCTGCCTTTGCCCAGTCATTCCCAGTTTACTGTTGTCTTCGCTTCCTGCTTGGGTTTTCAATATCAGGAATCTTCCTTTTCGGTTGGACCCTTGGTATGTCTTCTCTGCGGGGCTTCTTCAACATTTGCACATGTTCTTTGAGATCTCACCTGTGTCTGAACTTAATCCTGTGCTGAGGATTTCTTTCAGTTATAGAATGGACCACCAGCCAGCACCGGCCTCTGGTAACAATCGTATTGACTCTGTCCATGAGTCTGGGGCATCAGTTTCTTGGGATTCTGTCCTATGGCATCCAGGAATGGCGCAAACTCCAGCTGGTATTGTCTGCTCCCTGCTTTGCCTTCTTTCTGACCTCTTGGTAAGTACCCTCGGGTTTCTTTTTCTCTCTCTGAGAAGCTGCAGATGGAAGGCAAAGAATCCCAAGCTTTTTTATATTAGAAGCTCATTTCAGCATGTTTCAAATGTCGTAAGAGAATAGGAATATTTCCCATCACGGACTTGGGTGCCAGTCAGGAGTTAAAACCCATGCTTGGATGAGAGAGACTTGAATCTAGATATCTTCATCAAGTTATCTCAAGATTATAAGAAGTAAAGAAAATAAAATGAAAGTTATTAGTGATGAAAAGATTTTCCCCCAGGTACCATGAAGAGGATCCCAAGACACAGGAGGTGAGACAGAAAAATCCTTAAATTTCAAATCAGAAGTCATATCTTCAAATCTCGATTTTGTCACTTATTAGATGAGTACCCATGGAGAAATCACTTACCTTCCCCATACTAAAGTTTTTTCCTCTGTGAAATGAATAGGTCAGACTAAGTGACCATTAGGGTGCCTTCTAACTCAGGCTGAGGTGGGGGGAGGATGAGGACTAGCTTGTGCAGTGCATAAAGTATGAACCTGGAGTCAGGAAGACTCTTCTTCATGAGTTCAAGTTTGGCCTCAGACACTTATTAGCTGTGTGACCCTGGGCAAGTCACATAACACTCTGCTTCAGTTCCTCATCTGTAAAAAATGAGCTGAAGGAGGAAATGGCAAACTGCTCCAGTGCTGTTGCCAAGAAAATTCCAAATGACATCATGAAGAGTCAGAAATTACCGAAATGACTGAACAACAAATATATCCTACTGGAGGAAAAAAAATAATTTAGAATAGAATAGAATAGGAGATTCTCAAGGATTTCTGATGAAATGACCAAAGCTGAGTAGAAATATATTTATATTTATATATAGGCAATTATGTAAATATAATGGGCCCACCATCAATTTCTCCATAGCTTTCTGAGGGACTCACAATTTTGATTCTTAAGATGTTATGCCAGTCCATACTCTGTATAACATCATGTGCAGAATAACGATGTTAAATATGTTAGGTCTTGGTTTCAGAGAGTGTTTGTGTTTGTGCAGAATTTTGAAAATCAATTCCACTTCTACTCTGGAAACTATTGAGAAACACATATTCATGGGGCCAGCAATGGTGGCAGGAAGCAGGATTCTGGCTTTTTAATGTATGGAGACAGGAACAAAGGGTAAGATAGAGCAAACCCTTGAGGGGGTGAAGGAGCGTGAGGAGAGCAAGGACTCTCAGGGGAACGTGGAATAAAGGTCCTGTCCCTACTTTTTAAAAATAAGTTTGATTAATGCATTTTCTTTTTAATATCATTAATCACTTCCTCCTTTCCAACCCAGAATTGGACCATCCCTTGTAACAATCAATCCAATCCAAAGTTTCTACTCTTTTCACATTAAACTGCTTTAATGGTCTCAAAATTCTGCATTACATTTTTGATTTTTTCCATTTAAAAATTATTGATTTTAAAAACTAATAACTCAAACCCCCATGAAATTAATGGTCCACAAAAGTATTCCTTCCCTCCTGAAGCTTTTATGTTACTCTGTAATCATTAGCCAGCCTTTTACTATTAAACCGAAATTGCCATTTGAGACAAACATTTCTGAGCCCCTTCTTCCATCACTGATTAAGCCTGGGGTGAGAAGTGTTGTGCAGAATATCCTGTTAGCCTTCTGGACAGATTTTGTGAACTTCCCAGCTCCAGCAGCCTCCTTGTCAACTGCCTAGATCACACCAACTACAACAGTCTGCCTCATATCAGGAACAGCAAAATGACCCAGAGGAGGATAATCAGAGAAGCTCTCTGGTCTTACCTGGACCCGTGTCACTGGATATCAGGAATATAGGGCCATCTTCCAGCTTCTTACCAGAAAGGCCATGAATCAATGTGAGCAGTGCGACAATCAAGAACAGGTGCATGTGGGTCAGGATAATGACCATGCACTGAATCGAGTCTTTTCCATAAATGAGTCATTCTCAATTCACATTACCGTGGCAGACATCATGAACAGACACATTTTTGACATAGAAAACATGTTATCCCCAGGCAGAACCTCATTTAAATCTTTATGGGGCATTTCAACAGACTTTACTTCAGCTGTGATATCAACTGGGGCAAACGAAGTTTTAGGACACCAGTGTCCCCTCAGCCAACAGGTACAGCACCAATACCTCCTATCTGGTAGACATGTTGGAGGGGTAGATTCCAAGGCTTGTCATTTGGCCAAGTTGGTGACAGAAGGCAATCCAAAGCTTCAAGCAGTAGAGTTCCATTAGCCTTGCCATCCTTACATGTGACTTTCCATCCACTGAACCAAGGCAGATTAGAGCTTTGCTACAGCATGTTGTCACCATGTCAACCTGAAATGGTTACAAAATCTACTGTGTCAGGGTTGTGGCCAATTTTCTTAGTATAAGTACTGACTTCCTTGACAATTTCCTCATATATCTTCCAGTCATAGTGGGGCTCAGAATCTATTTTGTTGACGCCAACAATCAGTTGTTTCACACCAGTGTGTAGGCCAGAAGGCATGCTAAGGAGTCTGTCCATTCTTTGAGATACCAGCTTCAAATTCACCAACACCAGCATCAACAAGCAGGAAAGCACAGTCAGCCTGAGATGTGCCTGCAATCACGTTCTTGATAAAGTCTCTGTGTCCTGGAGCATCAGCAATGGTCCCATAGTACTTACTGATCTCAGATTTCCACTGAGAAATATCGATAATGATACCATGGTCATGGTCAGCCGTCAGCTCATCCAAAAGCCAGGCATGTTTGAAGGAGCCTGTTCCCATCCCAGCAGCCTCCCTCTCAAACTTCTCAATGGTTCTCTTACCAACTTTACCACATTTGTAGATGAGGTGGCCAGTAATGTTGGACTTTCCAGAGTCTGTGTGTCCAATGATGACACAATGTTAATGTGAGTCTTCTCCTTGACCATTTCTGTGGAGATTTAGTGATAGTTATTACAGCACCTGTTTTCTGGTGGCAAATCCATTCTGAAAAAAGCCATAAGCTTCTATTTTAGGTGCTAGTCACTCTAGTAGGCTGAAAATACAAAGGAACCAAAACTATCAGGAGATAAAAGGTATAGATATAAGGTATAAGTATATATATACATATATGTGTATATATATACATATATACTCGTAAGTATATATATGTATATATAGGTAAAAGATATAAGTATACATAAAGTACATATGAAAGGTGGTCCTGTCTTTAACCAAAAAGTGGTCCTGCCTCTAACAAAACTTGTCAGTGTGACCCTGGACAAGTCACTATACTTCTCAATGCACTAGACAACCCACCAAGACAAAATTGCAATGGTAAAGAGATTTTCACCACCTGGAAGTTCCCTATTCCAGGGACATCATAGATTGAGTACTTATCTCTATCTTTCACAGACATAATTACAGAAAAGGGGCATTTTTGGAGTCAGAAGATTTGGGTTAGAACCTTAACTGTGCGCCCATATAAGGCCACCCACCTCCAGGCACCCTGGCTTCTCTTGCCCACCCTCATGGTCAAGTGGGCTCCTGAGTGTGCTGGATAGTGACTCCTACATGCGGCTAGACAAATAGCTCATCCACCACTTCTGAGTAATGAGATCAAGAGAAGTTATTGAAGAAATGGTGCACCTTGTGGTGCACCTCTCCTTTCACACAAGTGAGGAAAAGATCTATGAATTCTTTGGCAAGAGTGGTGGCAGAAAGGAACTCATCATGAGAGTGAAGAAAGCATGTGGGTACTGATTTGTTGACTTCTACTGCAGAGCAGTAGTCAAAAATTCCATGGAATACTTTAATGGAACTTAGTGGGAGAATGGAATCATCTGCACAGATGGGGATACAGATTCCAAAGAGGGCAGACAGGACAGATAGGGAAGATCCAGTGCCAGGGCCAAGAAGAGGATCAGAAAACTATGATGCCAGGAGAGGAGGCTATGGGGAAATGGGTAGAATCAATGAGTGATGAAAGCCCATCATTTAAACAAGAAAACTTTGACTGGTTGACAGATCCTGCAAAGAGCAGCACTGAAGTTCTAAACACAGTTTACTTTTAATGAGCTCTTATTTATTTCTCTGCCTCTGTAAAAGAATCAAGCCAGAAACTTTGACTTGGTTTTCCACTCTGAAAATCATTCGATGTCAGGCCTAAGGCAGTGACTTTGTTCCTAGTGTTGGAGCTTTTAGATCTTGTCTGCTTGTCAGGAAGACTTCCTGTCACATGAGGAACAGTTAGCAATGGAGCAGACCTATTCATAGGTATGAATGCGAAGAAGCACGGCTTTTCTTGCAGCGAGATTAGGAAGGTCTCATTGTACAATTATGTTATTGCTTATAAGCTCACAAATTGGATTAACCATTTAAAAACCATCCTAATGAAATTTGTGTGAAATTAATTTAATGATCAATACTCTAGGACCAATAATGTGTAAATCAGAATCCTTTTGTTTCTAAGTGTTTTACTCTATCTCATCTCCAAGGGGACTTCTAACTCACCAGGGTGTAAAAGTTTGTTAGAGAATTCTTAAAATGGTTCTGCCTCAGCACTAATGATCTCAGATTCAAAGGAGAGTCCTTTACTCTGGTGCTCTTTATGCATGGCCTAGAATGAAATTTGTATTTGTAATGCTAAGGGGGATTATTAACCACTTCCTTAATCTTTCTAATAAAGATCGTGGAGATGAAATGTTAAATTCAGGAGGTATTTGTTTTAACCTTGAAATTGTGACAAAGTGAGGCAAGACTTGCCATCCTTATTTATTTTTTTCTTTTAGTAGAGTAATGAGAGAATGCAAAGGGTTTAGGAGAAAGCCTGAAAATCAAGGGAACAAAACATTTGTAATAGAAAAGGTGAGAGATCAGCTTCACTTAGGATTGATGGAAATACCTGTTTCCCTCTGGCCATGATTCAAGACATCCCCAAATGATATATTTCTCCTATGTGCTTTTGCATGGCTGATAAAAGAAAGGAATTCTTGCTGAATTATGCCCATAGGATAGAGGAGTAGATATTCTGCCACTTATATCTTCAAGGAATGAAAGGGTGATTGAAATGTTGTCTATTCTATTGATCATTTTAGTAGTTTTGCCTGATATGTCGATTTGATCATCTATTGGAAAACAGATTTGAGCCAAAATCGAAAACCTGTCCTAATTTAAAGTAAAAAATCAAGAAAGGTTCTAACTGATCAGTAACTCTGGCCATCCTGTCATAGGTGTGTGCCATAACTGGGGATGAAAGCTTTTACGTGTGAACTTTCTTTTGCAGATGAATGAATGTAAAGTAATTAGTTGTCGAATTTTTAAAAAGAACTCTGCTCTACTATATGCAAGAAATGTGCTTTTGAAGAAGGAGAAATGGAGAATTAACTGTATGTGTCTTGTACTACTTAATTAGGTGGTTGCCAGAGTCTGCTAGATGGCTGATTGTCCACAACAAATATGATGATGCCTTAAAGATGCTCAGGAAAGTTGCAAAAATCAGTGGAGTAAGGGATAATATCCTGACTGTAGAGGTGAGAGGGGAAGCAGGAGCCAGGGCTGGGGGTGGGAAATGGGGGCCTTTCAAAAGAAGCCCTGTAGCCAGGGGCCTACCAGAGGAAAGTCTCATCTCTGATGGTGCTCCTCCAAGTCTCAGTAGACAAGGGTAAGGGACTGGGGAGGACACTTTAATCCACACTAGACAAATATAATGCTTGGTGATTAAGGGTCACTTCAGAATAAAGTGAACTTGCCTCTTTGAATACATCATCTTTGGGGGCTTCCTAGCTGTGTGCGAGAGAGAAATTAGAGTTGGGGAAGTGGCACCTGAACTATGGGAAGGGGTGAGGATCCCCTGGGGGAGGAGACAGGAAGAGGGCAGTCTCTCTCCTTCCCTCTGGTTTAAGAGGGTCCCTTCAGCCTCCTGCCCTTCCATACTCCTATTTCCAACACCATTCTCCATATTCTTTCTTGTCTGCTCTTTCTAATTTTTTCCTCCTCATGTTCATCTTTCTTCAGTGGATTACCCCTTGCCCTGCATTCCAGAAGGAGGCAATGTAAGATAGCTGATAAGAGACATATAAATGAATATTAAATGATATTTTATTTCTAAAGCACTTAGCACAATGCTTGCCACATAGTCGTTTCTAAATCATTGCTCATTCCCTGCCTCCCTCTCGCCCCAGAATAGCCTTGATTATGACTGAGGCTACCAAGGATCGCCTACTCACACAGGGCAAATTTAGAAAAAGTCTCAATGAAATTTATTTGAAATGAGTTTAATGATTTGTGCTCTAGTAAATTGTGGAAGCACAAGGTGGGCCCAGAAGCCAGTCCCTGAAGGCAATGTGGATAGAACGTGGAACTATTCAGTCAGCAGAAAAGAACTTGAATCCGTTGTCAGCCACGTCCTGATTGGGTCATCATGGGCAAGGCCCTTCATTTCTCAGACCTCGCTTTCTTCATCTATATGGAGCTCCTAGGGGAATTTCCCTAACTCATACGTGGGGTACAAAATAGGACCACCTCTGGTTCCTACATGTTGAATTTCTATCAGGCCAAATTCAAACAGCAGCTGAAAAAAATGGCCTCTGTCCAAGCTAAAGCCTCAGCCTTCTGTTCTGCTCCAAGGAGGAGAGGAAAATACTACAGAAGCATGGTGTTTTCTCTATGGAGCTACATCCTCTAAAAATCATAGCTTATGAGCCCCCAGTAGTACAGTTACCTTAATTGTTCAGCCAATGAGCACAAACCAAGCAAAGGCATTTAATGAAACAGCATAATAAGGAAGTATCAATATATTCCCCACAAACCTGGCAAATACTTTCAACAACTGTGTTATACAGTGTCCATATGTAGAGTGGAAATATATAGGAAACATGAAGTCATACAATAATAAATCCCTATATAAGGGTCTCTAAAGGCCACCTAGTACAGCCGTTCATTTTACAAATGAGGAAGCTTAGATCCATAGAGGTTTTAAGTGAACCGCAAGTTCATGCTGGTATTAACAGAGGGATCTGAACCCAGGTGTTCTGACTCCAGAGTCAGCATTCTCTCTGCTCTACTACTCATGCATGGAGAGGAACAGAAAGAGGGAATGTGTTTGATCAGGACATATTCGGGGACCAAACAATCATGGAGCTGAAGCTGGAAGGGATAACAGAGACTTTCTGCTTCAACCCCCTCATTTTACAAATGAGAGAACTCAGGTCCAGGGAGAATAAGGGACTTGCTTGGGCTTTACCAGGAGTATCGATGGCAAGATTTGAACCCAGGGCTTTTGACTCCAAAGCCAGTGCTAAAGCTAATTTTTCCCCTCTGTTGATTGTTAGATTATATGATGCATATATGTTAGAGTTTAGTAAGTTCTGAAAAACATTTAGCCATCTGATTCAGAGAGTACCTCTGGTATATTTTCATTAAAATTTTCTCAAAATGCAGTGATGTTCCACAGAGTGCTATGTTTATGTGTAACCTGGGCGTCAGTAGTCCCATGGAGGAGCACCACCAGAAGAAATATGGGCCCAACATGGTTGCCCATCATGCTGTAATGACAGACATGGGCATAGTCTGTTGTCTGCTCATCTTGCCTTATGTGAGGGTTCTCAAAGTTAAATCTCTGGTGCTATGGTCACAGGCATGGCTCCATAGGGCATGATACAGCTTGTCACTGGGCTAAGGAAAAGCTTAACAAGGCTTTGGGGTCATAGCCAATTAGCTCTCATTTAGTCCCAGTCCCTGCATAAAATGTCTTACCAGCCCAATCCTTCCTGCTCCTTACTTCTATTCTTCCATTGAATAACCTCCAGATTGACTGTATCCTTGGTTCTTCTTCCTAAAGGCTTTGAGATCCACCACGGAGAGGGAGCTGGCTGCAACACAGACCCGTTATACCACACTGAATTTAGTCCGCTTTCCGATCCTGCGCACAAGAATCCTCGGTATGTCCTTTGCAAGGTAGGTTCCCTATAATGTATGAGGAATATTAAAGCTTACAGGCTCTGCAAAAGAATCTCTCAGACACACACAATAAGTGGTAGATAGAAGCAGACAGACTGAGCAATCCTATCAGTGATTCACAGAAGTGCAGAATCGTAGAGCTAGGTGGCACAGTGGATAGAGCGCCAGCCCTGGTGCAGAAAGACTCGTCTTGCTGAGTTCAAATCTGGCCTTGCAGACTCACTAGTTGTGTGACCCTGAGCAAGTCACTTAACCATGTTTACCTCTGTTTTCTAATCTGTAAAATGAGGTGGGAAAGGAAATGGCAAAGCACTCCAATATCTTCACTAAGAAAACCCCCATGGAATCTAGGTGAGTCAGACATGACTGAAATGACTCAACAATAAAGCACTGGAAAACCTTCAGAGGCGATCTAATTCTACTTGAATTTAAGAAATTTACTCACCAGTATTCCTCACCTTAGCCCCACTAACACTTATGCAGCTTCTGCCTAAAAACTATTATGAGGCCGTTCTTTACATAGAACCTAAACCTACCTCTCTGTGTCTTTTACTTTGGCTCCTTGTTCTGCCTCTGTGGCCATGTGAAGAAAATGCTTGGCCTCTTCCTTATGTCAGTCCTGCAGGTCCTTGAAGGCAGAGTTCATGTCCTCCTCCCCAAGTCTTCTCCAAATGAATCATCCCCAGCTTCTTCAAGGGATCTTCATGTGGCAGGAGCATGATGTCATTCCTCATCCCAGCTCCCCTCCTCTGGGCACTCATCTGAGTCATATTGCAGAGAAGAAAACCCAGGCCAAGAACAGCCCCCAGAACTTTCTTAAGTGATATTTGACATCCATCTCAAGGAATCCTCATGTTACCACTATGCCTCCGGGAATTCAAGATGTCAGGGACACGAGTTCTCCCTGCACTGATGGATGTTGAATTCCATTGTCACCTTCTTTTTCATTTTGTGTCTTTTTTGTTCCTTGAATGATCTATCCAATGAAGTGGAGTGATAAAAGTGATGATGGTAGCTACCAGTTATATGGTGTCTTAAGGTTTTCAAAGCATTTGACAAATATTTTCACATTTGCTCCTCATAGCAAACCTTTGAAATGGGTGCTATTATTATACCATTTTACAGAGGAGGAAACTGAGGCAGACTGAGGATAACCGACTTGCCCAGAGTCACACAACTAGTAAGTATTTGATGCTCGATTTGAACTCAGGACTTCCTGACTCTAGGTGTGGCACTCTACCCACTCTGCCACCCAGGTGTCGGTCTTCTTCTATGTCTCTTCACATTTCCTAAGTATCAGTGCAGCCCTTGGGCTGATTCTCCCTTACTCTCCCCCCATGCCAGGTGCAATCCTGCATCATCCTGAAGATGCCTTTCATGCCACCTAAAAAACAAGACTCAGGTTCATCCTGTAGAGCTTGTCCTATGTGAAGGCTGGACAACATCTTTCATCTCTTCAACCTACAAAAATCTCTCCCTTGTTCTCCATGGGCCCAGGCTTCCCCCTCCCCCACCCCATGCTGTTATTTTTGATATTTAAGTGTTTCCCTTTGGTGAAGCTTTTTGGCTCTTTTCCAAGTGTGATCTAATCCATTAGAAGAGATAGCAAACATGACTGATGTGTTGAACCAAGAAACCAATAGGAGGTGGTACATAAACTGGGTTGTCTTCAAAAGACTGCAAAGCTCCTTAGTGACTATGAGCCTCTCCCCAAAACAGACACCCTTCTTCCTCATGCCGATATACTACCAGCATTGTGTATGGCAGTGAGATGTGGAACACCAGTCTGCAAAGAACTGGCAATGAATATCACCAGTATACCATGTGAAGGCACATGGTGGGTGTGAATGATTTGCACAATAGAGCCAAGGGGAAACTGCGAAGAACAGGAATTAAGGATCTCATTAGGGGATTTGTGAAAGGAAAATAATGTAGAATGGAAATTTGTTTAGGGAAAGGGGGGTGGCCCTCTGTGGCAAAGTTATAGGAGGGCCTAGACAAGAGTCCCCCAGAATGGGAAGGCATGGCTGAGTAGGAATCTGTACCAATGCACAATTAGATAAATGATAGCATCTTCAACTGGCAAGACAAACATTTGAATGCCAACAATTTTATAGAGTATCTTTTGTGGACATAGCAAATTCCACATAAATTGTACCTAAGACATTAAAATCCAAAGGCTCGATGTGCGAACAACATACTTGGGTGAAATGACCTAATATAAAACTTCATCAGAAAAGATGAGGAAGATGAATAGTGTAATGTCCTCTCCTTTATCATGCTGGGCAAGAACAGACATGACAAAGAATGAAAAACCCAATAGTGACAGAAAGTTATGAGCCCCGCTGGATTCCTAACATGCTGACTATGTGAAAGTATTAGAAGGGGAAAAGAGAATTTCTCTGAACCCAAAGGAGGTGCTAAACAGTGGTTGGGCAACTTTTTAAAATCACGAACCTTGGTCTTGATGATGAATAGAAGCTGGTTCAGTAAAAGAAGAGGGTATTTTCCCTCTAAGTAATGGGCAGTGGGTAGAGGGCTGGCTTTAGACTATGGCATAGCTCTCCCAGATCTGAGGTGCATCCTGTGACTCTGGGCAAGTCCTTTAAACCTGTCAAGGCTCTAGATAAATCTCATAGATTCTCAAAGAGAATGTAATGATTTGCATTGCACGTTTGTTTCTTTACCCACTAACTTGATTGATCAAAAAAAAATCACAGATCCAGTGAAAAAAAACCACCCTGCATTTTTTTCTCAAGACATCAGTAGCGGTTGCACAGATCATCTTAAGTACTGCTCTATGCCTCTTCTTCCTCTATCCCTCCTAAAATAGTAGATTAAGGAGATGGCTGAGTTCCAGAATCATGCAGTCTCAATGTCAAAAGGGACCTCCAAGGTCACTTGGTCCACCTATATCAAAACAAGTATCCTATTTGTTTCCGATTTATCTGTTTTCACCCTACTTTTTACTCTTCCTTATTTTGTGCTTATTTTGAGTTCCTTTATTGATTTTCTAGTTTTCTTAAATGCATGTTCAGTTTGTTGATCCTTTTTCTTTCTATTTTCTTAATAAAAGTAACTGATTTTCCCTTTGATGACTGCTTTAGCTACATCTCGGAAACTTTGGTATATTAGTTCATCATTATCATTTTATTTTACAGAGATATTTATTAATAAATGTGTGATTATATTATTTTAGCAAACAATAGTTGTGTGATTATTAATTGTTTCCATGATTAGTCCTTTTGACTCATTTAAGATTTCATTGTCAAGTTTCCATTTAGGTCTGTATCCTTTGTTTATGGTCCCTGAATCAATCCTTATTTTTATTGCATTATACTCTGTACAGGATGTATTAACTATTTCTTCTTGTTTACATTTGTTTGCAATATCTCTATGACCACTTAGTACATGGTCAACTCTTTTAAAGTTGCATGTAGTACAGAGAAATATTCTTTTTCTTTTCTCTTCTTTAGAAGATGTCATGTCTTTTAAATTTAGTTGCTCCAAAAACTTGAGTTCAATATATTTCTCCTTTTTAAGACTTATCCAAAACTGAGAGCATTATATTAAAGTCTCCCCTCACTATTATGTTACTGTGTATGTCTTCTTAAATCTCAGACACTTCATAAATTTGGAAGCTAAGGCATTTGTTATCAGTTTATTACTGATATTTTTATCTCTGGCTCATTTCAGCATTTTTTTCCTTGTTGATCCTTTTATAATTTTTGAATATTCTTGCTTTGTCTCATAGAATAATGGTAATTTCTCATGTTTGTATTCACCCAATGGCTGTAAAATTTTCCATCCCTTCAATTTTAATTTGTGTATATCTTGGGGCATTTTTAGTGTTTCTTGCAAGCAACAAATTTAAGACTTTTTTGTCATCTAATCTGTCATTCTTCATTTTATTTGATTGCTCAATCTGTTCACATTTATGGTCAGGAGTTAGCTTTATATTTTTCTCTGTCTCTAAAATTGAGAATATTTTTGAAGTTAAGATCCCCCCACCTCAGCTATGAGCACAGTATTATGTTCCTTTAGCTACTTTCCTTTGATCTTTCGTTAAGGTGGCCCTGTTTTCACTGGCTCTCTTCCCATTTGTTAGCATTTTCCTGTCAGAGTTTTGTTCATTAGTTCTTTTTTCTCTCTTTTGTCTCATTCTATATTTCTTCCTCATATTTTTGTCCTCTCAGTCAAGTAGATTTCCCCTTTCTCTCCTCCTGATCAGGTAGTTCTTTTTATTACTTTTAAAAATTTCATTTTTCAACCTTTTCCAAAAAGAATTGCTTTTATTCTCTTTATTATCCATCTTCTCTTTCTTTTTACTCTAGGCTCTCATTCTCTGATTCATAACACTTTAAATAATACAGTGTCTCTCTTTTGTCTGTCCTCATCTTGTAATTGAAGCTTCTAAGGAATCCCTCCTAATGCCTCTTGACTGTAGGTGTTTTTCACCACTGCCTTGGAGGACTTACCCCATAGATTCCCTCTTTCCATTGGGCCTCCCTCCCAGAACAATTCTAATTATTGCAGGTGTCAGGGGGTACCCCAATGGTAGGGGTGGTCCCCCACTACTGGTCTATACCCTCTCTTCTTGACCATTTTTTCTGCATTTACCTGGAAGTTTCTTCCCTGTATTCACGCTTTCCTATGTCTCCAGCTGTCAGAGGACCCCAGGGGTTCTAATTATATCCCCCTCCCAGATGTGTAACGTTTTCAAGCACCAAACCCCCAGATTTCATCCACTATAAGGTCCTCATCTCCCTATCCAACTATCTCCACATCATCATAACAGCATTCAAGAAAAGAATCTCCTCTGACCTCCAAAGTAAGACCTCCTTTCTTCCCTCCTTCCTGTTTCAATCTTTTCCTCCTACACCTCACCTACTCCACTGTGGGCTCTTTTCTTTCAGAGACCAGAGAGGTCACATCTCCTTATTGCTAATTCTGGCTTAAAACCTGATGCCTCATAAACTCCTCTCTATCTACCTAGTCTCCTCTCTCCCTTCTAGGTACCCTTAAAGCACTATATAAATCTTTGCAGAAGATATGATGGTATACTTAGAAAATCCTACAGAATCAACTAAACAGACAGCCAAAATAATGAACACCTTTAGCAAAGTTTCTGGATATAATATAAACCCACATAAATCATGTGCATTTCTATATATTACCAACAAAGTTCAATAGCAAGAGACAGAAAGGGATATTCCATTTAAAATAACTTGAGACAATATAAAATACTTTTGAGACTACCTTCCAGGACAAATCCAAGGACTATATGAACCCAATTACCAAACACTTCTCACACAAATAAAGTCAGATCTAAACAATTGGAAAATATTAATTGTTCATGGTTAGACCAAGCCAATACAATGAAGACAACCATTCTACCCAACTTAACTTACTTAATCAGTGCCTTACCAATGAAATTACCTGAAACGTATTTTATAGAGTTAGAAAAAATAATACGAAAATCATCTGGAAGAATAAAAGATCAAGAATATCAAGGGAATTAATGAAAGAAAATACAAAGGAAGGCAGCCTGCGCCAAGCCGACCTCCAACTGGGTTTGAGAGTGGTGATCATCACAACAATCTGGTGACGGTTAAGAGATACGGCGGTGGATCAGTGGAACAGATAAGATACTGATATGTTACAGGAAGTGACCGAAGTAACTTAGGGTTTCACAAACACGAAGGTCAAAGCTTCTGAGACAAAAACTCACTATTTGACCAAAACTGTTGAGAAAACTGGAAAACAGTATTGCAGAAATGAAGTGTAGACCAAAATCTCACATTGTATACCAAGATAAGTTCAAAATGGGTACATGATTTACACACAAACCGT
>CM053623.1:454313632-454330688 GCA_028646595.1 Phalanger gymnotis
AAATTGCTATAAATCACTATTGATTAGAGAAATAGAAATTAAAACAACACCAAGGCACCAACTCACAGATTGGCTAATGCGATATAAAAGGAAAATGATAAATTTTGGAGAGGATATTGGAAAAGTGGGATACTAATACATTGTTGGTGGAATTTTGAACTGATCCAACCCTCTGGAGAGCAATTTGGAATTATGCCCAAAGGGCTATAATGGTGTGTATACCCCTTGATCCATCAATACCATTACTAGATCTGTATTCCAAAGAGATTACAAGGGGGAAGGGTCTATTTGTAAAAAATATTTATAGCAGCTCTTTTTTATGGTGGGTAAGAATGGGAGACTGTGGAGATTCCCATCAGTTGCAGAATGACTGAAAAAGTTGTGGTACATGATTGTGGTGAATATTACTGTGGTATAAGAAATGATGAGGAGGATGCTTTCAAACAATCTGGAAAAAATAATTGAAATGATAGAAAGTGAAGTGAACAGAATCAGGAGAACACTGTAGACAGTAAGAGCAATACTGTATGATGAAGAAGTGGTCCAAGACAATCCCCAAGACCTCATGATGAAAAATGTTTTATGCCTCCAGAGAATGCAGATCAAGATAAATTATCTTCCTTCCTTCCTTTTCTCCTTCTTCCTCCCTTCCTTCCTTCCTTCCTTCTTTCTTTCTTTCTTTCTTTCTTTCTTTCTTTCTTTCTTTCTTTCTTTCTTTCTTTCTTTCTTTCTTTTCTTTCTTATCTTCAAGAAAATGATCATGGACATTTTCACATAATTGCACATGTATAAATTTTATCAGGTTACTTACCACCTCAGCAAGAGGGAGGAAATGTAGGGAGGGATAGAATTTGGAACTCAAAACTTTAAAAAAAACAATTTTAAAAATTGTTTTTCAATGTAATTGGGAAAGAATGAAATATTATCGAAGAAAAAAAATCACAGCCTTTCACACTATCTGTGTTATAACCCAAATGACTTTCTTGATATTTCCTGAATTAGGAAGTCTATCGCCCACTCTCTGTCTTTGTATGTGAGGTTCTTCATGCCTAGAACACAACTCTTCCTCATCTTTGCCTTCTGGTATCCTTGGCTGACTTCAAGGCTCAGCCTCAGGCACAAGCTCCTACTGAAGCCTTTTCTGGTTGCCCCACTTAGTGATCCTATTACCCTCCTGAATTTACCTGACATTAGCTTAATGGTATTCATGGAGCATCACCACCCCCAGCAGAATATGATCTCTTTGAGGAAGTTGTATCTTTGAGGGGTACGTACAGATCCTGCCACCCAACATTGAACTGAAGTGCATTTAATGGTGAGCTCTGGTCTCCAAGTGTAATGGATTCTCTCTGCTTTCCCTATTCTCTGCTACAGTTTCACATCAGGGATGCTTTTTTATGGGCTCTCTCTGGATCTTCAGAACTTGGGGAGCAATATTCAAATGCTCCAGGTTCTTTTGGGAGTTTCTGCCTTCCTAAGCAGGGTTGGAGCCTTGTTTCTCATGAACCGCCTTGGTCGTCGAACAATAGCAGTGGCCTGCTTCCTTCTTGCTGGACTGTTCATACTTCCTAGTGCATTTCTGCCTCAAGGTAAGAGAGTGGGATTTGGGGAAAGGGGGAAGAGGGAGTAGGAGTAGCATAGGATCAGAGGCAGTTAGGTGGCCTGATAGAGACTGGTACTGGAGTCAGGATGACTTGAATTCAAATCCAGACTCAGATACTTCCCAGATAGGTGACCCTGGGCAAGTCACTTAATCTCTTCCTGCTGCCATTTCCTCATCTGTAAAATGGGGGTAGTAATAGCATCTACCTCAAGGGGTTTTGTTAGCTCTGTGATAAGTGCCAAGGGTGTAAAATAAAGAAGAATTCAGTAATGTGCTTAGCCCAGTACCTAGAACATGGTAGGATTTGGTTAAGGACCATCTGTAGTATCATTCTTAATTGTCATTTTTGAAGAGAAGTTCCTTTCCCATCTTTAAGGCTGAGTTAGATGCTTCCTCCCTGGGCTGGTCAGACCTCCCTCTTTACCTCTCACTTTGGGGCAAAGGGACACTAAGATGAATCTGGGACTTGGGCTTTGGATTATGCCAAGGGACGAGATGGGGAATGGCTGTACCTCTGATTGCCTTCATTAAACCCTCAAACTTAGAGCACAAAGATCTTAGAGCATGGATGAATGGTCATTATGGGTTCCTTGGGTGTTAGGATCCTAGAGGCAAAGTAGATGGAGATCTGCTCTCCAAACCAGGAAGGGTCTCCCATTCACACTGTATATCTCTTGTATGCCTGGTTGTCTGTATGTTGCCTCCCTCCTTAGAATGTGAGCTCCTTATGGACAAGGACCTTGTTTTTGCCCTTCTGTCTATCCCCAGCACTGAGTGCAGTGCTTGACATGTACTAAGTGCTTAATGAATACTCATTGACTGCCTGAGTTCAAGTCTTATCTCATGCATACAGCCTGCGTGACCCTGGGCAAGTCACTTAACTCTTCAGTATGGTAGGCAACTTATAGACTATAGATTGCAGAAAAAGACCAATCTGAGTTAGCAGAGTGAATTTCTTTACCTGGGTTTTCCCTATACATCTGTATAAGAATGAAGTCATAGGTTGGGTCCCTATCCTCAGTAACAATGAAGACTAAATGTATGAAGCTCCTGACTCATAGTATCATAGATCTAGAGCAGAAGGAACCTCAGAAATCCCATTTTTTTTACAGATGAGGAAAGTGAGGCCCAGGGAACTGAAGCAACTTGCTCAAGGTCACACAAGTAGTATACCTCAGAGGTGGAATTCGAACCCAGGTACTCTGAGTTCCAATGGCATTCAATGTCATAGTGACTCTTCAACTTTCTTATTTTAAAGAAGAGGAAATAGGTTCAGAAAGGAGAACCAACTTGCCCAGAGCTGCAGAGCTAATAAATGGCAGAACCAGGACTCAAACACAGGCCAGGCCAGATAAGCAGGAAAACAAGAATGATAGATAGATAGATAGAATCAACAGATGAGTTGATAGCTAGATTAATGAATGGAGAGAGAGAGATTGATGAATGTTAGAGAGAAGAATGATAGAGAGATATATTGATTTATAGGTAGATAGATAGATCGATAGATGTATGAGCGGATAGCTAGATGGATGGATAGCTAGAGAGATAGGTAGATAGACAGATGAATGGCTCCATGGGTAAAAAGTAGAGAGAAAAAGATTTATGGATAGGATGAACAAGTGAATTGAATAAATGATGAATAAATGGCTGCCATATGTTTTGAATTCAGCTTTACAGAGTTTGTTAAAGGAAGAGATTACTGAATTCTTCTTTACCTTACACCATTGGCACTTACCACAGAGCTTCACACACAAGAAGGGCACAATAACTATTTATCTTTGCTAGATGAAACAAACAAATAACAATTACCATTTGGAGAGCACTTTGAGGTTTGCAAATTACATTTCTCATGTCATTTGTTCCTCACAACAACCTAGGTAGGCAGATGCCAAGATCCCCATTGTACAGATGAGGAAACTAGGTTGGGAAAGGTTAAATGACTTGCCCAGAGTCACCCAGCTAGTAAGTATTAAGGCAGGATTTGAACTCAGATCTTCCTGACTCTAAACCTAGCACTTTATCCCTACACCTCTTAACTGCCTCTAATAAGAAATACTATTAGGATAAATGGGTGGATGGGTATGTAGATCAAGGGAATGATTAGAGGAATAAATTGAGAGATAATTACATGGATGAATATTTGAATCGATATGGTGAATATATGAATGAACAGCTCCAAGATGTGTTGAACTTTGATTTAGTGAAGCTTTTCATTCTTCTGCTTCACAGGAATTTTGCGTGTGGTTTTGGCAATACTGGGGCTCAGCTGTATTGTAGTCTGCACGTCCAGTAACGGTGTCTATGTTAATGAGCTCCTGCCCACAGAAGTCAGGTAAGACAGAGAATTAAAGGATAAAGAAGCAGCCATTGCCATTTCTGGGGAAAGGGGGGATGAGGAGAGATTCAATAGACTAGACCTCCAGGTCTGTGTCTGAGACTCTCTCTGACATAACCAAGCTCTCACTTTCAAAGTACAGAGATCCTGACACTGCCCCACACACCCCAATATCAGCTCCTCTCAAAGTTAAATCATTCTCTCAGACCTACCTTTGGCTCTGGACAAAAACTTTCATCTTCCTTGAAAGCAACCTGATCATTGGCAATCTGAAATCATCTAAGCTGCTTCTCAGACAAAAAAAGGCAGAGATCACCCCTGGACCCTCACAGGAATTCTTTCTAGCTCAGTAGGGGCTGCCATTGCTTCTGTCTCCTGTTACCTTTGAAGACCCAGAATCTCTTCCATGTCACAGGGAGGTCTCAGAGGAGGATTTGAGGTGAAGCACATGGAGCCATTTCTCTAGAAATAGGATTATAGCCAACCTCAAGAATTAGCCAAGATAAAACAACAGGAGCTTCAGCTATACAAAGTGAATTAGCAGGATGGATGGCAATGCCAACAAGCCTGTGGGCATCAGGAAATTCAGTCTCTATCTTACCTAGACCCTGGTTTGAACATGGACCTATACTATGTGTGTGAAGACAAGCCAGGAACCTGGGATAACAGTCGCTAGCATTCACTCAGCACCTTTAACATTTCACAAAGGTTTAGGCATGTCATTCCAGTACCATGGTAGTGCAACAGAAAAAGCACTGAACCTAGCGTCTGGAAAATCTGAGGTCAAATCTAGCCTCAGATGCTGACCAGCTGTGTGGCCGTGGGTAAATCACTTAACTTGTCTTTCCCTCAGGTTCCTCCTCTGTAAAATGGGAATAATAAGAGCATCTAACGCCCAGAGTTCTTAGGAATATCAACTAAGATAACACATGCAAAGCACCATGTGAACCTTAAAGCCTAGTCATTATTGTCATCATGGTGTGAAAGAAGAGATAATAAACAGGGCCTGGCCAATAAGAACCCTGCCCTTATGAGCGTTCACAATACCCTCAGCCTAATGCACCCCACACATGTGAGTGTTGGAGCATGGGCAGTTACTCTGTGACTGCATCCAGATGGTTCGCCATGCTATTCTTTGAATAGTCATTGATTCAGTGGTCAGTGTGTAGGCCAAAGACTCCCCAAAGGGAATGCTTCTTTTCTGGAGAGCTTTTTGCTAAATATTTGCCAGCATGCCACTAGCTGTCCCCAAGAAAAATAAGGGACATCAAGAAAGCACCTTGCATGCCCTTGATGAATTAAAGTGACTTGGCCCAGATGACCTGCATCCTGGGGTCCTGAAAGAGCCAGTCAAGATAGTGATGGCCAAGCTTAATCAGTGATTATTGAGGATCACAGAGAACAGGAAAAGTGCCATGAGATTAGAGGACAGATGTTTTGAAAACGAGAAGGGAACAGAGCCTGCAAACACTAGATCAATGAGCTTAACTTGAATTCCAGGAAAATCCTGAAATGAACAATTAGAAATATGGTTTGTGGATATCTGGAAAGTGAAGCATTTATTATGAAGAGGCAGACTCAGCTAAGAGAGGGGAAGGGGATAATTAATCGGTGTTGAATCTAGGACCTGTATAGAACCATAGAATCTGAGAGGGAGATAGAATGGCCTCAATGGCCATCTAATCCAACTCATGAATGAAGGAAATGTCCCTAGAGTGCCCCCCACAAATGGCTGTCCACCATGTTTGAAGACCCCCAAAGGGGAGAAACCTCTTGAAGTGTTGAATCTAGGACAATGAGATTTCCTTTGCCCTGACAGGAACACAGGCATCGGATTCATTTTGACAGTAGATCGGATCGGGGCAGTGCTGGCCCCATTAGTGAATACACTCAGACAAAACATTCCAGCCCTGCCTAAGACCATCTTTGCCATCACAGCAATCACTGCTAGCCTTGTGGTCTTCTTCCTCCCTGAAACCCGGAACCAGCCAATGCCTGACACCATCCAAGATATAGAATGTGGGTGAGTACTGTGTGGAATCTTTTTTTTTGAAGGGGGGAGGGCAGGGTAATTGAGGTTAAGTGACTTTCCCAAGGTCACACAGCTAGTAAGTGTGTCAAGTGTCCGAGGCTAGATTTGAACTCAGGTCCTAAAGACTCCAGGGCCAGTGCTCTACTCACTGGGCCACCTAGCTGCCCCTACTGTGTGGAATCTTGGCAATGTCTCTTAACATTCAGTTCCATCAGCCTCATCTGTGAAAAGAGGACTAGATGAATGAATGCAAGCAAGCACGGATTTATTATGCACCTAATGTATGCTTAGTAAAGCTTTATGCAAAGCACTTGGGAAAAAATATGTGAACAAACGGTACTTCCCCCTGAGGAGCTTACATTTTACTGGGAGAAGAAAACATATGTGACTGAATCATTGGCCCAGAAGAATGCTTAGGTCCAGAGAGTCACAGGGAGAGTGAATGGAACCACAGGCGAGTCTATCGGCAAGGTCTTTCCAGAAGCAATGGCAATATTGTTTTCAGTACCGTTCCAGAGCTGGAAAGGTAGTGAAGGGGTGGGGGGGAAGTGGGATTGCCACCAGGTGGCGCCTAAAGACATAGAGTATTTGTACAAAAAGATGTTGATAACCATCAAATAGCCAAGGAGATTCTCCTGTCTTCCCCCCAACTCAAATAAGTTTCCTCCCTTTCAATCAAATGAGGTAATATTTGTAAAAAGCACTTAGCACAGTGCCTGACACACAGTGGGTGCTTCATGAATGCTTATCCCCTTTCCTTCCTTCCACTGTATGCACTCAAATATGTTTCTTTTGTTTCCATTCATTCACGGGAAGACATTCAAGAGAAGAAGGAAGACGAAGAGAGGAGGGTGGCCCTGCAGTGAAAATAAGCCAGTTTTAAGATTGCTCCAGGAATACTTTATAGACCTGTGCCCATTTACTTGAAGCTACCCTGATTTCAAAGCTTAATTCTCATGATTCCCTTTATCACACCTGTGTTCCAGCCAAGCTTGTCTTCCAACCTCCTAATTATGTACCTTTGCACAGGCTGTGCCTCTATGCCCAGGTCCTATTTACCAACTTGCCTTTCCCTCCGACAATCCTTCGGTACCAGCTCCAGTGGAAAGAGTTTTTCACTCTCTTAGATATTAGTGATCTCTCCTTCCTCAAATTGCCTGCTGTATTCATTCCTTTATATGTACTCTGTCTGCCTTTTGCCCTGTAGAATGCAAACTCTTGGAAGGCAGGGACTGTTTTTGTTTGTTTTCTCTCTGTGTCCTCAGCAGTCTGAATGGTGCCCTGTCTTCTTGGGCTTTAATAAATCTTATTGAATAGAACTGCTCAAATTAAATTATTAAAAATAAATGTGAAGAGAAGTCAACAAAATCTGGCAGTTGGCATGAAACCAGGTGGAATTCACAATGTAAAACCTCTGGGTTTGGTATATTCATGTACAGGGCAATGAGACTCTTACCTATAACAGAATAACCTGGTAATAAAAGGAGAAAGCCACATTGCTTTCTCCAATTGATAAATCCAATTAATAAATTCATACAGAAGAATATGAATAGACAGTTTTCTTTTTTGAATATTTTATTTTTCCATTTACATGTAAAGACAAATTTTTTACATTCATTACAAATTTTTAGTTCTCAGGTCTCTCCTCTTTCTCCCTCCTACCCGAGGGAGTAAGGAATTTGACATCACTTATACATGTGTGATCATGCAAAACATATTTCCATAATAGCCATGTTGTGAAAGAAGACAGAGACCAAAGAAGAAAATAACAATCAAATAAAGAAAGTGAAAAACAGCATGCTGTGATCTGCATGCAGATTCCCTCAGTTCTTTCTCTGGAGGTGGATAGCATTTTTTATTATAAGTCCTTTGGAATTGGCTTGGATCATCGTACAGCTGAGCATATAACTAAGTCATTCACAGTTGATTACGTACCGTATTGCTATTACTTTGCACGATGTTCTCCTGTTTCTTCTCACTTCACTTTACATCACTTTATATGTGTCTTCCAAGATTTTTTTTCTGAAACCACCCCTCTGTTCATTTCTTATAGCATGATAGTATTCCATCAAAATCATATACCCCAACTTGCTCAGTCATTCCCCAATTGATGGACATTCCCTCAATCTCCAATTCTTGGCCACCATAAAAAACTTCTATAAATGTTTTTTGTACAAATAGGTCTTTCCCCCCTTTTAATCTCTTTGAGAAACACACTTAGTAGTCTTATTGCTGGACCAAAGAATATATATGTTTTTATAGCCTTTTGGTCATAGCTCCAGATAGCTCTCCAGAATGGTGGGATCAGTTCATAACTCCACTAACCATGTGCAAAGCATCCCAAATTTTCCATGTGTTGTCTAACATTTGTCATTTTCCTTTTCTGTCACATTAGCCAATCTGATAGGTGTGAGGTGGTACCTCACAGTTGTTTTAGTTTGCATTTCTCTAATCCAATAGTGACTTAGAGCATTTTTTTCATGTGACCAAAGATAGCTTTGATTTCTTCATCTGGAACTTTCCTGTTCACATCCTTAGACCACTTATCAGTTGGAGAATGACTTGTCTTATAAATTTATTTGGTTCTGTATATATTTGAGAAATTAATCCTCTATCAGAGACATTTGCTATAAAAATTTCCCCAAATTTTCTGCTTTCCTTCTGAGCTAAGTTGCATTGGTTTTGTTTGTGTAAAACTATTTAAATTTCATATAATTAAAATCCATTTAACATCTTGTAATATTATCACTTCTTTGGTCATAAATTCTTTCTTTATCCATAGATCTGTCAGGTAACTTATTTCATGTTCTCTTAATTTCCTGGTGGTGCCATCCTTTATGTCTAAATCACATACGCATTTTGACCTTAGCTTGGTATAGGGTGTGAGATGTTGGTCTATACCTAGTTTCTGCAAAACTGATTTCCAGCTTTCCCAGTTTTTGTCAAATAGTGAGTTCTTATCCCAAAAGGTAGGATCTTTTGGTTTATCAAACAATTAGATTACTATGGCTATTACTTACTGTGTATTTTGTACCTAATCTTTAATTAGCTGTTTTCAAAGAGAAAAAGATTTAGCTATCAGAAACCTATTAATAGTGATGATGACAAAGATAACACCAATAATAAAACTAGGAATTCCATAAAACTTTAAGGTTCACAAAGTTCTGCCTTACAAATACTATTCCATTTATTCTTACAGGAACTCTGTGCCCGGGGTCACATATCTAGTGTCTGAAACAGGATTTGAACTCAGGTCTTCCTGACTTTACATGCAGTGCCCTATCCACAGCAATTCCTAGGTGTCAACATCTGAAAAAGTACTCCAAATCTCTAATAACTAAAAAAATGTGAATTAAAGTAACTCTGAGGTTCCAGGTGATCCCCATCAGATTGGCAAAGATAATAAAAAGGGAAAATAACGAGCGTTGGAGAGGCTGTGAGAAGATAAGCACATTAATGCACTCTTGGCATAGCTGGAAACTGGTCTAGCTATTCAAGAATGCAACTTGAAATGCCTCCAAAGCCATCACACAAAGAGAAAACTCTTTGACTCTCAATATCATTACTAGGTCTATATCCCAAAGAAATAAAAGACAATGGAAAATAACTCATATGTGTTCAAAGTATTTACAACACCCCTTTTTATGGTGTCAAAGAACAAGAAAGTAAGGAGGTATCTGGAAAATAGAGAATGGCTAAAGAATTATGGTATATGAATTGGATGTAATATTATTTCACATTAAGAAATGATGAAAGGCACAATTTCAGAGAAATGTCTGCCAGACCTTTGAGAACTGACACAGTGAAGTGAGTAGAACAAGGAGAACATTTTTTAAAGATCAAAATGACATTTTCAGGACAAAAAAATTTTCAAAGACTTAAAAACTTTGATCAGTGTAATGAGCAAACATGATTCCTTTTGACAAAGAAGTGATGCACTCAGGATGCAAAACGAGACACAAGCAATTAGACACCCCCATTGGGGAATCTCTTGTGCTTAACTATGTGTATTTGTTACAAAGGTTTGCTTTTCTTTTATTTCAATGGAGGGGAGAGGGTCAGTGGGGTAGAGAGGCTAGGGTTAAAACCTCCAAATCCCTCCTCCCAAATAAATGAGGGAAGAATGAAAAAGAACCAGAAGGAATCTAAGATAAGCAGCACACCTTTGAAAGTTGCATGTTGAATGTATTAGAATCTTAGAAGGAAAAGCAAGCTTTATTCATAATAGAGATTCACAGTTTTGTGTTCTGTTTTACAATGATTTTTTACTGGAAATTTGAAAATTTTCTTTTCAGTCAGAAAGTCAATAAACATTTGTTGAGTGCCTACTATGTATCTGGTGATGTGCTAAAGAGTAAGTATGCAAAAAGAGGCCAAACACAGTCACTGTCTTCAAGGAACTCACAATCAAATGAGAGAGACAACAGCCATGCACCATCCCACATACGTGTATACATACATACGTACACACATACATACATACATGTATATATATGTGTGTGTGTTTTGTTTGTGAACATCTCTATCTATTTATCTATCTATGTCATACAGGAAATAAGGGGATGTCACCAGAATTAAGGGGGCTGGGGAAGGCTTCCTGAAGAAGATGAGATCTTAGTTGGTACTTAAAGAAAGCCAAGGAAGTCATTAGGCTGAGATTAGGACAAAGAGTTTTCCAGGCAGGCGGAATGGAGAGAGCAAATCCACAAATTAGAGATGGAGTGTCTTGTTCATGGAACAGTCAGGCAGCCAGTGTCACTGGATCAAAGGATATATATTGTGAAGGGAGGTGTAAGAAGGTGGGAAAAGTAGTAGGAGGCTTTGTTATGAAGGACCTTGACTGCCAGCAGAGCTTTGTGTATTTTTTCCTGGAGACAACAGGAAACAACTGTATATGAACACAATTACAAAATGCTCTTTACACAAATAAAGGTAGATCAAATATTTGGAGAATTATAAATTGCTCATGGATAAGGCAAGAAAGCATGATAAAATAACAATACTACCCATATTATTTTACCTATTCATGCCAAACCTACTTTATAGAGTTAAAAAAAGCATAGTAAAATTCATCTGGAGGAATAAAAGTGCAAGAATATCAAGGGAATCAGAGAAATAAAAAATGAGAAGGAAGAGAGACTAACAGGACCAGATCACAAACTATGCTAGAGAGCTGTAATCCCCAAGACAACTAGGTACTGAGTATGAAATAGAGAGCTTAATCAATGGAACAGGTTAGGTGCACAATATACAGAAGCAAATGAGCACAGTAAGTTATTTTTGATAAACACAAAGATCCTAGCTACAGGGGCATGAACTCGGTATTTGACAAAAACTGTTGGGAAAACTTGGAAGTGATCTAGCAGAAACTGGGCAGACACCAACATCTCACCCCATATACTAAGGTAATGGTGTCAAAATGGGCAGATGATTTAGACATGAAGGATGATATCATAAGCAAATTATTGGAGTATGAAAGAAATTAACTGTCAGATCTATGGATAGGGGAAACATTTATGATAGAGGTTTACTGGAAGTTAATTGGATAATTTTGATTACATAAAATTAAAAATGTTTTGCAAAACAAAACTCATGCATCTGCAATTGGAAGAAAAGCAGGAAAAACTTTGCAGCAAGTTTTTCTGACTAAGGTCTCTTTTCTAAAATATGTAAGGAAATGAATCAAACTTAGAAAAATAAGAGTAATATCCCCAATTGAAAAAATGATGAAAAGATATTAACAGATAATTTTTGGAGAAAAAATTAAAGGCCTCAAAAAGCATATTAAAGAATACTTTAAATCATAAATAATTAGAGAAACAAAGGTCTGTTTTCTAAAATTCATAAGAACAATAAGAGTAATATCCCAATTAAAAATGATGAAAAGATATTAATAGGTAATTCTTGAAGAAAGAAATCGAAATAGTCAATAGGGATATAAGAAACACATGAAATTGTAAATAATTGGAGAAACAAAAATTAAAATAACTCTGAGGCACTACCTCACATCCATCAGATTGACTTGAGATGGCGTAAAAGGAAAATGCCATGCTAGAGAGGATGTGCTTAAATTGGTGCTCTAATGAACTGTAGAAAAAGCTGTGAACTAGTCTAATTAGTCTGGAGAACAATTTGGAGCTATCCTTCCAAACCTATTAAACTGTACATACCCTTTGATGGAATGTTGCTGCTACCTATACTCCCAAAGAGATCAAAGAAAGAGGAAAAGGACTCATAGTTAAGAAAATATTGATAATAACTCTCTCGGTGGCAGCAAAGAATGGGAAACTGAGGTGATGTCCATCAATTGGGAAATGGTTCAACAACTGATGGTATATGGGATATGAATGTGATGTAAGTGTTTGTCCTCTAAGAAAGAATGAAGGGGTGGGTTTTCAGAGAAACCAAGAAAGATTTATATGAACTGATGGAAGACAAAATGTGCAGAACCAGTAGAACACATAGAATATTGAAAAGATGATCAATTGTGAAAGGTTTAGAGGAACTCTGATTAACACAACGTCTCAGCACAGTTCCAAAGGACTCATGATGAAAAATGGTATTTACCTGAAGAGAGAGAGGATGGGGCTAGGTGGAGGGAGAGCAGCTGATGGATTCAGAGAACAGATTGAAGCATTTTCTTCTATTTTCATTTTTTAATATCAATAATGCAGAAATATACACAGAGTTAGGGCCAGAAGTAACTTTCAAAAATACCCCCAGATCTAACCATTGGGAGATGAGGTGCCAAGAGGAGGAAGTACAGGGAACCAAGTAGAGCTGCTGTCCTCAAGGGGAGGAGTGGAAGGACATCATGGGTCCTGCAGGGGCAGAGGGGAGAGTTGTCTTGGGCAGGTGTATTTGTTACACACTACTATCATACTCCAAGTTTGTGCCCACTCTTCCCTATGCTGACTTTCTCTCCTAGGAGTGCTTCGGGCAGAGGTTCCATGATGACCTAGGAAGACTTTCTAAGGGGATTCTTTCATGAGATGGGCTGAAATGGAGCCTGCCAAGCTTCCCTTCCAACTCTCATATTAATGGATTCAGGGATTGGGGATGATGAGCTTTTTTATCATCAGACCCATGCCCAGAATGCTCTCCTTCCTCCTATCTGCCTTCTGGATTTTCATGCTTCCTTCAAGACCCTTCCATCACACCATATGAGTCACTTACATAATACTATTATACTTCAAAGCTGTGCCCTCTTCCCAGTGGTGCTGTGGGTAGTGATGGGAAATAGTGTCCCAGCTTTATGGTTGGTATGGGAAAAAGTTTTGTCCATGAGGCCAAGGTTATACAACCCAGTGGTTGGATCTTTGGGGCACCGACTTTGGCTGGGTGTATACTCAGAAGACAGAAGTATTGCAATGGACCTCAGGAGCCATCCAGTCCAATTTCTTCTTTTTATAGTTGAGGGAGCTTAAGGTAACCCGAGAGTGTCTTGTCTAAGGCAACAGTGTGGAAGAGAAGCCATGGCCAAGTTCAGGTGGCCCTTTCCAGCATGACACACTGCTTCCTAGAGGAGGCTGAGTCCCATTTTCCTTGACCACAAATGGTGATGAGGCCCTAGGGAATGCTTTCTTCCTCTCTCCAGTGTTGTGAAATATTCTAAACTGAGATTATGGGCTTTGGAAAATAGCTCTTCGGGTGCCCCAAATACCGCTTCCCAAGTTGAGATCAAGGGATGTGGGAACAGAAGACACCAAAACAGACCTTTGAAACATAGCCAAAGATGACATTGCCAAAGAAAATTATCCCTAGGTACACAATCTGGTAAATCTGCTTTAGGTGGCTGGGAGTCACATATTAGGTTCTACTGGAAGAGAAGGGAAGAAATTCCATGGAGAATGATGATAAGAGCTAAGAATGGCTATGGGAGGGTCTATGGGTGTGGCCTTGACTGAGACAGTCCAGGAACCATGCCAGCTAAATGTCTTGACCATCCCATCTCCTCTCCAAAGACCTGGGGCTGATGCTGGAACCTCCTACTTCAGTGACAATAGTGGAGGTGAAGACATTTGAATTATAGGTCTGTCAGTATAGTGGTCCAGATCTGACCCATTGACATCTAGCGCTGAGCCGTTTGGCTTTAAGGGCTGCTACTGTGGGCATGGGAACCCACTTGCTTTTTAAGTCTAATGGGGCAGAGATGGTCAAGAGCATTCCAGGCTGAGGTTTCTAGGGCCCTCGAAGGAGGTGGTGTCATTGTCAAGAATTCTGCCCCCTCCCCCACTGCCTGGCAGCAGTGAAACTTTCCAAGGGGTTGTTGCTAATGATCAACAATCAGAGAGAGCAGCTGACATCTCAGGCCACCAGCAAGACCAAAGAGTCCACAAAGGCCCCAAGGTCAGGTAGACCCAAGTAGAGAAATCTACTTGGCAAAATCCTTGGCAAAGATGGGCTCTGCTTGAAACCTTACAAGATTGTGCTTGATGGGGAGAGCTTGTTTTGGTTGCCTGAAGGCCTCCTCAGTGGATTGATATGAGTCCAGATTGCACCTGATCTCCACGTTAACCAGAGAGCACCAGGTGTGAAATCTAAAGCCTCATCAAGGAAAGGAAAGTGCTTTGATCCAAAGGCAAACACCTGCTTGATTCTTCTGGTTGGTTTATTCAGTTATATATAATAAAGATTAATCCATTTGGTGCAGAAGTTGACACTGAACTTCTGATTAAAGAAGGTTAAAAGATGACTATTTCAAATGGAGGGAAATGTGTCCAGTAAAATTCTGACTTTTGGTAACTCAGCATCTGCTTCAATGCTTGAATAGATTAGCTCAAGGTATTTAGGGACAACAGGGAGGAAAACTAGGGCTCACCAGATACTCTAGAGATGAGGTAAGACCTGAGTTCAAATGTGACACTTGCTGTGTGACTCTTTGCAGGTCACTTCTCCTTCATCTGCCTGAAATGGAAATAATTTCACTTACCTGTGAAGTAAACACTACAGGTATTATTGTCCTTGTTTTACAGATGAGGAAACTGAGACTCAGAGTGGTGGGGTGATAATGGCAATGGAGAAGACATTAATGTCTTCCTAGAGCATGTGTCAAAAACATAACAGAGAATTTCCCAGCATTCATTAAGACAAATGACCCAAACTCCCTTAAGGTGAGATCCATGGGTCCATGAATGGCATTCAAATACATGGCAAGTGTAAAGTCTTGGACAGGGAAATGAAGATGATAAACATATACGTTTGTTCTCCTCATGAGTGCCCACTGAAGAGGTAATGCCCCATGAGAGAATTCTGCAAACCACAGGGAGAGGTCTCCAGGGAGCTGGCTAACCCAGGACCCAAGGTCCTCTGTGAATATGCAGGCATAAATCTGTAGCTCCCAAGTCCCCACAGATGGATTTTTCCCATCAAGATTGAGCCAGAGAACACAATTAGCTCAAAGAAAAAATAACTGACTAGAATAGCATAGCTAGATTTAATGTAGAATTTATTTTCCCTCCTACCCCCAATGAAATCAGAGCACATCCTGTTGCAATCATATGCACCATCCGTGAACAAAAAAACAAATAAAGAGATCAGGCAAGAGAGACACAAAAGAGGGAACACACCTGCCTGGGAAGTCAAATCTCAGAGGCTGTGGGGCCCCTGAGTCCTTTCTGAGATGTCTGTGAGTTGTTGTCTCTGGGCAGGATGTGTCAGGGAGGGCTGTCACTCTGTTGGGCTCACTGGGCCTCCTCTCTGAAGTCTCCATTGCTGTATATGGTGGGTCATAGCCTCTGTAGCCTCCATTTTCTGGTAGAAGAGAAATCCTTGGCTAGAGCTTCACGGGAAAAGTAGAGACCAATTTCTTTAATGAATATGGATGCAAAAATCTTACATAAAATATTACCAAGGAGAGTACAAGAACGTATTACGAAGATCATACTGTATGACCAGGTAATACTTCTACAAGGAATTCAGGGCTAGTTCAGTATTAGGAAAAGTGTTAGCGTAACTGACCACATTTATAAGAAAACCAACAGAAATCATGAGTATCTCAATAGATGCAGAAAAAGCTTTTGACAAAATGCAACACCTATTTCTGTTTTTTTTTTTAAAAAAACCCTGGAAAACAGGAATAAATGGAATTTTCCTTACAATGATTTGTAGCATGTATTTAAATCCATCAACAACCCTTATCTTTAATGGGGAGAAGGTAGAATCTTTTCCAGCAAGATCCTAAGCAAGGATGCCCACTATCACCACTATTATTCAATATTGTTTTAGAAATGGTACCTATAAGAATAAGAGAAGAAAAAGAAATTGAATGAATTAGAACAGGAATTGAGGACAAAAACCGTTCACTCTTTGCCGATGTTATGAATGTGTACTTAAAAGATCCAAGAGAATCAATAAAAATCTAGGTGACATAATTAATGATTTTAGCAAAGTTGCAAAATATAAAATAAACCTGCATAAATCATCAGCATTCCTCTATACTGCCAACAAAGTTCAGCAGCAAGAGACAGAAAGAGAAATTCCATTTTATGTTACTGTAGACATCAGAAAGTATTTGGGAGTCTACCTGCCAAGACAAAACCAGAACCATAGGAATACAACAAAACACTTCTCATACACATAGATGGGAACAATTAGAAAATTATTAATTGCTCATGGGTCGGCTGAGCCAATAAAATAAAAATGGCAGTTCTACCTCAATCAATTTAATTATTCAGTGCCATTCCAATCAAACTACAAAAAATACTTTATGGAGCAAGAAAAAATAGCAACAGAAGTCATCTGGAAGAACAGAAGGTCAAGAATATCAAGAGAATTCATGGAAAACCAATGTAAAGGAAAGTGGCCCAGCAGAATGAGATCTCAAACCACGTTTTAAAGTGGTAATCCTCAAAACAATCTGGTCCTGGCTAAGAAATGGAGTGGAGGAGCACAGGAATGGATTAGGCACACAGACACAGTAGTAAATGACCATAGTAACTTAGTATCTAATAAATCCAAAGATCCAAGCTTCTGGGACAAGAACTCAGTATTTGACAAAAAGTGCTGGGAAAACCAGAAAACCAGGTTTGGCAGAACCAAGGTATAGACATTTGTTCTTGTTAAAAGTAGAACTAGCGACATCTCG
>CM053623.1:454331188-454350689 GCA_028646595.1 Phalanger gymnotis
TTTCTTTCTTTCTTTCTTTCTTTCTTTCTTTCTTTCTTTCTTTCTTTCTTTCTTTCTTTCTTTTTCTTCCTTTTTTCTTTCTTACCTTCCACAAAATGACTATTGACATTTTTACATGATTGCACATGTATAAACTTAATCAGATTGCTTACCATCTCAGCAAGAGGGAGGAGATGTAGGGAGGGATAGAATTTGGAACTCAAAACTTTTACAAAACAATTTAAAAATTGTTTTTCAATGTAATTGAGAAAGAATGAAATATGATTAAAGAAAAAAATCACAGCTCTTTACATAGCCCAAATGATTTTCTTGATGTTTCCTGAACTAGGGAGTCCATCTCCCACTCTCTGTCTTTGTATGTGAAGTTCCTCATGCCTAGAACACACCCCTTTCTCACCTTGGCCTTCTGGTATCCTTGGCTGCCTTCAAAGCTCAGCCCCAGGCACCATCTCCTACTGAAGCCATTTCTGGTCACCCCACTTAGCGATCCTATTACTCTCCTGAATTTATCTGGCATTAGCTTGATGGTATTCATGGAGCATCACCACCCCCAGCAGAATATGAACTCCTTGAGGAATTTGTATCTTTGAGGGGTACGTACAGACCCTGGCACCCAACAGGTGTTTAATACAGGCTCTTTGTACTGACTTGCATTTAATGGTGAGCTCTGGGCTCCAAGTGTGATGGATTCTGTCTGTTTCCCCACTCTCTGCTACAGTTTCACAACAGGGATGCTTTTTTATGGGCTCTCCCTGGATCTTCAGAACTTGGGGAGCAATATTCAAACGCTCCAGGTTGTTTTTGGAGTTTCTACCTTCCTAAGCAGGGTTGGGGCCTTGTTTCTCATGAACCACCTTGGCCGTCGAACAGTAGCAGTGGCCTGCTTCCTTCTTGCTGGACTGTTCATACTTCCTAGTGCATTTCTGCCTCAAGGTAAGAGAGTGAGCTTTGAGGAAAGGGGAGAAGGGGGAGTAGGAGTAGCATAGGTTCAAAGGCAGCTATGTGGCCTGTTAGAGACTGGTTCTAGAGTCAGGATGACTTGAGTTCAAATCCAGACTCAGATACCTCCCAGTTAGGTGATGCTCGGCAAGTCATATAACCTCTTCCTGCTGCCATTTCCTCATCTGTATAATAATAATAATAATAGGGATAGTAATAGTAATAGTAATAGCACCTATCTGAAGGAGTTTTGTCAGATAATATTTGTAATGTGCTTAGCCTAGTATCTGGAACATGGTAGGATTTATATAAATATCAGCTATAATATATATATATAATATAATATATAATAATATTGTTATTATTGTTATTTTTGAAGAGAAGTGCCTTCCCCATCTTTAAGGCTGAGTTGGATGTGGCCTCCCTCGGCTGGTCAGACCTCCCCCTCTACCTCTCACTTTGGAGCAAAGGGACACTGAAATAAATCTAAGACTTTGGGTCTTGATTCTGCCAAGGGACAAAAGGGGGAAAGGCTGTACCTGGTTGCCTTCATTAAACCCTGAAACTCAGGGCACAAAGATCTTAGAGCATGGATGAATGGTCCTTATGGGCTCCTTGGGTGTTAGGACCCTAGAGGCAAAGTAGATGGAGATCTTTTCTCCAAACCAGGAAGTGCCTCGCATTTACACTGTATATCTCTTGTATGCCTAGTTGTTGGCATGTTGTCTCCCTCATTAGAATGTGAACTCTGTATGGAAAGGATCTAGTTTTTGTATGCCCTTCTTTGTATGCCCAGCACTTAGCACAGTGCCTGACATGTAGTAAGTGCTTAATGAATACTCATTGACTATCTGAGTTCAAGTCTTATCTCATGCCTACTGTTTGTGTGACTCTGGGCAAGTCATTTAACTGCTCAGCATAGTAGGCAAGTTACAGATTATTGATTGCAGAGAAAGGACCAATCTGAGTTAGTAGAGTGAATTTCTTTACCTGGGTTTTCCCTATACATCTGTATAAGAATGAAATCATAGATCTAGTCCATATCCCCAGTGACAATGAAGACTAAATGTATGAGACCCCTGACTCATAGTATCATAGAGCTAGGGCTGAAAGGATCTCAGAAATCCCATTTTTTACAGATGAGAAAACTGAGGCCCAGGGAATTGAAGCAAGGTGCTCAAGGTGACACAAGTAGTATACCTCAGAGGTAGAATTTGAACTCATGTCGTCTTGTACCAATGGCATTCAATGTCATGGTGACTTCCTAACTTTATCATTTTAAAGAAGAGGCAATAGGCTCAGAAAGAATATCCAACTTGGACAGAGCTTCAGAGCTAATAAATGGCAGAACCAGGACTCAAACCCAGGCCAGGACAGATGAGCAGGAAAATAGGAATGATAGATAGATGGATAGATAGATAGATAGATAGATAGATAGATAGATAGATAGATAGATAGATAGATGGATCGATAGATAGATGGATCGATAGATAGATGGATATATCAATAGATCAATGAGTAGATAGCTAGATGAATAGATGGATGGGTGGATAGAGAGAGACAGGAATGTTAGAGAGCGAGGAATGATAGATCTATTGATTGATTGATAGGTAGATAGATCAATAGATGGATGAGTGGATAACTAGATGGATGGAATGCTGGAGACTTATGTAGATAGACAGATGGATGCCTAGATGGGTAAATAGGTAGAGAGAAAAAGAGAGGGGTGGATGGGATGAACAAGTGCATTGAATAAATGATGAATAAATGGCTGCCGTATGTTTTGAATTCAGCTTTACAGAGTTCCTTAAAAGAAGGATTATTGAGTTCTTCTTTACCTTACACCCTTGGCACTTAGCACAGAGCTTCACACACAAGAAGGGCACAATAAGTATTTATCTTTGCTAGATGAAACAAACAAATAACAACTACCATCTAGAGAGCACTTTAAGGTTTGCAAATTACATTTCTCATGTCATTTGTTCTTCACAACAACCCTGGTAGCCAGATGCCAAGATCCCCATTGTACAGATGAGGAAACTAGGTTGAGAAAGGTTAAATGACTTGCCCAGAGTCGCCCAGCTAGTAAGTTTTAATACAAGATTCAAACTCACATCTTCCTGACTCTAAGCCTAGGATTCCATCCCTACACCATTTAACTGCCTCTAATAGGAAACACTACTAGGATAAATGGGTGGATGGGTATGCAGGTCAAGGGAATGAATAGAGGAATAAATTGAGAGATAATTATATGGATGAGTATTTGAATTAATATGGTTAATAAATTAACGGATACCTCCAAGATGTGTTGAAATTTGATTTAGTGAGGTTTTTTGTTCTTCTGCTTCACAGGAATTTTGCGTGCGGTTTTGGCAATACTAGGGATCAGTTGTGTTGTGATCTCCATTTCCAACAGCGGTCTCTATTTTAACGAGCTCCTACCCACAGCAGTCAGGTAAGATGGAGAATTTGGGGATAAAGAAGCAGCTGTTGCCATTTCTGGGGAAAGGGGGGTTGAGGAGAAACTCAAGGGACTAGAACCTGCAGGACACATTCCAGGAAGTTTGCCTGTGTCTGTGACTCTCTGTGACATAGCCAGGGGCTCCAGATACAGAGACCCTGACAACCCCCGCCCTCCCCATGCACACCAGTATCAGCTCCTCTGAAACTTAGATCATTCTCTCAGACCTTCCTTTGGCTCTGGACAAAAATTTCCATCTTCCTTGAAAGCAACCTGGTGATTGGTGACCTCAGATCATCTAAGATGGTTCTCAGACAAAAAAGGAAGAGATCCCCCCTGGAGCTTTACAGGAATTCTTTCCAGCACAATAGGGGCCACCATGGATTCTGTCTCCTGGCCTTTAAAGAATGAGAGTCTCCTCCGCATCACAGAGAAGTCTCAGAGGAGGACTTGGGGTGAAGTACATGGAGGAGTTTCTCTACATGTAGTGTTGAGGGTTAAGGGAGACGAGGTCCAGGAAACCCAAGACTGCAGTTCCCAGACATTGAGGGGGAGTGCCCCTCAGGGACCTGAGTACTGGAGAAGGTCGGGGCCATGCTGAATGAATTCATGATCTCAAGCATTCTTTAAGTCAAGGTGGCAAAGATTTATTATGCTTTACAGTGGGCAAGAGTTCTTAGTGAACCTGCAACCTTAGATGGGTTCAGGGAAAGTTTATATGCAAGATTTGGGAGTGAAACATATCAATTAGTTGTTTTGGGGTGAGATTAGGGAGTGGTTAAGGAGTGCTCAGTTCTTAAAGGAACATGCACTTTTTGTATATACTGTACAGGAATATTACCCAGAATTCACTAGGAAATAGCCCAAGGGAGGGCTACTAGGAGGTGTGGTTTTGACTGCAAAATGTCACTAAGTTTACTAGTGGTCAGCACTGACTAGAAATATCTAGGTGGCTCTCATCAAATGTCTTGTTGGAAAAAATAAATGTAAGAGAGTATACATTTGACTATATCTAGGATACTTATCAGTAAGTTCAGTAAGTAGTAAATATGGTCATGATCCAGTGCACAGCCAATTATCAGTACACAGGGAGTAGATAGGCACAGCTGCCTACTGTGAAAGGAGTAGAGATAAATGTGTGTTGCTGGGGCATGCTGCCCTTGAGCTAGAGAGACAGCATTTTGAGGCTAGGGAAAGATGTGATTTTAGAATTGGATGTGGTTTTGGAATTGGGGTTCAGACACAGGCACCCAAGCAGAGGCTATTAGAATTAGGGTCCGAGCACAAGCACCTAAGCTCCCCAGCATTGTAGGACTAGACCCAACCTCAATAATTAGCCAAGCCAAGACAACAGGAACTTCAGCTATACAGCATAGCATTGTGGATGGACAATGCCAACAAGCCTGTGGGAAACAGGAAATTCGTTCTCTCTCTTACCTCCACCCTGGTTTGAACATGGAATTGAAATATGTGTATGAGGTCAGTATCCTAGGACAACAGTAACTGGCATTCATTCAGCACCTTTCACATTTCACAAAGGTTTAGGCATGTCATTAGGGGTACCCTGGTAGTACAACAGAAAAAGCACTGGACCTAGAGTCTGGAAAATCTGAGGTCAAATCTAGCCTCAGATACTGCCTAGCTTGTGACCATGGGTAAATCACTTAACCTGTCTTTCCCTCAGGTTTCTCATCTGTAAAATGGGGATAATAAGAGCATCTAACACCCAGAGTTCTTAGGAACATTAAGCGAGATAACATGTGTAAAGCACTATGTGAACTTTAAAGCCTAGTTATTATCGTCATCATGGTACAAAAGAAGAGATAATACACAAGGACTGGCCAATAAGAACCCTGCCCTTATGAGCATGCACAGTACCCTCAGCCTGATAGACCCCACCTGTGAGTGTTGGCGCATAGGCAGTTACTCTGTGACTGCACCCAGATGAATCACTACGGTTGTCTTTGCATAGTCAGTGTATAGGCCAAAGACTCCCCAAAGGGACTGCTTCTTTTGTGGACAGCTTTTTGTTAAATATTGGCAAGTATGATGCTGGCGGTCCCCAAGAAAAGTAAGGGACATCAAGAGAGCACCTTGGATGCCCTCGATGAATTCAAATGACTTGGCCCAGATGAACTGCACCCCGGGGTCCTGGAAGAACCAGTCAAGATAGTGATGGCCGAGCTTAATCAGTGATTATTGAGGATCACGGAGAACAGGAAGGGCACCACAAGATTTGAGAAGGACAAATGTTTGAATTTTGTAAAAGAGAAGAGAACAGAGCCTACAAACACTAGGTCAATGAGTCTAACTTGGATTCCAGGAAAATTCTAGAATGAACCATTAAAAATATTGTCTGTGGATATCTAGAAATGGAAACATTGATTATGAAGAGACAGACTCTGTTAAGAGAGGGGAAGGGGATATGTAATAGGTGTTGAGTCTAGGACTTGTAAAGAACCACAGAATCTGAGAGTCAGATAGAGCCTCAATGGCCATCTAATCCATCTCATTGAATGAAGGAACTCCCCCCGTAGTGTCCCCCAACAAATGGCTGTCCAGCATATTTGAAGACCTCCAAAAAGGAGAAACCTCTTGAGCTGTTCATTCTACAACAATCAGATTTCCTTTGCCCTGACAGGGACACAGGCAAGGGATTCATTTACACAGTAGATCGGATTGGGGCAGTGCTGGCGCCATTAATGAATACACTCAGGCACAACATTGCAGCCCTGCCTCAGATCATCTTTGCTGTCATAGCTGTCACTACCAGCCTTGTGGTCTTCTTCTTCCTCCCTGAAACCAAGAACAAGCCAATGCCTGACACCATCCAAGATATAGAACGTGGGTGAGTACTGCCTGTGGAATCTTGGCAATGTCTCTTAAGATGTCTCAGGTTTATTTGCCTCATCTATAAAAAGAGGAAACTGGACAAGATGAATGAATGCACACAAGCATGGATTTGTTATTCCCCTACTGTATACTTAATAAAGCTTTGTGCCAAACACTTGGGAAACAAATATATGAGCAAACAATCCCTCCCCTGGAGGAGCTTACATTCTACTGGGAAAAGAAGATATATATATATATAAATGAATTATGGGTGTGGAAAAATGTTTTTGGTCTGTATAGTCACAGGGAGAGTGAATGGAACCAAAGAGGAATCTATTGACAAGGCCTTTCTGGGAGAAATGGCAATACTGTTTTCAGTGCCTTTCCAGAACTGGAAAGGGAGTGAAGGGTGGGTATGTGGGAGGGGAGGGAAGCATGTGTAGGGATTGCCACCAGGTGATGTCCAAAGAAATAGAGTCATTGTACAAATGTACAAAAATGTACAAATTGTATGAAAGGACATTGATAGCTATCAAATAGCCAACGAGATTCACCTGCCCCCCCAACTCGGACAAGTTTCCTCCCCTTCAATCAAATGAGGTAATATTTGTAAAGGCACTTAGCACAGTTCCTGACACATGGTGGGGGCTTCATGAATGCTTATCCTCTTTCCTTCCCTTTACTGTATGCACTGAAATTTGTTTCTTTTCTTTCCATCAATTCATGGGAAGACATTCAAGAGAAGAAGAAGACCAAGAATTGAGGGTGAACCTCCAATGAAAATAAGCCAGTTTTCAGATTTTTCCAGCAATCTGACTGAGAAGAAAACAACTCTAGCCTAATCTGGGCTTTCCTCTCTTCTCCTGGTGAGGAGGCCATGAGTCCGGCATCTAGAGCATCAGTGGTCCTGCTTGGACTCCAGGCTTGCAGGAGGTTTCAGTAGTGTGACTCAATCAACAAGCTTTAATTAAACACTTCCTAAGTTCTAGGCACTGGAGATACAAGGACAAACCCAGCAAGCTTTGCTCTCTAGCAGCTCACATTCTACTTGGGGAGACAGCGCAAACCCCAATAAATAAATACAAAATGTAATTAAAACAAAGAGTCCCAGAGAATACTTCACATACACCTGTGCCCATTTACTTGAAGCTGCCTTGACTCCAAAGCTTAATTCTTGTGATTCCCTTTATCGCACCTCTGCTCTAGCCAAGCTTGTCTTCCAAACTCCCAATTCCGTGCCTTTGCACAGGCTGTGCCCCTATGCCAGGTTCTTTTACCGACTTGCCTTTCCCTCTGATAATCCTTCAGCACCAACTCCAAGGGAAAAGCACTCTTAATTCTCCTAGTTATTAGTGATCTCTTCTGCCTCATATTGCCGCTGCATTCATTCCTTTATGTGTGCTCTGTCTGCCATTTGCCCTGTAGAATGCAAACTCGTGGAAGGCAGGGCCTGTTTTTGCTTGTTTTCTCTCTGTGTCCTCAGCACCCAGAATGGTGCCCTGTCTTCTTGGGCCTTAATAAATCTTAATTGAATTGAACTGCTCAAATTGAATTATTAAAAATCAATATGAAGAGAAGTCAATAATGTCTGGCAGTTGGCATAAAACCAAGTGGAATTCACAATGTAAAACCTCAGAGTTTTGCATATTCATGTACAGGGCAATGAGACTCTTACCTATAACAGAATTACTTGGGAGAAAAAGGGGAAAGCCACGTTGTTTGCTCCAATTGATAAATCTAGTTGATAAATTCATATCAAAGGATATGAAAAGGTAGTTTTCTTTTTTGAATATTTTTTTCATTTACTTGTAAAGACAATTTTTTGATTCATTAAAAAATTTAGTTTTAAATTCCTTCTCTTTCTCCCTCCTACCTGAGAGAATAAGCAATTTGATATCAATTATACACGTGTGATCCTGCAAAACATATTTCGATAATAGCCACATTGTGAAAGAAGACAGAGACCAAAAAAGACAAAAAACAAAATCAAATAAAGAAAATGAAAAACAGCATGCTTTGATCTGCATTCAGATTCCATCAGTTCTTTCTGTGGAGGTGGATAGCACTTTTCATTAGAAGTCCTTTGGAATTGGTTTGGATCATTGCATAGCTGAGAATATAGCTAAGTCATTCACAGTTGACCATTGTACCATATTGCTATTACTTTGCACAATGTTCTCCTCCCTCTCACTTCACTTTGCATCAGTTTATATGTGTCTTCCAAGATTTTTCTGAAACCACCCCTCTGGTCATTTCTTATACCATGACAGTATTCCATCAGAATCATATACCCCAACTTGCTCAGTCATTTCCCAATAGTTGGACATCCCCTCAATTTCCAATTCTTGGCCACCACAAAAAGAACTACTATAAATATTTTTGTACAAAAATGTCCTTCCCCCCCCCTCTTAATCTCTTTTGAATACAGACCTATTAGTGGTATCGTTATTTCAAAGAATACATATGGTTTTATAGTCCTTTGGTCATAGCTCCAGATTGCTCTCCAGAATGGTTGGATCAGTTCACAATTCCACCAACAGTGTACAATAGTGTGTCAAATTTTCCACATCTTCTGCAACATTTGTCATTTTCCTTTTCTGTCATATAAGCCACTTTGATAGGCATGAGGTGGTACCTTACAGTTGTAATTTGCATTTCTCTAATCCAGAGCATAGAGTTTTAGAGGATTTTTTCATATGACAAAAGATAGCTTTGATTTCTTCATCTGGAAATTTCCTGTTCATATCCTTTGACCACATATCAATTAGACAATTACTTTTCTTATAAATTTGATGCATTTCTCTATATATTTGAGAAATGAATGCTTTATCAACGATATTTGCTGTGAAAATTTCCCCCAATTTTCTGCTTTCCTTCTAATCTAGGCTGCATTGGTTTTGTTTGTGTAAAACTATTTAAATTTCGTATAATTAAAAACCATTTAATATCTTGTAATGCTATCACTTCTTTGGTCCTAACTTCTCTCCTTATTTATTGATCTGTCAGGTAACTTATTTCATGTTCTCTAAATTTGCTGTTGGTACCACCCTTTATGTCTGAATCACGTACTCATTTTGACCTTAGCTTGGTATAGGGTGTGAGATGTTGGTCTATACATAGTTTCTGCAAAACTGCTTTCCAGCTTGACCAGCAGTTTTTGTCAAATAGTGAATTCTTATCCCAAAGGCTATGATCTTTTGGTTTATCAAGCATTTGATTACTATGGCTATTGCCTACTGTTTATTGTGTACCCAATCTTTAGTAAGCTGTGTTCAAAGAGAAAAAATTTAGCTATCAGAAACCTATTAATAGTGATGACAATAAAGATAAAACCAATAATAAAATCCAGGATTTCCATAAAACTTTAAGGTTCACAAAGTGCTGCCTTACAAATATTATTCCACTTATTCTTACAAGAACTCTGTGCCCAGGGTCATACATCTAGTGCGTAAAACAGGATTTGAACTCAGGTCTTCCCGACTTTGCATGTAGTTCCCTATTCACTGCAGTTCCTAGGTGCCAATATTTGAAAAAATGTTCCAAATCTCCAAAACTAAAAAAGTTAATTAAAAATTAAAGCAACTCTGAGGTTCCAGGTGACCCCCATCAGATTGGCAAAGATAACAAAAAGGGAAAATAGCAAGTGTTGGAGGGGCTGTGAGAAGACAGGCACATTAATCCACTCTTCGCAGAGATGGAAACTGATCTAGCCATTCAAGAAAGCAACTTGTAATTATAAGCCATCACACTATGCAAACTCTTTGACTCATTAATATCACTACAAGGTTTACATCCCAAAGAAATAAAAGACAATGGAAAAGAACCTATATGTGTTCAAAATATTTACAACACCTCTTTTTGTGGTGTCAAAGAGCTAGAAAGTAAGCAGGTATCTGGAAAATGGGGAATGGCTAAAGAATTATTATATATGAATTGGATGTATTATTATTTCACCATTAAGAAATGATGAAAGGTATAATTTCAGAGAAAGGTCTGCTGGACCTTCAAGAACTGACACAGAGTGAAGTGAGTAGAAAAAGAACATTTTTTTAACAATCAAGATGACGTTTTTGGGACAATTTTCAAAAACTTAAAAACTCTGATTAGTGTAATGAGCAAACATGATTCCTCCTGACAAAGAAGTGATGCATTCAAGATGCAGAATGAGACACATGCATTTAGACGTGCCCAATGGGGGAATCTCTTGTGCTTAACTATGTGTATTTGTCACAAGGGTTTGCTTTTCCTTTATTTCAATGGAGGAGAGAGGGTTAGTGAGGTAGAGAGGCTAGGGATAAAGTTTCCAAATCCCTCCTTCCAAAAAAATGAGGGAAGAATGAAAAAGAACCAGAAAGAATCCAAGATAAGCAGGACACCTTTGAAAGTTGCATGTTGAATGTATTAGAAACTTAGAAGGAAAAGCAAGCTTTATTCATAATAGAGATTCACAGTTTTGTGTTCTGTTTTACAATGATTTTTTGCTGGAAATTTGAAAATTTTCTTTTCAGTCAGTAGGTCAATAAATATTTGCTGAGTGCCTACTATGTATCGGTGATGTGCTAAACACTAGGGATGCAAAAAGAGGCAAAAGACAGTCACTGTCTTCAAGGAACTTACAATGAAATGAGAGAGACAAACACCGCCCCCACCTGCATACATATGTGTGTGTGTGTATACAGATATATATATATATATAATATACATACATACATACATATACATATGTTTTTGTGAATATCTGTATCTATCTATCTGTCTATCTATCTATCTATCTGTATGTATGTATATATACATATATATATATATATATATATATATATATATATATATATATATATATATATATATATCATGCAGGAAATAAGGGGATGTCACCAGAATTAAGGGTGCTGAGAAAGGCTTCCTGAAGAAGATGAGATCTTAGTTGGTACTTAAAGAAAGCCAGGGAAGCCATTAGGCTGAGATTAGGACAGAGAGCTTTCTAGGCATGTGGAATGGAGAGAGCAAATCCACAAATTAGAGATGGAGTGTCTTGTTCATGGAACAGTCAGGATGCCAGTGTCACTGGATCAAAGGATATATATTGTGGTGTAAGGCATAAGAAGGTGGGAAAGGTAGGAGGGGGCTAGGTTATGAAGGGCCTGGAATGCCCAACAGAGCATTGTGTATTTGTTCCTGGAGACAATGGGAAGCAACTCTGTATGAACAAAATTACAAAATTCTCTTTATACAAATAAAGATTAATCAAATATTTGGAGAATTATTAATTGCTCATGGATAAGCCAAGTCAACATGATAAAATGATAATACTACTAAAATTATTTTCCTTTTCATGCCAGACCCACTTTATGGAGTTAAAAAATGATATCAAAACTCATTTGGAGGAATAAATGTTCAAGAATATCAAGGAAGCCAGAGCAATAAAAATGGGAAGGAAAGGAGACTAATAGGACCAGATCACAAACTATACTACAGAGCTGTAATCATCAAGACAATTTGGTACTGAGTATGAAATAGAGAGGTTAATCAATGGAAAAGAATAGGTGTACAATATACAGAAATAAATGAGTGCAGTAACTTATTTCTGATAAACACAAATGTCCTAGCTACTGGGGCGTTAACTCATCATTTGACAAAAATTATTGGAAAAACTTGGAAGTGATCTAGCAGAAAATGGGCAGACACCAACATCTCACACAATATATCAAGGTAATGGTATCAAAATGGGCAGATGATTTAGACATGAAGGATGATATCATAAACAAATTATTGGAGCATGAAAGAAATCAACTGTCAGTTTTATGGATAGGGGAAGAGTTTATGATAGAGGTTTACCAGAGGTTAATTGGATAATTTTGATTACGTAAAATTAAAAAGGTTTTGCAAAACAAAACTCATGCATCTACAATTGGAAGAAAAGCAGGAAACTAGGAAATAAAGTCTTTGCATCACGTATTTCTGAGTAAGATCTGTTTTCTAAAATATATAAGGAAATGAATGAAATTTAGAAAAATAAGAGTAATATTCCAATTGAAAAAAATGATGAAAAGATATTAATAGTTTTTGGATAAACAAATCAAAGGTATCAATAGGTGTATAAGAAATACTCTAAATCATAAATAATTGGAGAAATGAAAATTAAAATAACTCTGAGGCACTACCTCACATCTATCAGATTGATTTAAGATGGTATAAAAGGAGTATAACACGCTAAAGAGGATGTGCTAAAATTGGTCTAATGGACTGGAGAAAAAAGCTATGAACTAGTCTAATTACTCTGAAGAACAATTTGGAACTATGGTCCCAACCCTACTAAACTGTACATACCCTTTGATGGAATGGTTCCCAAAGAGATCAAAGAAAGAGGAAAAGGATTCATAGGTAGGAAAATATTTATAGTAACTCTTTTAGAGACAGCAAAGAGTGTGAAATTGAGGGGATGTCTATCAATTGGGAAATAGCTTAACAATTAATGCTATATGAATGTGATATAAGACTTTGTGCTATAAGAAAGGATGAAGGGGTGGGTTTTCAGAGAAACCTAGGAAGATTTGTATGAACTGATGGAAGACGAAATGTGCAGAACTAGCAGAACACTTAGAATATTGTAAAGATGATCAACTGTGAAAAATTTAGAGGAACTCTGATGAACACAATGTCCCATCACAGTTCCAAAAGACTCATGATGAAAAATGGTATTTCCCGAAGAGAGAGTGGATCGGGGGTGGAGGGAGAGGAGCTGATGGATTCAGAGAGCAGATTGAAGCATTTTTCTCCTACTTTTGATATCAATAATGCATAAATATACACAGAGTTAGGGCAGGAAGAAACTTCCAAAAATGCCCCCAGCTCTAGCCATTTGGAGCTGAGGTGCCAAGAGGAGAAAGTACCAGGAACCCAGTAGAGCTGCTGTCCTCAAGGGGAGGAGAGAAAGGATACCAACGGTCCTGCAGGTACAGAGGGGAGAGTTACCTTGGCCAGGTGTGTTCTTCATACGCTACTATCATACTCCAAATTTGTGCCCACTCTTCCCACTGGTGGCTTTCTCTCCTAGAAGTGCTTCAGCAGAGCTTCCATGATGACTTAGGAAGACTTTCTAAGGGGATTCTTTCATGAGATGGGCTGAAATGGAGCCTGCCAAGCTTCTCTTCCAACTCTCATATTAATGGATTCAGGGATTGGGGATGATGAGCATTTTTATCATCAGACCCACACCCAGAAAGCTCTCCCATGATAGGAGTATCATGCTTCCTTCAAGTCCCAGGTAAAATCTTTCATCATACCACATGTGTCCCTTACGTAATGCTATTATACTTCAAAGTTGTGCCCTCTTCCCATTGGTGCTGTGTGTAGTGGTGGGAAATAGTGCCTCAGCTTCATGGTTGATGTGAGAAAAAATTCTGTCCAAGGGGCAAAGGATATACAACCCAGTGGTTGGTGCTTTGGGGCACACAGATTTTGGCTGGGTCTGTACTCATAGGACAGAAGAATTGGAAAGGACCTCAGAAGCCATCCAGTCCAATTTCTTCTTTTTATAGTTGAAGAAACTTGGGAAAACCCCAGAGTGCCTTATCTAAGGCAACAGAGTGGAAGAGAAGCCATGACCAAGTTCAGGTGGCCTTTTCCAGCATAACACACTGCTCCCTGGAGTTTGCTGAATCCCTTTTTCCTTGGCCACAAAGGATAATGAGACCCTAGGGAATGCTTTCTTCCTCTCTCCAGTGTTCTGAAGCATTCTAAACTGAGATTCTGGGCTTTGGAAGGTAGCTCTTTGGGTGTTCTAAATACCTCTTCCCAAGTTGAGATCAAGGAATGTAGGAACAGAGAACACCAAAACGGGCCTTTTAAATATAGCCACAGATGACATTGCCAAAGAAAATTACCCCCAGGTGCATGATCTGATAAATCTGCTTTAGATGACTGGGAGTCATATATCAGGGTCTACTAAAAGAGAAGGGAAGAAATTCAGTGGAGAATGATGGTGAGAGCTAAGAATGGTTATGGGAGCATCTATGGGTGTGGCCTTGACTGAGACAAGCCGGGAACCATGGCAGCTCCATGTCTTGACCATCTCATCTCCTCTCCAAAGACCTGGGGTTGATGCTGGAACCTCCTACTTCAATGACAATGGTGGAAATGAAGACACTTGAATGAAACGTCTGTTAATAGAGTAGTCCAGGTCTGACCCATTGACATCCAGCGCTGAGCCATTTGTCTTTAAGGGCTGCTACTGTGAATATGGGAACCCACTTTCTTTTTAAGTCCAATGGGGCAGAGATGGTCAAGAGCATTCCAGGCTGAGGTTTCTAGGGACCTATAAGGAGATGGTGTCATTGTCAAGAATTTTCCTCTCATTGCCTGGGTGCAGTGAAATTTTCCAAGGGGTTGTTGCTAATGATCAACAGACAGGAAAAGCAACTGACATCTCCTCAGACCACCAGCAAGACCAAAGAGTTCGGCAAATACCACAAGGTCAGGTAGACCCAAGTGGAGAAATCTACTTGGCAAAATCCTTGGCAAAGATGGGCTCTCCTTGAAACCTTACAAGATTGTGCTTGATAGGGAGAGCTCACTTTGGTTGTCTGAAGGCCTGCTCAGTGGACTGATCTGAGCCCAGAGGCTTCCTGCCACCTGCACCTGATCTCCACATTAACCAGAGAGCACCAGCTGTGAAATCTTAAGCCATATCAAGGAAAGGAAAGTGCTTACACCCAAAGGCAAACACCTTCCTGGTTCATCTGGGCTGAAAAGAAGGACATGGCTGGTTTCTTCAGTTTTATATAATAACGATTAATTCATATGGTATAGAGGTTGACACTGAACTTAGAATTAAAGAGGATTAAATGATGACTATTTCAAACAGAGGGGAATGTGTCTGGTAAAATTCTGACTTTTGGTAACTCAGAATCTGCTTCAATACTTAAATAGATTAGCCCAAGGTCTTTAGGGACAACAGGGAGGAAAACTAGGGCTCACCAGATACTCTAGAGCTGAGCTAGGACCTGAGTTCAAATTTGACACTTACTGTGTGACTCTTTGCAAATTACTTCACCTGCATTTACCTGAAATGGCAATAATTTCACTTACCTGTGAAGTAATTGTCCTTATTTTACAGATGAATAAACTAAGACTCAGAATGTTGGGTGATTACGGCAATGGAGAAGACATAAATGTCTTCCTGGAGGACGTGCCAAAAACATAGCAGAGAATTTCCCAACATTCAAGACAAATTACCCTGACTCCCTTAATATGATATCCATGGTATCGTGAATGTTGTCCAAACAGGTGGCAAGAGTACAGTCTTGAACAGGAAAAGGAAGAAGATAAGCATATAAGTTTGTTCTCTTCATGAGTGCCCACTGAAGAGATATTGCCCCTTGAGGGAATTCTACAATCCACAGGGAGAGGTCTCCAGAGAGCTGGCTAACCCAGGACCCAAGATTCTCTGTGGATATGCAGGCATAAATCTGTAGCTCCCAAGTCCCCACAGATAGATTTTTACTATCAGGACTGAGCCATAGAACACAATTATCTCAAATTAAACATAACTGACTAGAATAGCATAGCTAGATTTAATGTAGAATTTATTCTCTCTCCTACCCCAGATGAAATCAGAGCACATCCTTTTGCAGTCATATGAACCATTCATGAACAAAAGAACAACTACAGAGATTAGGCAAGAGGGACCCACAGGAGGGGACACACCTGCCTGGCAACTCACAACGGAGAGGCTGTGGGGCCCCTTGGTCCTTTCTGAGATGTCTGTGAGTTGTTCTCTCTGGGCAGGATGTGTCAGGAAAGGCTGTCACTCTGCTGGGCTCATTGGGACTCCTCTCTGAAGGTTCCATTGCTGTGCTTGGTGGGAGATGGTCTCTGTAGCCCCAAGTTCCTTGTAGAACATGAATCCCTCACCAGAGCTTCACTAGAAAACTGGAGACTAATTTCCCTAATGAATATTAGGGATGCAAAATTAGATTAGATGCAAAAATCTTAAATAAATTGCTACCAAGGTGAGTACAACCACATATCACGAAGATCATACTCTATGACTGATGGGGTGCTTGGGTGCTTGTTCTTGGACCCCAACTCTAACAGCCTCTGCCTGAACCCAATTACAAAACCACATCCAATTCTAAAATCACATCTCTCCCTAGCCTCAAAATACTGTCTCTCTAGCTCAAGGGCAGCATGCCCCAGCAACACACTTAACTCTACTTCTTTATCTATAGACTGACTCCCTGCATACTGATAATTGGCTGTGCACTCGGTTATGACAATATTTGCTACTTACTGACCTTACTGATATGTATCCTATATATGGTCAAATGTATACTCTCTTACATTTATTATATCTAACAAGACATTTGATGAGAGCCAGATATTCCCAGTCAGCCCTGATCATTAGTTAACTCAGTGACATTTCACAGTCAAAACCACTCCTCCTAGTAGCCCCCCCCCTTGGGCTATTTCCCAGTGAACTCTGGGTAATATGACTGTGCAGTAGATACAAAAAGTGCATATTCCTTTAAGAACTGAGCACTCCTTAACCACTCCCTAATCCCACCTCAGAACACCTAATTGACAGGTTTCACCCCCAAATCTTGTATATAAACTTTCCCTGCACCCATCTAAGGTTGCAGGTTCACTAAGAACTCTTGCCCACTGTAAAGCATAATAAATCTTTGCCACCTTGACTTAAAGAATGCTTGAGATCGTGAATTCATTCTGGATGGCCCCGACCCTCTCCAGTACTTAGATCATTGAGGGGTACTCCCCCTCAACGACCACCTCTGGGAACTCCAGTACTGGGAACTTTAGTTTTGGGACTCCTGAATCCCTGGGTTTTTCTCCCTCAACATGACAGGGAGGAGTCATACTAGGAATGCAGGGTTGCTTCAATATTAGGAAATATATCAGTATAACTGACCATATCCATAACAAAACCAACAGAAATCACATGATTATCTCAATTGATGCAGAAAAAGCTTTTGACAAAATCCAACACCCATTCCTATTTAAAAAAAATAAACACTAGAAAACAGGAAGAAGTGGAGCTCTCCTTAGAATGATTTATAGCATCTATAGAAAACCATCAATAAATATTATCTTTAATGGGGATAAGGTAGAATCTTTCCCAACCAGATCCCAAGCCAGGATGCCCACTATCACCACTATTATTCAATATCATATTTGTAATGCTAGCTGTAGAGCAGAGCCACGATAGCTCTGTGAAAGAGGAAACTATTGGGACTTTCTCATAGATTCTGTCATATATGTCTAAAAAAGTGAATCTGAGCAGATTTCAGAAAGTCAGAAGCCACTAGTAGGCTGAGAGCAGCAGGAGGTCCAGGCACACAGAATGGCACCAGACCACATCGACCAGGAACAGCAGAGGAATCCAGGAAGCATGCCAGGTATGAGAGAGTGCTGGGTGAGGGAAATGCAGGAACAAGAGCAGGTCCAGGGCAGAAGAACCAGCTGTGGCGGTGATGGAGCACCAGGTCTCTCAGTGCAAGACTCGAGTCCATTGGAGCTATAGGAGACACCAGTGCAGAGCCTGCGGCTGTGGGAGCAGCTACCCCACAGACCTCGAGCCCACAACCTAAAGGTTTAAAAGTCACCTTCTTGAACTTCCAGGAGCCATGATGGACAGGTAACTCAGCTCACCCTCCCTCACCCAGAGAATACTACCTCGGGAGAAACAGAGGAGCCAGAAGTGGGGCTTCAGTAGCTTGTTAGCGAGAGAAATTGGGGAGAGGGCCCTTGTTGTGGTGGCAGAAGGAGACTAGTTCAGGAAGAGCGGTCTCCCAGCAGGTCCCACTTCAGCAGAACAATGAGAGTTACTGAGCCCCAGGGGGATGGAATTAGAAAACATCAACACCAAAACCACAGATGTGCCTTTGCACAGGCAGTGGAAAGGGAAGTGGCAGACACCAGCACAGACAACAGCTGCAACCACCCACGTGGTAGAGCAGTCCCAGGGAAGAGGAGACTTCCAGCAGCCAGACCACCCCTCCCCCACACCTCACCAAACCAGAGGCCATAGCACACAAAGCCAGTGATCAGGTGCACAGTTCTCAACATAAGAAGCTTGGGACAGAGCCCCCTGAACCTCAGAAGTAGAGATCCACTTTAGAAGACAGAAGGAAAAAAAAAGCCACCATGAAAAAACATTAAAAAACCAAAAATCATTGATTCCTATTATGGAGACAGGGAAGACCAAAATACCAATTCATAAAAGGACAGCATGGACACTATACCCACATCTGAAACCTCAAAAGGGAATGTGAACTGGTCTCCAGCCCAAAAAGCATTCCTAGAAGATTTCCAGAAGGACTTTAAAAACCAAATTAGAGACGCAAAAGAAAAATGGAAAAAATTCACCAATGAAAACAAAGTTTTTAAAAGTAAAATCGGCGAAATGGTTAAGGATATTCAGATAGAAATGGAGAAAATGTCTCACTGAAAAGTAAAATTAACCAAATGGAAAAGGAGATAGAGAAGCTAAAGGAAGAAAACAATGCATTAAAAATTAGAATTGGGCGAACAGAAGCTAATGACTCTATGAGACATCAAGAATCAGTCAAACAAAATCTGAAGAATGAAAAAATAGAAGAAAACTTGAAATATCTGATTGGAAAAACAACTGACCTGGAAAATAGATCCAGGAGAGACAATCTAAGAATTATTGGTCTACCAGAAAGCCACAATGAAAAAAGAGCCTGGACAGTATCTTTCAAGAAATCTCCATGGGTGACTGCCCCTAGGTCTTAGAACCAGAGGGTAAAATAGTCATTGAAAGAATCCACCCCTCACTCCCTGATAAAGATCCCAAGTTGAAAACTCCAAGAAATATTACAGCCAAATTCCAGAATTATCAGGTCAAGGAGAAAATACTGCAAGCAGCCAGAAAGAAACAATTCAAATATCACAGAACTATAGTAAGGATCACACAGGATCTTTCAGCTTCTACATCAAATGACAGGAGAAAATGGAATATGATATTCCAAAAGGCAGAGGAGCTTGGACTACAACCAAGGATCAACTACCAAGCAAAATTGAGCATAATTTTTCAGGCAAGGAGATGGACATTTAATGAACTAAGGGAATTCCAGACTTTCCTGATGAAAAGGCCAGAGCTCAATGGAAAACTTGATCTTCAAATACAAAATTTAAGACAGACATAAAAAGATAAATGGGGGGAAAACCCTTGTTAATCAATAAGGCAAATTATTTACATCCTTATGTAGGTTTATATTGTTTTACATA
>CM053623.1:454351189-454376125 GCA_028646595.1 Phalanger gymnotis
AACAAGAAAGAGAATTCATAAGGGACTTACTAAAGTTGAATTGTTTTGTTTACATTCCTGCATGGAAAGATGATATGTGCAATTTGTGAGATCTTTCCCAGCATTAGGGTACTTGAAGGGAATGTACATATGTATGTATGTATGTATGTATGTATAGACAGAGGGCACAGGGTGAGTTGAATATGAAGGGATGATATCTAAAAAATAAAATCAAATTAAGGGATGAGAGAGGAATATATTGAGAGAAGGAGAAAGGGAGAGAGAGTGGAGTAAATTATTTCACATAAAAGTGGCAAGAAAAAGCAGTTCTATTGGAAGGTAAGAGGGGACAGGTGAGGGGGAATGAGTGAATCTTGCTCTCATTGGATTTGACGTGAAGAGCAAATAACATACACACTCAATTGGGCATTTCACTCCACAAGAAAGTAAGAGGAAGGGAATAAAAAGGGGAGGGATAGAAAGGAGGGCAGATGGGGGAGGAGGTAATCAAAAGCAAACACTTTTGAAAAGGGACAGGGTCAAGGGAGAAAATTGAATAAATGGAGATGGAACAGGATGGAAGGAAATACAGTTAGCCTTTCATAACATGAGTATTGTGGAAGCGTTTTACTTAATGATACATGTGTGACCTATGTTGAATGGCTTGCCTTCCTAGGGAGGGTGGGAAGGGAAGAGGGGAGAGAATTTGAAACTCAATTTTTAAAAGTAGATGCTCAAAAAAAAAGTTGTTTTTGCATGCAGCTGGGAAACAAGATATATAGGGAATGGGGCATAGAAATCCATCCTGCCCTACAAGAAAGTAAAGGAAAAGAGGATGGGGGGGGGAAGTTTAGTGACAGAAGGGAGGGCTGATTGGGGAACGAGGCGATCAGAATATATGCAATCTTGGAATTGGAGGAGGGTAGAAATAGGAAGAAAATGTTTTACTCAAAATCTTGTGGAAATCTTTGTTGAAAACTAAAATATTAAATAAAAATGATAAAGTTCAAAAAAATTAACAATTTTAAAATTTCAAAATAAAATAAAAAGAAATAAAAAGAAATTATGGTATATGAATTGGATATAAATTATTTCACCATTAAGAAATTATGAAAGGCATGATTTCAGAGAAAACTTTGCTAGATATTTGTGAACTGACACAGAGTGAAATGAGTAGAACCAGGAGAATAATTTTTGCAATAACAATGACATTGTCAAGACAAACAACTTTGAAAGACTTAAAAATTCTAATCAGTATAATGAGTAAACATGATTCCAGAGCACTGATGATGAGTCACCTGTTGACGTAGAAGTGATGCATTCAAGATGCAGAATGAGACACACGTATCTAGACATGCTCAATGGGGGACTTTCTAGTGCTTAACTATGTGTATTTGTTAAAATGGTTAGCTTTTGTATTATTTCAATGTAGGTGAGAGGGTCAGTGAAGTAGAGAGGCTAGGGTTAAAGTTTCCAAATCCCTCCTCCCAAACAAATGAGGGAAGAATGAAAAAAGCCAGAAGGAATCACGGACAAGCAGGACACCTTTGAAAGCTGCACGTTGAACGTATTTAAAACTTAGAAGGAAAAGCAAGTTTTATGCATAATAGAGATCCACAGTTTTGTGTTATGTTCTGCAATGATTTTTATTGGAAATTTGAAATTTTTATTTTCAGTCAGTAAGTCAATAAACATTTGTTGAGTGCCTGCTGTGTATCAGGTGATGAGCTAAACACTAGGGATACCAAAAGGGATAAAAGATAGTCACTGTCTTCAAGGAACTCACAATCAAATGGGAGTGCCAACACACACATATGTGTGTGTGTGTGTGTGTATGCATGCATACATACATATATATATATGCATGCGTACATACATATACATGGAAATAAGAGGATGTTACCAAAATTAAGAAGGTTGCAGAAGCCTTCCTGGAAGGAAGCCAGAGAAGCCATTGGGCTGAGATTAGGAGAGAGAGCTTTCCAGGCATGGGGAATGAAGAGAGCAAATCCACAAATCAGAGATGGAATGTCTTGTTCATGGAACAGTCAGGAGGCCAGTGTCATTGAATCAAAAGGTATCTATTGTGGAGTGAGGTGTAATAAAGTGGGAAAGGTAGGAGGGGTCTAGGTTATGAAGAGCTTTGAATGCACAACAGAGCATTGTGTATTTGTTCCTGGAGACAATGGGAAGCAACTGTATATGAACACAATTACAAAATGCTCTTCACTCAAATAAAGATAGATCAAATATTAATTTCTCATGGATAATCCAAGCCAACATTATAAAAAATGACAATACTATCAACATTATTTTACTTATTCATGCCATACCTACTTTATAGAGTTAAAAAAAACATAGCAAAATTCATCTGGAGGAATAAAAGTTCAAGAATATCAAGGGAATCAATGAAATAAAGATCGGAAGGAAGGGAGACTAGCAAGACCAGATCTCAAACTATACTACAAACCTGTGATCATCAAAACAATTTGGTACTGGGTAAGAAATAGAGATCAATGATCAATGGAATAGATTATGTTCCCAATATGTAGAAGCATATGTGCACAGTTACTTGTGTTTCACAAACACAAAGATCCTAGCTATTGTGTTATGAGCTCACTATTTAACAAAAACCGTTGGGAAAACTGGGAAGTAATCTGGCAGAAACTAGGCAGATACCAACATCTCACACCATATACCAAGGCAATGTATCAAAATGGGTAAATGATATAGACATAAAGGATGATAGCATAAGCAAATTATTGGAGCATGGAAGAAATTAACTGTAAGATCTTTGGATAGAAGAAGAGTTTATGATCAAACATTATAGAGGTTTACTGGAAGTTAATTGGATAATTTTGATTACATAAAATTAAAAAGCTTTTGCAAAACAAAACTCATGCGTCTACAATTGGAAGAAAAGCAGGAAACTGGGAAATAAAATCTTTGCAGCAAGTTTTTTTTCTGACTGAGGTCTTTTTTTCTAGAATACATAAGGAAATGAATCAAATTTAGAAAAATAAGAGTAATATCCCAATTGAAAAAATGATGAAAAGATATTAATAGGTAGTTTTCAGAGAAAGAAATCAAAGGTATAGGCATATTAGGAAATACTCTAAATCACAAATAACTGGAGAAATGAAAATTAAAATAACTCTGGGACACTACCTCACATCCATCCGATTGATTTAAGATGGCAGAAAAGGAAAACGACATGCTAGAGAGGATGTGCTAAAATTGATGCTCTAATGCACTGTAGAAAAAGCTGTGAACTAGTCTAATTACTCTGGAGAACAATTTGGAACTATGGTCCCAAACCTATTAAACTGTACATATCCTTTGATGGAATGATGCTGCTGCCTACACTCCTAAAGAGATCAAAGAGCAGGAAAAGGACTAATAGTTATAAAAATATTCATAGTAACTCCTTTTGCTGTGGCAAAGAATTGAAAACTGAAGGGATGTACATCCACTGAGGAATGGTTAAACAATTAATAGTATATAAATGTGATGTAAGACTTTGTGCTGTAAGAAAGGATGAAGGGGAAGGGTTTTCAGAGAAACCTAGGAAGATTTATATGAACTGATGTAAAACAAAGTGTGCAGAGCCAGCAGAACACTTAGAGTATTATAAAGATGATCAACTGTAAAAGATTTAGAGCAGGGCTAGGGAACCTGCAGCCTCAAGGCCCCATGTGGCCCTCTAGGTGCTCAAGTATGGCATTTGAACCCAAACTTCACAGAACAAATCCCCTTAATAAAAGGATATGTTCTGTAAAACTTGGACTTAGTCAAAAGGTCACACTCAAGGACTTAGAAGGCCATATTTGGCCTCAAGGCTTCAGGTTACCCAGCTCTGACTTAGAGGAACTCTGATCAACACAATGTCTCATCACAGTTCCAAAGGACTCATGGCAGAAAATGCTACTGATCTGTAGACAGAGGGGGCAGGGCGGGGCGGGCGGAGGGAGGGAGCTGATGGACTCAGAGAGCAGATTGAAGCATTTTTGTTCTATTTTTTTAATGTCAATAATGCAGAAATATATATATAGAGTTAGGGCAGGAAGCAACTTCCAAAAATACCTCCAGCTATAGAGAAGAGCCCTGGCCATTGGGAGCTTAGGTGCCAAGAGGAGGAAGTGCAGGAAGCACTGTAGAGATGCTATCCTCAAGGGGAGGAGTGAGAGAATACTAAAGGTCCTGCAGTGGCAGAGGAGAGAGTTGCCTTGGCCAGGTGTGTTCCTCACACACTATTGTCATACTTTAAGTTTGTGCCCACTCTTCTGACTGGTGGCTTTCTCTCCTTGGAGTGCTTCAGGCAGAGATCCCTTGATGACTCAGGAAGACTTTCTAATGGGATTCTTTCATGAAATGGGCTGAACTAGAGCTTACCAAGCTTCTCTTCCAACTCTCATATTAATGGATTCAGGGATTGTGGATGACGAGTTTTTTTATCATCAGACCCATGCCCAGAATGCTCTCCTTCCTCCTATCTTCCTCCTGGATTTTCATGCTTCCTTCAAGTCCCAGGCAAAATCTTTCATCATACCATATATGTTCCTTACATAATACTATTATACTTCAAAGTTGTGCCCTCTTCCCAGTGGTGCTGTGTGTAGCCATGGGAAATTGTGTCTCAGCTTTATGGTTAGTATGGGAAAACATTCTGTCCAAGGGGCCAAGGATATACAACCCAGTGGTTGGTGCTTTGAGGCACACAGATTTTGGCTGAGTCTATACTCATAGGACAGAAGAATTGGAATGGACCTCAGAAGGCATCCAGTCCAATCTCTTTCTTTTATAGTTGAGGAAACTTAGGGAAACTCCAGAGTGCCTTACATAAGGCAACAGAGTGGAAGAGAAACCATGATCAAGTTTAGGTGGCCCTTTCCACCATGACACACTGCTTCCTGGACTAGGTCAAGTCTCTTTTTCCTTGATCACAATGGTTAATGAGTCCTTAGGGAATGCTTTCTTCCTCTCTCCAGTGATGTTAAGCCTTGTAAACTGAGGTTCTGGGCTCTGAAGAGTAGCTCTTGGGGTGCCCCAAATACCTCTTTCCAGGTTGAGAGCAGGGATGTGAGAACAGAGAACATCAAAATAGGGCTTTGAAACAGCCACACGTGACCATTGCCCAAGAAAATTACCCCCAGGTACATGATCTGATTAATCTGCTTTATGTGACTAGGAGTTATATATCAGGTTCTATTGGAAGAGAAGGAAAGAAATTCAGTGGAGAAGGGCTATGGGAGGGTCTATGGATGTGTTCTTGACTGAGAGAGGTCAGGAACCATCCCAGATCAACGTCCTGACCGTCCCATCTCCTCTTCAAAGATCTGGGGCTGATGCTGGAACCTCCTCCCTCAGTGACAATGATGGAGGTGCAGACACTTGAATTATAGGTCTATTAATATAGCAGTCCGGGTCTGAACCATTGCCATCCAGTGCTGAGCCGTTCGGCTCTAAGGGCTGCTGCTGTGTGTATGGGAAGTGCAACCAGTCAGAGATGCTCAGGAGCGCTCCAGGCTGAGCTCTCCAGGACCCTCCGGGAACATGGTGTCGCTGCCAAGAATGTCCACCCCGCTGTCTGGCAGCAGGGAAGTTTTCCAGGGGATTCTTGGTAATGATTAACAAAGAGAGCAGCTGACATCTCCTCAGGCCACCAGCAAGACCAAAGAGTCCAGCAAAGGCCCCAGGCCAGGCGGACCAAGGTCAGGCGGACCCAAGTAGAGCGTTGGCAAAAAGCCTCGGCGAAGACGGACTCTGGCCGAAACCATAGAACATCCTGCTTGGTGAGGAGGGCTCGCTTCAGTTGTCTGGAGTTCCGCTCAGTGGACTGGTCTGAGCCCAGAGGCTTCCTTCTACCTGCACCTGACCTCCATGTTAACCAGTCGACGCTAGCTTTGAGACCTTAAGAAAAATCAAAGAGAGGAAAGTTCTTGAACCCAAAGGCAAACACCTACCTGATTCTTCTGGGATGACTGTGAGAATATGGTTGGTTTCCTCAGTTAAATATAATGAAGATTAATTGATATGGTGCAGAGGTTAACCGTGAACTTCGGGTTAAAGAAGGTTAAAACATTACTATTTCAAACAGAGGGGAATGTGCTTAGTAAAATATTGACTTTTGGTAACTCAGAATCTGCTTCAATACTTGAATAGATTAGCTCAAGGTCTTTAGGGACAACATGGAGGAAAACTAGGGCTCAGCAGATACTCTAAAGGTGAGGTAAGACCTAGATTCAAATCGAGCCTCAGACATTACTAACTCTGTAAGTCTTTACAAGTCACTTCACCACCTTGTTGATAATTTCACTTACCTATGAAGCAAGTACTACAGGTATTATTGTCCTTGTTTTACAGGTGAGTAACTGAGGCTCAGGGCCTCTTCTAGGATGAGACCCTCTCTTGTGAGGGTCTCATGTCTTTTGTACATATAGCAATGGCCATGGAGTGAGCTGTAGTCATGACAGTGAGGGGTAACAGCAACAATGAGACAAGTTTGATTCATAGCAGGGCTTCATTCCTATTTAAAAAAAACACTAGAAAACATAGTAATAAATGGAACTTTCCTTATAATGATATGTAGTATCTATCTAAAACCATCAGCAAATATTTTCTATAATGGGGATAGTCTAGGGACCTTCCCAATATGATAATTGGTGAAGCAAAGATTCTCACTATTACAATTATTACTCAGTATTGTACTAGAAATGCTAGCTATAGCAATAAGAGAAGAAAAAGAAATTAAACAAATTAGAATAGTCAATGAGGAAACAAAACGATCACTCTGTGTTGATGATATAATGGTATACTTAAAGAATCCTGGAGAATCAATTAAAAACTACTTGAAATAATTAACAATTTTAGCAAAGTTTGCAGGATATAAAATAAACTCAGATAAATCATCAGCATTCCTATACATTACCAACAAAGTTCAGTAGCAAGAGACAGAATGAGAAATTCTATTTGAAATGGCTGTAGACAATATAAAATATTTGGGAGTCTACCTGCCAAGATAAACCCAGGGACTATATGAACACAATTACAAAACACTTTTCACACAAATAAAATCAGATTTGAACAATTGGAAAAATATTAATTGCTCATGGATAGGCTGAGCCAATACAATAAAAATGACAATTCTGCTGAAATTAATTCAAGTATTCAGTGTCATCCCAATCAAACTTCCAAAACTTAATTTTAGAGCTAGAAAAAATAACAACAAAATTCATCTGGAAGGAGAAAAGGTCAAGAACATCAAGGGAATTAATAGAAAACAAAATGGAAAGTGGCCTAGATATATGAGATTTCAAACTCTATTTTAAAGTGGTAATCACCAAGAGAATTTGATACTAGCTAAGATATGCACTGGTGGATCACAGCAATAGATTAGGCACATAAAACACAGCAGTAAATGACCATAGTAACCTAGTGTTTGATAAACCCAAAGATCCAAGCTTTGGAAGCAAGAACTCACTATTTGCCAAAAACTGCTGAGAAAACTGGAAAGCAGTTTGGCAAAACCAAGGTACAAACATTGGTTCTAGATCTAAGCAGAATTAAGTATAGACCAACATCTCATACTGCATACCAAGATAAGGTAATAAAAAGCAATACTATAAGAAAATTATGGAATAATTTACCTATCAGATCTTTAGATAAGGAAAGAATTTATGACTAAACAATAGATAAAGAGCATTACTTAGATATAAAATGGATGTTTGGATGACATTAAATTAAAAAGGGGTCCCCAAATGAAACCAATGCATCCAAGATTAGAAGGAAAGCAGAAAGACTGGGAAAAATTTTGCAGCAAGGGTCTCTGCTAAAGAACTCATTTCTCAAATATATAGAGAACTGAATAAAATTCATAAGAATGCACGTTATTCCCCAATTGATAAATGGTCAAGGGATATGAACAGGCAATTTTCAGAACAAAAAACCAAAGCTATAAATCACAATTGATTAAAAATGCAAATTAAAACAACTCTAAGGCACCACTTCACAACTGACAGATTGGCTAATATGATAAAAAAGAAAAAATGATAAATGTTGAAGGAGATGTGGGAAAAATTGGACACTAATGCACTAGTGGTAGAATTGGGAACTGATCCAACCATTCTGGAGAGCAATTTAACACTATGGGCAAAGGGCTATAAATCTGTGCACACCCTTTAATCCAGCAATTCCACTACTAAGTTTGTATCCCAAAGAAATTTTTTTAAAAATGAAAAAGACCTATATGTACAAAAATATTTATAGCAGCTGTCTTTGTGGTGTCCAAGAACTGGAAACTGAGGGGATGCCCATCAATTAGGGAATGGCTGAACTAGTTGTGATATAAGATTGTGATAGAATACTATTGTGTCATAAGAAATGACAAGTAGGATGCTTTCAGAAAAATTTGGAAAGACTTATGAACTGATGCAGAATGAAGTGAGGAGAACCAGGAGACCATTGTACACAGTAATAGCAACATTGTATGATGATCAACTGTAAGTGACTTGGTTATTCTCAGCAATACAATAGTCAAAGAAAATTCCAAAGGACTCATGATGAAAAATGCTATCTACCTCGAAAGAAAGAACTGGTGGAGCCTGAATGCAGATTGAAGCAGACTATTTTCAATTTATTTTGTGTGCATTGCAGGTGGGGTGGGGTTGGGGGGTGGTGCTTGGTTTTGGTTTTGGTGTGTGCCTTAACAGCATGACCAATGTGGAATTATGTTTTGCATGACTGCACATACATTGCCTATATCAAATTGCCTGCCATCCCAGGGACAGAGGAGGAAAAAGAGGGATGGAGAGACTTTGGAATTCAAATTTTTTAAAAAGGTTAAAAAATTTACGTGTAATTAGAAAAATATTATTCAAAACTAAAATAAATTTTGGGATGACAGAAACCTCACCAAGGTGAAAGTACAATCTCTCTTGATTCCATTGCTTCATCTCTTTATTATCCTATCTATAGCTTGTTTGTACATACTTGTTTGCTTGTCATCTCATTAGATTATGAACTCCTTGAGGGCAGGGATTGTCTTTTGCCACTTTTTATATTTGCAGCGTTTATCATTGTAGTAGGCACTTTAAAATGTTTATTGGCAGACAACTAAGAAAGAATTGTAAGAATACACTTGGCAAGTCTATCAAGAGAGTTTTAAATTTAAAAGAATGGGGAAGGAAGAAGTGGCTGAGGACTATCCATGAAGCTGGACATCATAGTAAGTAGCTGAAATTAAGAAGATTGGTAGGTGAGACCCTCATAACTTCACAGCAGACAAAATCCAAGGAATGAGCCAGTAGTAAAATCTGTGATTTCAAAGGTTTCAGCACAATTTGCAACATTTAGAAAACAAGAAAAAGGAATCAGAGGTTGTGATATAATGAGGCAGAGCCAGCCTCCTATGTACAGGGCAGTCGGTCCTTGAAAGACCAAGACATAATGAGATGAAAGGGGCCAATGAGCAGGTATTAGATTAACTGTAGATTCAGCCACTTCTTTCTGAGGTGCAGTCAAGTTCACTGAAGGAAGGAGAAGTCCCAGAGTCAGTGAGTTCAAGCGAACCCAGGCAGAAACCATTGGCCCTAAGGGCTTCTCAGAGAGGAAGACCCAGGCTGAGGGAGTCCCATGAAAAGAAGACCTCTTTCCACAACTGCCCCTCAAGATGCCTGTCTATCCACAGACATCATAATATGGCATAAATCACAGAATATAGAAAACAGTTCAATTAAGCTTACAAAATGATCAGGACTGACACCCTAAGCAACATTCTGACCCCAAAGTTCCCCTGCCCCCTATATCTCTATAGAAAGCATGGAATTGGGATCTAGTTCTCTGGGATCAAGGTTGGCCTTTGGATTTCCCCTGTGTTTGGGAACTCAGAGGTGGAACTCCAACACAGTCTACCCTGACATCTTGCCCAGCATCATTGCCACCACATCGCTTCTCATTGACCCTGGAGCTGAACATCCATGAATCAGTCAATGCTTCCAGCAGCACATTCCACCTGGCTCTCAAAAAACTCAGCCCTGTCAAAGCTACCCATCTTCAATCTGAGGATGATTTGTAACCAATGCATTCTGTAAAATTATCTTGGTCATACTCAACACAGAAAACTGGCACTGCTTTGTCTCTGGTTTACAGTGAAAATGGTTCTCTTTCCTGAAAGTATATGGAGCTCTTTTTATGGGTCTCTCTGTCATTACCTTGGACTGCATGTGCAGCTTGGAACTAGGGATCCTCTGGGCAAAGGTGCTCCCATAGAATGAACATTTAAGAACCCAACCTTGCTGCTGATATATCCTTCGAGCTAGATGCTCACCCAAAACTAAACCAATTTTTCTTTGTGAACAGTCCAAAGAATTTTTGCATGCTCAACTGCACACAGACACAAGAATACTGCCTGCCTACACAGTTTCCATCGATGTGAAAGAAAGGTTGTGGGGGAGGTGTCCTTACTGGTCTAAAAAATATATCCCTTGTTTTGTTGCAGTCAAATGACTACTTTCTTCACTCAGTAGCTCTCTGAAGAAATTCTCTTCTTGGGGTCAGCATCCCAGTCCTGATGGCCTTTGAGGATCTCCTACCTGAAGTTGGAGATATGGGAAGATTCCAGATCCTTCAGGTCATTTCTTTAGCTATCCCTCTAGTATTTATAGCTAGCCATTGTCTTATAGAGAACTTCACTGCCTTTGTCCCTGAGCACCGGTGCTGGGTTCACTTACTTGACAATACCTCGGCTTTGCTCAATGTCAATGTGAACCTTAATTTTAGTTCCCTTCTAAAGCTTTCCATCCCCCTGGATTCCAATGGGAAAGTAGAGAGGTGTCGCCGATTCTTATGGCCACAGGGGCAGCCTTTGGGTCCAAATGTCCCAGGACAAAACCTGAGCCAGCTGGAGATGGAATCGTGTGTGGATGGCTGGGTTTATGACCAAAGCATGTTCACTTCTTCCATTGTGACTGAGGTAAGGGGTTCTTCCTGCTGCTCCTTTTCCATCCTGGCAAGATTTCATTCTCCTTTTGAAAAACTACTGCCGATCTGGAACTTGATTCCCTTGGTGAATGACAGAATTAGATTGCTTTCATCTGCCAGCCCTCCATCTCACAGCTCTTTCTGTGATAAACATTTGTGAGGGATCCCATTTATTAGGTCCTGCTGCCAAATACCAAGTCAAAAAGGCAGAGAGTTATTTTGCAGATTTTCTTTATGCTTTGAGCTCACACAGTCAGGATAACAGAAGATTTAGCAAATTCTACATTAAAAGACCAGAGGTCTTGAAATAGGATATTGTGGAGGTCAAAGGAGTGAGCATTATAACCAAGAATCACCTATTCAACAAAACTGAATATAATCCTTCAAGGGAGGGGGGATAATGGACATTCAATGAAACAGAGGATTTTCAAGCATTCCTGATGAACAAAGCAGAGCTGAATAGAAAATTTTACTTTCAAATACAAGACTCAGAAGTAGCATAAAAAGGTAAACAGAAATTGGAAATCTTAACAAAATCAACAAGGTTAAGCTGTTTATATTCCTATATGGGAAGATGATACTTGTAACTCATAAGAATTTTCTCATTACTAGGGCAGTTAGAAGAACAATAGATAGAGGGCACAGGTGTGAGTTGAATATGATGGGATGATTTCAAAATAAATAAAATTAAGTGGTGAGAAAGAGGAATGCACTGGGCAAAAGGGAAAGGGAGAGGTAGAATGGAGCAACTTATCTCACATAAAAGAAGCAAGAAAGATCTTTTAACAGTGTAGGGCTACATAGGCAATGTGGCAGGGAACCCTTGAACCTTACTCTCATCAGAATTGGCTCAAAGAAGTAATTACATACACATTTCATTTGGTATAGAAATCTATCTTACCCAGCAGGAAAGTAGGAGGGGAAGGGGATAAAAAAGGTGATGGCACTGATAGAAAGGAGGGCAGATTGGGGGAGGTAATAGTCAAAAGCAAATCACTTTTAAGGAAGGACAGGGTAAAAGGAGAAAGGGAATAGAATAAAAAGGAGGGAAATGGGATATGAAAAATTTGAAGCAAGTTTATCAGATAGAGGCTTCATTTCCCAAATATATAGAGAAGTGAGTCAAATTTATAAAAATGAGCTCCATTTCCCAACTGATAAATGGTCAAAAAATATGAACAGTTAGTTTTCAGATACAGTATTCAAAGCTATCTATAGCGATAGGGAAAATGCTCTAAATCACCATTGATGTGTGAGAAATGCAAATTAAAATAATTCTGAGATATCACTTAACACCCACCAGTTTGGCTAATATGACAGAAAAGGAAAATAACAAAGATGGGAGGGGATGTGGGAAAATTGAGATACCAATGTACTGTTGGTGGAGTTGTGAACTGATTCGACTATTACATAGAGCATTTTGCAACAACACCCAAAGAGCTATAAGACCATGCATACCCTTTGACCGAGAAGTACTACAACCAGTTCTGTATCCCAAAATGATTTAAAAAAAAGTAAGAGGACCGATGTGTACAAGAATATTCATAGCAGCTCTTTCCTGGTGGCAAAAATTGGAAATTGAGGTAATGCCCATCAACTGGAGAATGGCTGTGGTATATAATTGTGATGGAATACTATTGTGTTATAAGAAATGATGAGCAGGATGGTCTCAAACCTGGAAAGGTTTACATGAAAAAACGCAAAGTGAGATGAGTAGAAGCAGTAAAATAACGTACGGAAGAATAGCAACAGTGTAAGAAGATCAGCTGGGAACGATTTAACTATTCTCAGCAATTTAGTGACCCAAGACATTTCTGAAGGACTTGTGATGAAAAATGCTATCTCCAGAGAAAGAGCTGATGACATCGGAATACAGAAGAGGGCATCTTTTTAAAAAAAACTTTATTTTTCTAGGGTTTTTTCCTATATTTTCTTTCACAATATGATATATGAAAACATGTTTTGCATGACTATACATGTACAAACCACATAAAACTGCCTTCTAGATGAGGGGGGCAGAGATAGAGGTAAAGAATTTGGAACTCAAACTTTAAAAAAAACATTGCTTTTCCATGTGATTGAGGAATTTTTAAAAAGGAAATATTTCCTTAGAACAAGAAGCTTCTTTAATCAAGAAGAATGCCACTTGTACAAGTAAATGTTTAGATAGGATCCAGCTGTTTTCCGTTCTATGGATTTGTGTTGCTAATATCACCATGCATTAACTAGGCAAGCAAGAGAATTTCTGAACTAAACGTAGAGATCAGTTGATATTAACTAATTCTCTTTTAAATTTGCTTCTTTTCAGTTTTTTACTCCAAACAAAGAAAGAAAGTTTCAAAAAAGTTTAAAGCACAGGCTCACCTGTATGGGAAAAAATCAGAGAACCCAGAGCTTCTGTAGCCTCATATAGAATGTAAAATACATAAGCAGGATGGACAATGGAATGTTACAGAAAGCAGGAGGGGAGGATAAGGGTATGTACATCAGAAGGGGAAAGATAAGGATGTCTGCATCAGGAAGGATAGGGTCAAAATGAACTTGAAACTGACATCCCAAGCTTGACTGTATTGATGTATGATGTACCATTGTATGACTGTATGATGGAGGCAGTGGCCTCTTCTTATCGTAGTGGGGCAAGAAGCCTGAGCCAGAGTCTCTTTGCCATCATAGTCTTTCTCTTGCCACATTAGCAGCAAGATTCCTGGGCCCAAATTCATTTTAATATCTTAGGCTCTCATCTTTTCTTTCAGTGGGACCTAGTGTGTGACTCCTGGACACTGAAGTCCTTGTCTCAGTCTGTATTCCTTGCTGGGATTCTGGTGGGATATCCCATATGGGGCTATCTCTCAGACAGGTGAGTTTCACATGGACGCAGATGGTTCTGAAACCCAGGAAGCCAAGGGCCATAGAGCTAAAAGTTGGAAGATGATAGTATAGATCTTTCGGTCTATGCCACTCATTCGACAAAGGAGGAAACCAAAGCCCAGGGAAGCAAAGCGACTTGACTCTAGGGTCACACACCTAGAGTCGAAAGCAGAATTTGAACCAAAGACTTTCAATTTTTAAGTCTAGCATTTCTATGCTATGCCAACAGTCCACAATAACAAGGAGAAGATTCAGGGCTAGATTTGGGGTTGTGGGTGGAGGTAGGTCCAAGACTGGAAAGAACCCAGTAATATAGGCAGGCTGGTGATGTGCTGAACATGGGACAAAGGTCAGTCAGTCAGTCAACAAGTGTTTCTTAAACATTTAGCATGTGCCAAGAACTGGACTAAGAGCTGGTGATAGGAAACAAAACAAAAACAGTCCCTGCCTTCAAGGAGCTCACATTCAATGGGGGAGACAATATGCAAACAACTCTGCACATTAAAGACACATACGCAATAAACTTCCTCTCAGGAGGAAGGCGCTGCCCTGGTGTTAAGTACTAAGGAAGACTTCTTGCTAAAGGTGGAATGTTAACTGAAACTTAAGGAAACCAGGGAAGCTGAAAAGAAGAGATGAGGAGGAAGGCATTCTGGGGAGTGGGGATAGCAATGAAGCCAATGCCCAGTGGGGGCTGTGGGTGGGGGGATGACATTGTGCCTCTGTCCTGGGGTCACAGACATCAGGTTTCCTGTGATGCAGGTTTGGGAGAAAACGGATGCTGCCTCCAAGTTACCTCATTCTGGCTGTCTCCAGCAGTGGGGCTGCCTTTGCCCAGTCATTGCCAGTTTACTGTTGCCTTCGCTTCCTGCTCGGGTTTTTGATATCAGGAGCCGCACTTGCCAGTGGGACCCTCGGTAAATCTCCTCTGTGTGGCTTCTTCAACATTTTCACGTGTTCTTTGAGATCTTACCTGGGTCTGAAATTAATCCTATGCTGGGGATTGCTTTCAGTTATAGAATGGACCACCAGCCAGCACCGGCCCCTGGTAGCCGTCATATTATCACTGTGCATCAGTCTGGGGTATCTGTTTCTTGGGGTTCTGGCATATGGCCTCCAGGAGTGGCGCAGACTCCAGCTGGTAGTGTCTGCTCCCTTCTTTGCCTTCTTCCTGACCTCATGGTAAGTGCCCCCGGGGCTTATGTTCTCTCTCTGCATGGGCTGCAGATGGAGGGTGAAGAATCCCACACTTCTATATACAGGAAAGCTCATTTCAGGATGTTTCAAAAGAGGATGGGATATTTCCAATTGTGGACTGGGGTACCAGTCAGGAGTTAAAAGCCATGCTTGAATGAGAAAGACTTAAAGCCAAATACCTTCATCAAATTATCTCTGGGTTATAAGAAGTAAAGAAAATAAAATGAAAGTTATTAGTGATGAACAGGCTTTCCTCAAAGTACCAAGAAGAATATCCCAAGACACAAGAGGTGGGATACAAAATTATTAAACTTCAAATCAAAAGTCATGTGTTCAAATCCCACCTTTGCCCCTTATTACATAAGTACCCTTTCACAAATCACTTACCCTCCCCATACCCTAGGTTCTTCTTCTGTGAAATGAAAAGGTCAGACTGACATGTAGGATCTCTTCTAGCTCTAGCAGGGGCTAGCTGGTATGAACTTTGAGCCAGGAAGACTCATCTTCATGATTTCAAGTCTGGCCTCAGATACTCACTAGCTATGTGACCCTGGGCAAGTCACTATACCTATCAATGCTATAAGCAACCCACCAAGACAAAATTGCAGTGGTAGAGGGATTTTTCACCTCCTGGGAGTTCCCTGTTCCAATGAAATTGTAGGTCCAGTCCTTATCTCTATCTTTCAGAGACTTAATTATGGAAAGGGGGCATTTTTGGAGTCAGAAGATCTGGGTTAGAACCCTAAATGCAGGTCTCCAGAAGGCCGCCTGCCTCCAGGCAACCCCAGCCTCTCCTGCCTAATCTTTGTGTCAAATGGGCTCCTGAGTGTGCTGACAGAGAGTCCTACATGCAGCTCGGCCAATACCTCCCCCAGCATTTCTAGGGTCATGAGATCAAAAAAAGTTATTGAAGAAATCCTGCACCTTGCATATAGGGAATCTCTCCTTTTACACAACTGAGGAACAGATCTATGAACTCTTTAGCAAAAGTGGCACCATAAAGGAAATCATCATGGGCACCAATAAAGTGAAGAAAACAGCATGTGGATTCTGGTTTGTTGAAGTTTACTGCAGAGCAGATGCCGAAGGTGCCATGCGGTACTGTAATGGAACTCACCAGGAGAATGGAATCATCTGTACAGGTGGGGATACATATTTCAAAGAGGGCAGACAGGACAGACAGGGAAAATCAGGGTCCAGGTACAAGATGAAGCTGAAAAAGATTATGATGCCATTACTAAGGCAGTTTGAAAGAAAGGTTGTGGCTGAGTCATGCATGTTAGGATAAGTCTAAAAAACAAAGTTAGGGAGGAAAAGGTACAAAGGAGCAATTATCTCATAAAAACAGGGAGCGAAAGGAAGAACTAATGCCAAGCAAACAGGTTGGGGGTGGAAGACTGGTAGTGTTGGAACCTTCCTCTCATCTGGGTTGAAGAGGAAGTAAAGTGCACATCTGAAGAGGCTTAGAAGCCTTCTGAACTTCTAGAGAATTGAGAAAACTCGGGGCTAGATTGGGGAAGGGATTTTTAAAAGGGTATGTATATAGAATAAGTTTAGGAAGGTAGGGGAGAAGATAAGGGAGCAGATTTTAAATGGGGTGGGTAAAATAAGAAATAAGACAGTAAGGGGAAAAGATAAGGTAACAGGGAGAGAGTAAAAAGAGAGACTGAGAAGGAAAATGGTGAGTACAAATAAGATGAAGGGTAATTGACAAATATTAATTAAAATATTGTGAAATCTATAAGAATATGAGGCATTCCCCAATTGATAATTGCTCAAAGGATATGAACAGGCAGTTTTCCAAAGAAGAAATCAAAACAGTTTATAGTCATATAAAAAGTGCTCTAGGTCATTAATGATTAGAGAAATACATATTAAAATAATCGAGATATCATTTCACACCTACTAGATTGGCTAAAATGTGAGGAGAATGACAAATACTGGAGAGGATGTAGAAAAACTGAATCTCTAATTCATTGCTGGTGGAATTGTAAAATAAACTAACCATTTGGAGAGTATCTGATATTATATCCAAGGAGTTATTAAAATACTGATATCCTTTGGGTATAATAAAAAAACACATACAGTAACAGCAATATTATTTTGAGAATGACTTCAAGGAAAGAAGTTATTTTGACTTTTATAAATACCCAAATTAACTATAAGGGACATATGAAAGAAAGATGCTATCTGCATCCAGAGAAAGAACTGATAAATAGAAGTACAGGATAATTTTACACATATATACACACATGTGTATATATACATATGTGTATATATGCCTATTTGCATCTAATGGTAGGCATTTCTGGGGTAAGGTGAAGGAGGGAATAAAAAAGAAAAAAATTGCATGATAATTTTGTTATATATTTGAAAGGAACAGCAAGTTGTGCAGAGTCGATTTGCTGTTTCATGTATGATCATCTTTTTATTGCACTATGTTATAAAATACTTGTTTTATTCCATAAATTAAAAATAACATTTTAAAAATTGGAAATGACAAAAATTAATTACACAATAAAGAATTCTGCAATAGTGAAAAAAGACTACGATGCCAGAAAACGAGGCTATAGGAAACGGGGCAAAATCAATGACTGATGAAAGCCCATCATTTAAAAAAGGAAACTTTGGCTGGTTGACAGATTCTTCAAAGAGCAGCACTGGAGTTCGGGATACAGTTTACTTTAACAGGCTCTCATTTATTCCTCTGCCTCTGTAAGAGAATTAAGCCTGAACCTTTGACTTGGCTTTCCACTCTGAAAATCATTCAATGTCAGAACCTAAGGCAGTGACTTTGGTGTTGGAGCCTTGAGGTCTTGTCTGCTTGTCAGGAGGACTCCCTGTCACCTGAGGAATGGCTAGTAATGGAGCAGATCTATTAAGAGATATCAATGCAATAAAACACAGCTTTCCTTGAAGCAAGATTAGGAAGGTCTTATTCTGTGATTATGTTACCACTTTTGTCTTTCAGAATTGGAGCGATCATTTTTTAAAAGTCCTAATAAAATTTGTATGAAATGAATTTAATGATCTATGCTCTAGTGTCAATATTCTATAAATTACGATAGTTTTATTTCTACAGTTTTTTAATCAATCTCTTATTTCCAAGGGGACTTCTAACTCATCACGGTATAAAAGTTTGATAGAAAAATTTTTAAATAGTTCTGCCTTAGCACTAATGATCTCACAATCTCAGGGAAAGTCCTCTGTTCTGATAATTTTGATGGATGGCTTAGAAAGAAATTTGTATTTACAGTGTTAAGGGGGTTTATTAAACATATATTTAATCTTTCTAATAGAGACCATGGAGATAAAATGTTATAAGTTCGGGAGGCATTTGTTTTAACTTTGAAATTTTGACAAGCTGGCACTAATCCTGCCTTATTTTTTTTTTTGCTAGAGTAATAAAGGGATGAGAAGGTTTAGCAGAAAACTTAAAAATGAAGGAAACAAAATATTTTAATAGAAAAGATCTGATAATCTGATAATCGGAATGGAATGAAATGTCCATTTTCTGGTCAGTGATTCAAGACATATTCAAATGCCATAATTCTCCTCTCTGCATTTGCATTGCTGATACAAGAATGGAATTCTTGCTGAATTATGCACCTGAGATCATTACTCCCATGGGACAGAGGAGGACATTTTCTTTCCACTTAGAACTTAAGGATGATTTAAATGCTCACCTATTGACAATTTTAGAAGTTTTTCCTGATAGGTCTATTTGAACATCTATTGGGGAGGACGCATGTGAGCTAACAGCAAAAACCTGTGCTGACTCATTTAAAGAATCTTTGTCAAAGGGGCAAAAAGCAAACTCTGGCAATCTTGTCAGAGGTGTGTGGCATAACTAGGGATGAAGGCTTTCATATGTGAACTTTCTTTTGCATATTAAATAATTCAAAGTAATTACATGTAGAATTAATAACAAGAACCCCAACTCTGCTATACACAGGAAGTGTGACTTTGAATGAGTAGAAAAAAGAGAATTAACTATATCTGTCCTGCACTATTTAATCAGGTGGTTGCCAGAATCTGCTGGATGGCTGATTGTCCAAAACAAATATGACGATGCCTTAAAGGTGCTCAGAAAAGTTGCAAAAATCAATGGAATAAAGGATAAGACCCTAACTGTAGAGGTGAGAGAGGAAGGAGGAGCCAGGGCTGGGATGTGGGAAATGGTGACTTTTCAAGTCAAGCCCAATAGCCAGGGGCCTACCAAGAGGAAATCCCATCTCTGATGATGCTCCTCCAAGTCTCAGTGGGCCAGGGAACAGGTCAGGGATAGGGGTGGCTTCTTTAAGACATACTGGACAACAACAGGGGCTCAATGATTGAGGGTCCCTGGAGGCCACAGTAAACTTGCCTGTTTGAAGATATCAGTCCTTGGGGCTGCCTAGCTGTTTCCAAGAGAAAAACCAGACTGGGGGAAGAGGTACCTGAACTATGGGAAGGTGTGAAGATGCCTGCTTGAAAGGGGGCAGGTGTGAGTCTCTCTCCTTCCCTCTGGTTTAAGAGGGTTCCTGCAACCCTCTGCCCTTCTGCCCTCCTGTCTCAAATGCCATTCTCCACATTCCTTCTGGTCTGCGCTTTCTGTTTTTTCACCTCATTTCTTTCTTTGCTCAGGGTTTTAACACTTGCCCTGCCATTCCATGAGGAGAAATGTCAAATGGTTAACGAGACAATTAAATAACAAAGATCCAATGAGATTACATTTATAAAGCATCTAGCACAGTATTTGCCACATAGTAGGTGCTTAATGAGCACTTCTTCCCTGCCTCCCTCTGGCCGCAGAGCAGCCTTGACTGTGGCTGAGCCTACCAAGGATCACCTGCTCACACAGGGCAAAATTATTAAAAGAGTCTTAATGAAATTCGCATGAAATGAGTTTAAAGATTTGTGCTCTGGTAACTAGGAACACTAGGTAGGTACGGAAGCCAGCCCCTGAAGGCAATGTGGATGGAACACTAGATTTTACTGTCCAGGAGACATGAGTTTGAATCCTTCCATGGCTACATCCTGGCTTAGTCATGAAGGGCAAGTCCCTTAATCTCTCAGGCCTCAGTTTCCCCATCTATATATTGCCCCAAGGTGCATTTCCATAGGAAATTCCTGGTGGCTTACTCAAACAGAATCACCCAAGTGCATTTTTAGTTTCTATGAGGCCAAATTCAAACAGCAGCTTAAAGAAAATGTCCTCTGTCCAAACATAAGCTTCAGCCTTCTGCTCTGCTGCAAGGAGGAGGAAAAACATACTACGGAAGCACGGCCGTCTCTCTGTGGAGCTACATCCCCTGAAATGCATAGCTCGTGAGCCTTTACTGTTCAGCCAATGAACACAAGCCAAAGCAAAGGCATTTAATGAAATAACAAAATAAGAAAGTGTTAGAACATGGGGAACACCTTCAACAACTTGACTAGATTGCATTAATATGCAGAGTGGACATGTGTAGGAAACCCAAGATCATACAATAATAAATCCCCACATAAGGGTCTCTAAGGCCACTTAGTCCAACCCCCTCATTTTATGGATGAGAAAATTGAAGACTAGAGAAGTTTTTGGTGATTTGCACAAGTTCACACAAATATTAAGGAACAGATCAGAACAAGGTGTCCTGACTCCAGAGTCAGCATTCTCTCTGCTCTGCTACATATGCATGGAGAGGAACACGAAGAAGCAATGTGTGTGATCAGGATATATTCAGGGACCAAACAATTATAGAATTGAAGCTGGAAGGGATCTCAGAGTTCATCTCCCTCATTTTACAAATGAGAAAACTCAGGCACAGGGAGAATGAGGGCCTTGCTGAGGGCACACAGGGAGTATCAATGGCAAGATGTGAAACCAAGTTTCTGCCTCAGAGCCAGTGCTAATGTTAATTTTTTCCTTGTGTTGATATTTAGTTCTTACGATGTATATATGTTTGAGATGACTGAGTTCTGAAAACTATTTAGCCAACTCCTTCAGATATGAAGTACCTATGAAGTATTTTCATTAAAGTTTTATTAATATGCATTGTTGTTCTGTGGAGTGCTATGTTTATATCTAAGCTGGATGTCAGTAGCTCCATGGAGGAGCACCCATAGGGGATATATAGATCCTAGGTGTGCACCCCTCATGCTTTAGTGACAGACATGGGCACAGCCTGTTGTCTCTACTGATCTTATATGACCTGAGGGTTCTCCTCTGATCCTATGGTCACAGACATGGCTCGACTGGGCACATTGTAATAGAACTTGCCATTGGGGTAAGGAAAGGCTTAACAAGGCTTTGGGGCCATAGCCAACAAACTCTCATTTGGTCCCAGTCCCTGTCTAGAATCTCTCACCAAGCCAGTTGGTCCTGCTCCTTCCTTATGTTCTTCCATATTCTAACCCCCAGCTTGACTCTATTGTTGGCTTTTCTCTCTAAAGGCTTTGAGATCCACTATGGAGATGGAGCTGGCTGCAACACAGACCCGTTATACCATGTTGGATTTGGTCCACTTTCCAATCCTGCGTACAAGAATCCTCTGTATGTCCTTTGCAGGGTAAGTTCCCTATAATGTATGAGGAATATTAATGTTTACAGCCCCCGCAAAAGAGTCTCTCAGACAGACACAGTAAATAGGTGATAGAAGTGGACAGGCTGAGCTGCAATCTTCTATCAGTGATTCACAGAATCGCAGAATCTTAGAGCTAGGTGGCACAGTGGATAGAGTGCCAGCCCTGGAGCAGAAAGACTTATCTTGCTGAGTTCAAATTTGTCTCACACACTTACTAGCTATGTACTTCTGGATATGTTACTTAACCTTGCTTGCCTCAGTTTCCTGATTTGTAAAATGAACTGGAAAAGAAAATGGCAAACCACTCCAGTACCTTTACCAAGAAAAACCCCCAATGAGGTCATGAAGAATAAGACATGACTAAAAAGACTCTTCAACAACAAGTTAAAAAACCTTCAGAGGCCATCTAATTCAGCCTGAGTTTAAGGAATTTGATCACCAGTATTCCTCACCTTAGCCCCACTAACACTTATCCAGCTTCTGCCTAAAAACCTCAAGTGAAAGGGAATCCACTAGCTCTTAGCAAAGTCTATTTTACCTTCATCTCTAACTATTATGAGTTTGTCCTTTACCTAGAGCCTCATCCTGCCTCTCTGCGACTTCTACCTTGGCTCCTCATTCTGCCTCTGGGGCCATGCAGAGAAAATGTTTACTCTCTTCCACATGTCAGCCATGAAAGTCCTTGAAGGCAGGGCTCATGTCCCCCTCCCCAAGTCTTCTCTTCTCCAAATGAATCATCCCCAGCTTCTTCAAGGGATCTTCATGTGGCAAGAGCATGATGTCCTTCCCCATCCCGGCTCCCCTCCTCTGGGCATTCATCTGAGTTATATTTAAGAGAAGAAGATTCAGGCCAAGAACAGCCCCCAGCACTTTCTTAAGTGATAATGGAAATCTATCTCAAGGAATCCACAAGTTATCATTATGCTCCATGAATTCAACACATCAGGGACATGCATTCTCCCTATACTGATGGGTGTTGAAATCCATTGTCACCTTCTTTCTCATCTTGTGCATTTTTTTCTGTTCATTGTTCCATAAATGTTCCTTGGCTGATCTATCCAATGAGGTGGAGTGATAAAGGTGATGATGATAGCTACCATTTGTATGGTGTCTTGAGGTTTGGAAAGCACTTGACAAATACTTTCACCTTTGTTCCTCATAGCAACCCTTTGAAATGGGTGCTATTATTATACCATTTTAGAGAGGAGGAAACTGAGGCAGACTGAGGATAACTGACTTGCCCAGAGTCATATAATTAGTAAGTATTTGAGGCTGGATTTGAACTCAGGGCTTCCTGACTCCAGTTCTTGCACTCTACCCACTGTGCCACCCAGGTGTCAGTCTTCCTCTAGGTCTCTTCACATTTCTTAAGTATCACGCCCTTGGACCATTTATCCTGTACTCTCCCCCTCATGCCAGGTGCAATCATGCATCATCCTGAAGATGTCATTCATGCCACTTTTAAAAAAACTCTGATTCATCCTGTAGATCTTGTCCGATGTGAAGGCTGGAGAATCTTTTTCCTCCTTAACCCACAAAAATCTCTCCTTTGTTCTCCATGGGCTCCAGGATGTCCCCCACACTGTCATTTTTCATATTTAAATGTTTCCCTTTGGTGACACTTTCTGGCTATTTTCCAAGTGTGATCTAATCCGTCGGAAGATATAGTGCACATTACCAATGTGTTGAACCAAGAAACCAAGGAGGAGGTTGTCTTCAAAAGATTGCAAAGCTCCTTTACTGACCATAAGCCTCTCCCCAAGACAGACACCCCTCTTTCTAATGCTGATATACTACCAGCATTGTGTATGGCAGTGAGATGTGGAACACCAGTCTTCAAAGAACTGGTGATGAATATCACCAGTAGGCAATGGGAAGGAACATGGTGGGTGTGAATGATTTGCACAACAGAGCCAAGGAGAAACCCTGAAGAACAAGAATTAATGATGTCATTAGGGGATTTGTGAGAGGAAGATAATCTAGCTTGGCCATGTTGGGAGAGAAAGGGGCATGGCCTTCTGTGGCAAACTTACGGGAGGGCCTAGACAAGAGTCCCCCAGAATGGGAAGTCATGGATGGGTGGGAATCTGTATCAATGCACAATTAGATAAATGATAGCATCTTCGGCTCGCAAGACAAACAAATTTGAATGCCAAGAATGTTGTAAGGACTCTTCTGTCTTATCCTAAAAAGCTTCTTCTGTAGAGATAGTAAATTTCACATAAATTATACCTAATACATTGGAACCCAAAGTCTCATTGTGCAAACATACTTGGGGGAAATGACCTTATATAAACTTTCATCAGAGAAGATGAGCAAAATAAGTGGTAATAAAATTCATCTGCTTTAACATATACAGCAAAGAGGTGGATAAGAAAAAATGAAAAACCCAATAAGGACAGAAAATTATGAACTCCACTGGATTCCTAACATATTGGCCATGTTAAAGTATTAGGAGGTGGTTACTTGGGGAAAAAAGAATTTCTCTGAACTCAAAGGAGGCGCTAAACAGTGCTTCGTAAAAATTTTAAACCACAATCGTTGGTTTTACATGTGACCATGATGAATAGAAGCTGATCAGTAAAAGAAGAGGGTATTTCCCCTCTAAGTAGTGGGCAACGGGCAGAGGGCTGGCTTCAGACTATGGCATAGCCCTATCACATCCAAGGCACATCCTGCGACTGTGGGGGAGTCCCTTAAACCTATCAGGGCTCCAAAGTTACAGAAAAGGTAATGTTTTGCACTGAGAGTGTGTTTCTCCACCCACTAGCTTGATTCATCAACAAAATCACAAGTCAAGTTTAAAAAATAAAGGAAAATGAACGAACAAAAAAAAATCCTACAATTTTTCTCAAGACAGCAGTGGTGGTGGCACAGCTCATCTCAAGCACTCCTCTATGCCTCTTTTCTTTGTCTGGGCTCTTTTCCTTCATCTCTCCCCAAATGGCAGATTGAATAGATGGCTCAGTTCCAGAATCATGCAGTCTCAATGTCAGAAGGCACCTCCAAGGTCATTGAGTCCATCTATGTCAAAACAAGATTCTTCTTTGCTTCCAGTTTATCTATTTCCCCTTTGATTTTTAACATTCCTTATTTTGTGCTTATTTTATGTTTCTTTGTTGATTTTCTTCTTTTTAAAAATGCATGCTTAGTTCATTGATTCTTTCTTTTTCCATTTTGTTAATGTATTATTGTAAGTATGTGATTTTCCCTCTGAGGATTGTATTATCTATGTCTGAGAAATTTTCACATATTGGCTCATCATTATATTTTCTTTTACATAGTTATTAGTTATTTCAATGATTTGTTCTTTGACTCATTTAAGATTTAATGTTGTGCTTCCATTTGGGTCTGCATCTTTTGTTTGTGG
>CM053623.1:454376625-454398526 GCA_028646595.1 Phalanger gymnotis
CCTGGGGAACAGGACAACCAGAATATACATCATCTTGGAGTGAGGGGGAGGGTAGAAATGGGGAGAAAATTTGTAATTTAAACTCTTGTGAAAATCAACGCTGAAAACTAAACATATTAAGTAATTTTAAAAAAATTTTAAAAAAGAAAGATATATTAACTATTTCTGCCTGCTGACATTTGTTTGCAATATCTCAGTGTCTTATTACATGGTCAAATTTTATAAAGTTCCATGTTGCGTAGAAAAATACACATGTTCTTTTCCTGCCCTATTTAGAAGATGTCATAAGAATCTTAACTTTCATTTCTGTGAAATTTGTTGAGTTCTATGTTTTACCTTTTGCTTATCTTTCTGAAAGAGTTATCCAAAATGGATAGTGCTCAGATGTTTACTTTATAAATTTGGAAGCTAAAGCATTTGTTACCTGTCAGTTTATTACTGATATTTTTATCTATGGTTCTTTTCAGCACAATATAATTTCCTTGTTTATTCCTTTTAAATTTTTTAATGTTTTTGCTTTGCCTGATAGAAGATAATTTTGACTTTTTCATATTAACTTGATACGTAGTAATTTTGTTTCCATTCGCCCTTTTGTGTGCATATCTTTGTTTTTTAAATGTGTTTCTTGCAAGCAATAGATTGTAGGACTTTGTTTTCTTATCCAAACTGTGACTCTTTTTCAATGTTTGAGAATGTTTAATCCATTCACACTTAAAGTTATGACAGTTAGGTTTATATTTTCCTTCATCTGTCTCTAAAATTGGGGATATTTTTCAAGTTAAGGTTTTTCCTCCTCTTCTGCTATGAAGCCAGCATTATGTTCCTTCAGTTACTTTCCTTTAATCTTTTTTTTAAGGTGGCCCTGTTTTCACAGGCTCTCTTCTCCATGTTTGCTACCCCTTTCCCTTCAGAGTTTTGTTTATTAGTTCTTTTTTCTCTCTCACTTTTATCTTAATGTATATTTCTTTTAGAGCTCTCTTTAATATGGCTCCGGGCTACATTTGCAGACTTGTTTAACCTAAGTGCCCTTCACATTCTCTGCATTACAATCACAAATGACTTTCTTGAAGTTTCCTGAACTAGAGAGTCCATCTCCCACTCTCTGTCTTTGTTATGTGAGGTTCCTCATGCCTAGAACACACGTCCTCCTCAAATTAACTTCTGGAATCCTTGGCTGCCTTCAACGCTCAGCCCCAGGCACTAGCTCCTACTGAAGCCTTTTCTTAGTGATCCACTTGCCCTCCTAAATTTATCTGGCATTCACTTAACTGTATTCATGAAGCATTGCCACCCCCAGCAGAATACCAGCTCCTTGAGGGATTTCTGTCCCTAGTCCCTAGCACAGACCCTGCCACCCAAAAGGCTCATTGAACTGGACTGCATTGAATGGTGAGCTCTAGGCTCCAAGAGTGATGGATTCTCTCTGCTTTCCCCACCGTCTGCTGCAGTTTCACAACAGGGATGCTTTTTTATGGGCTCTCTCTGGATCTTCAGAACTTGGGGAGCAATATTCAAATGCTCCAGGTTCTTTTTGGAGCTTCTGCCTTTCTAAGTAGTTTTGTGGCCTTGTTCATCATGAACTGCCTTGGCCGTCAAACGATAGCAGTGGCCTGCCTCCTTCTTGCTGGACTGTTCATACTTCCCGGTGCATTTCTGTCTGAAGGTAAGAGAGGGGGCTTTGGGGAAAGGGAAAAAGGAAATGGAGGATTTTCATAGGATCAGAGGCAGCTAGGTGGCCCAGTGAATATGGCAGAGGCAGCTAGGTAGTCCAATGAATAGGGCACTAGGCCTGGAGTCAGGATGACCTGAGTTCAAAGTAAGCCTCAGATGCTTCCTAACTGGGTGACCCTGGGCAAGTTCCTCAACCTGCCTGCCTCCATTTCCTCTTCTGTAAAATGGAGATAATAGTAACACCTCCCTTCCAGGATCCTTTTGAAATAATATTTATAAAATACTTAGCCCAATGCCTGGAGCATGGTGGGCTCTATATAAATATTAGGATTATTGTCATCTTTGAGGAGAAGCGCCTTGCCTGTCCTTAAGTCTGGCTTGTATGTGGCCTTCCTGACATGGGCAGATCTCTACCTCCACCTCTCATTTTGGACCTTAGGCGCACCAAAATGAATGTGAGCCTTAGGGTCTCGATTCAGCCATGGTGCTGTAGGGAGAAAGGCTGAACCTCTGGTTGCCTTCATTATACCCTCAAACTTCGAGCTCAAAGCTCTTGGGGCAGGAATGAATGGTCTTATGGGCCCCTTGAGTGTTAAGAGCCTAGAGACAAGAGATGGAAATCTGCTCCCATTTCTGCTGTCTATATATGTATAGACGCACACCTGTATGTATAGTTGAAGATACGTAGGTGTTTGCATGTTGTTGCTCCTATTAGAATGTGAGCTCCTTATGGACAAGAACCATGTTTTTGCCCTTCTTTCTATCCCTAGTGCTTGGCACAGTGCCTGATATACAGTAAGTGCTTAATGAATGCTCAACTAACTGAGGCCCCATCTCATCTCAAGCATTTGCTTGAGTACTTGGGAGAGGCACTTAACTCCTCAGAGCACAGAGTGTTCCCTATCCACCCAGGTAAGGATAAAATCATAGGGCCAGTCCCTAGAGCTATTGCCTGTAAGACCAGAAGGGCATTTTGAGATCCCTGAGTGACAAGATCATAGATCTAGTGCTCAAAGGGAACTTCAGAAACCATGTAATCGAAATTCTATTTTTGTAGATGAGGAAACTGAGGCTGAGGTAATTGAGATGACTTGCCTAAGGTCACACAAGTAATGAGCCTCAGAGGTAGGATTTGAACTCAAGACCTCTGGCTCCAATGGCATCATTCTTTCCATGGTGCCATGGCACCTCCCCAACTTTCTTATTTTAAAGAAGAGGAAATAGGCTCAGAGAGGAAAGCCAAAGTGCCTAGAGTGCAGAGTTAATAAATGGCAGAGCCAGCATTCAAACCCAGGCCAGGATAGATGAGTAGATAGACAGATATATAGATATATAGCTGGATAGATAGATGGATGGATAGGTAGGTAAGTAGGTAGGTAGAGAGATGGATGGATGGATGGATGGATGGATGGATGGATGGATGGATGGATGGATGGATGGATGGATAGAGAGATGGATGGATGGATGGATGGATAGAGAGATGGATGGATGGATGGATGGATGGATAGAGAGATGGACGGATGGACAGATGGACGGATGGACGGATGGACGGATGGACGGATGGACGGATGGACGGATGGACGGATGGATGGGTGGATGGGTGGATGGATGGACGGATGGATGGATGGGTGGATGGATGGATGGATGGATGGATGGATGGATGGATGGGTGGGTGGATGGATAGCTAGATGGATAGACTGAACAAGTGAATGGAACAAATGATGAATAAATGGCTGCCATGTGGTTTGAATCCAGCTTCACTAAGTTCCTTAAAGGATGGGATTATTGAATTTCTCTTTACATGGCCCTCTCAGCACTTAGCACAGAGCCTTACGCACTGTTAGGGCACAAGAAGCATTTATTGTTTGCAAAATGAAGCAAACAAATAATAGTTACTGCGTACAGAGCATTCAAAGTTTGCGAATTGCTTTACAGGTATTGTCTGCTTTGCTCGTCAAACCAAACCTGGGTGGTAGGTATTTGTATCGCCAAGGCAATATTCACAATGCTTGCTATTGTTATGAGTATGCACCCATTGTGAATATTGCCTTGGCCATACAGTATTATGATCCCTGTCTCATAGAGGAAGAAACTGAGCCTGAGAGAGGTTAAACGACTTACCCAGAATCACCCAGCTAGAAAGATGTGAGGCGGAATTTGAACTCAGAGCCTCCCGATTTTAAGTCTAGCACTCTTTCTTTACACCACTTAGCTGCTTCTAATAATTAATATTATTGGGATAAATGGATGGAAGGGAATTAATGAATAGATGGATAAATGGAGGGATGAATATGTGAATGGACAGGGTGAATGAATGGATGGATGGACGAATGAATAAACAAACAAATGAATAGCTCAAAGACGTGTTCGACACTGGTTTTTTGAAGAGTTCTTTTTGGTCTTATGCTTTATAGAAATTTTGCGTGTGGTTTTGGCAGTACTAGGAATCAGCTGTATTGTGATCTGTGCTTCCTGCAATGCTGTGTATTCCACTGAGCTCCTACCCACAGTAGTCAGGTAGGACAGAGCATTTGGGGATAAAGAATAACCATTGCCATTTCTGGGAGGAGGGGGGAGGAGGAGAGACTCAATGGAGTAGATTGGTCTAGATGAAAGATATTCTCGGGTCCTGAAAGAACAAGTACTGGTTATGGAGGGATGGCTGAGCTTATTCAGTGGTAATCAATGATTAAAGAGAACATGAAAGGTGCCACAAGATTAGAGAAGGACAAATGTTTAGGTTTTCAAGAAAAGGAAGGGAATAGCAGGGTTGGGGAACCTGTGGCCTAGAGGCCATAAGTGGCCCTCTCGGTCTTCAAGTGTGGCCCTTTGACTGAATCCTGTGTGTGGCCACACTTGAGGACCTAGAAAGCCATATGTGTCCTCAAGGCCACAGGTTCTCCACCCCTGGATAGAGCCTGCAAATTCTAGGCCAATGAATTTGAGTTGGATTCCTTGGAAATTCTAGAATGAACCACTGAAAAGATGGTTTGTGGATATCTAGAAAGGGGAATGATGATTACAAAGAGCCAGCAGGGTGGTGTCATCAAGAACAATGCATGCCAGGCTGACCTCATAGGCTTTCATGTTTGGACAGGATTACTGAAGTAGCAGGTAAGGGGAATGCAGTGGATACAGTTTACTTCAATTTTAACAAAGCTCTTAATAAAGTATCTCCTACTGTTCTTGGGAAAAGATGGAGAGAGAAGGATTAAATGGGAATACATCAGATAGATTCAGCACTGGTTTCATGGCCATACCCCAAGGGAAGTTGTCAATTATTCATTGTCAATGTGGCAGGAAGTCCCTAGTGGAGTGCCCCAGAGATCTGTGCCTGGCCCTGCTCTCTTTACCCCTTATGTCAAACCATTGAATAAAGGGATAGATGGTCTGCTCATCAAATCTGCCAAGGATGTAAAGCTGGGAGAGATCTCTAATGCACTGGATGAGATAGTCAGAATCCAAAAGGACTTTGAAAGGCAGCAGCACTGGGTTGGCTCCAAGGAGAGGAAATTAGACAAAGATAGCTGTAAACCAAAAAGATTAACTCCGCATACATACAATGGAGGAAGTGTAGGTAGACAGCAGTTGTTCTAGAAAATTGCAAACTCCATGTGAGTCAGCAGTGGGATGTAGCAGACAAAAAACTCTAATGCCATCTGGGGTTGTGTTAGGAGAAGCATTGCTCCCAGGGACAAAGAGATAATCATCCCACCATCTCCTGCCTTTGGGGCATTTCATCTGGGCACCACAGATATCAATGATCTGACAGGTATCCAGAAGAGGACAACCAGAATGGTAAAGGACCATGAGCTTATAACCTAAGAAAAGCAATTGAAGGAACTTGGGACATTTAGTCTTAAGAAAAGTAGATTCAGGGGGAACATGAGTCCTGTCTTTTGGTATCTGAAGGGTTGTTTTGTGGACGATAGAGGAGCCTCGTTATGTTTGGCCCCAACCAAGATCAGAACCAGGAGCGATGGTGGACATTCACAGGCTCATTTAGCCTTGATATCAGGAAAAACTTCCTAACAATTACAGTTGTCCCCAACTGGGCTGGTGATGGGCTCCTTCAAGAGGTGGTGAGATCCTCCTCCCTGGAGGACCACCACTTGTTGGGTGTATTATAGGAAGGATTCTTTCATGCATGAGTTGGATTAGATGGCCACTGAGGTCTTTCCCAATTCTCAGGTTCTGTGGTTCTATAAAAGTCCATTCATGTCTTTCTGAGTCCTGGTTTTAATAATCTATCCTCTATATCAGACTGCCTGTAGAAAAGGAAGAAAGGAAGAAAGAAGGAAGGAATGAAAAAGAAAGGGGTGGAGGGGAAAAGAGAGGGCTAGAGTGAAAATGAGAAGAAGGAAGAGAGAAGGGAAGGAGGGAAAGAAAAAAGGATGAAAATGAGGCTAATCCTTTTTTTAACAATGTAGTGATATATTTTATTTTTACATCAGTTAAGTTTCTCCCCTTACTCTTCTCCCTCTCTTCCTCCTAGACAGTCATCCCACGTAACAATGAATATTTTAAAAAGAAAAAAAGAAAAATCAGTAAAACTGATCAGTTCCTCAAAAAAGTCCCAAAATCTCCATAGTATTTCATACCCACGGATCTCCGACCTTCAAAGGAGTTGGGGAGCAGGGGAAGGTGTGCCTTCTCATAACTCTTCTTTGTGTCATCCTTTCCATTTATTTTGTTGTCTTCCTTGGGCATAGTTTTTCTAGCTTTTCTAAGCAATACATAAGCCAATAGTCTGTATCCTCAAAGAGCATACACTTTACTAAGCGTAGAGATATGAAAGATGGGTGGCAATCTTCCCAGGGGGCAACAAATGGAGGAATTTCACCCTTACTAATGATGAAGGGGGTTGATCCTTTACCCATTCAGCTATAGATACCAAAGGGAAAGAGAAAACACAAAGCTGTTGTGGCAAGATTAACCTATCTGCTTCCTTGTTGAGATTATTTGGAATTTGAATGATAGTTTTTTCCTTTCAAATGTATAAATTCCAGGAGCCCCTGAGCTTCCTGTAGTTTTTAAAAATTTCAGTACTCCATGATTACACTACAGATTCTACTAACCAGGGGTTACAGGAAGGGGGTATTTAACAGGTATTGAATCAAGGATAATCAGACATTCTTGGCCCCGACAGGTACATGTGCAGGGGACTCATTCTCACAGGAGATCAGATTGGGGCAATGCTGGCCCCATTGGTGAATACACTCAGGCACTACATTCCAGCCCTGCCACAGATCATCTTTGCCATCATAGGCATCTCTTCCAGCTTCGTGGTCTTCTTCTTCCTCCCTGAAACCAAGAACAAGCCAATGCCTGACACTATCCAAGATATAGAATGTGGGTGAGTACTGCCTATGGAATCTTGGGAAGGTCACTTATCTGAGCTTCGTTTTCCTCATCTGTAGAAAGCGGGAATTGGACTAGATGAATGAATTCATGCATGTATGGATATGTTTAATACTTTGTGCTCAATAAAGCTCTGTGCTAAGCACTTGGGAAACAAATATATATAAGCAGAAAGTCCTTACGCTAAAGGGGCTTACATTCTACCAGGGGAAGAAAACATATATGAGAGAATTATGGTCTGGAAGAATACTTTGGTCTGGAGAGTCACAGGAAGGGTGAGTGGAGCCACAGGGGAGTCGATCGACAAGGCCTTTCCAGGAGCAATGGCAATATTGTTTTTAGTATCTTTCCAGAGCATGAAAGGGTGTGAAAGGCAGGGGTGGGGGAGTGGGCATAGGGATTGGGGAAAGGGCAGTATCCCATGGCATTAACAGGAGAGGTTAGGAAGGAAAGGGGCATCAGTTTTCACAATTTTGTTGGGAGTCAGTCCTATCCTACTTAAGAAGTCTGTGTATCCTTCTAAGAAAACAGGATGAAAGCAATATGCGTCATTTGTATAGATGGTAAGCTCCTTGAGGGCAGGGACTGTACCTGACTTTCTCTTTGTATCCCCAGTACCAAGTACATTATGGTAATGCCTTGACACAATAGGAGCCTAACAAATCAAACATTCTTTCCGTTCACATTGATGGATAGAAGGAGTATGAGTAGCCAGTAAAAGACACAGAAGGAGTGGTCAGAGATGTAGGAGGACAATAAGAGGAAAACAGGCTCTGGGGAACCAAGGGAGAATGGAGAGAGGAAAAGGGACCTGGCCCTTTGATGTTGTCTGATTTTAAGGTATCAGTAAGGGGATGGAGGCCAGTGAAGGAGATAAAGAGTGGTCGGAGGTCCTGGGGTAACATGGGAAGGCATTCGAGTTGGACTACAAAGCCCTGGACCCAGGTTCCAGTTGACCAGTTTATAATCATGTGAACTTGATTCCAAGGCTGGACATCTGAGGTCCCTAATAGCTCTGACATCCCACCTTAGAGGTCACCAAGTCTAATTCCCTCATTTTACAGTTGAGGAAGTCAGGCAGGGTCTTGCCAGGACCATACCAATTTTAAGTAGCAAAGCCAAGATCTGACCTCAGGTCCTAGACTTCAAACCCAGCTCATTTCTCCATTGGGCCATAGAAGGGAGTATTTGTCCAGTTAAATTCAAGTTTCTCAAGGGCTCAGAATGTTTCATATAATCACAGGATGAGACCTCGGAGAGTCTAATCCCTTCATTTTACAGATGAGGAAATGAAGTAAGTTGGCCACAATCACATAGGTAAAAAGATCCAGAGGCAAGGCTCTTTCTGCTATACACCATTCATTTGTATGCCCAGTAACCAACCGAAAACAGATGCCTAATAAATGCTTGTTGAATTGGATTTAATAGTGAGATGAAAACATTTTTAAAAAAATAAAGGCATTGCCACCAGGTGGCACCCAATGATATGGACATATCATACAAAGAGGCATTGATAGCCATCAAGATTCTCCTGGCCCCCCATGTCAGATAAGTTTCCTCACCCTCAATCAAATAAGGTAATATTTGTAAAAGCACTTAGTGCAGTGTCTGGCACATAGGGGGTGCTTCGTAAATGTTTATCCCCTTCCCTTCCCTCCATTGTGTGCACTCACATTTGTTTCTTTTCTTTCCATTCATTCATGGGAAGGCATTCAAGAGAAGAAGCGAGACCAAGAGAAGAAGGTGACACCACGGTGAAAATAAGCCAGTTTTAGAATTGCTCTAGGAAGCGACTCCAGTCTAACCTAGGCTTTCCTCTTCTGATGGGGAGGCCATAAGTCCAGCCTTTATAGTGCCAGTGGTCTTGCTTGGACTCCAGGCTTTCTGGAGTTTTTGGTACTAATTAACAAGCATTAGTTAAACACTTCCTAAATGCTAGGCACTGGAGATACAAAGGCAAAAACCCAGCAAGCTTTGCTTTCAAGGAGATCACATTCTACCTGAGGAGACAACACAAACCCAGATCAATAAATACAAAATATACTTAAAGCATCCCAGAGAACCTGTGCCCATTTACTTGACACTGCCCTAACTCCAAAGAGCATCTACATTAAGAAATCGATGGCTTGAAGACCCACTCTGTGACAGTCCCTGTCCCAAGAGTCTCTCCCTTAAGCAGAATCTGGATTTCCAAGGGAATTTAGCTGCCCCTGTTTCAGGACCTCCAGGCTGGAAAGGGGACTCACAGGTGATTTCTGATTTTTCCTACTTTGGTTCCTCAGAACTCTCCAGTGTTTCCTCTTGCCTCTGGGATCAAATACATACTCTTCTACTAGGCATTTCAGGCCCTCCACAAATTGGCTCCAACCAAACAGTTCTCAGGATTCCCCTTATCACACCTCTCTTCTGGCCAGATTTATCTTTCAATATCCCACTTACATGCCTTTGCCTAGACTGTGCCCTTATGCCCCAGTTGTTTTACCAACTTGCCTTTCCCTTTGACAATCCTTAGGTACCAACTCTAATGGAAAAACATTCCTCCTTCTCCTAGTTATTAGTGACCTTTCCTTCCTCAAATTGCCTTCTATATTCATTCCTCCATATGTACTATATCTGCCATTCACCCTATAGAATGTAAAATCCCAGAAAGCAGGAATTGACTTTTCATGTCTCTTTGTTTTCTCTGTTTCCTCATCACACAGAATGGTTACTGGGCCAATGGGGGCTTAATCAATGTTTGTTGAGTTAAATTGAATCAAGCCAAATTGAATTATTAAAATTCAACTTGAAGAGAGATCATTAAAACTTGACAGTTGACATAAAATCAGGTGGAATTCACTATGTAAAACCTCAGAGTTTCATAGTTCCATGTACATGAAAAGCAAACTTCATACTAACAGAGATTCACAGGTTTGTGTTCTGTTGTTCTTCTGTTCTGGAAATGCTCTTTTTGGAAAGCCTAAAAATTTTCTTTTCAGTCAGTAAGTCAATAAGTATTTGTTGAGTATCTACTATGTTATGTTCTAGGCAATGTGCTAAACAGGAGGAATACAAACAGAGGAAAAGATAGTCCTGCCTTCAAGAAGCTCACAGTCTAATGGGGGAGACAATGTGCAAACAAATATGTACAAACAAGTTACACACAGGAAATAATCATTATAATTAAAAGGGCTTTGAGAAGGCTTCCTAAAGAAAAGAGATTTTATATGAGACTAACAGGAAGCTAAGGAAGCCACTAGGCCACGTAAAGGGAGGAGAGCTATCCAAACGTGGGGGATAGAGAGAGAAAATGCACAGAATTGAGATATAGAGTGTCTCGATCATGCAACAGCCAGAAGATCAGTGTCACTGGATAAAAAGTGTATGCTGGGGAAGGAGGTGTAAGAAGACTAGACAGCTAGGAGGAGCCTAGTTTCTGAAGGGCCTTTAATAGCAAACAGAGCATATTGTATTTGTTCCCAGAGGAAATAAGAAGTGACTGCATGTGAACACAATTTCAAAACGTTCTTCACACAAATAAAAAACAATCGAAATATTTGGAGAGTTAATTGCTCATGGATAATCCAAGCCAATATAATAAAAACGACAACACCACCTAAATTATTTAATTATTCAGTGTTATGCCAATCCAATTGCCAAAGAGTTATTTATAGAGCTACAAAGAATCATAACAAATTTATCTGGAGGAATAAAAGACCATGAATATCAAGGGAATGAGTGAATCAAAAAATGGGAAGGAAGGTAGACTAGCAGCACCAGACCTCAAACTATGCTACAAAGCTGTAAACATCAAAAACAATTTGGCACTGGATAGGAAACAGAGAGGCTGATCAGTAGAATGGATTAGGTACACAACATACAGAAGCAAATGACCACAATAACTTACAAAACCTTGGTGCCCGATATACACAAAGATTCTAGCGATTAAGGCATGAACTCACTATTTGACCAAAACTGAGGGAAAAACTGGAAAGGAGTCTGACAGAAACTAGTCACAGACCAACATTTCACACTATATACCAAGATAAGTTCAAAATGGGCACGTGATTTCGACATAAAGGGTGATACCATAAGCAAATTAGTGGAGCATGGAAGAAATTGTCTGTCAGATCTACGTGTAGGGGAAAAATTCGGGACCAAACAAGACACAGAGATTCCCAGGAAATAAAATGAATAATTTTGATTACAAAAAAAAATTAAAAGTTTTTGCAAAACAAAACCACTGCAGCTGAAGTTGGAAGAAAAGCAGAAAACTGGCATATACTATCTTTGCAGCAAGAGTCTCCGACTGCAGTCCCTCTTCGAGAAATATATAAAGGAATGAGTGAAATTTACGAGAAAAAGAGTCAGGGCCAAATTGCAAAACGATCAAAGGATATGAATACGTAGTTTTCAAAGGAGGAAATGAAAGTTATCAATAGTTACATTACGAAAGGCTCTAAAGAAACGCAAATTAAAAATAATTCTGAGGCATCGCCTCACATCGGATTGACTAAGACGACAGAAAAGGAAAATGGCGTGGCGGAAGGGATAGCGGAAAGAGCGGCGCGCCAATGTGGGAAGGGCCGAAAGTTGTGTAATTGCTCTAGAGAAAAATTTGGAACTCTGCCCCCCAAAACTGTGAGACCGTATGGACTCTTTGACTGTCTGCATCCCAAAGAGATCAGCGAAAGAGGAAAAGGACCCATAGGTATAAACATATGTATACATGAATATAAATATATATATATAAGTATATATAGATGGAGATATAATGGCTCTTTTCATGGTGGCAAAAAATTGGAAATAGAGGAGAAGCCCATCAATTGGAGAATAGCTGAACAAGTTACGGTACACGAACGTGATAAAATTTTACTGTGCTATAAGAAAGGAGGAAGGGGAAGGGTTTTCCAGAGGAAACCTAGGAAGACTTATGTGAATTGATGCAAAGTGGAGTGGAGCTAGAAAAATGCTTTATACAGTAATAGCAGTATTGTAAAGATGATCGACTGTGAGAAACAAAGAGGAAATCTAATCACCACAATTTCAAAAGACTCATGATAAAAGTGCTACCCACCTTCAGAGAGCTGCTGGATACAAAGTGCAGACTGAAGCAGATTTTCTTCTATTTCTGTTTTTTAAAAACATAGCTAGTGTGGACATTTGTTTTATATGAGAGTACACATTTGTTATGGCTTTTAATTTTCTTTCTTTCTCCATAAACTGAAAATGGAGAGAGGAGAAGGATAAAATTTGGAGTTGAAAATGAAATTAAAATTTTAAAAAGGAACTCTCAGGATCAGCTAGGTTATGCAATGGACAGAGAGAGCACTAGCCATGACGGCAGAAGGACCTCACTTCAAATCCAGTCTCAGACACTTGACACTTACCCTGGGCAAGTCACTTAACCCTGATAACTTCACAAAAAAGAAGCCTTTATTAGATAATATTTTAATGTCCCTCTCAGTTCTGGCATTTTATGCACTAAGCCAGCTCCCATCTCTGACATTTTAACTCAGTCCTTGATGAGTTCAAACTTCCTGGCCCAGATAAAGGCCATAATTCGTTCCAGAAAGAAACAACAATGCAAATCATATTTAAAAGTCATGGAAAACAGAAGTTCAGACACAAGACTGGAGAAGGGCAAATATTGTTCCAATTTTTAAAAAGAAAGAGAAGACAATAGAGTCTGTGAACTATGAGCCAGTGAAGTTGACTCCAATTCCTGCACTTAGGCACAAAGAAATCAGCTTCACTACTAGAAGATATGGCAGGCATGAACAGATAGCAGTAGACTTGAGAAAGATCTGGAGATCTTGAGTGAACCGAAAGCTCTGCATGAGTGAGCAGTGAGATGAGGAAGCCAAAAAAGCGAATGTGATTTAGGACTACAGAACAGGTTTACAGCTTTCCAGAATAAGGAAGTGACAATCCGTCTGCCTTTGGAGGTAGTCAGAACAAGTCTGGAGAACTGTATTTTACCACTGGGCATACTGGTTCAAGAAAGGCATGAATGAATTGGAGAATGTCTAGAAGAGAGCATGAAGAACCGTCAAGGGTCTTGAGTCTGTGGTATATGCCTATCAGTTGAAGCAATTGGCCATGTTTAGTCTGAAGAAGGGAAGACTGAGGAGAAATGGGCTAGCTCAGTTCAAAGGCGTGTGCAGGAAGTATTAGGCTTGATCTCCTTGGTTCAGAGCAAAGAACCAGAACCAGTGGAAGTTACGAAGAGACAGATTTGGGCTCAATGCTAGGAAAAGCTTCCTCCCTATTGGAGCTGCCCAAGGGCTGGTAGCTCCCCCTGCCGGGAGGGCTTCAAAGCCATGATAATTTAGTGAAGACATTCTAAGGGGATTCCTTTCATGGATGGGCTGAACCAGAGGCTGCTGAGATTCCCTTCCAACTCTCACATTCAGGAATTCTGGAATTCAGGGATTCAGGATGATGAGTTTTTTTGTCATCACACCCACACTCAGAATGCTCTCCTTCCTCCTATCTGCCTCCTGGATTCTTGGGCTTCCTTTAAGTGCCAGCTAAAATCTTTCATCTCTTATGCATTACTATTATGCTTAACTTGGGCCTTCTTCCTACTGGTGCTGTTTGCAGCCATGGGAGAGTGTGTCTCAGCTTTGGGGTTGGTATGGAGAAAAGTTCTGTCTGTGAAGTAATGGATATATTATCCATTTTTGCCTTGGGGCATGGAGACTTTGGATCTGTACTCATAGGACACAAGACTGGAATTGGAATGGACGTCATAGCCCATCCAATTGCTTTTTTTATAGTTGAAGAAACCTGGGGTAACCCCACCGTGACTTGTCTAAGGCAATAAAGTGGAAGAGAAGCCATGACCAAGGTCAGGTGGCCCTTTCCACCATGACACACTGCTTCCTAGTCTTGGCCAAGTCCCTTTTTCCTTCTCCCTAGGGAAAAATGAGGCCCTGGGAAATGCTTTCTTCCTCTCTCCAGTGTCTGAAGCCTTCTAAACTGAGATTCTGGGCTCTGGAGAGTAGCTCTTGGAGTGCCCCAAATGCATCCTCCCAAATTGACATCTAGGACACGAAAGCAGAGAACACCAAAACAGGCCTATGAAACAGCCACAAATGACATTACCCCGGAGAATTACCATGAGGTACATTATCTGAGAAATCTGGTTTAGGTGACTGGGAATTACATATCAGGTTCTGCTGGAAGAGAAGATAAAAAATACAATGGAGCATGAAGGTGAGAGCTGAGAATGGCTATAGGAGAATATATGAGTGTGGCCTTACTGAGAAGGCAAGGAACAATTCTAACCCAATGTTCTGACCCTCCCTTCTCCTCTCCAAACACCTGAGGCTGATGGTGGAACCTCCTACCTCAGTGACAATGGTGGAGGTGAGGATACTTGGGTTATAGGTCTGTCAATATAATCATAAAAGTCTTGCCCATTGATACTCAGTCCTGAATTATTTGGCTCTAAGGGCTGCCATTGTCGATAAAGTAATGTACTTACTTTTTCAGTCGTATGGAGCAGAGGTGTTCAGGAGCATTCCAGGCTGAGCTTTCCAGGACCCTCCAGGAAGATAGTGTTACTGCCAAGAATTTCCACCCCACTGTCTGGCAGCAGTGAAAGTTTCCAAGGGGTTGTTGCTAATGATCAACAATTAGGGAGAGTAGCTGATATCTCCTCAGCCCAGTAGCAAGACCAAAAAGTTCAGGAAAGGCCACAAGGTCAGACAGTGGACTCATGTAGAGACTTGGCAAAAGCCTGGGCAAACACAGGCTCTGGCTGAAAGTATACAAGATCATGCTTGAAGGGGAGAGCTCCCCATCGCCATCAGCTGTCTGAAGGCCTGCTCAGTGGACTGATGTGAACCCAGAGGCTTCTTTCCACTTGCACCTGATCTCCAAGTTAATTAGACTGCACCAGCTGTGAAATCTTAAGCCACATCAAGGAAAGAAAAGTGCTTGGACCCAAAGGCAAATACCTTCCTGATTCTTCTGGGCTGATAAGAAGAACATGGTTGGTTTCTTCAGTTATATATAATAAAGATTAATCCACATGATGCAGAGGTTGACACCACACTTCAGACTGAAGAGGGTGAAAAGATGACTATTTCAAACAGAGGGGAATGTGTCCGGTAAAATTCTGACTTTGGTAACTCAGCATCTGCTTCAATACTTGAATAGATTAGCTCGAGGTCTTTAGGGACAACAGGGAGGAAAAGTAGGCTCACAAGATACTCTAGAGGTGAGGTAAGACCTAAGGTCAAATCTGACGCTTACTGTGTGATCTTTTACAACTCACTTCACCTCTGTCTGCCTGAAATGGCAATAATTTCACTTACCTGTGAAGTAAGTACTACAGCTATTATTGTCCTTGTTTTATAGACAAGGAGACTAAGACTCAGAGTGGTGGGGTGATAATGGCAATAGAGAAAATATTAACATCTTCCTGGAGCATGTGCCAAAAACATAACTGAGAATTTCCCAGCATTCATCAAGATAAATGACCCCAAATCCCTTAAGGTGAGATCCATGGGACCATGAATGGTGCCCAAATAGGTGCCAAATGTACAAAGTCTTGGACAAGGCGAGGAAGAAGATAAGCATGCAGATTTCTTCTCCTCATGAGTGCCCACTGAAGAGGTATTGCCCTTGAGGGAATTCTGCAAACCACAGGGAGAGATCTCTAGAGGGCTGGCTAATCCAGGACCCAAGGTCCTCTGTGGGTATGCAGGCATAAATCTGTAGCTCCCAAGTCCCCACAGATGGATTTTTCCCATCAAGATTGAGCCAGAGAACACAATTACTCAAAGAAAAAATACTGACTAGTATAGCATAGCTACATTTAATGTAGAACATATTCTCCCTCCTGCCTCCAGTGACCTCAGAGCACATCCTCTTGCACTATCCATGAACAAAAGAACAAGTACAGAGATCAGGCAAGAGGGACCCACAAGAGGGGATACACCTGCCTGGCAACTCACATCTCAGAGGCTTTGGACCCCCTGGTCCTTTCTGAGATGTCTGTGAGTTGTTCTCTCTGGGCAGGATGTGACAGGGAGGGCTGCCACTCTGCTGGGCTCACTGGGCCTCCTCTCTGAAGGCTCCATTGCTGTGCTTGGTGAGTGATGGTCTCTGTAGCCTCTGGTTTCTGTAGAGTAGAAATCCTTGGCCAGAGCTTTACTGGAAAACTAGAGATCAATTTCCCTAATGAATATGGATGAAAAATATTAAATAAAATACTAGAAAAGAGAGTACAGCAATATATCGCAAAGATCATACTCTATGAGCAGGTGGTACCAGATTATACCAGGAATGCAGGGCTGGTTCAATATTAGGAAAAGTATCAGTGTAACTGACCCCATCCATACCAAAACCAACAGAAGTCATGTGATTATTTCAATAGATGCAGAAAATTTTTTTGACAAAATGTGACAGACATTCTTGTTTTTGTAAAAAACATCACTAGAAATCATAGGAATAAATGGAGCTTTCCTTAAAATGATTTGTAGCATCTATCTAAAACCATCAACAAACATCTGTAATGGGGATAAGGGAGAAGCTGTAAGAAATGATTAAAACTTTTGTTTCCACAGAAATCATGTAATACATGACTTATGAAACCTAGGGATCTGTACATAGCAAAAAGTCTTTGACTTGCCACGAATGCAAGAAAATAAATTGATTGTGAAGAAATTTGTGGGGAGGATATTGATTAAACATTTTCACTGGTTAGGCTAATCTGTGTACCTAAGAACTAACACTCTCTCCTTTGTTCTCTAAGTAAACCCAGCTATTGCCTCTCTTTTGTCAATAATAAGGACAGATAAAGCTAAGAGAAGTTCTCTGCCTGTGGCTATTAGGGATGAGACATTTAAACAGGGACCTCATCAACATATAGTAATACTAGATTATCTTTTAGCAGAAGGTGGAAATTGAGAAATATAATTGAGAATTTTTTTCTATAAATTCAGAACAACAGTCAGCAGAATGGGAGACATAACAAAGGAGTCATGTCTCACACAGAAGATGAAGGGCTAATCAGGATCCAACTGGTTTTATCCTGTAAGTAAAATTTAAGTCTTGCTTGGAACATGCATACACAATAAGCTCATGAATATTAACTTCTCCTCCTCTGGGAGGACTAAAGGTTCATTTTAATGGTCATGAGACACATGTAGAAGGAGGGGGAACGTATCGATGGGAAATGTGTACTAAGTGTGCCAGGAAGTTGTACCCCCGTAGTACCTATCCAATGGGAAGCAGGGAAGGTATTCCCACATATGTATTTAAGCTTGCTTTTGTGTCTATAGGGTGTGTCTGTTCTATGAGACACCCGACACTGCAGTCACATAACGAACTTATCTTTTATCTTCACCTCTCCCAAGACTGAATGAGTTATTTCTCACAAAGCATTCCTAGTAATATCCCAAGCAAATATACCCACTATCACCACTATTATTCAATATTGTATTAGAAATGCTAACTATGGCAATAAGAGAAGAAAAATAAATTGAATGAATTAGAATAGGAAATGAGGACAAAAAACATTCACTCTTTGCAGATGATATGATGGTATACTTAAAGAATGTAAGAGAATCAACTAAAAAGCTAGGTGAAATAATTAATAATTTTGACAAAGTTGCAAAATGTAAAATAAACTTACATAAATCATCAGCATTCCTATATACTACCTACAGAGTTTAGCAGCAAGAGACAGAAAGAGAAATTCCATTTTAAAATATTGTTGACAACATAAAGTATTTGGGAACCTACCTGCCAAGGCAAAACCAGGAGCCACAGGAATACAACAAAATACTTTTCATAAGAATAAAGCTAGATCTGAACAATTAGAAAAATATTAATTGCTCATGAGTAGGCTGAGCCAATGAAATAAAAATGACAATTCTACCTAAATTAATTTAATTATTCAGTGCCATTCCAATCAAACTACCAAAAAATTATTTTTTACGGAGCTAGAAAAAATAAGAGTGAAAGTCATCTAGAAGAATAAAAGGTCAAGAAAATCAAAGGAATTAACAGAAAACAAATATAAAAGAAGGTGGCCTAGCAGAACGAGATCAAACTGCATTCTAGAGTGGTAATCATCAAAACAATCTGATTCTGGCTAAGAAATAGAGTGGTGGACAGTAGAAAATGACCATAGCAACTTAGTGTCTGATAAATCCAAAGATCCAGGCTTTTTGGACAAGAACTCACTATTTGACAAAAACTGCTGGTAAAACTGAAAACGTTTGGCAGAACCAACTAGGTATAGACCAACACCTCACGCTTTATATGAAGATAAGGTTAAAATGGCTACCTGATTTGGTTGATTGGTTGTTGTCCCTCATTCTCAAAGAGGACCAAAATGACATCATTATGCTGGAATCAAGTTTCAATGTATCCAGCTGTGGCCAATCAGACCAATATGAACTCAGAACGCTCTACCACAGGTCCAGCACAAATAGTCCATGTTAACATTTGGGGTGACTACACTAAATTTGCGCATCCTGCATTTCCTTTGAGCTGTTTCAATTCTGCTTTACTCATAGAATGTTGCCCTGTGTGAGCTCTCCATAAAATAGTCTTTTTGGCAAGTGTCCATTTTGCTTTCCAACAACGTGGCCAGCCCTTCAGAGCTCTGAAGCAGAATTTGAATGCTTGGCAGTTTAATTCTAATAAGGACCTCAGTGTCTGGTACCTTATTCTGCCAGGCGATCTTCAGAATCTTCCTAAGACAACTAAAATGGAAACGATTCCATTTCCTGGCATGGCACTGGTAGACTATCCAGATTTCACAAGCATATAACAATGAGGTCAGCACAATGGCTCTGTAGACCTTCAGTTTGGTAGTCAGCCTAATACCTCTTCTTCACCATACTTTCCTTCAGAGCCTCCCAAATACTGAGCTAGCTAGTCACTGGAAAGTACACTGCCAAGTTAAGTGAACTAATCCACAGCATTCAAAACTTCTCTGTTTGACAACATGGCTGAAAACATCGTGATAAAAAGCATGGGAGCAGCACACAGCCTTGTTTCACTCCATTGGAGACTGGGAAGGCACAAGAGCATTGTCCATTATCTAGAACCTGGGCAAGCATGTCGTCATTACATTGACATACAAAGCTGATGAACTTCTCTGTGCAACCAAATTTTGACATAATTTTCCATAAGCCTTCATGACTAACAGTATCAGAGGCCTTGGTCAGGTCTACAAAAATTGTATACAGACCTCTGTTCTGCTCTTGGCATTTCTCCTGGAGTTGTGGGGCAGCAAACATCATATCAACTGTTGCTCTGTCCTTTTCTGAAGCCACACTGCCTCTCAGGTATATGGTCGCCTTCTAGGTGAAGGATCAGCCTACTAAGGAGGACTCTGGCAAGAATCTTGCCAGCAGGGGTGGAGCCAAGATGTTGGCAGGAAAGCAGGCACTCACTTAGGCTCCCCCCCCCAATACAGAACCCAAGAAATAACAGAGGGAAGCAGGTCTCCAGCCCAAGATGGCCTGGATGGTCACTGGGAAGGGTCTATCACACCATGCTGGGAGCGGAGCACAGCCCAGGGTGGGCTGCGCCAGGACAGACCAGGTGCTGAGGAGATCGGACAGAGCAGGCCATAGAGCACTAAATCACTGAGCTATAGCAGGTACCAGACTTCTCAACACACAAACACCAAAGACAGTGTTAGACAAAGACAAACTTAGCAAGTCAGTGGGAAAACTGCTGGATCAGGAGGAGAGAAGTACGTGGTCAGTCCCAGCCCTGGGGACAGCAGAGGTGGTGCAGCATGGTGACTGCAGCAGAAGGAAGCTCCTGTGGCTGTTTCCAGAGCTATGGTTGCTTTTGGCCCCAGGCCCAGTGGGAGGAATCAAGTGGTGGATCAGAGCAGGAGTGTAGGGAGCACTTTGCCGGCACAGAGAAAGGGTTCTCTTGCTTTGCCCTGCTTGAATCTGAGTCATGGTCCTGGTTGGCGGTTCTTTGGCAGGGAGGAGTGCTGGTGTGGCAGAGCTTGCTGTGTAGAAGTAGCTATGAAAACAGCAGCACAATGCTCCAAAGCTTGGAACAAAGAACTCACCATTCTGAAGCCAGTATACCCTGAGAAAAACCTCAAGGGCCAAATAGGCACGTGAACAGGCAGTGAAAGACTCAGACTATTGAATCTTTTTTTGGTGACAAAGAAGACCAAAACATACAACCAGAAGAAGTCAACAAAGTCAAAGAGCCTTCTCAAAAGACTCCAAGAAAAATATGAATTGGTCTCAGGCCATGGAAGAGCTCAAAAAGTATTTGGAAAAGCAAGTAAGAGAAGCAGAGGAAAAACTGGGAAGAGAAATGAGAGTGATGCAAGAAAATCATGAAAAACAAGTCAACATATGGCTAAAGGAGACACAAAAAATACTGAAAAATTGCGCCTTAAAAAATAGACTAACCCAAATGGCAAAAGAGCACAAAAAGGCAAGGAGAAGAATGCCTTAAAAGGCAGAATTAGCCAAATGGAAAAGGAGGCCCAAAAGACCACTGAAGAAAATACCACCTTAAAAATTAGAATGGAGCAAATGGAAGCTAGTGATTTTATGAGAAATCAAGAAATTATAAAATAGAACCAAAATAATGAAAAAATGGAAGACAATGTGAAATATCTCATTGGAAAAACCACTGACCTGGAAAATAGATCCAAGAGAGGTAACTTAAAAATTATTGGACTACTTGAAAACCAAGATCGAAAAAAGAGCCTAGACATCATCTTGCAAGAAATTAGCAAGGAGAACTGCCCTGATATTCTAGAGCCAGAGGATAAAATAGAAATGGAAAGAATGCACTGATCACCTCTTGAAAAAGATCCCAAGAAGAAAACTCCTAGGAATATTATAGCCAAATTCCAGAGTTCCCAGGTCAAGGAGAAAATATTACAAGCATCCAGAAAGAAGCATTTTGAGTATTGTGGAAATACAATCAGGATGACACAAGATCTGGCAGCTTCTACATTAAGGGATAAAAGGGCTTGGAATATTATATTCTGGAGGTCAAAGGAGCTAGGATTACAACCAAGAATCACTTACCCAGCAAAACTGAGTGTAACACTCCAGGACAAAATATGGATTTTCAATAAAATATAGGACTTCCAAGCATTTTTGAAAAAGAAAAGACCAGAGCTGAAGAGAAAATTTGACTTTCAAATACAAGAATAAAGAGAAGCCTGAAAAGGTAAACAGGAAAGAGAAATCATAAGGGACTTACTAAAGTTGAATTGTTTTGGTTACATTCCTACATGGAAATATGACATTTGTAACTCAACCTTTCTAAGTATAAAGGTAGTTGAAGGGAATATACATACGTACATGCATTCATACATACATGTATATGTATGGGCACAGGATGAGTTGAATACAAAGGGATGGTATCTAAAAATAAATAAATACAATTAAGGGGTGAGAGAGAAATATATTGGGAGAAGGATAAAGGGAGAGATAGAATGGGATAAATTATCTCACACAAAAGTGGCAAGAAAAAGCAGGTCTATTGGAAGGGAAGAGGGGGCAGGTGAAAGGGAATGAATGAATCTTGTTCTCATCAGACTTGACTTAAGGAGAGAATAACATACGCACTCAACTGGGTATCTTACCATCCAGTAAAGTGGGGGGAAGGGATAAGAGAGAGGGGATGACAAAAGGGAGGGAAGAACAGGGAAGAAGGTAATCAAAAGCAAACACTTTTGAAAAGGGCCAGTGTCTAGGGGAAAAAATTGAATAAAGGGGGACTGGAGAGGATGGAGGGAAATAGAGTTAGTCTTTCACAACATAACAGTTATTGTAGTGTTTTGCATAATGATACATGTGTGGCCTATGTTGAATTGCTTGCCTTCTCAAGGAGGGTGGTGTGGGGAGGGAAGAAGGGATAAAAT
>CM053623.1:454399026-454423488 GCA_028646595.1 Phalanger gymnotis
TGCAGAGGTTAACCTTGAACTTCAGAGTAAAGAGGGTTAAAAGACGACTATTTCAAACAGAGGGGAATGTGCATGGTAAAATATTGACTTTTGGTAACTCAGCATCTGCTTCGATACATGTATAGATTAGCTCAAGGTCTTTAGGGACAAGCAGGAGGAAAACTAGGCTACCCAGACACTCTAGAGGTGAGGTAAGACCAGGGTCAAATCTGACACTTACTGTGTGACCTTTTACAACTCACTTCACCTCTGTCTGCCTGAAATGGCAATAATTTCACTTACCTGTGAAGTAAGTACTACAGCTATTATTGTCCTCATTTTACAGATGAGGAAACTGAGGCTCAGAGTGGTGAGGTGATAATAGCAATGGAGAAGACATTGATGTCTTCCTGGAGCATGTGCCAAAAATGTAGAGAATTTCACAGCATTCGTCAAGACAAATGACCCCCAACTCCCTTAAGGTGAGATCCATGGGACCATGAATGGTGCCCTAATAGGTGCCAAAAGTACAGAATATTGCACATGGAAAGGAAGAAGATAAGCATGCAGGCTTTTCTGTTCATGAATGCCCACTGAAGAGGTATTGCCATTTGCAGAAAGTCTGCAAACTACATGGAGAGATCTCCAGAGAGTTACCTAACCCAGGCCCCAAGCTCTTCTGTGAGTATGCAGGCATAAATTTGGAGCTCCCAAGTCCCCACAGATGGATTTTTCCCATTAGCCCTTAGCCAGAGGACACAATTAGCTCAAAGAAAAAATATTGACTTGAATAGCATAGCTAGATTTCATGTAGAACATTTTCTTCCCCCAGCCCCAATGAACTCAGAGAACATCATCTTGCAGTCATATGCACAATACATGCAAAAAAATGAGCACATACAGAAATCAGGCAAGAGGGACCCAGAAGAAGGGACACGCCTGCCTGGCAACTCACATCTCAGAGGCTTTGGACCCCCTGGTCCTTTCTGAGATGTCTGTGAGTCGTTCTCTCTGGGCAGGATGTGTCAGGAAGGGCTGCCACTCTGCTAGGCTCACTGGGCCTCCTCTCTGAAGGCTCCATTGCTGTGCTTGGTGAGTGATGGTCTCTGTAGCCTCCAGCTTCTGTAGAGTAGAAATCCTTGGCCAGAGCTTCACTAGAAATCTTGAGACCAAAGTCCCTAATGAAAATAGATGCAAAAATCTTAAATAAAATACTAGCAAGGAGATCACGGCAACATATCGCAAAGATCACACTCTATGACCAGGTGGGACTTATACCAGGAATGCAGGACTGGTCCAGTGTTAAGAAAAGTATCTGCAGAATTGACCACATCCATACCAAAAACAACAGAAATTATGTGATTATCTCAATAGATGTGGAAAAAGCTTTTGACACAATGCAACATCTATTCCTATTTTAAGAAAAACACTGGAAAAAATAGGAATGAATGGAGCTTGCCTTAAAATGATTTGTAGTACTACTTCTAGGTCTGTTTCCCTAAGAGATCATAGAAATGGGAAAAGGATGCATATGTACAAAAATATTTATAGCAGCTCTTTTTGTGGTGGCCAAGAATTGGAAATTGAGGGGATGTCCATCAATTGGGGAATGCTTAAACAAGTCATGACATGTGAATGTTATGGAATACTGTTGTTCCATACTAAAACTATCAGCAGGCAGACCAGAAAAATCTGGAAAGACTTCCATGAACTGAGGCAGAGTGAACTGAGCAGAACCAGGAGAACACTGTACACAGTAACAGCAATATTGTATGCGGATTAACTCTTAGCGAATCAGTTATTCTCAGCAATACAATGATCAAAGACACATGATGAAAAATGCTATCCATCTCCAAAAAGGGAACTCATGGAGTCTGAACATGGAATAAAGCATACTATTTTTCACTTGCTTTATTTTGTGTGTGGTTTTGTTTTTGTCTTTTGGTGTGTGATTTCTTTAACACCATGGGCAATATGGAAATATATTATCATGTTTGCACAGATATTACCTAAGTCAGAATGTTTGCTATTTGAGGGAAGGGGGAGAAAAAAAGGGGAAGGACAGAATTTGGAACTCAAATTTCAAAAGAAAAAACTTTTAAAAATTTTACATGTAATTGGAAAAAATATTCAAAAATGAAATAAAATATGGGGATGAGAGATCCCTGACCAGGGGAGATATAGAATCTCTCTTGTTTCCAATGCGTTGTCTCTTTTAATTATTTTCTTTTTATCCTGTATATATATCTGATTTATACATACTTTTTTGCTTTTCATCTCTCATTAGATTGTGAGTTTCTTGAGGGCAGGGACTTTTTTTGTCTGTTTTTGTGCCTCAAGTGTTTAGCCCTGTACTAAGCATTTAAAATGTTTATTGACTAAGTGACAATTAAGAAAGAATTGTAACAATACATCTCACAAGTCTATCAAAAGAGTTTTAAATTAAAAGGGATGTGAAAGGAGAAGTGGCCAAGCTCTATCCACCAACCTGGATACCATAATAAGTAGCTAAAATTAAGACGACAAGGAGGTGAGAATCTCATAACTTCACAGCAGACAAAATGCAAGGAAAGAGCCAATAGTAAAAATATATGACTTCAAAGGTTTATGCAGAAAGGTCTAAAGGTGAGAAAACAAGAAAAAGGAATCAGATGTCACGATATAAGGAGGAAAAGCCAGCCTCCTAAGTCCAGGGCAGTTGGTCTTTGAAAGACCAGGACCTAATGATTTCAAAGAAGCCAAGGAGGAGGTATTAAACTAAGTGGAGATTCAGCCACTTTTTTCTGACATGCAACCAACTTCATTGACTGAAGGAGAAGTCTCAGAGTCAGTGAGTTCAAGTGAGCCCGGGCAGAAGCCATTGACCCTAAGGGCATCTCAGAGAGGAAGACCCAGGCTGAGAGAAGCCCCAAGGAAAGAAGAGCTCTTTCCACAAGCACCCATCAAGATGTCTGTCTATCCGTAGACATAGAAGAGATCAGAGAATATAGAAAACAATTCAATGAATTTGACAAAATGATCAGGACTGATACTCTAAGCAACGTTTTGACTTCAAAGTCCCCCTGCCCCCTACATGTCTATAGAAAGCTTGGAATTGGGATCTAGTTCTCTGGGATCAAGGTTGGCCTTTGGATTTCACATATGTTTGGGAGCTCAGAGGCAGAACTCCAACACAGTCTACCTTGACATCCTGCCCAGCATCATTGCCTCCACACGGCTTCTCACTGCCACAGGATCTGAACCTCTGTGAATCAGCCAGTGCTTCCTGCAGCACAATCCACCTGGCTCTCAAATGACTCAGCCATGTCAAAGCTACCCATTTCAATTTGGGGTTGATTTCTAACCAATGCATTCTGGAAAATTGTCTTTGTCATACTTAACTCAGAAAACTGGCACCGCTCTGTCTCTGATTTACAGTGGAAACACTTCTCTTTCCTGAAAGTATCTAGAGCCCTTTCTGTAGGTCTCCCTGTCATTACCCTGGACTGCATGTACAGATTGGAGCTTTATGTGGGATCCTCTTGGCATAGGTGCTCCCATATTTGTTTAACCACTCAAGCTTGGTGCTAATGTATCATTCCTGTTAGAGAGTAAACCTTGTACCAGTTTTCTTCATGAATGGTCTGAAGGATTTTGGCATCCTCAACTGCACACAGACCTGAGAACACTTCCTGCGTACATTGCTCCATCGGTGAAAAGGAAGGTGCTGAGGGAAGGTCCTCACTGATTTTAAAAATACACCCTGTCTTCCGTTGCAGTCAAACGACTATGTTCTTCCCTCAGTAGCTCTCAGAAGAAATTCTCTTTTTGGGGCCAGCATCTCAATCCTGATGGCCTTTGAGGATATCCTACCTGAAGTTGGAGATAATGGAAGATTCCAGATCCTTCAGGTCATTTCTTTTTCTCTCCCTCTAATATTTATAAGTATGCAATATCTACTAGAGAACTTCACTGCCTTTGTCCCTGAGCACCGGTGCTGGGTTCACTTGCTTGACAATACATCAGCTTTGCTCAATGTCAGTGGGAACTTTAATTTTAGTTCCCTTCCAAAGCTTTCCATCCCCTTGGATTCCAGTGGGAAACTAGAGAGGTGTCACCGATTCTTCTGGCCACAGGGCCTGCCCTTGGGTCCAAATGTCACAGGACAAAACCTTAGCCAGCTGGAAATGGAGCCGTGTGTGGATGGCTGGGTCTATGACCAAAGCATCTTCACTTCTTCCATTGTGACTGAGGTAAGAGGTTCTTCCTGCTGCCCCTTTCCCATCCCAGGAAGGTTTAATTCTCCTTTTGAAAAGGTACCACCAATTTGGAACTTGATTCCCTTGGTGATTGACAGAATTAGATTTCTCTCCTCTGCCTGCCCACAGCTCCCTTTGTGATAAAATAATCAGTGAGGCACCTATTGATTAGCTCCTGCTGCAAAATACAAATCGACAATGCAGAGAGTGTTATTCTGCAGATTTTCTTTATGCTAAAGCACAGGCTTACACAGTCAGGGTAACACAAGATTTACTAGCTTCTACACTAAAGGATCATAGGGCCTGGAATATGATATTCTGGAGGGCAGAGGGGACAGGAATGCAAACAAGAATCACATATCCAGCAAAACTGAGTATAATCCTTCAGGTTGAAAAATGGATCTTCAGTGAAATATAGGACTTTCAAGCATTCCTGATGAAAATACAATGGCTCAATAGAAAGTGTTACTTTCAAATACAAGACTCAAAAGAAGCATGAAAAGGTAAAGAGAAAAGGGAATTCATGAGGCTCAACTAGGTCAAACGGTTTACATTCCAACATGGGAAGATGATATTTGGAACTCATAAGATCTTTCTCATTGCTAGGGCAGTTAGAAGGAGTACATATATAGACAGAGGGCACAGGTGTGAGTTAAATGTGATGGGCTGATAGCTAAATAAGTTAAATTAAGAGGTGAGAAAGACAAATGCACTAGAAGAAAGGGAAAGGGGGAGGTAGAATGGGGTAATTTATCTCACATAAAAGAGGTGAGAAAGAGCTTTTACGGTGGAGGGGAAGATGCAGGTGGCAAGGAACCCTTGAACCTTACTCTTATCAGAACTGGCTCAAAGCAGGAATAACATACACACTCTGACATAAGGAGTTTAGCTTACCATATAGGAAAGTAAGAGAGGAAAAGGATAAAAGAAAGGGAATGGGACTGACAGATGGGAGTCCAAATTGAAGTAGGCAATAATCAGATGTAAGACACTTTTGAGGAGGAATAGGATAAAAAGAGAGGGAGAATAAAATAAACAGGGGGTAAATAGGATATAGAGAAATACAGTAAGCAAACATTTTGCTAACTGTATTGAAAAAATTTTGAAGCAAGTTTCTCTGATAAAGGCCACATTTCCAAAATATATAGAGAACTGAGTCAAATTTAGAAAAAAATAAGAGCCATTCCCCAATTGACAAGTGGTCAAAAGATGTGGATAGTCAGTTTTCAGATGGAGTCATCAAGCTTTCTATAGCCATATGAAAAAGATGCTATTGATGGGAGAAATACATATCGAAACAATTCTGAGGTACCACCTCACACATATCAGATTGGCTAATATAGCAGAAAAGGAAAATGACAAATGTTTGAGGGAATGTGGAAAAATGGAAACAATGCTGATGGAGTTGTGAACTGATTCATCCATTATGTAGCACAGTTAGCAACTATGCCAAAGGTCTAGAAGACTATGCATATCCTTTGATGAAGCAGTACCACTACTGGTTCTGTGTTGCAAAAGGATAAAAAACATGAAGGAAAAGGCCCAGTATGTACACAAACATTTACAGCAGCTCCTTTCCGGTGACAGAGAATTGGGAATTGAAGGCATATCTATCAATTGGGGAATGGCTAAAATAGTTGTGATATATGGTTGTGATGCAATACTATTGTGCTATAAGAAATAATTGACAGGATACTGTCAGCAAACCTGGAAAGATTTATATTAAATGATGCAAAGTGAAATGAGTAGAACTGAGAGAACATCATACATTGTAACAGCAATATTTTAAGATGGTCAGTTGTGAACAACTTCACTATTCTCAGCAATACAATAATTGAAGACAACTCTGAAGGACTTATAATGAAAAATGATATCCATCCCCAGAGAAAGAATGGATGAAATATGAATAAAGGTCCAAACACACTTTTTTGAACTTTATTTTTCTTGATTTTTAGATCTATGGTTTCTTTAATGACATGATTAATTAATAAATGCTACACATGTATAACCTATACAAATTTCTTGCCTTCTCAATTGGGGGAGGAAGGGAATACAGAGGCAGAGGGAGAACTTGGAACTCAAATTTTTAAAAAAAACAAACATGGGAATTATGTTTACATATAATAGGGGAATTTTTTTCAAAAAAAAGAAATGTTTACCTTAGAAATGAGAAACTACTTTAATTATGAATATCACTTGTATAAGTAAATGTATAGATGGAGTTCATTTCTTTTCTGTTCTTTAGACCTCTGTGTTATTAACATCACCATACATTAACTAGGCAAGCAAGAGAATTTCTGAATTAAGGCTATGAATCAGTTGATATCAGCTAATTCCCTTTTAAATGTGCTTCTCTTCCATGTTTTACTCTCTGTAGAAATAAAGAACATTTTTAAAAATTTAAAGCACAAGCTCATTTGAAAGGGAAAAGATCTGAATGCCCCAGAGCTTCAGCAATCTTAGATGGAATATGAAATATGTTAACCTTATAGGTATGGAATTTTATGGAAAGCAGGAGGGGTGTGTCAGGGTGTACACATCAGAAGGGTAAAGGTAAGGTTGTCTGCATCAGGAAGGTCAGGATCAAAACTAGTTTGGAATTGATGTCCAAGCTTGACTGTATTGATGTATGATGTACAATTGTATGATTGTATGATGGAGAGAGGGGCGGAGCCAAGATGGCCACGTAAAAACAGCACCTTACTGGAGCTCTCTCACAAATTCTGTGAGATACCTTTAAAAAGCAAATCTGCGCAGATTTCAGAGAGTTAGAAGCCATTAATAGACTGAGTGGGGCAGGAGCACCAGGTGCAGAATGGTAACAGACCACACCAGATGAGGAGCAGCAGAGGAATCCAGCCAGTGCACCAGTCCAGCAGAATACCGTGCACGAGTGACGCAAGAGTAGGAGCAGGGCCAGGCCGGAAGTACTGGCTACCATGGTGATCAGTCCGCAGGACTCTCAGCCCAGGACAGGAGTCTTCTGGGACTACTGGAGACACCAGTGCAGAACCAGCAGCAGTGGGAGTAGCTATTCCTGAGGTCTCCAGCCCACACACAGTCTAAAGGTTTGAAACTCACCTTGAAATTCTGGGAGCCATGCTGACGAGGTAAAATGGCTCTCCCTCCCTTCCTCACCCAGATAATACTCCCTCAAGAGACATCCTGATATAGAGGAGCCAGAAGCAGGGCTTCAGTAGCCTTGTAGCTCAGGAAGCTGGGGAGTCCCCCTCTTATGGTGGCAGAAGGATACTAGTGCAGGAAGACAGCTGTCCCAGCAGGACCCACCTCAGCAGAAAAGTGACAGTTCCTGAGCCCCATGAGGGTGGAGCTAGCAAACATCAACACCAGGACCGCAGGCGTGCGTTTGCACAGGCAGGGGAAGTGGCAGACACCAGCACAGACAATGGCTGAGACCAGCCCTGCTATGTAATGCAGCCACAGGGGAAGAGGAGACTTCCAGAAGCCAGACCACCCCTAACCCACACCTCATGAAACCAGAAGCCACAGCACGCAAAGGCAGTGAGCTCCAAAAGCAGAGATCCACTTTAGAAGCCAGGGGGAAAAAAACAAACATGAAAAAGCAAACTAGAAAGCCAAAGACTATTGATTCCTATCATAGAGAGAGGGAAGATCAAAATATCAATTCAGAAGAGAACAGCATTGACACTACACCCACATCTGAAACCTCAAAAGGAAATGTGAACTTCTGTCCAGCCCAAAAAGCATTCCTGGAAGAACTCAAGGAGCACTTTAAAACCACATTAGACAGGTAAAAGAAAAAATGGAAAAAAAATTCACTGATGAGAACAAATCTTTAAAAAGTCAAATTGGCAACATGGTTGCCAATATAATAGAATATAAACAGAGAAAATGTCTCATTGAAAAGTAAAATTAACCAAATAGAAAAGAAAGTAGAGAAGCTAAAGGAAGAAAACACTACATTAAAATTAGAATTGGACAAGTAGAAGCTAATGACTCTATGAGACATCAAGAATCAGTCAAACAAAATCTAAAAAAATGAAAAAATAGAAGAAAACATGAAATATCTGATTGGAAAAACAACTGACCTGGAAAATAGATCCAAGAGAAATAATCTAAGAATTGTTGCTCTACTGGAAAGCCATGATGAAAAAAAGAGCCTGGGCAGTATCTTCCAGGAAATCATCAAGGAAAATGACTCCGAGGTACTAGAATCAGAGAGTAAAATGCTCATCAAAAAAATCCACCCATCACCCCCTGAAAGAGACTTCAAATTGAAAACTCCAAGGAATATTGTAGCCAAATTCCAGAATTATCAGGTCAAGGAGAAAATACTGCAAGCATCCAAAAAGAAACAATTCAAATATCATGGAACTACAGTCAGGATCACCAAGATATGATATTGCAAAAGGCAAAGGAGCTTGGACTACAACCAAAGATCAACTATCCAGCTAAATTGAGCATAATTTTTCAAGGAGATGGATATTCAATGAAATAAGGGAATTCCAGACATTTCTGATGAAAAGGCTAGAGCTCAATGGAGAAGCTGATCTTCAAATACAAAACTCAAGAGAGACATAAAAAGGTAAATGGAGCAAAAACAAACAAATTTATGTTATTCAATAAGGGGTAATTGTTTACATCTTTATATAGGATTGTATTGATTTATATATGTTATATATATATATGTGAATCTTGTGAATGGTGCAATTATTATGAAAATTGAAATGGATTACATAGACTGTAACTGGTGTGATGATAAAAAAACATAATTAAGGAGTGCAAAAGGGATTGTTCTGGGAGAAGAGATAAGGAGGAGGTAGAAAAGGGTAAATTAAGTCACATGAAGAAGCAGAAAAACATAGAGGGAAAAAAGGGAGGGAGAAAAGCAGTGTTTAAGCTTTACTCTCATAGGATTTAGTTCAAGGAGGGAATAACATACTCTGATAAGTATAAAAATCAAACTTGTCCTACAGGTAGTAGGAGGGGAAAGGGGAAAAATGGGGGGTGGTCAAAAGGGAGGGAAGAAGTAGCAAGGGGAAAAGGGTAAGATAAGAGAGGGTGTCATTAGGGAGGGAAAATTGAGGAAGACAGTGGTCAAAAGCAAAACCCTTTTGAGGAGGAAGGGAGAAGGGAGAAATAAAAGCATAAACAGGGGAGGAAATAGGATGGAAAAAAAGACACAAATAGTAACCATAACTGTGAATGTGAATGGGATTAACTCATCCATAAAACAGAGGTGGACAATGGAATGGATTAAAAGCCATAATCCTACAGTAGGTTATCTACAAGAAACACATTTGAAACAGGAGGATACATATGGGGTAAAGGTAAAAGTATGGAGTAGAATATATTGTGCTTCAGCTAAAGTAAAAAAAAGTAGGGGTAGCAATCATGATCTCAGACAAACCAAAAGCAAAGATAGATCTAGTTAAAAGAGATAAGGAAGGACACTATATCCTGATAAAGGTTACCATTGACAATGAAGCAATACCATTACTTAACATATATGCACCAAGTGGCACGGCATATAAATTCTTAGAGATGTTAAGAGAGCTATAGGAAGAAATAGACAGTAAAACTATACTAGTGGAGGACCTCAACCTCTCCTTCTCTGAACTTGATGAATCTAACCTCAAAATAAACAAGAAAGAAGTTAAGGAGGTAAATAGAATTTTAGAAAAGGTAGATATGATAGACCTCTGTTTCTCAGTGGCACATGGCACATACTCAAAAACTGACCAGGTACTAGGGAAGGCTGTCCAAAATGCGACCCACAGGACACATGCGGTGCAATTTATGTGCCTTGCCTATGAACCTAGAAATTTGGATGAGTGCCTTAGTAAATGAAGCTGAGCTACCGCAGAGCTCTCACTAAAATAGAAAATCAAAATATATTGTATATTGTTTCAATAAAAACCAAAGGCTGGACATCTGTGTACTAGGGCATAAAAACCTCTCAATACAGTGCAGAAAGACAGAAATAGTCAATGCATCTTTTTCAGACAATGATGCAATAAAACTTATTTGTAATAAAGGATCATGGAAAGATAAACTAAAAATTAATTGGAAACTAAATAATCTAATCCTAAAGAATGAGTGGGTCATAAAACAAATCCTAGAAGCAATTAATAACTTCATTGAAGAGAATGACAATAATGAGACAACATGCCAAAACTAATGGGATGCAGCAAAAGCAGTTTTTATGGGAAGTTTTGTATCTGTAAATGCTTAGATGAATAAAATAGAGAAAAAGGAGATCAATGAAATTGTCATGCAACTGAAAAAACTAGAAAAAGAACAAATTGAAAATCCCCAATTAATGTTTTTCTCATTAGACCATTACATCCTTTCTTCATGGTTAAAGTAATTTTTTTCTTTGCAGTTTTAGAATTTCATTCTTCAGAGATTCTCACCCCTCTGGGGTTGACTTCCCATGGATAATTTTAAACTATAGTATATTACCAATCCTTTTTCTGAACCCTCTGAAGTCTATTCTCAGAAAAAAATTAGGGTATGAATCAAATTTTGCCCAGCTTTTACTTCTTTCACCACAAATTATATGATGGCATAGCCTCTAGTCCCTAGTCTATGAAGGGGTCATATGTTCTTTATTAGTAAAACTTAAGTACAGAAGAGTAGCTCTCATTCATGTTTATTATAACTTTTAAAAAATGAAATCATCATTAAAGCAAGTCATACTGTTTTTCCATTCTATCTGACTTTGGCAGAGTGAAAGTGCAACAGACATCTGGCCAATTGAAGTCCTTTGTGATTAAAATATGATGCGTCCTTTTACAGTTCATGATCAATTCTGTGAACTCATCTAATTTAGCTCTCCGTCCCAGTGGTCTATGCCCTACTCAAACAACAATAAAACTTTTTGTTCTTGGTTGATACTTAAAAAAAAAAAGAAAATCCCCGATTAAATACCAAATAAGAAATACTAAAAACCAAAGGAGAGATTAATAAATTGAAATCAAGAAAACTATTGAACTAATAAATAAAACTAAGAGTTGGTTTCATGAAAAAAACAATAAAATTGATAAACCTTTGGTCAATTTGATTAAAAAAAAGAAAGAAGAAAACAAAATTTCCAGTATCAAAAATGAAAAGGGTGAATTTACCTCTAATGAAGAGAAAATTAAAACAATAATTAGGAATTATTTTGTCCAATTGTATGTTCATAAATTTGACAACATTGGGGAAATGGATGAATATTTACAAAAATATAAATTGCCAAGGTTAACAGAAGAGGAAATAAAATACATAAATAACCCCATCTCGGAAAAAGAAATTGAGCAAGCCATCAATGAACTCCCTAGGAAAAAATCTCCAGGGCCAGATGGCTTTACAGGTGAGTTCTACCACACATTTAAAGAACAATTAATTCCCATATTTTTTAGACTATTTGGAAAAATAGGTGAAGAAGGAGCCTTACCAAATTATTTTTATGACACAAAAATGGCACTAATACCCAAAGCAGGAAGAGTCAAAAGATAAAAAGAAAACTATAGAACAATTGCCCTAATGAATATGGACGCAAAAACTTTCAAATAAAATACTAGCAAAAAGATTGCAGCAACTTATTGTGAAAATAATACACTATGACCAGGTAGGGGTGCAAGACCGGTTCAATATTAGGAAAACTATCAGCATAATTGATCACACAAACAACAAAACTAGCAGAAACCACGTGATTATCTCAATAGATGCTGAAAAAGCTTTTGACAAAATACAATCCATTCCTATTAAAAAGCACTAGAAAGCATAGGAATAAATGGAGTCTTCCCTAAAATTATAAATAGCATCCACCTAAAACCATCAGCAAGCATTATATGTAATGAGAATAAACTAGATGCATTCCCAATAAGATCAGGGGTGAAACAGGGATGTCCATTATCACCCCTATTATTCAATTTGGTACTAGAAATGTTAGCTGTAGCAATGAGAAGAAAAAGAAATTGAAGAAATCACAATAGGCAAAGAAGAAATAAAATTATCACTTTCTGCAGACAATATGATGATTTTTTGAGAATCCTAGAGAATGAAGTAAAAAACTACTTGAAAGAATAAACAATTTTAGCAAAGCTGCAGGATATAAAATAAACCCAAATAAATCCTTAGCATTCCTATATATTACTAACAAAGCCCAACATCAAGGGATAAAAAGAGAAATTCCATTTAAAATTACAGTAGACACTATAAAATATTTGGGAGTCTACCTGCCAAGACAAACCCAAGGCCTATATGAATACAATTACAAAACATTTTTCACACAAATAAAGTCAAATCAAAATAAATGGAAAAACATCAGTTGCTCATGCTTAGGCTGAACTAATATAATAACAATGACAATTTTACCTAAATTAATTTACGTATTCAGTGCCATACCAAACAAACTACCAAAAAATATTTTACAGAGCTGGATAAAATAATAACAAAATTCATGTGGAAGAACAAAAGGTCCAGAATATAAAGGGAATTGATGAAAAGAAATGCTAGGGAAGCTGGCCTAGCCATACCAGATACTAGACTGTACTATAAAGCATCGGTCATCAAAATTACTTGGTACTGGCTAAGAAACAGTGGTGAATAAGTAGAATAGGTTAGGTACACAAGACACAGTAGTCAACAACTATAGCAATCTACTCTTTGATAAACCCAAAGAATCCAGCTGCTGAGCTAAGAATTCACTATTTCACAAAAAACTTCTGGGAAAATTGGGAAATAGTAAGGCAGAAAGTAGGCATAGACCAATATCTTATACCGTATACCAAAATAAAGTCAAAAAGAGTTCGTGATTTAGGAATCAAGGCTGATACCATAAACAATTTGGGAGAGCAAGGAATAATTAACCTGTGAGATTTATAGGAAAGGGAAGAATTCATGATCCAACAAGAGATAGAGAGTATTACAAAATAAAAAATGGATAATTTTGATTACGTTAAATTGGAAAGTTTTTGTATAAACAAAGCCAATGCTTAAGGAAGCAGAAAATTGGGAGGAAATCTTTACAATCAGTATCTCTCATATCTAGGCCTCAAAAAATATCTCTCATAAAGGCCTCATATCTAAAATACACAGGGAACTGAGCCAAAGTTATAAGAACACAAGTCATTCCCCAATTGAGAAATGGTCAAAGGATATGAACAGGCAGTTTTCAGAGGATGAAATTAAAGATATCTATAGGCATATGAAAAAAATGCTCTAAATCACTATTGATTAAAGAAATGCAAGTCAAAGCAACTCTTACGTACTACGTGTCTCCTGTCAAAACAGGAAAATAATAAATGCTGGAGAGGATGTGGGAAAATTGGAACATTATTACATTGCTGGTGGAGTTGTGAACTGATCCAGCCATTAAGGAGAGCAATTTGGAACTATGCCCAAAGGGCTATAAAAATGTGCATGCCCTTTGACTCAGCAATACCATTTCTAGGACTATATCCCAAAGAGATCTACAAGTGGGAAATGAACCCATATGTACAAAAATATTTATAGCAGCTCTTTTTGTGGTAGCAAAGAATCGGAAATCAAAGAGATGCCCATCAATTGGGGAATGGCTAAACAAATTGTGGTATAGAAATGTAATGGGATACTATTGTGCTATAAGAAATGAGGAGCAGACGGACTTCAATATAACCTGGAATGACTTATACGAACTGATGCTGAGAGAGGGGAGCAGGAACAGGAAATCATTATACAAGATTACAGACGCATGGTATCCGTAAAGACTAATTTTGACAGACTTGACTCCTCTCATCAATGCAAGGTTCAAAGACAGCTCCAAAAGACTCATGATGGAAAAAGCTTTGTACATCCAGTGAAAGAAGTGTGGAGTCTGAATGCAGATTGAGGAAAACTTTTTGCTCTCTTTTTGCTCCTTTTGGGGGGTGCCGTTGTTTCTCCTTTCTCATGATTCATTCCATTGGTAACAATTCTTCAATGCAACTGGCTTATTAGGTAAATAAGTTTAAGGTGAAGATATATGTAGAACCTACATTAGATTGCATGCCTTCTTGGGGGTTTGGGGGGAGAAGTGGGAGGGAGAGAAAATTTAGAACCCAAAAACTTGTGGAATTGAGTGTTGTAAACTAAAAGTAAAAAATAAATTTTTAAAAAATGATTGTATGATGGAGGCGATGTCCTCTTATTATCATAGTGGGGCAAGAAGCCTGAGCCAGAGTCTCTTTCCTATCATAGTCTTTCTCTTACCACATTGGCAGCAAGAGTCCTCAACCCAAATTCTCTTTCCTCACTTTAAGATCTGATGCTCTCATCTTCTCTTTCAGTGGGACCTGGTATGTGACTCTCAGACACTGAAGTCCTTGTCTCAGTCAATATTCCTTACTGGGATTCTGGTGGGATATCTCATATGGGGCTATCTCTCAGATAGGTAAGTTTCACATGGACACAGATGTTTCTGAAACCCAGGGAGCCAAGGGCCATAGAGCTAAAAGTTGGAAGATGATACCATAGACCATTTAGTGAAACCCACTCATTTGACAAAGGAGGAAGCCAAGGCCCAGGGAAGTACAGAGACTTGCCCAAGGTCACATACCAAGAGCCAAAGCAGAATTCAAACCAAGGACTTTCTTTTTATGTCCATGCTATGCCAAATAACAGCGAGAAGATTCAGTTTTGGAGCTTTTGGGTGAGGTGAGTCTAAGACGGAAAGAACCCAGTAATATAGACAGGTTGGTGATGGGCTGAATATGGGACAAAGGTCACTCAGTCAACACTCAGAAATCAAGCATTTCTTCAACACTTGGCCTGTGCCAAGAACTGGGCTAAGAGCTGGGGATAGGAAACAAAACAAAAACAGCTCCTGCCTTCAAGGAGCTCATATTCCCTGGGAGAGACAACATGCAAACAACTCTGCACATTCAAGACACATACACAATAAACTTCCTCTCAGGAGGAAGGCACTGCCTTGGCATTAAGTAGGATTGAGGAAGGATTCTTGCTAAAGGTGGAATGTCAGCTGAAACTTAAGGAAGCCGGGGAGGCTAGAAGGACCTGAGGAGGAAGGCATTTCAGAGAGAGGGGATAGCAATGAAAACAATGCCCAGTGGGGGCTGCTGGCTGGGGGATGGGGGTGGGTGACATTATGCCTCTGCCCTGAGGTCACAGTCATCAGGATTCCTGTGGTGTAGGTTTGGGAGAAAATGGATGCTGCCTCCAAGTTACCTAATGATGGCTGTCTCCAGCACTGGGATTGCCTTTGTCCAGTCATTTCCAGTTTATTGTTGCCTTCGCTTCCTGCTTGGGTTTTCAATATCAGGAATCTTACTTTGTGGTGGGACTCTTGGTAAGTCTTCTCTGCAAGGCTTCTTCAACATTTGCACATTTTCTTTGAGATCTCACCTGTGTCTGAAATTAATCCTGCGCTGGGGTTTCCTTTCAGTCATGGAATGGACCACCAGCCAGTACCGGCCCCTGGTAATAGTCATATTTTCTCTGTGCTCAAGTCTGGGGCATCTGCTTCTGGGGGTTCTGGCCTATGGCCTTCAGGAATGGCGCAAACTGCAGCTGGTAGTGTCTGCTCCCTGCTTTGCCTTCTTCCTGACCTCTTGGTAAGTACCCCTGGGGTTTATGTTCTCTCTCTGCATGGGCTGCAGATGGAGGGTGAAGAATTCCAAGTTTCTTTGTATTAAAACCTCATTTCAGGATGTTTCAAATCTCATAAGACAATAAGAATGTTTCCCACCAGGGGCTTGGGTGACAGTCAGGAGTTAAAACCCATTCTTGGATGAGAGAGACTTGAATCTATGTATCTTCATCAAATTATCTCAAGGTTATAAGAAGTAAAGAAAATATAATGAAAGTTATTAGTGATGAACAGACTTTCCCTGAGGTACCATGAAGAGTATCCCAAGACATAGGAGGTGAGACAGAAAAATGTTAAATTTCAAATCAGAACTCAGGTGTTTGAATCCTGACTTTTACCCTTATTAGATGAGTACCCATGGACAAATCACTTACACTCCCCATACCCCAGTTTCTTTCTCTGTGAAATGAATGGGTCAGACTAAATGACCTTTATGGTGCCTTCTAGCTCTGGGAGAGAGGGCTAGCTGGTGTAGAGGACAGAGTATGAACTTGGAGTCAGGAAGACTCTTCTTCATGATTTCAAGTCTGGCCTTAGACACTTACTAGCCATGTGACCTGCACGAGTCACATAACACTCTTTGCCTCAGTTCCTCACATATAAAAATGAGCTGAAAGAGGAAACGGCAAACCTCTCCAGTATCTTTGCCAAGAAAATTGCAAATAGAGTCACAAAGAGGCAGACAGAACAGAACAACGGAAACATCTTACTGGAGGAGAATAATGGTTCAATATAATAGAAGACTGTCAAGCATTTCCGATGGACAGACTAAAGCTGAGTAGAAATATATTTACATTTATACATAAGCATTTATGTAAATATATTTTTATCTTTATGTGTTATCCCCCCATTAGAATGTTAGCACCTTGAGGGTGCCCACTGTTTTGCTTTTCCCCTGCATCAACACCATTAGCACAGGGCCTGGCACATAGTAAGTATATTACAAATGCTTACTGATTTATTGAAGATAAAAGTTTAAAGAATTACACCCAAAAAGGCTACTCCACCATCTTTCTGTCTTTTTCATCTTTGATGGAAAAACAGTCTCTTCAATTACTTTCAAACCCTCCTCCTTAATAGTCTTTCTCTAGTCTCACTCCTCATCTAATGACCTCTGTAATGCTTCTTCATATAATAACAGTTGAACCAGGTTCAACTATAAACTAGTTTCTTCTCATGTGATTCCTGTCTTCTCCATAGTTTGTTTCACAGATGCTAGTAGATCAAAATTGAACTCATATATGATCTCCAAGACTCCACAGGGAGAAACATCTCTTCTTTTTTGAAGGGGGAAGTCAGGCAATGGAGTTAAGTGACTTGCCCAAGGTCACACAGCTAGTATGTGTGTCAAGTGTCTGAGGCTAGATTTGAATTCAGGTCCTCCTGACTTCGGGGTCAGTGCTCTACTAGCCCTGCACCACTTAGCTACCCCTGGAGGAACATTTCTTAGGATGATAGTTGTAGCTGTTGCTACATTTTGCCTTCTCTGCAGCTAAAGAGTTTCAGTTTTCAGTCTACGTAGGAGAGGCTTTTGAAATGAACGCTCATGAATGCTTCCAAGGCTGCCTATAAATAGCACTGGAGGACTTCCTTTCCAGCCACATCTTTGCATAATGTTGGTTCCCATGCACGATGCAGGCATTCCACAGGTTATCCCTCACTTATGCTACATCAATTTTCTAGTGACACCTTTTGAACCAAGGTTTTAGTCTGAGCCTGTCATGAATTTCTCTGTAGCTCTTTGACAGATGCACAATTTCAATTCTTAAGATGTTATGCCAGTCCATATTCTGTATAACATCTCGTGCAAAATAATAATGTGAAATATGTTAGGGCTTAGTTTCAAAGAGAACTTGTCTTTATGCAGACTTTTGAAAATCAATTTCATTTCTACTCTGGAAGCTGTTGAGAAATACATGTTCAAGGGCACAACCCTAGCAGCAGGGGGCAGGAGCATTCAGAAGATTCTGACTTTTTAGCGTATGGAGACTGGAACAAAGGGTAAGGTAGAGCAAATACTTGAGGAGATGAAGGAGTGGAAAGAGTGGGAAGGAGAGGGAAGGGAAACATGGAATAAAGGTCTTGTCCCCACTTTTTAAAAATAAGTTCGATGCCTTTTGTTTTTAGTATCATGATCATTTCCTCCTTCCCAACCACAAATTAGCCCATCTCTTATAACAATCAATCCAATCAAAAGCTTCTATTCTTTTCGCGTTAAACTCTTTTAAGGGTCTCAAAATTCTGCATTAGATTTTTGGTTTTTTCCATTTAAAAATTACTGATTTTAAAAACTAATAACTTGAATTTCCATGAAATAAATGGTCCACAAAACACTCATTTTCTCCTGAAGCTCTTACAATGCTCTGTAATCATTAACCAACCTTTTACTATAAGACCAAAATTGCCATTTGAGTTCTGAGCCCCTTCTCCCATCACTGATTAAGAGCAGGGTGGGAGGTGTTGTACAGAATATCCCTTTAGCCTTCTGGACAGATTTTGTGAACTCGCCAGCTCCAGCAGCCTACTTGTCAGTTACCTTGATCACACCAACTGCAACAGTCTGCCTCATATCAGGAACAGCAAAATGACCCAGAGGAGAAAAATCAGAGAAGCAATCTGGTCTTACCTGGACCCGTGTCACTGGATTTCAGGAATTTAGGGCCATCTTCCAGCTTCTTACCACAAAGGCCATGAATCAATGTGAGCAGTGCGACAATCAAGCACAGGTGCATGCGCGTCAGCATAATGACCTGTGCAGTGAAAAGAGCCATTTCCATACATGGATCATTCTCACTATCACCAGCCACATTACCATGGCAGATATCATGGACAGAAACATTGTTGACATAGAAAGCAATGTTATCCACAGGCAGAGCCTCACTTCAAACTTTATGGTGCATTTCAACAGACTTTACTTCAGTTGTGATATCAACTGGGGCAAATGAGATTTTAGAACACCAGTGCCCCTCAGCCAACAGGTATAGCACCAATACCACCAATCTTGTAAACATCTTGGAGGGGTAGATCCCAGGGCTTGTCAGTTGGTCAAGTTGGTGACAGGAGGCAATCCAAAGCTATAAGAAATAGAGTTCCATTAGCCTTGCCATCCTTACAAGTGACTTTCCATCCATTGAACCAAGCCAGATTAGAGCTTTGCTACAGCATGTTGTCACCATTTCAACCTGAAATTGGTACAAAATCTACTGTGTCAGGGTTATAGCCAATTTTCTTAATATAAATACTGACTTCCTCGACAATTTCCTTATATTTCTTCCAGTTGTAGGGGGCTTGGGAAGAATCCATTTTGTTGACACCAACCATCAGTTGTTTCACACCAGTGTGTAGGCCAGAAGGCATGCTAAGGAGTCTGTCCATTCTTTGAGATACTGGCTTCAAATTCACCAACACCAGCATCAACAACCAGGAAAGCATAGTCAGCCTGAGATGTGCCTGCAATCATGTTCTTGATAAAGTCTCTGGGTCCTGTAGCATCAGCAATGGTCCCATAGTTCTTACTGGTCTCAGATTTCCACAGAGAAATATCAATAGTGATACCATGGTCATGGTCAGCCTTCAGCTCATCCAAAAGCCAGGCATGTTTGAAGGAGCCCTTTCGCATCTCAGCAGGCTCCTTCTCATACTTCTCAATGGTTCTCTTATCGATTTTACTAAATTTGTAGATGAAGTGGCCAGTAGTGTCGGACTTTCCAGAGTCTATGTGTCCAATGATGACTATGTTAATGTGAGTCTTCTCCTTGACCATTTCTGTGGAGGTTTAGTGATGGTTATTACAGCATCCATCTTCTGGTCGCAAACCCATTCTGAAAAAAGCCACAAGCTTCTATTTTAGGTGCTAGTCACTCTACTAGGCTAGAAATACAAATACAAAATTAACAGGCCCTGCCCTCAAGGAGCCAACACTATCAGAAGAGATAACGGGGATATATATAAACTATACATAAAAGGTAATCCTGCCATTAACCAAAAGGTGGTCCTGCCTCTAACAAAACTTGTCAGTGTGACCCTAGGTAAGTCATTATACTTCTCAATGCTCTAGGCAACCCACCATGACAAAATTGCAATCGCAGAGAGATTTTCACCTCCTGGGACTTCCCTATTCCAGTGAAATCATAGATTTAGTACTTATCTCTATCTTTCACAGACTTGATTACAGAAAGGGGGAATTTTTGGAGTCAGAAAATTGGGGTTAGAACCTTAACTGTGGGCCCATATAAGGCCACCCACCTCCAGGCACCCTGGCTTCTCCTGCCTTCTCTCATGGTCAAGTGGGCTCTTGAGCATGCTGGACAGTGATGCCTATGTTCAGTTGGGCCAATACCTCACCCTGCACTTCTGGCTAATGAGATCAAGAGAAGCTATTGAAGAAAAGCTGCACCTTGTAAGTCGTAATCCTTTCCTTTTACACAACTGAGGAAAATATATGTGAACTGTTTGGCAAGAGTGGTAACAGAAAAGAAACCATCATGAGTGTTAAGAAAGCATGTGGATACTGGTTTGTTGAATTCTACTGTAAAGCAGATGTCCAAAATCTCATTAAATACTTTAATGGAACCTACTGGGAAAAATGAAATCATCTGCACAGTTGAGGACACAGGTTTCTAAGAGGGCAGACAGGACAGACAGGAAAGATCCAGGGCCAGGACCAAGATGAGGATCAGAAAGACTATGATGCCAGAAGAGGAGATTATGGGGAAATGAGAGAGTTGGATAAAAGCCCACCACTTAAAAAAGATAATTTTGACAGGTTGACCAATCCTGCAAAGAGCAACATTGAAATTCTGAAAATGGTTTACTTATAACAGGCTCTCATTCATTTATTTGCCTCCCTATGAGGATTAAGCCTGAAACTTTGACTTGGCTTTCCACTCTGAAAATGATTCAATGTCAGAACCTAAAGCAGTGACTTTGGTCCTAGTGTTGGAGCACTGAAGACTTGTCTCCTTGTCAGGAGGACTTCCTATCACCTGAGGAACAGTTACCAACCAAGCACATCTATTAATGGATATTAACCCAATATAGCACAGCTTTCTTTGAAGCAAGATTGGAAAGTCTTATTGAGTGATTATGTTACTGCTCATGACTTCAGGAGTAGGAGTGGTCATTTTTATTTATTTGTTTTAATTAATTTATATTTAGTTTACAACATTTATTTCCACAAGATTTTGAGTTCCAAATTTTCACCTCATCTCTCCCCTCCCCCCATCCCAAGAAGGCATGCATTCTGATTGCCCCTTTACCCAGTCTGCCCTCCCTTCTATCACTCATCCCCCTCTCTTATCCCTTTCCCCCCTACTTTCTTGTAGGGTAATATAGATTTCTATAACCCATTGCCTGTATACCTTATTTCCCAGTTGCATATAAAAACAATTTTTAACATTCATTTTTAACACTCTGAGTTCCAAATTCTCTTCCTCTTCCCTCCCCACCCACCCTCATTGACAAAGCAAGCAATTCGATATAGGTTATATATGCATATTTATGCAAACTATTTCCATAATAGTCATGTTGTGAAAGACTATATTTCCCTCCATCCCATCCCATCTCTCATTTATTCTGTTCTCTCCTTTGATGCTGTCCCTGCTCAAAAGTGTTTGCTTCTGATTACTCCCTCCTCCAATTTGCCCTCCCTTCTATCATCCCCACTGTCTTATCTTCTTCTCTCTCTACTTTCCTGTAGAATAAGATAGATTTCTGTACCCAATTGAATGTGTAATTCTATTCCCTCCTTAAGCCAAATCTGATGAGAATAAGGTTCACTTACTCCTTCTCACCCCTATAGTAGGAAGGCCAAATTTATAATCTCAAATATAATCATGTATATGTTTGAATGGTTCAAAATCGCAAGGTATGAGAGATTCTCAACAAAAAATTTATTTAGGCCCCACCGCAGCAGATCCGTGAACCAGCCTCCCCATTCCAACATCTTGACAAAAAGACTCCAGGCCCAGCAAGCTCGCCTCACAAGAGTAACGAGGAGGCCACAGAAAAACAAGATAGTATTTAGCCAAATCATTTTTACTGGCCTCAAGTCCTTGCTCGCACTCCTGGGTCTACACACGGGTCAGCTCTGCTTCCACAGCTTCCTGCTTCCGCAGCTTCCGCTTCCTCTGTAGTTGTGTCTTGGCTCACCTTTCCTCACAGCTGAGCTTGGGGAGTTCTCAAGCCCTGCCTCAACAACCAGAGACCATTGGTTCCCAACTTGGCCCCTCTTAAGTCATCAATCTACACCCACACAGGTTTCACACCTGATAGGGCTTTGGGCCTGGGGCTTAGCACTCAACAGCTGGAAATATTTTCACTCAAAGTAAACAAAAGCCATGCTAAGGAGACAATTTTGCTTAACAACACCCCCTCCCCACTATTCCTAACCATTGTAAAAGGTTTTTTGCCTCTTTTATGTGAGATAATTTACCCCATTCTACCTCTCACTTTCTCCTTCCCCTGGTACATTCCTCTCTCACCCCTCAATTTTATTTTTTTTAGATATCATCCCTTCATATTGAACTTACCCTGTGCCCTTGTGCCCTCTCACCACCCTCTCTCTCTCTCTCTCTCTCTCTCTCTCTCTCTCTCTCTCTCTCTCTATATATATATATATATATATATATATATATATATATATATAGGACATATATATATATAGGACATATATATAAATAAATATATATATATAAATATATATATATATATGTTCATTCCCTCCAACTATCTTAATGCTGAGAAAGGTCTCATGAGTTAAAAATACTATGCTTCTATATAGGAATGTAAACAAAACAGTTCAACTTTAATAAGTCCCTTATGGTTTCTCTTTCCCATTTAGCTTTTTATGCTTCTCTTGAGTCTTGTTTTTGAAAGTCAAATTTCTACTCAGCTCTGGTCTTTTCATAATGCTTGAAAGTCCTCTGTTTCACTGAATGTTCATTTTTCCCCTGGTGAATTATACTCAGTTTTGCTGGGCAGGTGATTCTTGGTTTTAATCTTAGCTCCTTTGACCTCTGGAATATCATATTCCAAGCCCTCCAATCCCTTAATATAGAAGCCGCTAAATCTTGTGTTATCCTGATTGTTTTTCTACAACACTTGAATCATTTCTTTCTGGCTACTTGCAATATTGTCTCCTTGACCCGGGAACTCTGGAATTTGGCTACAATATTTCTAAGAATTTTCCTTTTGAGATCTCTTTCAGGTGGTGATCAGTGGATTCTTTCAATTTTTATTTTCCCCTCTGGTTCTAGAATATCAGGGTAGTTTTCCTTCATAATTTCCTGAAAGATTATATATCACTAGGCTCTATTTTTGATCATGGCTTTGAGATAGTCAAATAATTTTTAAATTATCTCTCCTGGATGTGTTTTCCAATGACATCTTCAATTTTTTTCATTCCTTTGATTCTGATTTATAATTTCTTGATTTCTCATAGAGTCATTAGCTTCCATTTGCTCCACTCTACTTTTTTTAGATTTTTTATTTCATATTTTTTAGTTTTCAGCATTGATTTCGACAAGGTTTTGAGTTACAAATTTTCTCCCCATTTCTACCCTCCCCCCCACTCCAAGATGGCATATATTCTGATTGCCCCATTCCCCAGTCACCCCTCCCTTCTATCACCCTCCTTGCCCTCCCCCCCCATCCCTTTTACCCTTACTTTCTTGTAGGACAAGATAGATTTATAAGCCCCATTACCTGTATATCTTATTTTCCAGTTGCATGAAAAAACACCCTTTTTTCAAACATCTGCTTTTAAACCTTTCAGTTCTGAATTCTCTCCCCTCTTCCCTCCCCACCCCCTCTCCCTAAGAAGGCAAGCAAATCAACACAGGACGCACATGGACCATTAGGCAAAACACTCCCATAAATAGTCATGATGACAAAGACTAACTATATTTCCCTCTCTCCTATCCTGTGCTCTTTTATTCAGTTTTCTCCTTTGACCCTGTCCCTTTTCAAAAGTGTTTGCTTTTGACTACTTCTTCCCTCTATCTGCCCTCCCTTCTATTGTTCTCCTTTTTATCCCCTTCCCCCTACTTTCATGTGGGGTAAGATACCCAACTTAGCGTGTATGGTATTCCTTCCTCAAGTCAAATCTGATGAGAACAAGATTCATTGATTCCCCCTCATCTGCCCACTCTTCCCTTCCAATGAACTGCTTTTTCTTGCCACTCTTATGTGAGATAATTTACCTCATTCCATCTTTCCCTTTCTCCCTCTCTCAATATATTCCTCTCTCAACCCTTAATTTGAGCCTATTTTTAGATATCATCCCTCCTTCATATTCATATTCAACTCACCCTGTGCCCTCTGTATGTATGTATGTGTGTGTGTGTGTATATATATATATATATATATATATATATATATATATATATATATGTATACATATTCCCTTCAGCTACCCTAATACTCAGGTCTCATGAATTATACACATCTTTCCATGTGGAAATGTAAACAAAACAGTTCAACTTTAGTGAGTCCCTTATAATTTCTCTTTCTTGTTTACCTTTTCATGCTTCTCTTGATTCTTGTGTTTGAAAGTCAAATTTTCAATTCAGCTCTGGTCTTTTCGCTGAGAAAGCTTGAAAGTCCTCTATTTTATTGAAAATCCATATTTTGCCTTGGAGCATGATACTC
>CM053623.1:454423988-454439568 GCA_028646595.1 Phalanger gymnotis
CCATAAACCCTACAACCACAACACTTTCTTCCTTTTCTGGTTCAAGGTCTCCTTTCTTTTTTTCAACAGAAAGGTAAGGTAAAGGTCAAAGGTTTTTCAACAGAAAGGTCAAGTAAAATTTGCATAGATGGACTTTGGGTCAGCTGCTAGTGCTCAGCTGGTTTTTCTTTATCTATATACACATAAATACATATATATTTATTTCCAATTACGTGGGAAAACAATCTCTAACACTCTTTTTTTTAAATTTTGAGTTCCAAATTCTCTCTCTCCCTCTCTCAATCCACCCACTCCCGCATTGAGGAGGCAAGCCAGTTGGTATAGGTTATACATGTACAGTCATGCAAACCGTTTTCCAATTAGTGATGATGTGAAAGAAAAAATAAGAAATAAACCAAAATATAAAGAAAAAAGAAAAAGAAATTTTTTAAATATGCTTTGATCTTCATTCATACTCCATCAATCTTTTCTCTGGCAGTAGGTAGCATTTTTCATCATAAGTACTTTGGAATTGTCTTGGATCATTGTATTGCTGAGAAGAGCTAAGTCATTCACAGCTGATCATCATGCAGTATTATTGTGACTCTATACAGTGTTCTCCTGGTTCTGCTCACTTCACTTTGCATCAGTTCATCCAAGTCTTTCCAGGTTTCCTGAAAACATCCTGCTCATCATTTCTTAGTGTTTCATGACAATCATATACCACAACTTGTTCAATCATTCTCCAATTGATGGGCATCACCTCAATTTACAGTTCTTTGCCACTACAAAAAGAGCTGCTATAAATATTTTCGAACATATAGGTCCTTTTCCCTTTTGTCTTTTTTTGGCTGGGGTGATACAGCCCTAGAAGTGGTATTGCTGGGTCAAAGGGTATGCACAGTTTTATAGCCCTATGGGCAGTGTTCCAAATGGCTCTCCAGAATGGCTGAATCAATTCACACTCCACAACACTGCTTCAGTGCCCCTTTTTTTCCACATCCCCTCCAACATTCGTCATTTGATAGATATAAAGTGGTACCTCAGAGTTATTTTAGTTTACCTTTCTCTAATCAGTAGTGATTTAGAGCATTTTTTCATGTGACTACAGATATTTTCATCTGAAAACTGCCTGTTCATATACTTTGACCATTTATCGATTGGGGAGTGACTTGTATTCCTATAAATTTTATTCAGGTCTCTATATATTTAAAAAGGAGACCTTTATCAGAGAAACTTGCTGTAAAGAAGTTTTCATGGTTCTGATTCCTAACTTTGTATGTGTTTCCTTCCTATTTTCCTCTGTTTATCCTTATCCCTTGCTCTCCCCTTTCACCCTATCCTTCCTCAAAATTGTCTTGGTTCTGACCACCACCACCCCAACCTTCCTTCCCTTTAATCAGTCTCCTCCCCACATCTTCTCTCCCTCCCCTCTTACTTCCCTGTAGGTTAACATAGATTCTTATAACCAATTGAATGTGTATATTATCCCCCAATTCCAATGAAAGTAAGGTTCAAACTGTACCACTCACCCCCATATTCTCCTCCACTGTAAAAGCTTTTTCACACCTCTTTTTCCCCTTCTCCCTGTGCATGCCTCTTTCTCACCCCTCAATTTCATTTTTTTAGATGTCATCTCATCATAGTCAATTCATACCTGTATCCTCTGTCTATGGATATTCTTTCTAACTGCCCTCATAATGATACAGTTCTTGGGAATTACAAGTATCTTCTTTCCTTGTAGAAATATAAAGAGTTTAGCCTTCTTGAATCTATTAGGATTTCTCTTTCCTGTTTACCTTTTCTTGCTTCTCTTCAGTCTTGTATTTGAAAGTCAAATTTGCTTTTCAGCTCTGGTCTTTCCATCAAGAACGCTTGAAAACACTCTATTTCATTGAATGCCCATTTTTTCCACTAAAGGATGATACTGTTTTGCTGGGTAGTTGATTCTTGGTTGTAATCCTAGCTTCTTTGCCCTCCAGAAGATCATATTCCATGTCCTCTGATCCTTTGATGTAGAAGCTGCTAAATCTTTTGTTATACTGATTGTGGCTCCAAGATATTTTCATTTTTCTTTCTGTCTGCTTGCAAGATTTTCTCCTTGACTTGGGAGTTCTGGAACTTGGCTGTAATATTCCTGGGGGTTTTATTTTGGGGATCGCTTTCAGGAAGTGATCAGTGGATTCTTTCAATTCCTACTTTACACTCCAGATGTTAGCTATCAGGGTAGTGTTCCTTGATAATTATCTTGAAATATGATACAAAGGCTCTTTTTTTGATCATGACTTTCAGGTAATCCAATAATTCTTAAATTATCTCTTCTCAATCTATTTTCCAGGTCAGTTGTTTTTCCAATGAGTATATTTCACCTTTTCTTCTATTTTTAAATTTTTATTCTGTTTTATTGTTTCTTGATGTTTCATGGAGGCAGTAGCTTCCACTCCCCCAATTATAATTTTTAAAGAATTATTTTCTTCAGTGAATTTTTTCCCCACTTGGCCAATTCTACTTTTTAAGGAGTTCTTTTCTTCATTGAATTCTTTTACTTCTTTTTCCATTTGGCCAATTCTGCTTTTTAAGAAGTTCTCCTCTTCCATGGATTTTTGTACCTCTTTTATCATTTGGCCTCTTCTGTTTTTTAAGGTGTTATTTTCTTCAGTAATTTTTGTGCCTCCTTTAACAAGCTGTTGATTCTTTTTTTCATCATTTTCTTGCATCATTCTCATTTCTTTTTTCAAGTTTTCTTCTATCTCTCTTGATTATTAAAATCCTTTTTGAGCTATTCTAGGAATTCTTTTGGGGGCCTGAGACCAATTAACATTTTTTCAGGCTTTAGATGTAACTGTTTCAACTTTGTTGTCATCTGATTTTTGTGTTTTGATCTTCCCTGGCACCATAGTAACTTTCTATGGTCAGATTCATTTTTTTTGTTGTTGTTTGCTCATTTTCCAACCTATTTCTTGACTTTTAATTTAATGTTAAAGTTGACCTCTTCTCCTGCAGTCAAGGGTGCAATGTCCCAAGCTTCAAGTTTTTGTGCTGCTGTTTCAGAGCTAGTTCTAAGGGTCTGTACATTTTCAGTTCTTCCAAGATGCTATGATCTATGGAGAGGTATCGTCACTGCTTTCCTGGTGCTCTGGTCTGTGAGTAATCACAAACACTCTTTTCTGCCCTGAAACTGTGATGAGGGTCCCTGCTCCTCTGTGACTGCAAGATCTGGTGTGCTAGGGCTCCTCTTTACCCTGGGATTGTGACCCAGGATGGCAACCTGTGATCCAGACCCATGTATGGGCAATACAACAGAGTCCTACACCCTGGGGCAGCAAAGGGACTCCTATAATCTCTTTCTGATTAGTTGTACAACCCCCTTACCTTCTGTGATCTGAGAGCTCCAGAAGCCACTGCTGCCAATGCAACCACCTGCAAGGCCTGTTGCTGGCTTACAGTACAAGGTCTGCCATGGACTGGGCTTCACTCCCACTCAGGTGCAACTGACCTTTCCTGCTGACCTTCTAAGTTGTCTTGCACTAGAAAATTGTTTCAACCCAATCCTTTTGCAGGTTCTGCCATTCCTGAATTCATTTCAAGGCATTATTTTAATATTATTTGAAGGGGAATTTGGAAGAGTTTAGGCAAGTCTTTACCTTTACTCTGCCATCTTGACTCTACCTTTTATTTCTTTTTTTTATCATTTACTGCTCCAGCTGGCTTCTTGGAGGTGATCATAGGATCAGACATTTACAGCCAGAAGGAGAGGCCCCTTGAGAATATCCAATAACAAGAAAAGCAGCAATTTAAGAATTACAAAGCACTTTCTGTAGATTATCTTGCTGTTCCTTGCACAAGACTTTCCATTCCCAGACTCCCAGAATTCTCACTGGGTGTCCCTCATACCTGGAATACTCTCTACCTCCTAGTTTCCCTGGCTTCTCTGGCTTCCTTCGATTCCCAGATAAAATCCCATCTTTTACAGTTAGTCTTTCCCAATCCTTCTTAATTCTAGCACCTTCTCCCTGTTGATTATGCCCAATTTATCCCATCTATAGCTTGATTGTATGTATTTATCTGTGTGTTGTGTATATGAGGTACTATGCTAAGAGCTTTAGAAGTATTATCTCACTTGATCCTCACTGGCTGGGAGATAGGTTCTGGGAGACAGGTGCTGTCATTCTCCCTATTTTTTGTTGCCGTTGAGTCATTTCAGTCATGTCCAACTCTCCAAGACCCCATTTGGGGTTTTCTTAGCAAAGATCCTAGAGTGGTTTGCCATTTCCTTCTCCAGCTCATTTTACAAATGAGGAAACTGAGGCAAACAGAGTTAGGTGACTTGCCCAGGGTCACACAGCTAGTAAGGGTGTAAACCTGGATTTGAACTCAAGTCTTCCCAACTCCAGGCCTAGCGCTCTAGTCACTGCAATATCTAACTGCAATAACCCTAGAGCTAGAAGGGGCCATGGAAGTCCTCTGGTCCAAGCCTTCATGTTATAGAAGAAGAAAACTGGACCAGGGAAGATCGATGCCTTGCCTACAGTCTTACCTCAAGTGGACATCAGCGGGAGGCTCCCTATCCCAAGTGCACCCCTCAGCACCCTTTTTTCTATGCTCTCTGCTGCTGCTCTCATACAACACCTCCCCCGTTTTGTAGATTTTGAAAATGAGAGGCCCAAGAAATGGAAGTGATCCACCTGAAGTGAAAAAGTCAGAAAAAGATTCCATGCATGCAAAATAGAAAAATTATAAATGCTGGAGAAGATATGGGAAAATTGGAACACTAATGCATTGTTGGTCAAGTTGTGAACTGATCCAACCATTTTGGAGGACAATTTGGAACTATGCCAAAAGAGCTATAAAAATGTGCATACCCTTTGACTCAGTAATAACACTACTAGGTCTGCATCCCAAACAAAAGGACCCATATGTACAAAAATATTTATAGGAGCTCTTTCTATTTTTAGAAGCTCTTTTATACTGGCAAAGAATTAGAAATCAAGGGGATGCCCATCAATTGGGGAATGGCTAAAAAAAGTTGTGGCATATGAATGTAATGGAATACTATTGTGCTATTAGAAATGAGGAGCAGACAGAATTCATAATAACCTGGAAAGACTTATATGAACTTACACTGAGTGAGGGGAGCAGAACCAGGAGAACATTGTACACAATTTTACAGACATATTGTATCTGTGATGTCTGACTCTTCTAGACTTGACTCTTCTCATCAACGCAATGTTCTAAGACAGCTCCAAAAGACTTATGACGGAAAAGCTATCCACATCCAGAAAAAGAATTATGGAGTCTGAATGCAGATCAAAGCAACCTATTTGCTCTCTCTTTCCTTTTGTTTTGTTTTGTTTCTTCTTTCTCGTGGTTCATTCCATTAGTTATAATTCTTTTTTTACAACTTGACTGTTGGGAAATATGTTTAATGTGAAGGTACATGTAGAAGCTATATTAGATGACATGCTGTCTTGGATGGGGAGGGGGAAGGACAAGGAGGGGGAGAAAATTTGGAACTCAAAAACTTGTGAAACTGGATGTTGTAAACTAAAAATAAAGAAATTTAAAAGAAAAGGAATCCTTCAGGGCCTATCCCTGAACAGATGTCCATCTTCCCAGGATATGGGGGATAGGCCTCAGCTCTCTCAACTGACAAAAGCAGGGGACAAAGAGCTGCGTCTGGTCTCAAGCCCAAAAAGCATTCCTGGAAGAGCTAAAGGAGGATTTTAAAAACCAAATTAGGGAAGTAAAACAAAAAATGGGAAAAAAAAACACAAAAGAGATCAAATCTTTAAAAAGTAAAATTGGTGAAATAGCTAAGGAGATTCAGAATATAAATAGAGAAAATGACACCCTGAAAGGTAAAATCAACCGATTGGAAGAAGAATCAAAACCAAAATGAAGACAGCAACTCATTAAAAATTAGAAGTGTGCAAGTGGAAGCTAATGACTCTATGAGGCATCAAAAAGTAGTCAAACAAAATGGAAAGAATGAAAACATAGAAGAAAACGTGAAATATCTGATTGGAAAAACAACTGACCTGGAAAATAGATCCAGGAGAGACAATTTAAGAATTCTTAGTCTACCGGAAAGCCATGATGAAAAAAAAGAGCCTGGACAATATCTTCGAAGAAATTATCAAAGATAACTGCCCAGAGGTCCTAGAACCAGAGGGGAAAATAATCATTGAAAAAATCCACCTATCACCTCCTGAAAGAGATCCCAAATTGAAAACTCCAAGAAATATTATAGCGAAATTTCAGAATTTCAAAATCAAGGAGAAAATATTGCAAGCAGCCAGAAAGAAACAATTCAAATATCATGGAACTATAGTCAGAATCACGCAGGATCTCTCAGCTTCTACATTAACTGACAGGAGAAATTGGAATATTGTATTCCAAAAGGCAAAGGAGCTTGGACTACAAGCAAGGATCAACTACCCAACAAAGCTGAGCATGATTTTTCAGGCAAGCAGATGGACATTCAATTAAATAAGGGAATTCCAGACCTTCCTGATGAAAAGGCCAGAACTCAATGGAAAATTTGATCTTCAAATACAAAACTCAAGAGAGACATAAAAAGGTAAGCCGGGGGAAAAAACCCACAAATCTCATTAATCAATAAGGGCAATTTGTTTACATCTTTATATAGGATTATATTGTTTTATATGTGATATATATATGTGTGTGTGTATATATATATATTAGTCTTGAAAATAGTACAGTTATTAAGACAATTGAAAGGGATACACATAGATTGTGGGTCAGTATAAAATAAGTGATATAATGATAAAAAACATAATTAAGAGATGTAAAAGGAGGGTTCTTTGAGAAAAGGTAAGGAGGTAGTAGAAAAGGGTAAGTTACATCAAATGAAGAGGTACAAAAACACATTATAATAGAGGGAAAGATGGGAAGGAGAAGAGTAGTACATGGGCTTTACTCTCATTGGATTTGGTTCAAAAAAAGAATAACATACTCTGAAAAGTATGGAAATCAAACTTGTCCTACAGGCAGTAGGAGGGGAAAGGGGAAAGAAAAGGGGGGCTGGTCAAAAGGGAGGGAAGAAGTAGCAAGGGGGAAAGTGTAAGATAAGGGAGGGAAATCAAGAAGGAGGGCAAATTGAGGATGGTGGTGGTCAAAAACAAAACTCTTTTCAGGAGCAGAAGGGGGAGGGAGAAATAAAAGCATAAATGGGGGGGAACAAGATGGAGAAAAAGACACAGCTTGTCATCATAAGTGTGAATGTGAATGGGATGGACTCTCCCATAAAATGGAGGCAGATGGCAGAATGGATTAAAAACCATAATCCTACAATATGTTGTTTATAAGAAACACATTTGAAAAAGGGGGATACACACAAGGTAAAAGTATGGAGTAGAATATATTGTGCTTCAGCTAAAATACAAAAAGCGGGAGTAGCAATCCTAATATCAGACAAAGCAAAACCAAAGATGGAGCTAATTAAAAGAGATAAGGAAGGACACTATATCCTGCTAAAATGCACCATAGACAATAAAGCAATATCATTATTTAAAATATATGCACCAAGTTGTATCATATGCAGATTCTTAGAGGAGAAGTTGAGAGAGTTACAGGAAGAAACAGACAGCAAAACCATACTAGTGAGGGACCTCAACCTCCCCCTCTCTTAACTTGATAAATATAACCTCAAAATAAACAAGAAGGAAGTTAAGGAGGTGAATAGAATTTTAGAAAAGGCATATATTACAGATCTCTGGAGAAAACAGAATGGAGATAAAAAGGAATATACATTTTCTCAGTGGTACATGGCACATCCTCAAAAATTGACCATTTACTAGGACATGAAAATCTCACAATCCAGCGCAGAAAGGCAGAAATGGTCAATGCATCCTTCTCAGATCATGACGCAATAAAAAATTATTTGTAATAAAAGACCACAGAAAGACAAACTAAAAGTTCATTGGAAATTAGGTAATCTAATCCCAAAGAATGAGTGGGCAAAAGAACAAATCATAGAAAAAATGAATAACTTCATTCAAGAGAATGACAATGAGACAATATACCAAAAGTTATGGGATGTAGCAAAAGCAGCTCTTAGGAAAAGTTTTATATCTCTAAATGCTTACATGAATAAAATAGAGAAAAAGGAGATCAATAAAATGGGCATGCAAATGAAAAAAACTGGAAAAAGAGCAAATTGAAAATCCCCAATTAGATACCAAATTAGAAATACTGAAAACCAAAAGAAAGATTAATAAAATTGAAATCAAGAAAACTATGGAACTAATAAATGAAACTTAGACCTGGTTTCATGAAAAAAACAATAAAATTGATAAATATTTGGTCAATTTGATTTAAAAGAAAGGGGAAAACCAAATTACCAGTGTCAAAAATGAAAAGGGTGAATTAACCTCCAACGAAGAGAAAATTAAAACAATAATTAGGAATTATTTTGCCTAATGATATGCCCATAAATTTGACAACCTAATGGGAAATGGATGAATATTTGCAAAAATACAAATTGCCCAGGTTAACAGAAGAGGAAGTAAATTACCTAAATAACCCCATCTCAGAAAAAGAAATTGAGCAAGCCATCAATGAACTCTCTAGGAAAAACTCTCCAGGGCCAGATGGTTTTGCATGTGAATTCTGTCAAACATTTAAAGGATAATTAATTCCCATTCTTTATAGACTATTTGGGACAATAGAGGAAGAAGGAGTCCCACCAAATTCTTTTTATGACACAAATATGGTACTAATACCTAAACCAGGAAGAGTCAAAACAGAGAAAGAAAATTATAGACCAATTTCCCTAATGAATATTGATGCAAAAATTTTAAATAAAATACTAGCAAAAAGATTGTAGCAACTTGTTAGGAGAATGAAAAACATAATGACCAGGTAGGATTTATCCCAGGAATGTAAGGCTGGTTCAATATTAGGAAAACTATCAGCATAATTGATCATATCAATAACAAAACTGGCGGTAGCCATATGATTATCTCAATAGATGCAGAAAAAGCTTTTGACAAAACGCAACTTCCATTCCTATTAAAAAGACTAAGGAGCATAGGAATAAATGGAGTCTTCCTTAAACTATAAATAGCATCTCCCTAAAACCATCAGCAAGCATTATATGTAATGGGGATAAGTTAGATGCATTCCCAATAAGATCAAGGATGAAACAAGGATGTCCATTATCACCCCTGTTAGTCAATTCGGTACTAGAAATGTTAGCTTTAGCAATAACAGAAGAAAAAGAAATTGAAGGAATTAGAATAGGCAAAGAAGAAAGTAAATTATGACTTTTTGGAGATGATATGATGATTTGCTTAGAGAATCCTAGAGATTCAAGTGAAAAACTACTTGAAATAATAAACAACTTTAGCAAAGTTGCATGACATAAAATAAATCCACATAAATCCTCAGCATTCTTATATATTACTAACAAAGCCAAACAGCAGGAGATAGAAAGAGAAAGTTACTGTAGACACTATAAAATATTTGGGAGTCTACCTGCCAAAACAAACCCAGGGCCTATATGAACACAATTACGAGACACTTCTCACACAAATAAAGTCAGATCTAATTAAATGGAATAACATCAATTGCTTGTGGCAAGGCCAAGCTAATATAATAAAAATGACAATTTTACCTAAATTAATTTATGTATTCAGTGCTATACCAATCAAAATACCAAAAGAATTATTTTACAGAGCTGGATAAAATAATAACAAAATTCATCTGGAAGAACAAAAACTCCAGAATATCAAGGGAATTAATGAAAAGAAATGCTAGGGAAGGTGGCCTAGCCATACCAGATATCAAAATGTACTATAAAGGAGCACTTCTCAGAACTACCTGGTACTGGCAAAGAAACAGAGTGGTGGATCAGTGGAATAGGTAAGGTACACAAGATGCAGACATCACTGATTATAGCAATATACTCTTTGATAAACCCAATGAATCCAGCTTCTGGGCTAAGAATTCACTATTTCACAAAAACTGCTGGAAAAAATTGGAAAACGATATGGCAGAAACTGGGCATAAACCAATATCCTACACCATATACCAAAATAAAGTCAAAATGGGTACATGATTTAGGAAGAAAGACTGATACTATAAGCAATTTGGGAGAGCAATGAATAGTTTACCTGTCAGATTTATGGGAAAGGGAAGGATTCATGACACAAGAGATAAACAGCACTATAAAATGCAAAATGTCTAATTTTGATTATGCTAAACTGAAAAGTTTTGTATAAAAAAGCTAATGCAACAAAGAGTAGGAGGGCAACAGAAACTTGGGAGAAAATCTTTACATCCAATGTCTCTGATAAAGGCTTCATATCTAAAATATACAGAGAACTGAGCCAAATTTATAGGAATACAAGTCATTCTCCAATTGAGAAATGGTCAAAGAATATGAACAGGCAGTTTTCAGAGGAAGAAATTAAAGATATCTATAGGCATATAAAAAAATGCTCTGGGTTACTATTGATTAGAGAAATACAAATCAAAACAACTCTTAGGTACCACAACTCTCCTGTCAAATTGGCTAGCATGATAAAACAGGAAAATGATCAATGTTGGAGAGAACATGGGAAAATTGGAACATTAATACATTGCTGTTGGAGTTATGAACAGGTCCAGCCATTTTGGAGAGCAATTTGGAACTATGCCCAAAGGAGCCAGCAATACCTCTACTAGGGTTATATCCCAAGAGATCACACAAGTTGGAAAGGGGCCTGTATGTTCAAAAATATTTATAGCTGCTTTTTTGTGGTGACAAAGAATTGGAAATCAGGGGAATGCCCATCAATTGGGAAGTGGCTAAACAAGTTGTGGTATATGAATGTAATGGAATACTATTGTGCTATAAGAAATGGGGAAGATACAGACTTCATAATAACCTGGAAAGTCCTACATGATCTGATGCTGAGTGAGCGGAGCAGAACCAGGAGAACATAATACACAACCACAGACATAGTGAACTTTTTCTAGACTTGGCTTTCCTCAGCAATACAAGGCTCAAAGACAGCTCCAAAGGACTCATGATGGAAAAAGCTAGTGGAAAGAACTGTGGAGTCTGAATGCAGATTAAGGCAAAGCATTTCCTCTCTTTTTTCCTCTTTTTTTTGGTTTTCTTTCTTCTCTCTCATGATTCATTCCATTGGTCATAATTCTTCTTTGCAAATTGACTATCGTGTAAATAAGATTAATGCAAAGGTTTATGTAGAATCTATATCAGACTGCATTACATCTTTGGGGGGGGTGAGTAGAGGGAAGGGAAGAAAATGTGAAACTCAAGAACATGCAAAACTAAGTGTTGTAAACTAAAAATAAAAAATCTAATTTAAAAAAGAATACATTTGGCAAGTCTATTAAAAGTGTTATTAATTAAAAAGGATGGGGAAAGAGGAAGTGGCCAAGGACTATCCACCAATCTGGATATCATAATAAGTAGCTAAAATGAAGATGACCAGCCAGTGATATCCTCATATCTTCACAGCAGACAAAATCCAAGGCAGGAGCCAGTGGTAAAATCCATAACTTCAAAGGTTTAAGCCCAAGTGCCCAAAGTTGAGAAAACAAGAGAAAAGAATCAGCGGTTCTGAAATAAGGGCCTCCTTAGTGCAGGGCAGTTGGTCTTTGAAAGATCAGGACCTAATAATATCAAAGGGGCCAATGAGCAGGTATTAAACTAACTATAGATACAGCCATTCCTTTCTGAAGTGCAACCAGGTTTATTCACTGAAGAAGTCAGTGAGACAATGAGTTCAAGTGAGCCCAGGCAGAAACCATTGTTCCCAAGGGCAGCTCTGAGAAGGAGAGCTAGGCTGAAGGAAGTTTCAAGGGAAGGAGAGCTCTTTCCACAACTGCCCCTCAAGTTGCCTGTCTGTCCACAGAAATCATAACACGGAAAAGATCAGAGAATATAGAAAACAGTTCAACTTAACTGACAAAAAAATCAGGACTGATGCCCTAAGCAACATTCTGACCCCTAAATTCCCCTGCCCCCTATATCTCCATAGAAAGCATGGAATTGGCATCTAGTTGTCTGGGACCAAGGTCGGCCTTTGAATACACCTGGATTTGGCTGCCTGCCAGGGTTGTTGCCATTTACATTAATGACTTCATTTTATGTATTGTTGACCTATTCCTGCTCATTCCATTGTGCATTTGGTAAATACAACTTTTCCCATTTTCTCTGAATTCTCCAAATTGTGTTATTTCTTACAAAGCCCAGGGCCCCTACATAGACCCACCTCCCATCGAGACAACACTGTGCTGGCTGGATTGGGACCAAGTGTTTGCACGTAGGCACCCATGCATTTCACCAAGCTGGCTTTTGATCTTGAAGGAACTTCTTTTCAGGAAAGGCGAACCAGAGAAGGCAGGTAGTGAAGCCCAGTAGAGAGAAGGCTACATGACAACATCCTGTCTCATGATCCTCCTGCCAAGCCAAGCAGAGTATGGAAGGTGGGGGTGCATCCCCCTCTGGTGATGAAGACAGGGAGCAAGAGAAGAGAATGGGCCAGGATCTGAAGCAAGGAGCTGGCCACAAATCAGAATGAGAAAGCCACGAGTGGACATGCACAGGGGAATAATGATGATGATGATGATGATGATGATGATGATGATGACGACAGCTATCATTTTTATAATTCTTTAAGATTTGGGAAGCCCTTTGCAAAAAAAAATCTTATTTGATCCTCATGACAACCCTCAGAATAGGTGCTATTCTTACCCCCATTTTAGAGATGAGAAAACTGAGGCAGACAGGTTCAGTGACTTGCCAAGGTCACAAAGCTAAGAAGTGACTGAGGCTTCCTTGTGAACGCAGGTCTTCTTGACTCCACATCGAGTGCTCTATCCAGTGAGCCACTTAGATCCCTCACAAAGTTCAGAAAAAGAGACAGACAGAGAGAGAGCTGAGGTATGTTTTACACAGAGAGAGGGACATGGATGAAAGCAAAAGAGAATGAGAAAGGGGGATGGGACAGAGCAGAGGAAGACCAGGACTGAGCTATATCAGGAAAGCCTTGGTGTGAGACAGTGTTCAGGAGGCGGGAGCAGTCAACATGCTTCACAGAGGTCAAGGAGGATGAAGACAGAAGGTCTATGAAGAGATCATTGGTGATGGTGGTGGTTAAACTGGCCTTCCGTTCCACTTTAACCACAATATGGTGAAGCAAATGCAACAGATATTCTTACCCCCATTTTAGAAATGAAGAAACTGAGTCTCAGAGCATTCAACTGCCTTAATCTTGGTCACAAAGCAAGTAATGCTCAGAGGGGGAACTCAAACACCATTCTTGCTACCACATTGCCTATAACTCTCCCAGGAGTTGAATCTCTATGAATCAGTCAATGCTTCCTACAGCACATTACATCTGACTCTCAACTAACTCAGCCATGCCAAAGCTACCCATCTTCAATCTGAAGTTGATACATAACCAATGGATTCTGTAAATCAAATTTTGTCATACTTAACCCAGAAACCTTGCACTGCTCTGTCTCTGGATTACCATGAAAATCCTTCTCTTTCCTGGAAGTATCTGCAGCTATTTTTATGTCATCACCTTGGAATCTATGTGCAGGTTGGAGCTCTACTAGGGATCCTCTGGGCATAGGTGCTCCCACAGAATGGGCATTTGATGCTGACATATCTTTTCAGCTAGATACTAAACCCTGTCCCAGTTTTTCTTCAGGAATGGTCTGAAGTATTTTGGCACCCCCACCTCCACACAGACCTGAGACCAAGGCCTACCTACACCGCTCCATCAAAGTGAAGAGGAAAGTTCTGGGGGAAGTGTCCTCATTTGTTTAAAAAATACATCCTGTGTTTTGTTGCACTTAAATGACTACTTTCTTCACTCAGTAGGTTTACGAAGGATTTATTGAGACTGTTATCCCAGTCCTGATAGCCTTTGAGGATCTCCTACATGAAGTTGGAGATAAGAGAAGATTCCAGATCCTTCAGGTCCTTTCTCTGGCTAGCCGTCTAATGTTTATAAGCAGCCATTTTCCGCTAGAGAATTTCACTGCCTTTGTCCCTGAGCACTGGTACTTAGAAGCTTCCTCTCCATTTCAGGACAACTTCATTTGCAGAATATCAAGCCCTATCATCCTCTCTGTACTTTCTCTAAACCCTTTACCATTGGCCATCCCAAAGTCAAGGGGCATTTCAAACTAGGTGCTGCTTCCTCACTTTCTCTATCATGAACTTTAGGACAGATTAATTCCTTGTTGACAAAGACCTCAGCATTTCTTCAATTTCCAATTTCACTACTTTGATCAAAGTCAGGTCCATAATTACAATTTCTTTAATCTTTCTCAAGGGTGAAATTCTCATTAAGGCAAATCATTAATTTTAGAGCTTTCCTGTTTTTTTTTAGCAAAGTGAGCTCTGACAAATATTTAGATAATTGAAAATACCTATTAACATACTATCCTGCTCCAATGTGCCAGGTTGGTGATTAATTTGCCCAACTCTTCATCCAATTTCTACTTCTGCCCAAGTGGTCTGTAGTATACTCCTAAAATAATATCAGATCTGTTACTCTCTCCTGTGACTCTTATATCATCCTCCCTCCAGAATTCCTGAATTCTATGTCTATTTTTCAATGACTGTGAAATCCTTCATTAAGTCATAGTCATTACCTACTGCATTTTGTCATCAACCTTGTAATCTTAATTTTGGTCCTTAGCTGATAGTTAATTATGGCTAAAAGACTAGGGAATTAATAAAACTCACTTAATTTGTAAGTATACATTTAAGATTAACTAATGATCATAATGTCTGTCTTATCCCTATGTGAAATTTGTTCTCTATGAATATACATATTTGTGAAGGCTTTTGTTTTCCTGTCCTTCTCCATAGGTGGAGAATGGAGAGAGGAGAGATAGAGAATTTGGAAATGAAAATCTAATTTACTTTTTTTTAAAAGAATTCTTCCATTAGATCTCAGTTCTGACATTCTACACAGAAAGCTAGCTTCCATTTCTGAAATTCTAACTCATTCTTTGATTGATTCAACTTCCCTGGTCCAGATGAATGCCATCCTTGAACCTAGAAAGAAACACCCACTGAAAATCATGTTTAAAAGTCATGGAAAACAGGAGAGATTTAGGCACAAGACTGGAGAAGGACAGATATTGTCTCAATTTTCATAAAGAGAGACAAGAAAATGGAGTCTTCAGACTACAGGCCAATGAGCATGACTCCAATTTCTGCACTTGTGGCACAAAGAAATCAGCATCACTAGGAGAAGATATGGCAGGCATGGATGGACAGCAGGTGACTTGAAAAAGATCTGGGGTTTTTTAGTGAACCAAAAGCTCTACATGAGTGAGGAGGGGGATAAGGCAGCCCAAACAGGAAATGTGATTTAGGGCCACAGAAAAGGTTCATAGCTTTCAGGAATATGGAGGTGATACTCTTTCTGTCCTCAGCAGTAGCCAGAACCAATCTGGAGTACTGTGTGCTTAATACTGGGTCTCTTGGTTCAACACAGGCACCAATGAGTTGGAGAAGCTCTAGAAGAGAACATGCAGGACCTTGAAGGGCCTGGAGTCTATGACATATGACTATCGCTTGGAACAATTGACCATGCTT